>CM062818.1:1482786751-1483986751 GCA_031772625.1 Pinus tabuliformis
AAAAATGGACTCTGGTAGCCCGTGGTGGCGCAGCCGTGGGTGGAGGGTTGCATACAGCCTCCTCTTCCCAAGGCCGCGTCACCACGGGCGACTGGGCGGCGACGGGTCGACTCTGGCCCGACCACACAGCTGCCAGTGGTGGCGCGGTCGTGGAAGGAGGAGGCTGCATGCAGCCCCTCCGCCCACGGCCGCGCCACCACGGGTGGTCGGCGTAGAATCCTTTTTTTTTTAATTAAAAAATATTTGTTTTAAAATTTTTTTGAATTAATTTGTTTAAATTTTTTTTGAGTTTATTTAAAAAAATTAAAAAATGCCTATAATTTATTAACATTTAATTATTTTTTCTTTTAAAATAAAAAAATCTTAAAAAAAAAAAAAATTAATGTTTGTTTTTGTAAAAAAAATATGCTCTTTTATATATGACATTTATTTATTAAAAAAAGTGAAATGTTTATTTCTTTTAAATGAAACATATATATTTCGTCTTTAATTTAAATTTTTTTATTTTTAAATAAAAATATAGGGTTTAGGAAAAAAAACAATTATTATTATTATTTTTAAAATCCAAATGGATATTTCTTTTAACTTTAAATGTTTTTTTTATTTTTTTTTAAATAGATATATATTGTGTAGTTTAAGCTTCTGTGATTCATATCAAGTTTTTTGAGAAGATTCTTCGGCATAAATCACATTCGAATGCATTTATTGACGCGTTTCGAAACGACGAGTGTGGTTCTTCATGAGGACAAGTTGAAGATTCAGATCCAGGTTGCATGTTAAATTCACAGAGAAATTGATGAGGTAACAACTATATGGAATGGTCAGCTAGAATGGCTAAAGGCTATACTTGACTAGGAAACGGCTAAACATAAGGGATATGGACAGGATTTTTTTTTTTAAATGCCTATTATCATTTTAAAATCTAAATTTTAATGGGAAATAATAATATATGGAACTGACGTGTATTTAAGTAAAATAAATAAATCTTTAGTTCGTTAGTTAAAAACAAATATAATTAGATAACTTATTTATTCATATAAAAATTAATATATCTATATATAATATTATATATATATATATATAATTAAAAATTATAATTAACTAATTATTAAAGTAATGTAAGTTAGTTTTAATTATATTAATATAAAGGGGGCAATATTAAAATTTATATATACTTAAAATATTATATAAAGTTAGTTAAATATCTATATAAATAAGGTAATGAATTACAAAAATTAAAAATGGTTCACCTTGGTTATATAATTAAACAAAAAAAAATTAGTATTTTATTAAAATCATATAATTAAACATTTAGTTTAATTAATTGTGAGATAGTCTTTGTTCATATTTAATCAAAGGGGTTAATATTACATCCATATATAACTAAAAAATTAATTGTAAGACTATTATCAACGTTTGTTAAATCCTAAGTTGCACTGAAACGGATACGGGAACGGATACGGATACGGGGTTTGAAAAGGATACGACAAATTTCAAAATATGAGGATACGATACGGCAAGGAAACGGCATGCATATATATTATAATATATATAAATATATATATATTTATAATTATTATATATATATATTTATATATATAATTATATATTATATTATATATATAAATTTATATATATATATATTATATATATATATATTTATTATTATATATTATATATATATATAAATCTTTATATAAATATATAAATATATATATTTATTTTTTAAAAAAAATAAAAAAATATATCTATATATATATATATATATATTTATATTACCATTCATCTTTTAGAATCTAGAATCTAGAATCTATATCTAAAATGCATAGTCATACTCATGAATTCAACATAAAACAAATATCATCATCAATTCAGCATTAAAAATTGTCATATCATTAGTGATTATTTTAACATTCAACATATAATTTCATTAATAATGTAATCAGAAATGCAACAGCCTTTCTGCTTTCGGGTCCAACTCCTTCAAAGAACGTGTCATGCATGGAGATGATATCTATCTTCCTTGCATGACAATTAAAAGGCCCATGGGATCATTGGGATTTATCAAGACCTATCTGAACATTTCAATCTTCTCATGTCAGTGGTCTTGTTTATGACTATATGCATGGCACAAGATTGGCAGAGAAGATTTGTTACATTGGAGGGAATTTATGAAATCAAAAGCAAAATCAATGACAATTAACAAAACCTTAACCAAAATTAAAATTAATCGCTAAATAAATCTCTTTACGAAGACATTCATCAAACCCCTTTATTTGCATTTTTGAACATCTATATCTTTTTCTTAGTAAGAATTTTTGATTAAATATTATGGAGTGTTGTTGTTTCTAAAGATTAGAAAAGATTTTATGAGACTCTGTTTTAGTGAGTTTTATTTGCAAATCTGATATTCTTCATTTTTATTATTTATTTATGGCTATGCAAATTTTCAAGCTTCTTAACATTTTTAAGGGGGATTCTGATCACAATTTTCGTGGATCCGTTTTCGGATCACAATTTTGTGGATTCCGTTTTACCGAAAACGGATCCAAAAAATATTATTAATCCTTGGAAATATCCAATTCCAATCTAAAGTTTCCGATTTTTGAAACGGCATAAAAAACGTTTATACAGTGTTTGGACAAGAATGTATTCCGTTTATGTATCGGAAACGGGGATCCGCGTTTCTAAAAAATTCTTTAAGGAGTTTCTGGTAACTTAGGTTAAATCTATTAATGGATCTTATTTATAAAGCTATTAAAATAAATGTAAACTTAAGCCTTATCTAAATATATTAATGAATTATAATAAGAAAATTTCCTAAAAGGATAACTGAATAAGTTCGGGGAATCAGGGATCAAGGATTATTTATTTATTTTTATTTTTTTAAATCAAAGGGAAGAAGAAAGAAAGGATCGTTTTAAAGTAGGTTAGTTATTAGTTCTCACCTTAAAAACATTCATCAATAATAAGGAAAAGACAATATTTATAAAAGGAAATTTATTAACTGAGTAACGATAGAGATTATAGTATTAATCGAGAGGAAGGGAACGAGGATAGGCAAATAAAAATAAAAAATCAAAAGGATGATGAAACAGGAAATACCGACGCTTCAGAAATTCAGGAAGAACATTAAAAGAGTTGGGGAAAGTGGGAAAAACGGGAGAGGGCAGGGATCCAACAACTGCTAATTTTCCATTCGTCATCTCTATTGAGATTGTTTGGCCTTTTTTCGATCTGAATGGCTTCCCTAAATTTTCAATGATGAAATTGAGCAGCCCTGGCAATAACACAAGCCTCCTCAATACACACATGATGTTTTGTCTTTTCAACATGCTCTGCTAAGGCGGAAGACCGGGTCCTCCCATGTTTTAAGTCGGCTAAGTGCTCATTAATCCTTTAATTAATAGAATGACCAGTCTCGCCAATGTAGGGGGTCCCACAAGAGCAAGGAATAACATAGACACCTTTCATGTCTTTGGTGTCGATCGGGTCCTTTACCAATCGGAGGGAGCTACGGATTGTGTTAAGGGGTCTAAAAGTAGAGGGAATATTATGCTTCCTAAGAATCTTGGTAATCTTATAAGTATTGAGAATTTGTAAGGAGATACTGTTGGTGTGAGAATTGAGAGTATAAGCAAGTGTTGTTATGCTGCCAGAGTGCTTTGCTATTGATGTGATGCTGGTTGGAACCCAAGCTGGAAGAGTGACAATGGATCGGACTTCATGGTTGTAATTTTTCCTTCTACTTAATAAAGTTGTTTACACCTTTTTCCATATGGTTATCTTGATATATGATGTTTATATGTGTGAATGTATCTAATTCCATTTACTTGTATTCGATAGATCTCTTGCTTTGATTGCTTCTTTGTCTTCTATTTATGTTTGCCGGTACTTTTGGAGTGAATTAAGTTCAAGAAGGAGCGATAGGAGTCAAACAAAGGAGACAAAAGGAAAGCGAAAGAACAAGTTCACCCTGGGACCCTAAAAACCCTAAAATTTTCATGAAATAGTAAAAGAATGATATGAAAAGAAAGAGGAGGGGTATATCTCCTACCTAGTCCGAACGGCACGAGAAATGATCCACAAAATCTCTCGCAATTAGCTAATGAAGATTGAGGTAAAAAATAGGGTCAGAGCACAAACTAAATGGTAAATTTCAAATGGTGAAAATAACATGGTAAAGTCTTATTTTTATGTTTATTTCATGAGCATTAAATGAGTAAACTTTAGTATTTACCTATTTTTACCAATGAAACAGGTATGTTTAATCCATTTGTTGTTGCTTTGAACAGATTTACAACTAACTTACAGAATTTAACATGCACGATCGTCAATTGTACTTTGACCACATAGCATACTTTTATCTCTTTTTCGAGCTCTGTTTAACATCGAAAAAGGAACCCCCTTGGAGTCCTCCTTAAGCTCTTTTCAGACTCTTGAAATAAGAAAAGATTGTCGAGCGCTTGTCCTTTTCAGCTCGTTAACGGATTGGAAATGACATCTACTCAGTATAAGTTTAACCCTTTTTCGGGCTGAGATAGATTATTTACGAAAAAGGAATACATTGACCAAACATGGTCAATAGGTTCTCTCTTATATTGTTTTACGCTTTTTTGGACTTGAGAGACAAATATATGAAAAATAACTTGTGGAGTTTTCTTTTTGTCCCTTTTCAAACTCTCTAAACATGAAAAGGATCGAGTTATCATTGTTGTTAGACATGTTAAAACATAAAATAATGACAAACTTGTCCATCATGACAAGACTGAGTTTCACCTTCGCTATACTCATTAAAACATCACATAGCGATGGAATCACCCAAAGGGTGAAATTATACAACAAGCATATGTTATCCTCATAAGGCTTGATAAAAATAAAGAGGTATTGGTCAGCAATGACTGGGGAAAATGGGAAAAGGGGTAAACCACTTTATGGCAGTAGGTCACTCTTGAATATTACACTTTCACTTCATCATTGTGGCTATTTGGGTTGGGTTATCTGCTTGATGGTCATCATACCTTGGTCTATCATACCATCCATTACTTTGTTTTGGGTCGATGCTACCAATCCACTCAGTGTCGCCGACATGTTTAAGAGAAGTCACTCAGTTTAAAATTCATCCTTTGCAAAACTCATAAACCTTCATTTTCATGACTGCCACTCCTGAACTTTGTGTCGTCAGTCAAATTCCGTCTCCAAAATCATTACGCTCGTTTCGTGTTGTTTATGTGGAATACATCAAGGACCTCCTACGTTGAGTTACTTCTTGTCGACATTAACACATTATCCAAGAAGTTGACTTAGAAACACCCTTCCAGTACCTTGAGGCTTGCATACATCAATGGCAGGTTTCTCGCTTCCGGCGATAGGTTGACATCACTGGCCTTCGACCGAAAGACTTTGTATGGTGTTCGGCATAAAAACATCCATTCACACCATGTAGAATGTACTGCAGTACCTTGAGGATCATTATCAGTATTGGTGATTTCTCTCGTGTCGGTTAATGACTTACATAATTGGCTGGTAATTAGACGGTGTCTTCCCATATTCAACTTCAGATCACATATTCGTATGGTTAGACCCGTACTTGAGCGAACGAATGAACGAGATAGATGACCCCAGATCTAGTTTCATCCATCCAGGCTACGATTTCAGGAAATGTACCAAATCATTCGTACGGTGGCTTTACATTGATGGTCATCCTATCATGGGTCTATAATTGTAGACGACTATCTATGTACTTTTAATGAAGGTTTATATGTTTAGCATGGATATGCCTTCCCTCAGCAATTCAGGAGAAAAAATCAAAATATCATGATATTATGTATTATAACTAATGTAGGTCACCAACCACTTCGGAACATCCTCATCACATTGTAAAGCATATCATTCAACATCATTATTTTTGACTTCATTCTTTAGGGGGCAAGCTGTTACAGATCCATTTGGGTACATCACTACCATCATTCATATTAGTATTTTTAGGGCTCATCAAACCCTAATTCAATTGCTACATTCCCTAAACAAGTCACCATTTTGAATGCCTCCTTCCCTGAGAGTTTCTTTGCCTGAAGCCCTCCATAATTACCTCCTTGAGGGACCAGTGTAGCCTTGGACAGGGGTAAGTGTGCTTCAGTGCAGGTAGGCCCATGTTAGGGTGCTCTACAGAGCACCTACGCCCACTTTGACATGTGGCAGGGAGATTGAGGGGAATTCACATAGGATTCCGGGAATATTCTTATCGCTTGGAGCCATCTAAAAGATTCCCACACTTATCACCTCCTATGAGTTCAAAATTGGATTAGGAATGAGTTAATTAACCTCCTATCCTCTCATCCCTTCCTCCATGGAAACTAACTCTATTTTTGAAAGGCAATTCAATACCCTCATTTATGACAAAACCTCCTCCATCTACCTATAAATTGAGCACTCATCTAAGTGATCAAGGGTTGGACTTTGAGAAATTGTAAGGAGATACTGTTGGTGTGAGAATTGAGAGTATAAGTAAGTTTTGTTATGCTTCCAAAGTGTTGTGCTATTGATGTGATTTTGGTTGGAACCCAAGCTAGAAGAGTGACAATGGATCAGACTTCATGGTTGTAATTCTAATTAATAAAGTTGTTTACACCTTTTTCCATATGCTTATGTTGATATATGATGTTTATATGTGTGAATGTATTTGATTCCATTTACTTGTATTCGATAGTTCTCTTTCTTTGATTGGTTCTTTGTCTTCTATTTATTCTTGTAGGTACTTTTGGAGTGAATTAAGTTCGAGAAGGAGCGATGGGAGTCAAACAAAGGAGACAAAAGGAAAGCGAAAGAACAAGTAGGTCCTTCGATCCCCTTTGTGTTATTTAACATTTATATAAAAAGGATAAGCGCTATAAATCTATTGTTCTAGGGATGGCTACCTACCTAGGGAATTATTATTTATTCATAGATACCAAATTCCTCATAACACCTACATCCTGGCTTGAAATGTGCTTTGCATAGTTTCAGGGTCTTGTCCTCTCTCCCGGTCGCCTGCATCCGAAAGTGAAAAAAAAATGCATCATGGTAGACTAGGAGATTTTTGGATTTTGATGTTGTCTCATCATGAATGATTGCAGACACAACTACATGGATGAGACATGGCAAGACGACAAATGGGATGAAAAAGGAATGCATGCAAGGAGACTTGTTTGAGAATGGACAAACACATGGAGCATGTCAAAGTACAAGTGAAAGAGAGACATTCATGTGCAACATCAAGCGAAAACTAAGACTGTCAAAGACCCCACACACCTTTTCATGCAGAGGTGAAGCTATGAGACACCAAGAGCACATACATCACTTAGCACCACTGCAGCTTGACATGGACACCACTTGCAGCATGAACATACCAACTCTGTCATGTCGAGTCGTGTCATGAGTCATCTCGGACACATCACTGCTGTGGGTGATACTTTTGTAATCAATGTAATGTAATGTGGAAGTCCAAGAGACCCACATGTAAATACGAAGAGTCATGTAAAGTTGAAGAGTCATGTAAGTCAAACAGTCATGAGGGAAGTCGAACAGTCACAAGGGCCAGTTTTACCCTTGGCTATAAATACCCCTCATTTTTACATGCAAAGGAATTTTCACCTTAGCTTGGATCCTCCCACATAGCCTTGAGAGTCTATAATCTTTTCTTTAAGGAGCGAGTAGCGGCTCCAAAGCTCCTCTATCGGGGTTAGTGATGTAATGGTGTATGGATGTGTCTTGGAACTTTCACTTAAATCATAATCTTGATAACGGGCCGGCACATTTTCCTCATGTATTGTATTCATTTGTAATACTATTCTTTAGACGCTTATAATGCATGTTTCTTTAACCTATATTAAGACAATTAAACTATTTTCATTGTTTTAGTACATACGCTATTGGAAATGTGGTGTATCAGTTGTCAATGCTATCTCGCTTGTGCGGGCTATACCGGAGGACACTCAATAGATTCATTCTTGTAAACTTGTTATAATGCCTATCGCACTTGTGTGGGTTGTTCCGCTGGGTGTTGTACATGCTATCAGTTCACCTTGCATTTGTGACTGCCGCATCCTTGTGGACTACTTCGCCAGAAGTTGCGCATGTCCTGTTGTGGTGTGTGTATCTACCAGAGTTTGGAATATTCCCTCTCAACCTGAGACTCACTTCCACCCTCTCCCTCTATAGTGAAAGAACTCTAAGACAAGCGAAACTACACACTCACCAAGCACGTGAACCTCGTTGTTCAAAGATAAAGCAAACCGCTCTCACATGCTAACAAGAAAGAGCTAAGGCATATCTTTAAGATAATGACAATCATGCCATCGTATCAGATGGGAATCTTACACTAAATGTTGTGAGGTATAGTTGGGACTTCATACTGAGGAGATCCCCTAAATGTTGGCAAGTCCAGCACCGTCAAAATTTCTAGCACTAGAAGGAGGGTCAGATGACAAGTTGAGTTCGTTACATCTGGTTTGAATATCTTACCAAATGGATCATACACAATTTGTGCTCCCAAGGTGTTTCTCTCATTTCTCCCTTAATAAAATACCAATCCCGATGAGCTTCTCAATCACTTTTCCTTGTTAAAGTTTGACGGTGAGGACAGAACGTCTGTAACCAAGCACATTTCTGATTTTCTTCAGTTCTGCGAATCTCATGAAATCGATAGTGAAGAGATTGTTTGCGTACTTTTCTTCCTCACCCTTGAAGGTCATGCTAATCGGTGGTTTCATACCCTGCCACCTGCTTCCATCCATTCCCTTCTCACTCTCCTCAAGGAGCTCCATCAATACTTCAACAAGTATAACCACCAAGATGACCATGAAAGAATCTCTCGTTTGAGAATGAAGTCTGGCGAATCAGTTGAGGACGTTTCTACCCACTTCCTTCACCTCTGTCACGAAATTCCTAAACAATTTTTGGACCTTGACTTCGTGAGCTAAGAGTTAAAATGCTTGGTTCATGTCTCCTGAAATGGTTAACCTCCCAATTTCCCTTCTTCCTCGACTCTTGCGGATCATGAGACCCCTCATTTTCTAGAGGAGGAGATCAACACCCTGTTTGTTCCTTGTCCTTCTCCATTTTCGGTCTCGAAGAGGGTTCCCCCTCATAGTGGCCACAAAGCTAAGAAATCTACACAGTGGGTACCTCCTTGCAGCGATCGCAAAGATAAGAAATCTACACAGCATGTTACCAACTCATCTTCTCAGCCATCTCCTACTCCAATGGCAGAAATTCCATAATGGATCAGAAAGCCTATGGAGAAGACCCATTCCTCAATCCCACAAGAGGAACTCACCATTCATAACCCAAACCTCAAGTCTGATCTACATCTTTGTCTTCCTCCATCATTTTCAAGAGATGACTCCTTGTACCATGACTCACTTGATCAATCCACTTCACCAACCAGTTGTGCACATTCGCTTGATTCTCAAGCTGTTGGCTCAAATTGCGGTCACATGAAAGGCAGTCTCATTACACAAGAAGAGGAGAAAAAAGGTGAAGACACAATCAATTCCTCTTCTATTTTTCAAAATGGTTCACATTAAGACATTGAGCTTCTCTTCTTGATCGATTCTCAATCCACTAATCTTGGTGAAACATTATGCACAATTAATTCTTTTGATCAACATCCAGTCTTGGGCTGTCATCACTCCCATGATTATGTATGTTGTGATGAATGCCCAAACACATCATGTGATCTGTTGTTCTCTCATGTACACTCTAACTGAGATCTGGAATGTGCATCGATCAAAGCAGATGTCTATATCGAAACTTCCTTTGCACCTCACTTGCCCATATGTCCTACCATTCACAATGCATCTACATGCGGTGGAGATACTCCTTGTTCTCTTACTTCTTCATCAGATGATTTATATCCTTGATCGATACTAGGCAGTGAGGTCATCCATGATGAGAATAGTCTCAATTCACTGGAATCTTCCCACTCGTCATCATCTTGTTTTTTGCATGAAGACAACTCGTCAAGTCAGCTTGTTGAAGTTGGAAAATTTGATGAGTGTTGGACGAAGATGGCTGCCATCCTAAGATCAGTTTGGAAATCAGCAACAACAACCATCCTCAAGCCATGCATGAACTCTTTCACATCTCAAAATGCAAAATTTTAATTCTGGAAAGTTCTGGGATGTGCCAGGGAGTCGAGGCACTTCAATGTTTGTTCATGGTTATGTCAAAAACTCTAGTAGGCCCCCTGAACCGAATAAAATCTAGTTTCTCATGCAAAATCTATCTATCTACATGGTTTCACTAAACATGGATCCCCATGTAAAAACTATTTACCATTCCAAGTGTGATATTTCAAAATTTCAAATTTTCACTATTGACCGAACCCACGATTCTATTACAGTGTGTCCGTCTTCATGTAGTTCTCTTACATCCAATTTAGGTTGTGAGTGTCTGCCTCTCATGTAATCATGGAACTGTGAGGTTGATCATCTCAAATACTATCTTTGTATGGAATCATACTTATCATATGTTCTCTCTCGTGATCGAATCCTTGGACTTCTTGCTTGCACATCAAATCTGCCCGCTCATCACACCATCAATATCCTGTGTGACGATGAGTGCACAAGCTATCACATGAATCAAGTTCCTCTCATTTCACCACACCCCAACTGGCTTCACATAGTCACAGTACTCGCATCATTACCAGATTCATGTGATGACCATGATGCCTACACAATTTTTCACCAGTTGAAGGTGGGTGTTTTTTCATGTTTAGTGCACAGTGAACTTGGTTCCATCACTCAGAGCGTTCGCAAGATTGTTCAAAAATATTCTCTTCTCATGTCAAACTGGGAATCTAGAATCTCGTCCAACTCATCTGATCTTTCCTCTATCTTAGGTGATTGTCATGCAGTTTATCATTTCCCCAACATTACATCCAATGACAAACACTTCATGCACTGTGATCTTCCCCGTGTAACATCTTTCTCCTCAGAATTTTGTCAAGCAGGTGAGGAACTTCGGCCTGCGTTGATGGCTATGGTGGGTCCTCACAATCTTCCCAATACCAACGAGAATAATTAGATCTATCTATCCATCCCGTACTCCCATCAAGATCCCCTCTCTTGAATCAGGATCCCATCTTCTCAAAGATCACGAGTCTTTTAAGGCATCCATCATGAATTTTATGATCCAATTGTTGAATGGCTAGAATAATCTTACTTGGTGAGTCGTGTTGTAAGTAACAAGGTTTAGTCCTTCCTCAAACTCGCTAAGAAACTTGGTGTAGAAGAACACACACTCGAAAGAGGCCTTCGAGTTTTGTTGAAAAATGGTAGTCACTGAAGAGGTAAGCATGTGTGTTGAGTGGTTGTGACACATCTTTCTGTTGATCTAAAGATGATATGAGGTTGTCATTGATGTCAACCCAAGCAACACCAAGGAAGACACTGAACTTCATGGCACATTGTGCATCATCATTCATGGTTTCTCATCTCATAACCATTATAGGAATACTCTACTCAAAAATATATTTCTATCGGTATATAGCTCTCCTCGTAATTCCTCACGGTTTGTAAGTTATTCAAGATTGAAGTTAGTATCCCAAATTAGTGGGCTAAAACCCCATTGGATTGTGGCATGGAATTTATAATTGATTTTGTTCATTGAATAGTCAATAATTAATAATTTTTTAAGCTCCTAAAATCTCTCTAACATTCTCTATAGAAGCCCCTCTCAACTCTATAAACAAAAATCTCATATATCCTCCAAAAGTAGTGATCGTGGAAATTTCGCTATAACTTTATTTTTGTGAAGTCTTTGATTCTCAAATTAAAACCCATTTGAGCCAAACTCCTGATGAACGTCATGAATGAATATCAAATATGGGTTTTCTATATTTTCGAAGATATGATCTATGGAAGTTAGGGTTTTTGCAGGCTCCCGAATTTCATCTCAAGGAGGTGACCTTGGGAAAATCGTCATAACTCTCTCTCTGAGAAGCGGATTGGAATTATGTAAAAAGTGGCAGATATTTCGTGGACTTTAGTTTTCTGTGTATCAATTTTACAGCTGAAGGAGGAAACAGTGACATGTGGAACACCGTACAAGTTAGCTCTACTAAAATAGTCCATAATTAGGTCATTGTGAGAGACTGGGCATAACTTTGCCTTGAAGAATCCAAATCGGGTCAAACCTGTGGCATTGGAAAGAAGACTCAGAGCTGCTATAGGACTGAATATCACAGATTGGGAATCTAAAATCATAGAGATACATCAGATTCAATATCGTGTTCCTAGAAGGCAAGAAAAAAAACTTGATCAAGTGTTGTCAAGGGGTGCAAAGGACTAGACTTTCTAGGGAAACAAAGAGAAAGGTACAGAAAAATGATTTAGCTGAGGTAAGCTCCAGGTGGTTATCTTCTGTATATGCATGTTCATCTCTTAATTGCATTAGGTTCATTGTATTCTAATTTTTTGTTTTTGTTTAGCATTGACATATGATTTGGAGGATGAGGTAAGTTTTGCTATTATCATGTCATCGATATTTCCTTGAAGACTTTTTGCAGGTATTATATATTCATCAAGAGAAGACTCAATGCATAATCTAATTTTCTAAAGAGTGAGAAAGGGTAGCATGATAAGAGCAGCAATCAAGGTGCAAAACAACAACAAGAAGTTCACCACATGAAGTATTCGAGTGGGAAGCACTGCATACATTCATTGTAACAGTATCATTGTACAGAGTCATTGTAAAAGCATCATTGTAAAAGTTGTATAAGTGTCTATCTACCAAGAGTTGAAGAGGTAGTGTCGGGAGGTCTAGGATCATAATTAGGTGGTTGTGTCATCGTTTGGGTTATGGTCTAGTGTGTCTTCTTCTTCTACATCATTTTATATCATTGTAAAGTGGACCATTTTCCCTGGTACGGGAGTCCATTCTTCTTTTATTCTTCTATAGGGTGGTAGGTTGGTGCTAGGATTGTGCATGAAGTCACCAATAGGTTCAAACCTATGAAAGCTTCAGGGTGGTAGGGTGAATTTTGGCTCATTGGGTGTTGGGGCATTCGTTTAGTTGACTACTAAAGAATCTCGGGCATTGGAGCATCCATCCAGTGGGAGCTGGAGAAGAATGATTTTCTAGATTATAGGAAGTTGGAGCTTTCTTTTCAATTGGAGTTAAAGATTAAAGAATTATTAGAAAAGCGTTCAGGTGTTTTTTGTCCTGGAGGGGGTTTCCACCTTAAAAACTGTGTGCATTTGTGTTCCTTTTGTTTACTGCTATCATTGTACAAACACCAATAATAATTGAAGATTAACTAATGCTCTGAAAGATTATTAATAATAATAATTGAAAGGAATACTAATTCACCCCACCCCTCTTAGTATTTCCAACACTTTCTGCCCAGAGGCGAGACCTTCTCTCTTGTGTGCAAGTTCATCAAGTTTTTGTATTTTCTATTGCGCACTGCTTTTTATCTGTTTTAATCACTTGTATCTTTGTTGTTGAAGATTGAGTATGACTATAGTGGCTTCACTGGAAATTTCATTTCACGTAACCCTGATTGTTTAGTGTAGGAGTAGGATTAGTGTTTTCTTTCTTTCTTGTCTTTGCTTTCTGGTTTGCATGTCTTTTTTCTTGTTGACTTGGTTTGGCTTGTTTTCTTGCTTGTTTTTCTTTCTTGTTGTCTTTTTTCTTTACTTTGCTATTGTTTCTTCGCTTTGTTATGTTTGATTAATATCATGCTATTTTTGGTTTTTCTAATAAGTGTTGTCCTCTACTGAGTTATGCCTTTTGAATGAGTATGTGGCTGAGATCCAAGGAGTCTTGTGACACTGCAGCACTTGGCCAGTCCTATGTCTGTCTTCTCTGTGCTTGTTTGTATCCTTCGTCTGATGAAGTCTTGACAGAAAATATGAGCCGTCTGCAAGGGAAGTTTTGGTCCAACCATGAACCTATGTGTTGTGGGGAAAAGTATCCAACACGGAATGACCTTATCCCACTCTAAGGGTGATAGTTCCTTAGCAACAGCTGAAGCAAAGCTACCTAAAGTTACTTCTTTATGACATGCAAGAAATGAAAGGAAGAGATCCACTTACTGATGTCTTGCGCAAATGGTCGATCCAATCTCCTCTATTTGCCGCTCGCTCCCAGCTCCAAGTCTTCTCACGGGCCCAGCTACATGAGATCCTGCGAACAAGACAAGAAAAGGAAACTACAAGAAGCATGCATTCATAATTGATTCAAGGATTAGCATAAATCAAATATGCAAGTAAGACAACACATCATTGAAACACATGCGAATAGAAGAACCTCAAATGCTTTATTAATATAAGGAAGTAAGGTTCAGGCGGTGATACAACCGTAAGAGGTCCAATCCAGCATCACCTTCCCGAAGGAAAGAAATCTCCTCTTCACCTCCCTCAAGCAATCACCCAATACTCTCAACTGTAAACCAACAACAATTCTTTGCACAAAATTCCGGCCTCTAGATCCCATGGGATGAGATCCTTATATAGAGTTTTGGAGTGAAGATAAGTCAGCTTGATGTGCAACTTGTTGTCCTCTTCAACTCCAGTTGTTCTTCAGTCCTTGAGTCCACTCAGAGTTTCTACCTTCCACTTGGAGTTTTAGAACCTCTTTACTCATCATTAGGCGAATCTTCTGATCCAAGTGTCATTTTGGAAGCTTCCTGGGCACTGGCACATTGAGAAAAGATTCCTCCACATGTCAAAGTACGCCCAGCGCAGGTAGCCTTTGTTGCACTTGCTATGCAGCGCAGGTACACCATAGAGCTTTTGACATTCAGCGCAGATGCTTAGTGGAGCAGCTGCTTTGATCCGAAATTGACCTGTTTTTGAGTGTTTTTCAGTGGAGAACTGATCTGAAGTGCTGTGGTTTGCTGACCTTGTTCCTTTAGGGGTAGGAACAACATGTTTAGGGACTTTGGATCCCTCAGATTATTGACATTTCATGCTCCATGCTGTAAGGCACAAAAATGTCTATAACAGTTGCCCCCTAAAGTATGAGGTCGTTTATCGGGTGAAATGCTTTATTAGGAGGATCCGAAGTTCATTCAATCGTCGGGAGGTGACCTGTAACAAAATACAATACAATACATTATCTTTTCATACTTTCTTTTCATGATCTAGCTGATGCGGGCATTTCCCATGCTCAGCTTTATAAATACATTTGCTGTACATAAACAGACGATCGTCTGATAATAGACTGATAATTCTCTGCTTTTAATTATCATCCTTTTAGTAGGATGATCATCTACTGCACATGTCTATGTTTTTATCTCCTGAATATATATCGCAGCCTGGATGGATGAAACTAGATCCGGGGTCTTCAAACTTGTCCGATCTTCACTCTAGTACAAGTCGATCCATGTGAGAATTTCTTGAAGTCGAACATGGAAAGACATCGCTTGATTACCAGTCAATAATGTAAACTGTTAACAAGCGCGAGAGGAATCACCGATAATGATGATGACCCTCAAGGTACTGCAACACAATTCACGTGGCGTGAATATAGGATCTGACGTCGAACACCACGCAAAGTCTCCCGGTCGAAGGTCATTAATGTATACCTATCGCCAGAAGTGAGAAACTTGCCATTGAGGCATGCAAGCTTCAAAGTACTGAGGGGGTGTTCCCAGATCAACTTCTTGGGTAGTGAGCTGATGTCGACAAGAAGTGATCCGTCAAAGGAGGGCCTTAATGAATCCCACATCAGTGACACGGAACGGAGCTAGTGATGATGGTGAAAACGATCTGTGAAATATGATTCAGGGTGGCGATCATGGAAGGACAAAAGATGATGTATGGTAGTGGATGGGACCCGGTTGACACTTTCTGAATGACATCTCTTGAACATATAAAAACACTGATGTGATGGATCGGTAGCATTACCCCATGTATGGATCGTATGGCGAGACCATGGTGAAGGGACCGGTGAATGATAATAATCCAACCCGATATTTACGGAGGCAAAAGTGTCATGTTCAAGAGCGACTTGCTACCATTAAGCTTTGAGGTTCTTCCCAATTTTTCCCCAGTCATTTCTGACCAGTACCTCTTTATTTTTGTCAAGCTTGAGGAGGATAACATATGCTTGTTCTATAACCTGCCCTTCGGGCAAGCCCATCGCTATGTTTTAACGAGCTTAACGATAGGGAAACTCGTTCTCGTCTAAAGACAAGTTTGTCGCTATCTAATATTTTTAACGAGCCCAGCGACAAAGACAACTCGGTCCTTTTCATCTTTAGAGAGTCTGGAAAGGGTACATAAAGTGGACTCCAGGGGTCCTTTTTCGTCATCTAATCCCTTAAGTCCGAAAAAGTATAAAACAATACAGAAGGGATGAATGTTCGATATCTTTATCGAGCCGAACTAGACAAGCGCTCGATCTTTTTGTGCAATAATCCCTCAGGTCCAAAAAGATTAAAATCTAGAGGAGGGATAGCTCTTCCGGTCCTTTTAACGAGCTGGAAGGCCAAAACTCGGAAAACTTTTCATATTTTACGAGTCAGTGAAAAGAGCTCAAAGAAGACTCGTATTTTGAGGAACGAGTGATAAACAGGGATAGCAGCAGATTCCAGGTACAGGTTGGAATTTTCCAATCACGGCAGTGTCATAAGGATGGCTAGGTGAAATCACTCTTCGCAGCTGTTCCTCAAAATAGGTAAACAATCAAGTGGATGTGAATGATCGGCCAAATGAAAAGTGGAGGTGACGGCGCACAAACACGACCAAGGCTTTTATGGCTGATGAATCTATGGTCTCAAATGGTTATTTACCGGTTCATTTTTTCTGGATGAGCTTGAACTCTGGGGGGGAAGCCTGCTCACATGCTTATGTTTATTTTTTAACGAGCATGAAGTCCGCGTTAAAACTGCTCGGATCTTGCGTTTATTTTTTAACGAGCATGAACTTTGCCAAAACTGCTCGTTTTTACCAGTCATAAAGTAGGAAGGTCTCCTGGTAGATTGCTCGCTATTTTTTAAGGAGCTTCATCTCGCTATGCTTTGCTCCATATACTCTCTTTATGCAAGCTGGGTATCGACTTATCCTACGGGTTAGAGGGGTTAGTCCTACCTAAAACTAAAAAGCCGCCCGTGCTTGCATTCCAAGAGGTTTGCATGCCCCCAGGTGTAAGTCTAATTTCAAGGTCGCCCCTACTCATCCGTCAAAACCTTTGTTTTTAACGGGTGAGGCCTACCTCTTTCAGGTTACCCAAAGATTGTTCCGCTAATCCTTTCAAACAGAACTTTCTTCGGCGACGCCGACTAGGCGACGGTGAATGACGATGCTCCGCCACACACTTAACTTTAACAAAAGAATCTTTTTCCAGAACAACCCCACTTCCTAACAGCCCCTTCTTCCTCATGAGAGCCGGACTCTTGCCGGCTCTTACTCTTACGAAGATGAAGGAGGGGATGGGGTACGGACTAGTCATATTCTCCCGCGGAAATTCTACTTTACACCCAAGGTTTTCTCTGACCCCAGCAGACCAGGATGCATGCCCCCTGGGTTCCGGCCCTACTTCCCCGAATCACTCGCACTCATCAGGAAGAAGAACCGGAGGTAGAGACCTTTCTTGATCGAAAAGACCATTCAGGATAGGTATGTGACTATTTGCGATGCGTGATACCGGAAATGAAAGTTGGTCTACGAGCTTGACCATTCTTCCTTCGTATGGAAAACACATTATTCGAAAGAGTGAGGAGACTATTGCTTCCATGCAATATATGTAGTCTCGTCCAAGGAGTAGGTTATAATCCAAGGGTCCTTGGACGACCATCAAATTCATCTTGACAGCCTTCCCTTTCAATGTAATAGGCACATTAGGTAGAATCCCTAATGGTCGACTGGTTCCTTTGTCAAAACCCGAGAGATTCCTTATCTCAGGCAAAAGCGCTGGGCAACCCAGTGCTTTCCAAGCAATAGAGGACAGGATACTCACAGATGCCCCTTCATCAATGATAGTCCCAGCCATCACCATTTTGTATATTTGGACTATAATTCTAAATGGTATACTGGCTGGTAACCGGGGTCTGCCTAGTTGGTTCCAATCAAAGGACACAACCAGGTTGCTTGGTGGTGGGACCGAATACACGGCCGAGTATGATCCTGACGATGCTCCTTCCTGCGATAAAGGAGTGGGCACATTGCCCTGATGTTCATCAAAATCGGTGTTGATGAAAAGAATCTGGACGGTGTCATCCTTACTCTCTTCGGTAGGGGTGTCAACTGAAGATGAATCCTCAGTGACTGTGGTATTTGAAGATGAAACTTCTGAAGGGAGAACCGGGTCAACTGCCGTCTCGACCTTTGGACTTTCGTCCGGTCCGGATTCAGTAGGTTCATTTTCAGTGACTGACACTTCAGCTGGCCCTATGAGCGGGGCAGCCGTATTTTCGACCAACGAAGGACTTGGCGGGAGTTTTTGGTATCCAGGAGGAAGTAGCAACGGTGCAACCGGTTGATCTTCCAAAACTCTCTTTGCTTCGTCTAAAAAGGGACAACGGCTGAGGGTGTGATTGCCTTCACACAGTTCGCAGGGGAATCTCATTCCCCTTCGTTGTCTAGAATCTTCACTTTCGTTGGTCGACGGTAAGCATTCCACCTGGTTGTCAGAGGTTGACGCTTCCGAACTGTGCAAACGAGGGGACCAGTCCCTTAGTATCCGGGGAATACCGGGACAATCACGGTGGAGGTGGTCCCCTCTACATATGACACATGGCGATTTGGGCCCGGTCCGTGCTGTGTGTGGATTTTTGTTAGATGCCTTTTGCTTGCCCCCAGGCGCCTTTGGCTCCTTCTGCTTCTTTTCTTTCTTCTTCTTTTCCTTCTTCTTTTCTATGGGAGCTCCGCTTTCGGCGGCTTGACCTTTCGAAGAAGAAGGATCGGAGGAAGGCTTATAAGAAGTGGAAGGCTGGAGGGTAGCTCTAGACTGGTCTAACTGTTGACTCGACTGTTCAGGAACCGTGGTGTTCTGAACTACAGTGGTTGAGAATAGCCAAACTGGCAGGCCAATTGTCAATCCTGGAAGCGACAACGTGGCCATGTGGGGCGCACCAACTTCTCCCCAAGAGGAGAAAGGGCTAGGGTTCCCATCATGTGGAATCCCTTGGTTGGCGTGTTCCATGTTCCCAACCTCAAGATCAACGCAGGAATAAGGGGTGATTATGTTCCGTTTAGAATGAATTTTATATGACGACGCTTTAGACACAACTTTCTTTTTCAATTTTTAAGAGTCGAGAAAAAGCTAAAGATGACTCTAGTCTCCTTCGATGTATTAATGAGCCCGAAGTGACAAATGCTCGAATGGACTTTTTCAGTTATAGAGTTTGAAAAAGGCCAAAAGAAACTACTCTGGAGTTCTAGGCAGAGGGTGTGCCAAACCTTTCGCGAAACCACAGAATACGTTTTACGGTACGAGTGGTCGATCTTCGTGAATGCTGTGTTCACTAAATCGCGATCAGTAGGGCGGCCGACACGGCTTCCTATGGATAAAGGCTTTTCTCCTATAGGGGTCCCCCAATATACGCGGGGGCACAAGTCCGTATTAGTGCTATCGTCGCTCAGGAGGAATCACCCACCTTCGTAGAGATCGACGGTCACTATGTTTAACGACGCCGGAACACGTCTCTACCTAGACCTCTACTGTGTTTCGTTATGTTTCAAAGCGTTGTTAGATAAATTCAGTTCTTTTTAGGTTGATCTTGCTTAGCATTTTGCCTTTATGGATCACCACGTGATGTATGATACAACTCCTAAATGCAGTCTAAGAATGATAAGCAAGCTTTTTCAATTCTTTCAACTTATGAAAATCTTAACTACTGAGGGAAAAGAAAGACATCATCTTTTCAAATAGATCATAGAGCACACACTGATGCACTTTTCCTAAATCGACATGCAAACTGTCAAAATGCACATGCACAATGCAAGTATTTCTTTTCTTCTTCCTTAATGTTGATGTATTACAAAAAGAAAGCTGTTGTATAATTTCGAATTCAATTCCAAGTGAAAGAAAACAAGTTTTTGTCCAGTAATCAAAAGAACACCTTAAGATTCACTCGTTTCAACACAAGAAATACTAAAATTCGAACCATATAACGAAAGCAAATGTTCAAGCAGCTATGAACAGTAATAAACTAGCTCTTAGAATCACAACGACACTTTCTTACAGGCCTAGATCCAAGAGGTCACAGCAAGACTGGTTCACTTTCGCTACGGGAAACTGTGAATGAAAGCAAGAAATACAATAAGAACAATCACGGTTTCTTCATACAACTGAGGCGGAATGAAGGCAAAGAAAGGTAGTTTCAGCTGGGTATACAGGTTGACAACAGGCTGCAAAAACAATATTGAAAACTGGGCAACAGACAGTAGGGAACCCCAGTTGCACAAGGCAAAACTGGATCAGCGCAGGTACTGCACTGTCAATCTGACATGCAGCGCAGGTAGCCCCTTCGGGACCTGCGTTGCAGCGCAGGTAGCCTTTGCTGCAGCTGCACTGAAGAGACAACTCTCGTCTCTCTCAGATTCCGGGTCATAGTTTGCTCAAAAATCAATGGTTTTTGGCCAAATCAGAGGCTATCAGCCAAGTATACACTAGAGGATGATTAAGGAAGATGAACACTATCACAAAGAGCTAAAAAGAGTCCTTGTGGATCAGCTCTTCAAATCATAAACATGCCGAGCACTGAGCTAGAGTAGCTGCCCTCTACTTTGCATTTGAAGGATTCGAATGCAGTTCGATTCGGTACTCCCTTTGTTTAGGAAATGAATAGCAAGAAACACAAGCTACCAACAAGACACGATCCCCAGCGGAGTCGCCAGTCTGTTGTGGGGAAAAGTATCCAACACGGAATGACCCTATCCCACTCTAAGGGTGATAGTTCCTTAGCAACAGCTGAAGCAAAGCTATCTAAAGTTACTTCTTTATGACATGCAAGAAATGAAAGGAAGAGATCCACTTACCGATGTCTTGCGCAAATGGTCGATCCAATCTCCTCTATTTGCCGCTCGCTCCCAGCTCCAAGTCTTCTCACGGGCCCAGCTACACGAGATCCTGCGAACAAGACAAGAAAAGGAAACTACAAGAAGCATGCATTCATAATTGATTCAAGGATTAGCATAAATCAAATACGCAAGTAAGACAACACATCATTGAAACACATGCGAATAGAAGAACCTCAAATGCTTTATTAATATAAGGAAGTAAGGTTCAGGCAGTGATACAACCGTAAGAGGTCCAATCCAGCATCACCTTCCCGACGGAAAGAAATCTCCTCTTCACCTCCCTCAAGCAATCACCCAATACTCTCAACTGTAAACCAACAGCAATTCTTTGCACAAAATTCCGGCCTCTAGATCCCATGGGATGAGATCCTTATATAGAGTTTTGGAGTGAAGATAAGTCAGCTTGATGTGTGACTTGTTGTCCTCTTCAACTCCAGTTTTTCTTCAGTCCTTGAGTCCACTCGGAGTTTCTACCTTCCACTTGGAGTTTTAGAACCTCTTTACTCATCATTAGGCAAATCTTCTGATCCAAGTGTCATTTTGGAAGCTTCCTGGGCACTAGCACATTGAGAAAAGATTCCTCCACATGTCAAAGTACGCCCAGCGCAGGTAGCCTTTGTTGCACTTGCTATGCAGCGCAGGTACACCATAGAGCTTTTGACATTCAGCGCAGATGCTTAGTGGAGCAGCTGCTTTGATCCGAAATTGACCTGTTTTTGAGTGTTTTTCAGTGGAGAACTGATCTGAAGTGTTGTGGTTTGCTGACCTTGTTCCTCTAGGGGTAGGAACAACATGTTTAGGGACTTTGGATCCCTTAGATTATTGACATTTCATGCTCCATGCTGTAAGGCACAAAAATGTCTATAACACTATGTCCATACTAGGAAACCCCATTCCTATACTCATTCTTCTTCTCTGTGTGTTCAAGATCATCCAACTAGTAGAAACAAAGAAGAGGAAAATATAAATGAGAAAACCTATGTCAGAGTTCTTACATGCTTCTCTGAAGGAACAACCTCTTCTGCTCCCAATAAGTCACGATCATTATTTCACCCCAAAAATGAATTATTGCTTATGCATAATCCTCTTTAAAAATACAAAGGTGAAAGAAGAGAAAGGCTTCCTGCGCAGAGAGGCGAAGCATGCAACTCCACCGGGGTACTGACTAGGCTCGTTGAAAGTGGAGAAATGTGTGTGTTCCTATGTAAATCTGTCGGGGTACTATCTAGGCCTTCTAGTAGTAGAGAAACACCAGAGATGAAAACTTGTACTCTGAATTTTTTTAACTTGCAAGCCAAACTACCCTTCCCAATTTCGAAACATTGTGATCATGCTGAAACTTGTTGTTGCATTTGACTAAGTTGGCGAAAGGTAAAACATGTTTGTCCATGGGGTAAGTGGACAAGCCAAAGTAACCTGAATAGAGATTCAATACTCCCTGAGAAACCAAGGCCCTATAATGTCAATTGACCAAAATAGAGAAGCCGGAGTTCCACGAGTGTGTCGTCAAGTGTTGTAGCAGCTGCAATACCCTCCAAACGTTTGGCATGCATCCAATTTCGGAGCCTTCCTTGGGTTTTCTTTGATGTTTGCAAGCACTCGGGCTCATCCCATGATCTCGTGTTGAGTCTTGCACCCTCCTTGCTTGACCATTCATTGGACATCTTTTTACATGCTAGTCACAATGTCATGCTTGCAGCCATGTTCTGTCTACGCACAAGGTCCGTCTTCATGTATACAATTTGTATTCACTATGTAAACATATGTTGCACTCACACACTAAGCTTTATGCACTATCGCGCAAGTTTCGTCGCAGTCGTTCAACGATCTATCATAAGTGTCGCGCTTATCACTCGCACCATCGATCAGTCACACTGAGTGTATGTTGTCTTGATGGTTCGAGGCATCTTATCGTTAAGTCCTGTTAAGTGTGTGGTCATAAGATCATGCATGTACGAATTCACTCGTTAACACACCTAGTCATTTTGTTGAAGTTATGTCAACCGAACCAACCTCAATAGTCAAAACTTTGCTTAGCTACACTACGCAGTTTTAGCCCTCAGTGAACATGCAGAATTGTGTAGAACTTGAGGCTGCTTCCCAGGAAATCTGCATTGTGCAATCCTGAGTCGACTCGATGGACTGCCACCTAGAATAGTGTAAACGTTTCTCAGCAAGCCACCTCAATCTGCGTTGCCTGCAAGAAACATCAACCAAGCCTCCAGTTGGCCAACTAGAGAGTTTGACCAGGCAGTGACCCCGGGCCTCACTCCTCTAAAAAATTGCACAAAAGCTACCAAGCATGCCCACTTCCGC
Organism: Pinus tabuliformis; assembly: GCA_031772625.1. Classification (NCBI taxonomy): domain Eukaryota; kingdom Viridiplantae; phylum Streptophyta; class Pinopsida; order Pinales; family Pinaceae; genus Pinus; species Pinus tabuliformis. Next base: position 1,482,810,082 of record CM062818.1, read on the forward strand.
TGACTGAAGAAGCTGCCCAGACATGTCGGACAGACACCCTGTTCCTGTCACTGCATTGCCCTAAAAAATTATGCAATTTTTCCTTCCAATCACCCTATCAGTCGGCTTGCTACTCCTTCTGAAAATTACGCAATTTTCATGAGCAGTCTCCTAGCTGCCTAGCATCCCATCGAGCTCAAAAACTGCCCAAGGATGTCTAGCGTGTCAGCCTCCCAACTTTGCACAGTTTTTTTTAGCACCCTCCCGCAACCCGTTTCCAGCTCCCCAAAGAAATTGCGCATTTTTTTCCAGTAGCCTCCTGCAGCCTGATGCCATCTCCCTAGAGAAGTTGCATAGTTTTCAATGCCAGTCTCCCTCTACTGCCTACACTATCTCCCTGAAAAAATTGCATAGATTTTCCTTATAGTAGAGCCAAATCCCGCAGACAGTCACTGCTGATCTGGATTGTCCATCTCAGCCTCCCAGTGACCTCTGCGCAATTTGCATGGACAGTTCCCAGAGCCCGCATCCTGACTTGAAATGTTCTCTGCACCGTTTCAAGGCCTTGTCCTCTCTCCTGGTCACCTGCATCTGAAAGCGAAAAACCAATGCATCATGGTAGATTAAGAGATTTATGGATTTCATGTCATATTGTCATGAGTGATTGCAAACACAGGTACATGGATGAGACATGGTGCAATGATGAACGAGATGAACAAGGAGCACATGCAAGGAGACTTGTTCGCAAACAGGCGAACACATGGAGAATGCCAAAGTACAAGCGAAGTAGAGACATGCACGTGAAACATCAAGTGAACACTAAGACAGTTGAATACTCCACACACCTTGTCATATGGAGGTGAAGCTATGAGACACCAAGAGCATATCCATCACTCAGCAGGACTACAACTCGACATGGACACCACTCACAGCATGAACATACCAACTTTGTCGTGTCGATCTGTGTCATGGGTCATCTCGGACACATCACTACTGTGGGCCATACTTTTGTAATCAATGTAATGTAACGTGGAAGTCCAAGAGACCCACATGTAAATCTGAAGATTCATGTAAAGTTGAAGAGTCATGTAAGTCAAACAGTCATGAGGGCAGTCAAACAGTCACAAGGGTCAGTTTTACCCTTGGCTATAAATACCCCTCATTTGTACATGCAAAGGACTTTTCACCTTGGCTCCTCCCACATAGCCTTAAGAGTCTATAATATTTTCTTTGGGGAGCGAGAAATGGCACCAACGCCCCAATATCAAGGTTATTGAAGTAATGGTGTACGAATGTGTCTTGGAACTTTCACTTAATTCAAAATCCTGTTAATAGGCCAACACATTTTTCACACATGTATTGTATTCGTTTGTCAGACTATTCTTTGGACGCTTGTAGTGCATGTTGCTTTAACCTGTATTAAGAGAGTTGAACTATTTCGGTTTTTTTAGTACATATGCTATTGGAAATGTGTTGTATCAGTTGCTAACATTGTCTCACCTGTATGGGCTATCCTGCTGGACACTCAATACATCCATTCTTTTAAACTTGTTATAAATCTCGTCGCACGCATGTGGACTATTCCGTTGGGTGGTGTACGTGCTATCTGTTCACCTTGTGTTTGTGACTATCACATCCATGTGGACTACTTCGCCAGAAGTTGTGCATGTCCTATTGTGTTGTGTGTCTCTAGCAGAGTTGGGACTATTCCCTTTCAACCTGAGACTCACTTCCACCCTCTCCCTCTACAGTGAAAGAACTATGACAATAGCAGCACTAAGCACTCACCAAGCATGTGAACCTCATTGTTCGAAGACAAAGTAAACCACTATTACATGCTAACAAGCAAGAGATAAGGCATATATTTAAGATAATGGAAATTGGGCGATCGTACTAGATGGGACTCCTACACCAAATTGTGTGAGGTCTAGTTGGGAATTCATACGGGGGAGATCCCTTGAATGTTGGTGGTTCTAGCACCTTCAACAGGTTACAAAATTCACTATTCTAGGACAGCGAAGAAGGATCTTCTGGGGCAACGAAGAAGGATCTTCTACGATAGCGAAGGAAGGATATATTGGGGCAACGAAGAAGGATCTTCTAGGGCAATGAAAATTGGATCTTCTAGGGTAGAGAAGAAGGAATCTTCTGGGTAATCAAAGTAGAGACCGAGATTCTCTAGATGAGACCTAGAGATCAAGATTCTCTACGAAGGTTGTGAAGAAATAGTGAAAGAGATAAAGTCTGAGTTTCTCTAGAAGAAGCCAAGAACGAGCAGTTATAAATCAAGAAGAAAGGTGAAGGAAGCAAGAGGTAGAGCATCAAGGTTGGTGACAATGTTCTTGAGAGGATACTAGAGTCAAGGGTCTGTGTCAAGGTCTTGGTACTTATTGAATGAAGATCAAGAAGAAGAATTTTGATCGGGTTTTCCTCTCAAGAAGTGAGAGGTTTTTGATGTGGCTGGAGAATCCTATATACTGTGCCACTTGTCTCTTATTATGCATTTTTGGTAATTTTCTTGATTATAGAACACATTAATAAGCTAACAAATAAAATACTATAAGATAAGAAGTAAAATTGCATCACAAGCAATTATCAAGAAGAAAAATTGTTCATTTTAAATGCCCTAGATTTCTCAACAAGGACAAACATTCCTTGAGAAGTCATTCTGAAAAATAAAAATTCAAAAATTTCACCAACAAACCATAGATATACTCTCCAGTGATCAAGTTACAACCAAGATCCCCACTCTGATAAAAATTGTTGGAAACCTTTGAGCCCTATTGGGGGGGAGGGGGGGGGGGGTGAATCAGTAGTGTGATATTCTTAACAATTTTACCAATTAAAACTATCTACTGAATCACATATAGTAACCAACAACACATTAGATTATATCATGCATATAAACCATATAAGAAACTAAAAAATATAACCATGAGAGCAACAATAATCAAAACATCAAAAAAACATCTACACAAGAGACACAATATGGTGGAAAACCCTTCACAGGGAAAAAACCACCCTTGCTACTTTTGTGTTTCTCTAATTCTTCTATTAAGAAAAATGTGTCTATTACATAGGATACTGACTCTGATCAACTAGTAGACTCGACCTCATATATAATCAATTGACTCCCATCAGCCAAGAGACTCGATTCTACTGATCAGCTTGGAAGACTATGTTATCACACAGATCTGTGGACTACCATCCGCTAAAGGCCACCACGATCAGTGATCCTTGCCCAACTATGATTGGATGGAGAAAATTTTCCTTTCACTAAAACTTCGCAATCATTCATCCATACCCATGAAGTCATTGCTCCTCTACTCTATTTGAACCTCATTTAATATATTTTTATATCGAGACCCAAGACTATCTGCTCAACTTAATTCATCTTTGCAATACAAACTCTAGCAACAATACATCATCATCTAAGATCAACTAAAATCACCATAATCATATGTTGTCCGCTCTAGCAAAATAGTGGCCACAATACATCCAACAAAAACTGAATAATATCACTAGCAGCTAAAATACTACTCACACACTACCATACCATCAAATCATCACTCCAAAATATGATTGCTACCTAATACAATTAACAACATAAAACACAATAGCTATGTGTCAAATGCATCAGTAGGTCCAACAAAAAAAAGTGAGAGTCCCCAAAAAAATATGCTCGAGCAACATGTAAAAACTCTCCAAAAAATATTTGCTACAACAACCTCAAATATTATCTGAATACTGAAGCACTGCTTCAACAATATGATCCATTCATTGCCATTTACACTCAGTCACTGAAGAAATTATTCTCACAACTAGATCTGAATCATACTCACACTATGCAACCTTTTCTTCCTCACATATGCTCGTCATCAACCATCACTTAGCTCCAAAAAAAATATATAAAACATGAAGGCTGAAATTCACCTTTGGGTTGGGATCATGAGTACACAAAATTGACCAAATAAAGCCACTACCACCACTACTTGTGCACTAATTTTTTTCACATCATTGGAGGACCTTTTCAAACCATTCCTGACATTTACAACTTAATCTAGAAGCCTCTAGCAATTTTCATCCCAATTTTACTCAAATTTGTGAGAGGAATTTGGAGGATTTCTCATTTTAAGCCTCAATCACAAGCACAACACTAGTTGATCTCGACTTTCCACATGCAAAGGCTTTCTTCCCTACAACCAAGGCCTTTCATCTGCATGGGAGTAAATTTGGAAAAGCATAAAGAAAATCAATGTACCTTCAGTTTAGAACCTATGCCAACTGTTGGATCAAATTCTCCTTCAACTAAACTCACCTCCAAACCTGTGCTAGGTTCGGTAACACCTCTGCAAGTGGATAAAAAAAGTATCCCAAGTGTCACTACAAGGGTGATAACAAGTCCTCCACTCTCCAACAAACCTCCACATAACCTACAATACATGTTTACACCACTGTAGAACCTCTGCAACATCATCATCAATCCAATACATAACTAAAATAATTCATCTCCATGAGAATAAGCATGAAGACATAGTATGCCAACTCATCAAGTGTGGCAACTCAATAACATGGACACCACTGACACATGAGGAACCATCAACCACTTTGTAGCATCAAACTATACCTATAGCAGCATCGACAATGCCTCCAATCAATGCATAACAAGGCATCAACATAAATGCACATTCCATCAAAAGACAAACCTCCATGAACACCATGCTACCAACAAGCTACATCATCAATGATGACATCAAAGGTTGACATCAATGCCAACAAAACCATCTCAACTCAATAAGCTGCAACCATGTTACAAGGAATACATCCAAACATTAACTAGTCTACATAGAGTTGGCATCAATGCCAACATAAGTTAGCTACCATCATGAACCAATTCCAACATCAGCTAGCTACAACCATGCACACCATAATGCCAACAATCTCCCCCTTTGGCATGGAGGGAAACCACACAAACTCTCCAGATCATCATCCTCTGTCATTCCCCCTATGACATCAATAACAAGCAACCAACTCCATCTTATAGGGTCGAAAAAACAAGTACTAAATCATTGGAGCAACTAATCTATATATGGCTTAAAAATTATGCATATCAACCAAGATCCAAGCCTATTATATCAACACAAACAATTACCACATATCACCAACCAACATTTAGACTAGCATATCCAAAAAATCAACCTCTAACAACATAAGAAATATGCCAACATGAGGAAGCCATAAGAAAGATCAATCACAATATGCACATGAGGATACAATACAACTCTCCTTCGCAACTTCATAGTAGCAACTACCAAACATATTTGAACATAGCATGAGGCAAAGAACCCCAACTATCATAACATATAATGAGGATATTATGACACCTCCAAGCAGATCATAATGCAAACAATGTATGGATGAAGTGAATAGGATCAAATAAAGCTACCCCTGAACATATGCCATCTCCCTGAACATATTCCATCTCCAAGATCAACTCCAACCTCCAATGAACTGCTTCAATTGCAAACAATGCTTCCTTGCAACAAATAGAAGCATTATATGGACATAGACTCAACATGACCACGACTGAATGACATATAACAATGAAAATACATGGCTGTAGGAATGACATAAGACCTCATACATGACTATAAAGTGATCTCAACTCATGACTAAATGACCCGAAGAAACATACAATAAAAGTACACGGATCCATGAGCATTTTACATCATTTGTTAATGAAATAAATTACTGCTAACAAATCGCCTATGGACAAATGACCAAAAACATGACACGTCATGACTGTTACATCAACATTATCCCATAGATTTGGTTACAAAATGACTCCATAAGGCTCATAGATAACATGGCTATCACCATATGACTCAAATCACTATTGATTGGACTCAATACCAACGTGAAATAATGAAACAACGGTAAATACATAGCTATAATAATCTGCATATAACGGCCTATACATAGCTATAATAATCTGCATATAATTTGTGTGGTTGCACATCTTTTCAACCAACTGTTAGTGGAAACAAAAAAACCATATGTGGCTTAAAAATGTATCCATTTCACTCAGGAAAATATGCATATAACTACTGCAAATAACTGAGTGAAAGTGATGAACAAAAGTCATAAAATTCATGCAAATATCATACCATGCATAACTCCCCCTAAGCTCAATATACTCCAATAGAAAGGCTGATCCCGTGAACCAGAATGTGAATGAGGCTGAAACAAGCTCATCTTATGCTCTTGCAATAACCTATACTCATCAAGTTGCCATACTCTACCATACGTTCCCCCTAATACCATGCTAGTTTCATATTCTTCTGCAGTCCTCTATAAGTATGCATGAAATAATCATGGATTTCAAAAGGGGCTGATCTTCACTACTTGAATATTTTTTTCTCCTTCTTTCTCCATACGGCCTTTGGCTTCTTATTTTCTTCCTTAATTGGTTTCTGCTACCTCCACTCTATTTTTGTTGTTCTTTCTGGTTTTTCTTTGAATAATGGGAAAGAAAACAATATCTTTCCATATGGACAATGTTATCACATGTGTAACACTCCACAAAGTGAAGATATGAAATAAGAGGATCAAATCTCATGCTACTCATGACATATTTATACCTTGTTTGCAATGTGCTTCTCCTCCATTTTTTACATCTGCAATCAATTTCCTTGTGGCCAAACAGGTTACCTGAATTGCAATAACCATAAAAGGAATGATTATATCTATTGGGAAACCTCCTTGGCTGTTGATATTGCTGCAAGCTCCCTTGGTTAGATCTATACATTTTTCTCATGCAGTTAGCTGCAACATGCCCAAAACTATGATAGTTGTAACATTCCACCTTATGCACAAAAGGAACAAAAGGGCTTTGTTTCCTTTGAAATTTCACAAATATGTCACGATCCTCTCTTGGAGCAAAATATATTCTAAATGTAGTTTCTCCTTCATGTTTTCTTTTTTTATTTCTATTGGTTTTGTTGCTTGATCTGCTGCTGGTTTTGCTTCTTGTTTTCTTGGTTGGTACTCTGGCTACTGATATTTTTCGCTACAAGCTTCTTGGGTTCTTATTTATTTTTTTTACCTACATGCAAACTAGACTCACCCTTTTGAAGTCCAAGACCATATTTATCCAAAGGTGATCTCTGGATCTCAAGTAAACTATCTAAGGCATGATGATCTCCTCCATCTTTCATTGCTTTCTCAATTACACCACTTCATCTTTTTATCTCTCACACTCATTTTCATTTTCTTGGTACTTCTTCCTCACATCTACCTACTCTTTTTCTGATTTGGACAACCTAATATTTAAGCTGACAATCTATTCCTTGAGCTTGGCCTCCCTATCTTCACATATCTGCAATAATTTTCCTTGATCCTTGCGTGCAACTATTAGTCTAGAAATATCAGCTCTAAGATCCTTAACATCCCATGCCAATGATAGAAAAATAAGAAAAGAACCACATGCATGTACCATGCATCCAAATATTAGCAAGGAAATCACACATGCAATGTGTTACCTACAACGAAATCCGGTTGTAGTTGTTGATCCAACTTTCTTTTTCATTTCCCACAATTCCTTTGCTTATCCTTTGCTTTCCTCTCTCCAAGTACAATTGAACTCTAGGATGCTCCAGGAATTCTCTAAGTGTGGAGAGTGTAAGAGAGATATAATGAACAAGAGCTGAGCCAAAACTGTAAAAAATTGTCAATAGTTTCTCTGATGCCCTTTTATCATTGATGTGTAGTCTCTCCCTTTCCCTTTTCATTTTTTCTCATTTTTCTTCATTTTCTCTCTAATTTCCTTTTCATGCATATTTGTGTCTCTTCACCTTCCTTTTCTCCTATTTTCCTTTATTTTCTTAATTAAATTCCATTTATTTCCTGTTTTCCTTTGCCAATTTCCATAGCCAATAATAAACTGCAAGTGATGCCCACTATAATGTTTTCCCACCATTTAGATTGGAATACATGTCCCATGACCTTGGTTTTTGTTTTATTTACATGGACAATCAACTAGGGGTTGTTACAAACCCCTCCCCTTTGGGGGAACACCGTCCTCCATGTTCTATAATGCTTATGACCAACAAAAACTGTTTATGGAGCTTTATATACACAGATCGATGCAATATTTTTTATCTAATTTCAAATATTAGTTTGTAGCACTAAGATATTCCTCAGATTATAAACAAAATTCTTTCATTATGCTTAAGGATTCATCAATTTTTGCAAGTGAAATGAAGAGTTTTTATGTTAATTTTATGAACAATTTCACATAAACCAAAAATTGAACAACAGCATAAACAAGTACATAACATCATAAAAAACACATTAAAACAAGCACATGATAAAGGAGTTCACCCCCCCGGGATACGTCTCCTTGGTCCAACTTCCAATGGCTTGGGCCTCTTTATTATGCTCAAAGTGTAAAAATATGTGCTTACAATACTCAAATACTTCTACAATCTCCTCCAATCAGTTTAGAATCCTAAAAAATGGCTATCTAGTCTCTCTTTGCAACCAATTTGGTGGAAAATTGAAGAGGTTATGACTTCTCATAGTTTTACCACTATTCGTTCAACAAATTCCTCCACATCCAACAAGAACCCACAATTTCACTCCCAAAATCCGCTAACCGAGCGAGAATTTTACTGAGCAGTGGGCCTTAATCCATCAGCACGGATTGTATTATCGCAAATCACAATCAGTGGAGTTCTGCGGCCTTATGGACTGTGAACCAAGCAGCAATATGCGATTGCAATTTGGTGGACCCGACGCAACATTAAAATGGAACGTATAATCCTCTCACATCTAGGAACTTATCGCATTTCACCATCGGCGGAGAATCGACGACAATCATAAAGTGGGACTCTACATCATGTCCTAATTTGCAATTGCGATATCGCATCGCAACCCAGGTATGTTGGGGGTCGATTATCTTCAATTCTTCCCTTCGTCGATGCGCAATTGCGATCGCATCACAACTCGATACCTGCCGAGGGCCGATTTTTAACGACGGCCTACCTGTGATTGTGATTTTAGAAATGTGGGGGCCAATGATGGTTTTCCACTTGGTGCCTCCTCATTTGCTGAAGGACCTTTCCATATCATCAAATCCTGCCATGTGAGCAAGTCAAACCAGAACTTTGACTTGCTCTAACTTCTTCATATGAGCTTGGATTTGAGTGTCGTTCACACCGATGGAATCATAATGACAAGCTCCTCGATCTGAAGCTAGGTTTAACAAAATTATGACACTTTGATTTTTGAGCATAATTTTGAGAACCTGATCACTTCTCCCCACTAGAAGCCTTTTGGACCCCAAAAGGATCACTTTCAATTGTTCAGTAGGTGAGGGTACAATTCCCTCACCTTTCTAACCTCTATCCATTTGGATTTTGAAGGAATTGTACCTTTGAGCCCCACTCGAAGATAATCAATAGTTCCCCTTTTTATGGTCCTTGATCTTCTATCAAGTATAGTGTCTTGCTGAAGCACATCAAGGAATTCTAGAGAAAAGTCTTCAATAGATGGAATTTGAAAATTCTCTCCTTGATCTTCAATCAAAGGAGGCTCATGCAACCTTAAATTCTCAACATTAACAACAACATAAATTTGCATCTATGAAGGCAAATCCAACCTGAAGGCGTTATTACCAATCCTTTCCAAAATTCTAAATGCACCATATCTAATTGGTTTTAGATTTTTACCTTCTCCTTGGAGCCTCTCTTTATTAATGTGAAGCCAAAATTCATCACAACATGGAACTTGTGATCTTGACGATGCTTGTCATGCCTTTCTTTGTACTTGCATTGGCTTTTCTCAAGTTGTTCTTGAACCTTTTGGTGCACTAATTGGATTCGTTCAATGAAATTTCTTTCTTTTTCTATGTCGCTATGACCTTCAATGGAAACATATTTTCTAAAAATAAAATCCAAATTACATTTAGGCAAGTATCCCATGCATGCCTCAAATGGAAAAGTTTGAGAGGAAGAGTGCTTGGCTCGATTGTAAGCATGTTGAATATAGTGCAACTGTTCATCCCACAACTTATGATGCTTGCTGCAATACCCACGTAGAAGATGTATCATTGTTTTGTTAACCACTTCTATTTGACCATTGATTTGTGGATGAAAGGATGTACTCTTTTTCAGTTTAGTGTCAATGAATCCCCACAAGTTTGACCAAAAATTCCCCATAAAGTGATAATCTCGATCACTAACATTGGATGTGGGCAATCCAAAATTCACCCAAACACTTCCTATTGCTAGGCTTACTGATTGCACATAATGAACCTCCTTTAATAAAACGAAACACACTTTCAAGCATGCGAGGCTAATAACAATGCCTATGTAGATGTGCCACCATCTTACTTACACTGAAATAACCAACAATAAGAGAAGTATGTACCTCTCTTATGATGTTAACTCTTTCTTCCTATAGAATACAAAGCTTGCCAAGATGGTACAACAAGTTATCATGCAAATGATAATCGAATTCCTCTACTTGGTTACCTTGACTCAAGCTTGCATAAACATATTGAAAGTCATTATCTAATGCATATTACTCATTATAACTTTCATGTAAAATAGAATTATGCTTGAGTAAAGTAGTTGAACTAATAATCGGCTTAGAAAGCATATTAGCAACTTTATTGTAGATACCATTCTTATACCTGATTACCAAGTGGAATTGTTGAAGGAAACCCATCCATCGGAAGTGCCTTCATTGCTGCAACTTTGATTGTGATTGCAAGTATTGTAATGGTTGATGATCAGTGTAAATGATTGTTTCCTTACCCATCTGGTAGTGTTTCCATTTTTTTACACTTTGCACCAATGCATACAATGCCTTTTCATATGTAGGATAGTTAATCATTGCACCATTAAAATTTTTCGAATGAAAGCAAATAGGCTTACCCTGATGCATGAGGACTACACCCATAGCATAGTCACTAGCATCTTTCTGAATCTCAAATGACTGTATCAAGTCTGTAAGTACGAGTATGTGAGCTATACTGATATTTTCCTTCAACGCATCAAAGCCCTTTTTCTGTTTGCCTCCCCACTGAAAAACCTTTTTCACATTGGTCAACGCATGCAAAGGAGCTACTCTAAGAGAAAAATTAGCAATGAATTTCCTCCAATATTGGGTTGTTCCCAAAAAACTTCTTACCTCTATAGCTATCTTGGGCCTTGGCCAATTTAAAATGACATCAACCTTTGAGGGATCTATTTTCAACTCACCTCCTCCAACAATATGACCCAGGTAAACTAAAGAAGTGTTTCCAAACTCTCACTTTGACATCTTAAGATACAACTGTTATTTTTTCAAGACATCAAGTACTTTTCTTACATGCATGACATGTTCAGCACGGGATTTACTAAAAATTAAGATGTCATATAAGTAGACTATGAAAGACTCATCAGGAAATGGGCTCAACACATCATTCATCACACACATGAATAGAGCATGAGCATTACATAAACTAAACAACATAACTAGCCATTCAAACAAACCCTGTTTTGTTTTGAATGTTGTCTTCCAAATGTCTCCTTCAACTATTCTAATTTGATGGTAGCCACTTCTTAACTCCATCTTAGTAAAATAATTTGCATCTTTCAATTGATCTAGTAAATCATCTATTAGATGCAGTGGGTAATGTTTCTTTACCGTAATTTTGTTTAATGAACGAAAGTCCACACACATTTGCGATGTTCCATCCTTCTTTGGCACCAAGACAATAGGTGAACCACAAGACGAGGAGGATGGTTTGATTATCCCTTTATTCAATAACTCTTGGATTTGCATCTTAATTTCTGTGCTTTCCATCACTAACATCCTATACATGTCAATGTTAGGAAGGGGACAATCCTGTTGCAACTATATCTCATGTTGGATTCCTCTCTTGAGAGGTAATCCCTTTGGTTCCTGAAACATTTCATCATAATATTGGTTAACTATGTCAACCAATTTAGATTTCAAATTCAAATCAAAACCTTTAAAAGCTTCATTATCAGCATCATTTTTGTGTTTGACCATGAGAAGCACTAAATTATTTCTCGAATTCACCAGTCTTTTCATCTACCCTCCATTAACAAGAAAGATATTTGTTTTCTTGCTGTGAGCTCTCACAATATATTCTACCCCATTTTTGAATAAATGATATTTATTTTCATGTCGATGGAAGAAATCTTTTCTGTCATAAAGTTATGCGCTGCCAAAAACCATGCCATAAATATCTAACAGCACAATGTCAAGCTCCACTTCATCTATGAAATTTGCAGTAATAGTGAATCTCAGTTTACACTTTCTAGTAACCTGCAATTGTGCATTTTCACATACCCATCCAAGTGGATACGGTTTATGATGTGGAACAGTTTACAGACTTAAACTCTTGACAAAGTTTTTAGAGATAAGATTGGCTTGAGAGTCGCCATCGAATAGCATATCAATCTTGTTATGTTTTGAGATCACCCTTATGTGAAACAATTCTATTCTCCTCTTTTCATTTGGAGTTTCATTTTTTGAGTCTGAAGAACTAGTGATGGAAATGGATTCTTTTTCTTTAACCCCATGGCTGTGATTTTAGTTTCATTGGCTGAATCGGATCCCAAATCCCATTGATTGGTTGCAGTTGTCTTATGTTTTCCCTTGTTGTTGTTTATTTTGGGTTTCATTTCAGGGTGAATCTTCCAATAGTGAGCTTCATCGTGACCCTATCTATAACAGTGTTTTCATGTAATTTTCTCTCCTTATTTTTTGATAGATGCATTTTTCTTCGCCTTCCGTTTGTAATCCTTTTACTTTCCTTTACTCTTAAATGGATTTTTACTACCTTCTTCTAGGGTGTTTTTCCCTCTTGCCTCAAGCTGAGTGGCTTGCACACACACATCATCTAGATTATTGGGATTAAACATTGAGATAATATGCCTAAGGTAACTATGTAAACCCCCTATGTATTTCAGAAAAGTGTCCTGTGACTGTAAATCTACACCTAACATCAGAGACCTTTTTCTAAATTCTTGGGTGTAATCTTGCACATTTTGACCTTTAAGCTGTCTAAAGTTCTACCAATTCATGACGGATTTCTACATATAAGCTAGAGGGTAGAATTGTCTTTTAATTGCAGCAATGAAATCATTCTAATAAATTTAGATCTTACCATGTTTTTTAATCTCCTCTTGGGTCTTTGGTTCCCACCATACTAGTGTTGCACCCTCCATTCTCAAGGAAGCTAACTGAATCTTTATGTCATCCTCTTGAAGGATTTGAATCCTGGAATAGGCCTCCAACTAATGAATCCAATTATCAAGCTTCTCTAAATTCACTTCACCATTATACATGGGAAACTCGAATTTAACATCAAGTTTTAAAAAAGGTGATTTACCAGTTCTGTTTGAAGAATGGTGATGAGTATGAGTAAGGATTGTATTAGTGGAAGAGAGTGAAGAAGAAGATGAAGAAGATGGTGGAGACGGTGGAGGTTTGTCTCCATTCCCATTACCTCCTTTTCCATTACCTCCTCTTGAAGAGCCTTATTCGTTAGGAGGTTTGGAACTTTCTCCTTGCAATCTGTTATTCCTCTCTTCATAGAGGACCTTCACCATCTCTGTCATATCAAAGAAAGCCTTTCTGAAGGTCTTCTCATCTTTTGTCATGTTTGTAGGTTCTCCTTCATGAGACATGATCTCTAGAGTCTCAACTGCAACTTGAGGCTAAACTGGTGTTGAAGATTGTGGCAACCTTTCTCTTCTTCCCCTTGACCCAACTTCACAGCTTCCAACCAACTTTCCTTCACATGTTTTGAGTTTTAACCTTGTAAGCATGACATACACTTGAAACAATTAAATCCTTCTTTCAAAAAGAAAAACTTAGCTCTGATACCAAATTGATTTGATTTATAATATTATTTTTCACTGCTAAGATCTTCCTCAGATTATAAACAAAATTCTTTCATTGTGCTTAAGGATTCATTAATTTTTGCAAGTGAAATAAAGAGTTTTTATGTTAATTTTATGGACAATTTAACATAAACCAGAAACTAAATAGCAACATAAACATGTGCAGAACATCATCAAAAACACATTACAACAAGCAAATGATAAAGGAGTTCACCCCTCCTGGGCTATGTCTCTTTGGTCCAGCTTCCAATGGCTTGGGCCTCTCTATTATGCTCAAAGTGTAAAAAATTGTGTTTATAATGCTCAAATGCTTCTGCAACCTCCTCCAATCAGTTTAGAATCCTCAAAAATGGCTATCTAGCCTCTTTTTGCAACCAATTTGGTGGAAAATTGAAGAATTTATGACTTCTCCTAGTTTTCCCACTATTCATTACACAAATTTCTTCTCATCCGACAAGAACCCACAATTTCGCTCCAAAAATCCACTAACTGAGCGAGAATTTTGCTAAGTGGTGGGCCTTAATCCGTCAGTATCAATTGTCTTATCACAAATCGTAATCGATGGAGTTTTGTGGTCTTATGGACTGTGAACCAAGAGGCGATGTGCGATTGTGATTTGGCGGACCCAACAGGACATTAAACCAGAACTGATAATCCCCTCGCATCTTGGAACTTATCGCATTTCACCATCGACAAAGAATCAGCGGCAATCATAAAATGAGACTCTACACCGTGTCTTTATTTGCAATTGTGATATCACATAACAACCTGGGTATGCTAGGGACCGATGATCTTCAATTCTTCCCTTCACCAATGTGCGATTGCAATTTCATTGCAACTTGATACCTGTCGGGGGCCGATTCTATAAGCCTCTTTGCCTGCCTTATCGCATCTCAACCCTTCCCTACTCGGGGGTCGGTTTTTAACGCTAGCTCATCTGCAATTGCAATTTGCGGCATGTGGGGGCCAATGGAGGTTTTCCACTTGGAGCCTCCTCATTCCCTGAAGGACCTTGCCACATCATCCAATCCTGCCATGTGAGAAAGTCAAACCTAAACTTTGACTTTCTATAACTTCTACATACTAGCTTAGATTTGAGTGTCATTCACACCGTTGGAATCAGAATGACGAGCTCTTCGATCTGAAGCTAAGTTTAAGAAAATTCTGACACTTTTATTTTTTAGCATAATTTTGAGTACTTGATCAATTTTACTCTGACAACTGTTAAAAACATGACAAATATACTACTTATGGAGCTTTATAAACCCATATTGATGCAGTATTTACAATGAAAAACACATATAATTATGCACATTAGCTTCAACCAACAAATAATCACACTTTCTATGGAGATTTATAAACATAGCTCGATATTGTATTTACAATAACATACCCACATATACATATGCACATTTTCTCTAAACAACAAATAAAATGATACAATGCATGCAGCAACGACAGGGGAATCTAGAGGCTCACACCTCCACCCTTAAATTAGTACCAGGATTCACCTCCTTCCTAGGAAGTGCAAAATCCACTACCAAAATCTATATCTTCCTGCAATTTTCAATGCTACAATCCTTCTAGTACTTGTTCTCTCAGTGAACAGTTACTGAATCATCCTTCCTGAGCACACTCCCAATGTGATTTTGATTCCATTTGGCAATGCTAATGACCAAAAATTATTTATTCACTAGTCTTCCCTTCTATTCTTCCCAGTCCCTTGGGCAATCTAGTCATCCCCTTCTGTTCAGTCACGCACCTTCCAAGTTCCTTGGCATCCCCTTCTCTACTTCCTAGTCCTTCGTGTGATCCATCCCTTGAAAAGGTTTCCTTGCATCGGAAGGTCCAAAAAGCAAGGCATATCCCTGCATTAAAACCATCATACCATTTATAGAATGCTTATGTAATCAATGGACATTATTGGGTACCAATGTCCCACAATGGCCCTACTCCTAATTCAAGTCCTTTACCAACATATTGTTGCATGTTCCAATTCCTTTTGTGATTTCTTCTAACACTCTTGTAGTCAATTCCAACCACCCAAATCGATCCTTTTCCATGCTTTCCTGTATCAAGCACATAATTTTCATTAGACTCAAAATTAATTGTAATACATTCAAATCATACGGCATTAGTAACTCATCAATGAGGTAACATTTGCAACTCTATTTACTTCCTGTCACAACAAGTCAAATTAGCCATTTGATTAAATAATCATATATAGAAATATCACATCTGGTTAGCTCAAAACTCAACCATCATAAATCAAAATCCTAGATCATGTGAATAATTAAAAACTGAAATAAAATATAGATAATTATCATTTAAATGGTTCTTTTCTTTTGTCTATGTTCTTTGTTCTTTCCATGCACATATTGAATCAATTGAAAAACACAGAAAGCATCCAGTTCCTTCTCTTCTCTATGCAATATCAACAACAAGGGTATCCAGAGACTATCCACGTCTACCCTCAATATCAGCAACTCAAGATTAGTCTCTTCCCAAGTTGTCTAGGGCTCCCACGACTACTATCTCAACCCATAGCCTCCAGGGAATGCAATTTGTTATAGGGATCCAACCCACAACCTCCAAGGACATTGAGAATTAATCCCCTTCACAACGCATGCACATACACAGTGTACAAAAAACACATATATGTAAACATAGTATAACACAACACATGCCACAATACAACAACTATACAATACACATGACATAATACAACACATGTACCCAACAATATTACTACACATTCATAGGTCACACTATCTCTACTAGGTATTCTTGCATCTAGTGTCTTCCCCATCCCTTATTGTGTGCATCCAAAACCCAAATCATGGGTCTATGGTTCTTTCCACTATCCATGCTTGTCCCAACATGCTACAGATCACACTACTTTCATTCCGCTTCGACATTTCCTGTCATAACATAAACATATGCATAGTTATAAGCACATAATATCAAAATCATATCCACATAGTCATTGAAGATAAATCACCATGAGAAAATAACTCATATTAATCATATGAAAAATCCAACCAAGTCAGGGACTTCCACGTACCACCAAACCATAGATTGGGATGAACCAAATCTCTCTTTCATCCAATTACCCTAGTTCCATATTCCAATCATGAATGTGTGATCATATGGGTTAACCAAAATAGGACCAACCAAGGCTTCCAGAGGCCAAACCACCTCAACCCTCAACCAATACGAATTCACCTAAACTGATCCAAAAATCACTAATACCAAAACAATATTGGATGCCTACGACTTCCTTCAACAACTCCATTCCTATCTTCATCCAACTATCAAGAGTTCTAAGAGAAATCCCATCTCCAGCCTTGGCCCTTGGAATTTTTTCTAAGACCACCTCAACCGAGATACAAGCCTATCGACCATCCAAAGCTTAATCAAACTAGAGAACCCACTACATCATGGCTATCCAAGAAATGGAAAGGAAAGGTTGAAACAATTGTCAATCCAAGAAAATTCCATTCCAATGACAGAAACATAACCAAGGAACCACATGCATGTACCATGCATCCAAATCCCAGCAAGGGAATCACACATGCAACCTGTTACCTGCAATGAACTTCAGTTGTAGCTATTGATCCAACCTTGTTTTTTGTTTCCCACAATTCCTTTGCTTATCCTTTGTTTTCTTCTCTCCAAGTCAGAGTGAATGCTAGGATGCTCCAAGATTGCTCTAAATGTGCAAGAGTCTAAGAGAGCTATAATTAACAAGAGTTGAGCCAAAAATTGTCAAGAGTTGTCCATTATTTCTCTGATGTTGTTCTTCATTGATGTATAGTCTCTTTCTTTCCTTTTTACTTTTTTCTTCATTTTCCTTCATTTTCTCTCTAATTTCCCTTCCATGAATATTTTTTTCTCTTCACCTTATTTTTATCCTATTTTCCTTTATTTCCTTAAATTAAATGCCATTTATTTCATCTTTTCCTTTGCCAATGCCTTTTCCAATTTCCACAGCCATTAAAAAACCACAGGTGATGGCCACTATAATGTCTTCCCACCATTCATCTTAGAATATGTGTCCCATTACCTTGGTTTTTATTTTATTTACATGGAAAATAAACCAAGGGTTGTTACAAATTCCTTCAATTTGTGTGTAGCCCTGACATACAAGCCTTGCCTTAATTTTAATCATTTTCCCATATTCATTCATTTTTTTAATACCCACTTATTCCCTATTAAGTTTTTAACTTTTATTCATGGGACAAGTTCCTAGGTTCAACTTTTCTCAATTTGATTCAATTCTTCTTCCATAGCATTCACCCAATGTCCATCCTGTCTCGCTTGTGCAAACTCCTTTGGCTATATTTTGGATAGCAAGGAAAAATTGAATTTTCCTAATGAGTATGTCATTATTCTTATGGTTTTCATACTTGCATCAACATCTTAAATAATTTGGTTCTCTGGATGATGTTTTTTCACAAATTTAAAAGTTTCCTTGGATGAAGAACATTCTTTTTTATTGTTCTTCCTTTGTAATAGGCTCTTCTTGATCCACGTAGATTGTATCTTCTTAATTCTCATTTTTTTTAATCATTCTTTCTCTTGCCAAACTTTGTCTATTTTTACATCAATACATTCCACAACATTGGGCAATCTTTTATTGTAGCATTTGTAAGCTTTGCTTCTTGTTGAGATCTAAGGAAAGTTCCTTCGTCTACTCTAGAATCATATTTTCTCAAATTATGATAATTTATATTCATGTAACACTTGCTTCCATAGCTCGTAAAATGTCTTGTCATTGTTAACTTGGAGCTATGCTCTATTCATGATGAAAATTATTGTAGCAATTGCTTCTATCTAAAACTTGTCTGATAATTTGGTTTCTAGCAACATTGTTCTTGTTGTTTCTTGCACTAGTTTTTTCGTTCTTTACATGACTCCATTTATTTGTGGAGTTCTTCCGAGTAAAAATTCTCTCTTGATTCCATATTTCGCATGGAATTCACTAAATTTGTTTGGGGTAAATTCACCTCGTCTATCGGATCTTAAACATTTGATTCTAATATTTCTTTCATTTTCGACTAAGGCCTTGAATGATTTGAAAATATATAGTGCTACTAATTTTCTTTAAGAAATGCAACCCATACCACTCTATTATAATCATCAACAAACAACATAAATTACCTTTCACCTTCCAGAGTTTTTTTTTTCTTGTTAGTCTGCATAGATCTATGTGAACAAGCGCTAGTGGCCTTGATGTTGAGCACTCTTTTGATTTGAATCTCACTCTTGTATGCTTACCATGCTGGAAAGATTCACAGATGATGCTTATTTCTTTCAATATTTTGGGAATATCTCTCACTACTTGTCTTCTGATAAATTTTACCAAACTGTCAAAGGTCAAGTGTCCTAACCTTTTATGCCATAACTAGCTCTCATCTGGCTATCCAATGTAGCATTTTTCTCCCTGAATTTCAGCAATAATATGTACATTTTTTTGGAGTCCTTTCGCTCTTCCAACTAATCTTCCAAAATTATTCTTATTTAATTCACATAAAAATATTTTGTTCTTTAGCCCTACCATTATCAAGGATTAAAATACCTCTTTTAACGATTTTTTCAATTCCGTTGTCTCCAAAACTCACATTTCCTCCTTCTTATTTTAGAGTAATAAATTTCTTTTGATATGTGGTCATGTGTCTAGAGAACACACTATTAATGTACTATTCACTTTGATTATATTGAGCATACATAACTATTCCACATTTTTTTGTTGATGTTTCTTCTTGCTTTCTCTTCCAAAACCCTTCTCTTGATTTTATAGGATAGTCTCATGCCATATGCCAAAAATTGTTGCATCTTTAACATTCTACACTATACTTTGGTAATGGAGCAAATGAATTATGATTTCTATTATTGAAGCCAACAATATCTCTAATTTTTTTGTCTATGAACTTATTTATAGAGGTTTTATGAGAATCTCTTTCATAATGATTTTTCCCATAATCACTACAATATTTTTCTTGATGTCTAAAGTTTCTGCATGAAAAATAATGACCAAGAAAAATAGTTTAATACTTAGCTATGAAGAATTGCCTTAACAGAACAATTCTTTTCATGTTGATATAATTTAAAAAATATTCCTAATTCTTGTCCCTTATCATATTTCTACCTGCATTGTGAATGGACTTCTTGGGAGAATCAGAATAGATTTTTGGTATAACAATGTTTACCCACTCCTAAATTTTTTCCTTGCACTTAATGGGATTGGAGCTTTCATATTTTCTTTAAAAAAAATTCCTGGTGACTTGTGGTTTTCATATTCTTTGTTTGAAGTCTCACCTATATAACCAAGACGAATATTGTCATATGGTGATATCTGACTACTCAAAATAGTGTCTATGATTTGAGAGATTTTGTGTTTTTCTTTAGCTTATCTAGCTCTTTCCTTAATGAAACAATTTCTTCTTCAAGATTTTCACAATTTTCTTCCTTTTCTTTTAGTTGGTTGTTCAACACTTCTTTCACTCTTTTTTCTTCCTTTTTTTCAGTCTTGATGATGATGATTTTCTTGGATAGTCTTTTTTATTTTTCCTGAGGTTATCAATCTCTTCTAATGCATTGATGAGTTATGCTTCAAGAACCACTACGCCTTCAACACCTTCTTCTTCTGATTTTTATTTTTGCTCATTGGATTTTTCTATGTTGGATTATTCGTTTGTGGATAAAAATAAGATGTCTCTTCTATTATCATCTTAACCATGTTCTTCTTCTTCAGAAAAATCATTATCCTCTTTGGAGTAGAGATTTTTCTTTTTCAAATATTTTCCTTTGAAGACCCTTTTTAAGTTCTTCCTCATCATCACTTTATTCCTTGAAAGGACACTTAGAAAAAAAATTCCTATATTACCACAACTAAAATACATGACAGTTAAATTACTTTTGAATATGTATCCTTTCTTTAGTTTCATAACTAGTTGAGCCATTTATGTATCAAATTCATTAGTGGATAAGTCACAAGAATTACATTTTCTTTTTAATTCTTAGATACTTTAAATTTTGCTTCTTTATGTGATGATTTTCCCTTCCTCATTCTGTATGCAATGAGAAATCCTTGATCCTCATCCATTTTTTAATTCTCCAAATCCTTTAATTCTTCTACAATAGAGACTTTGGAATCAAAACATAGAATAAGAGACCTCAAAATGTTTTGAACAATTGTTTTTTCTTTGACTTTTTCACAAAGTCTTTTGAAAGAATTAGCCAATTCATCTACTCAAAGAAAATAAGTAGCGACATCTTCTTCATCATTCATTTTCAAGATTTTAAATTGTCTCTAGAAAATTTGAAGCTCTACCTTCTTTACTTTACCATCTCCTTCATAGTTTCTTACAAGCTTGTCCCACATCTCTTTAGGTAATTCACATTGAATAACTTTGACAAATTATCAATCTGACAAGCCACACAAAATGGATTTCATAGATTTTGCATTAAAGAAATAACCCTTTCTCTCATCTTGATTAGATGGAGGAGAAGATGGAACCTTATATATGTTTGTAATGGACTTCCAAACTTTAGCACCAGGAGATATCAAGTTGGTTTTCATTCTTATCTTCCAAAATCAAAAAGTTGTTCCATCAATGAAATTAATTTTCATTGATGCTTATCAACTACCCATGGCCCCTGTATGATCTTCTTCTAGCTACTAGAACACTTCGTCTCTAAGACTCCTTCCTAAATAATCCTTCTCTAATGCCAATTGTTGGAAATACACAGAGACAATGAGAGGGTGGTGAATCAGTATCACACAAATTAAATTAGTTTCAATTTATTAATATTAAGACTAAAATTGCATCACATAATCAAGCATCAATACAATGCATGAACACAGAGATAAAAGTGGAAATCCAAACTTAAAGGAACAAAACTTGAATTCTTTACAAAAAATATTCAATTTATTACCACTTCTGAGGACACAAATCCTTTGTAAGCACCAAATTACAAAAATTGCAAGCTCCAACCTGTTAAGAAGATAAAAACACCAATCTTCTATAAGCACCAACTTACAAATTTGTACGCTTCAATCTAGTAGCCTTTACTTAACTTTTACAAATTTGTTGTCACTTCTATTTAGGCATTCTTGATTAATTAGGGCTCAATCTCCTCTAAACAAGCAGATAGAACTGGGCTAGAGCTTGGAATCCTTCAAAACTTAGCCTCTAGGATAGACCTCAACATGACAAAATTCAACTTCTTAGAACAAACCTAGACTTCAACGGGACTCGGCCTTTATAACAGACCTTAACCTCTCAATAGCACTGAACTTGGCCTATTTTAAAGTAGGACTCAACCTCCTTGAAACCAGAAGTAAAAGAAATAAAAAAACCTTCAAAAGATGTACCAAAAACCCTTCCACAGCTTAGAAAATACTTCACTAAAGACATCCAACGGAACTTCACTTCACTTAACGGTTCATGAGGAATGAACCTCAAATATTCTCATCTACTCACTAAAACAAAACAGAACTTGATTGAGTGGTGGCTAGAAATGCTCATTCTCATGCTTATTTATAGTGCATCTAGGGTGTAGGGTAGGGCCGACTTGTCCACTAGTTGGGTCGACTTGTGCAACTGATAGAATGTATAATGAATATTCAAAAATCATTTCTACCCAACCATGAGGAGTTAGAAGACATGCCATATGTTATTGAAAAGGCCTTGAAATAATATTCTAACCATATATCCTATGCTCCTATTTTAGCTTAGTAATTGGAGTACAAATTTCTTCAAAGAAAAGTATCTAAATGGGGTCTGGTTATACTTTGGTTCGGTCATCTTAACAAAATATTTCACATATCTTCATTCTATGGAATTAGAGGGATACTATATACCATTGGAAAGGTCTCGAAATATGTTATTTGACTATGTATTGTTTTTTTCATTTGGAAATCCTTTGTCATCAATACCAACCATTTTTAACATATTCTAACTTAATATATAAGAAAAGTTTTGATTTTCAAGTTCCATGTCACATTTTTAAGAGAAGCAATTTGGAAAAAAAGTGAACTTGAACCACATTTTTAAGAACCTTTGGATGGAGAGATCAATTTCAAAGTTTAGAAAGTTTGTCATTGTAGCAATTAGGGGACACCAATGAAGTGATTATTAATCAATGTTGTTACAATTTTTTTGGTAAGTTATAATTAAAATTAGGGTAATTGTGGGATAGATATCTCTTAAAGTTTTTTAATTTGTTTAATTAAATTTGGTTGGAATTATTTTAAAAATATATATTTTTTGTTAGTTTGACCCACAAGGCATTTGAACCTTGAATATTAATATTTTCATAATATTTCATAATAGGGTGATGCCAACTAAGCTAGCCCACATGGGTTTGGATTATATTAAAATTATTTTTTTATGTTGATAGATGTGCTTATTTTGGAATAGGGTTTGCAAAATTTTAATTTAATTATCAATAATTAGGTAGGGAATATTCTAAAATATTCATAATATTATACACAAATCAATGGTTGAGATTTATCTCCAAAGTAGTTATGCTTTTTTTACCATTTTAATTAAATTGATTAATTAAAAAAATTTCATATGAAAAAGCATTATATGGAGTGAGTTATGGTTTTTTAGGCATGTGGTATTGAAAAGCTATGGTATTATCCCATGGTATTGTAACAAAGTCTATTTATAGATTAAGAATCTCCATAGTAAATTGGAGATAAATTTCCATGATTAAGAATCTTCCATTTTTTTCTTTTAAACATACAAATGTTTTAACTTATATATTCATTTAGGTTCATACCTCATGGGAAAGGGTTGAGGATGGAAGCCACTTTAAAGGAATTAAACTATACCAAGGGGCATCCATGGTGGACAAAACCTTGTACAATCCTTGTGATAACATCCCTCTATGAGTTATTATACTTATTCCATCCAATAAATGGGTTGGCCCTAGCCTAGGCTCAACCTAGTCACAAAAAGAAAAAAGAAAAAAAAAGACTTATATATTCATTCTTTTTCTAATTAATAATGATAATAGCATTTTAAAATAAAGCTATAATTTTAAAAGTTATATATTCATTTTTTTATAATTAATAATAATAATATGACTTTTTAAATTTTAACCACGTGAAATGTACTAGAAAGTGTTTTAAATTTTGTTATGCACTGATGCCTATCTACATTCGCTAGCCATTTAATTTATATGGTTGAACTAGTTAGTACGCTAATAGTAGGTATTTTACGTAAACTAAATATGTTTGGTAGTCTAGAGAGTTGATATTTATATAAAAGGTAGTTATTTCCATTTTACTTTTCAATTTAATGAAAAAATATTATAAAATTAAATTGAAGTAAAATATATATAAAATATTTTGACTCTGAAATAAGTTACGGCCTTTGGGTGCGTAATATTCATAAACCATGCTATCGGTCTGTGACACTGTAAAAGATTTTTAAAAATTATTTACGAGTGAAGAATCTCAATGATAAAATGACAATAAATCTTTATAATTATGATTAGTGTTGCATGTTTTTTTCAATATTATGTTTCACTCATATATTAATTTTGTTTTTATAATTAATGATAATATATATATATATATATATATATATATATATATAATTTTTAATTTAAAAAAAAAAAATATATATATAAGAGCCATGTGTAAAAAATATCCCGTAGATTAGGCAATATTGCAAGCTAAAATAAAAATGAAAATTTAACGTTGTTAGCTAGTGGAGTTAAATTATATTCTATTTAACCTACTATTCTTATATTGATTGGAATATAAGATAAGTATTTATCATACAAATATTATTGTTTTCAAAAACTGTATGTATAGATGTTACATCATATTGTTGATTGGTTATAAGTATTTGATATTTATCATATATAACCATTGAAAATAAGGTATAGATTTAATGGTATTTTGGTTTATTAATTAATTTTTTTTAATGGTAGTTTATATTTTTTGCTTATCTAATTTTAAGGTCATGTCTAATCGAGACATTACATTGGTGTATGATACTTCTTTTTTTGTGGGACAAAGGGGTTAAACTAGACACCACTGGTGTATGAGACCCCCCTTGTATGTGGGACAAGGGGTCCAAGCAAGACACCACATTGGGGTCAAGCCAAACACCACATTGGTGTATGAGACCCCCTTGTTTGTGGGACGAGGGGGGCAAGTCAGACACCATATTGGTGTATGAGACCCACTTTTTTGTGGGACAAGGGACCCACCTCCATGCAATGATTTGATTGTTAAGTCTATGAAGGCATACATACTCTATCACCTTTAGTTTTGAACCTCTGACCTCTTAGGAGGAAACACATGCTCTTAACCATAAGTCCCACTCAAGCTGCATTCAAGCAATATTGGGGATTTGAACATGGGATTTTGTACTCACATTTATTTTACATTTTCATGGGCTTCCAAGTGAACTCCACCCCATAATTAAATCAAATAAAATCACATGTATATATAATTAAATTAATTAAATGTATATCGATTCTTATAGTCAAAATAGCAAGTCATTTGGTAGAATTATGTTGTTTATGTAATTTTAGAGCTTTTGGAAATCTCATTGTACTATTTTCAAAAAAATCTTAAGTAGCATATTTATACCCATTATTTGTAATGTAATTTTTTTTTGAAGAGGACTCCATCTTTAATGTAATAAGTTGTTTTAAAGAAGCATTTTCTAAATAATATTAAATAATAAAATAAGTTTTAATTTACTTTTAAATAGAAATTTAAGAGGATTCTAACATTTCAAATAATAATAATGATATGTAAATGATGCATTTTGAAGAAATTCATAACCATTATACAATAACTTTATCACCAACACTCATTCAAAAAAGTCCATCAAAATTATGATAACTAGGAATTTGAAATTTCCATGTGTAATAAAGAAATAAACTCATTTTCTAAATCAAATAAATAAATCTATTTTTAATCAAATTAATAAATAAATCCAATTTATAAAATCCTAATTTTTGTTAGAAATAGTAATTACTCTGGCGTGAGTAATTCACTAAACATGGCCAGTCAGTGAATTGAGTGATTAAGTGATTAATTGGTAGAGCGTTGAGTAAGTCAAGTGATAGACGACTTTTAGTGTGTGGCTGCATGTGGATGCATGTCAATATATTTTAGGCAAGTAGCTAGTTGGAAAAAGATAAATACCCTTTCACCCGGATCATTGTAAGAATCATATTTTGTGTGATCAATAAAAGTGCAGCAGCTCGTGTTTTATGTGTGAATTCATGCTTTGTTTCCTCCACCTTTCTAACAAATCACCATCCCAACCCAAAAAACACAATTAAAACTTCTGTAACCACAACTTAGAGACCCCACTGAAAGTCGAAAATTTGCCCGCAATCGTTGAACAATAAACCGTAGCTTGTCGAATTTTTCGGAATGGAGGGTTGCAGTCCTCGACGCCGCCAGCTGAAGCCCGAAATTCGTCAGCCGCATCCACATCGGAATCCGAAGAGAAGAGGAGATCTAACAAAAAAATTTCAAAAAGATTGTTTAAAAGGGCGATAGCCGTCATTAAAATTCGGTGCCGAGTTAGCCACCGAAGCCATGTTTGGAAAGAAGTTAGCGTACAAAGTCAAAGTTACAACAGGGCTCGATTTTACTTTTAAAGATTTCATATAAACATGAGAGTGGAATATATGATAGGCCGTTCGAGATCTTTGAAATGATTTGAATGGTGTTTTAGAAAGGCTTTTTCTATAAAGTCTTTTGTGGAGTGAGGCTTTCCTGTGGAAATGGTTTATTGAAGTTTTATGATGAGGGTTCATATGAGAGGAAGGTTTTATTTTTTTATAAAGGTTTTGTAAACTTTATAAAAGAAAGTTGTTTTTTTTTTCCTTAAAAGAAGTTTGAATATATATATATATATATTTTGAGGTTAATGGTGAGATCATAAGGGTTTTTTTTAAAACAGAATTTTTAGCAAGAAAATTTAAGGTTTTGTAAAAGTCCGTTTATTTGTAAATTTTTTGGTGTTTTGTCAAGCATGACAGGAGTTTTGGCGAATAAGGGCTGATATTTTTTTTTTTTTCGAGGGTGATATGGAAGATAGCCTCACGAAATCAAAAAATAAACTATAAAATAGAGGAATGACCGCAGTCATGGGTTGCAAAGCATGACTAAAGCATATGAAAAAAAGAAATCGAAAAAAAGAAGCAAATATCATTGTCAGGGTTAAAGAGGTTCAGGTCGTAGTCGATGAACTAAGAAGTCAACCAGAAGGCAAAGAAGAAACCGAGGGTGATTGGTGTAGCTTTGATCTATTACCACCTCTTTTGTTTACAGGTAAATATTTTGATCATTGGGTTATCAAGATGTTAACTTTTCTTCGAGCTAAAGAGTTAATTGAATACGATTCTAGTAACCCATATGATGAAGTATGTGATGCTTTAGCAATGAATTTTGTACAGGAATTGGATTAGAATTGTTTGTGCAAGGTAGCAAAAGCTACAACTTCCAAGGAAGCATGGAAATTCCTAGAAACAGAGTTTGGTGCAAGGGGGAGTGGCATGCAAGAATAGGTTATGTCACAATCAAAGAAGTCAGTCGCAGATCTGAGAGTAGATGAGCAAGACTCTGAGAGGAAAACAGAGCTTGGAGAACCCCACTCAAAAGTGGATGATGGTTGTCAAGACCATAAAATTGAAACCCATTATGCAAGCATGCATATGGATGAAAAAGATGCAACAAAGATTGTAGAGAGAGAAGTTGAAGCCTTTGTGTGTGAAACAAAGCAAGAGCAAATAAATGCTCAAGGAATCCATTGTAACATGGATGATACAGATGATGGTGAATCCCACTATGACGAGACACATGTGGATGATGACTGCAAAGTGATATGTGAATTGGTGAATCCAACCACAGCTGATGGATTTGGTGAAGTTGAAATTAATAATCAGCACATGCATGCTTGGATATCCCCCCATAGTGTGGATGAACATTATATTGATGATATGTGTGGTTTCTTTTTTGAAACAGGGATTGATTGTGACAATATGGTAAGTGCCATGTTTGATGAAGCATTGAAGGGTGAAGTTGCCACTGTAGCAGCAAGATATGAAGCAGTTGGAACTGCTCATGAAGCAGTATGTCATCTAGCAACAGTTGATGATCAAGAACAGGATAAAGTGATTGAAAAGTTTTTGATGAAAATATCCACTAACAGCATGACAGTGGAAGACATCTTCCATGCAGTTGAAAAGAAGGCAGATGTAAAGCAGGAGGCTCTCACTGAAGAGTGTCATATTAAAGATGTTTTTAACATTGTTTTTGAATATGCAGTTGTTCAAAATAGCATGGCAGCAGAAGTTGAAAGTAAGGTTGTTAATAAATTTGATGTGGATTGTTATCACTCAAGTTGTTCCCAAAACTTGTAAGAAAGGGAATACGGCCTAGGTAACCACAAACCAATCTTTTAGATGCAGATTCTAGCCCATCTGCATCCAGAGAGGGCTCTCTCTTTATAATTTAGCTTTTTTTTGAAGTGTGTTAGGCTAGCTATGAAGTGCAAGGGTTTTGTTTTGAGTTTGGTTGGAAGGTTTCAACAGAACAGTGAGGTAAAACTGAAAAGTTTTAGTCCATTGGACATGATGGAGTCAAAGAAAGATAGCTTCCTGGATCAGGTTTCTTATCGAAGGAGGTATCACAGAGCAAGGTACTCAAATATGGAACAATTTATAGGCTGGAATCAGATGGAATGGAGTCAAATGGGTGAAGGGCAGTCAAGAATCCTTCATCATATTTGACAGAGGGAAAATGGCTGAATATTGCTAAGGAGAAATTAAGAATTCCTTAGCAAATATTCAAGATGAAAGAATCAAGGGAAACATGAGCAATTAAGAATTCACTGTTTATTCTAATTCTGAAGAAAACATAGAAAACAATAAAGATTGAAGATAGAGTGCAGTCAAGTAAATTCTAAATTATTCTTTTTCTTTATTATTGAGATCATGAAACATAGATGATATAATGAACATAGAAACTGTAAGACACAAGTTAGAAGGGACTTATTGATCCACAAGATGATTCAAGAAATCTGCAACATGGTCCTTAGCATTGATTCCTCATCTAGTATGCTAGACAAAAATGATTCCAACAAACTTTTATTCCAAAATTTTAGTATTATAGTTGAAACTATGAACATCCACCAACCAACCCCAAATACTTCGTTTGGGGGGGTATTTATACAAAAACATCAAATATCTTACAAAATATATGAAGAAGATAATATTTGATGACAATTAATGCTTCTTTTACAAGAGATAGGGACGAACAGTCTCGAAGACAAGGGAACAATAAACTTATGCAATAAATTGATGTTGCGCTGGTTGTTCCATCTTTATGGGATGTACCGGAGGTAGGTGCTGCGAGTTGGCTCACAGCTGTTTTCCATAGGTACTCTGTGCTTGTTTCTGCGTCTTTGTCTGATATGCTTTAATCCTGATCATATACGCTTTGACCCACTTGATCCTTGTTCATCTCTATTTATATTGTCGCAGAACAATAACCCAAAAGCTTTGCTTTGTTCAAGAAAACTTACAAAATCCCCAGCATGTCTTCCCACCATTGTTGATCTGGCAACTTATGTCTTTAGAGTTTTCTTAAGGTTTCATCAGCTTCTGTATATCTGACAAAATTGGGTTGGAGCTGAAACATATGCTTTACTTCATGCTCAATATAAAATAAATTTTCTAATTTATCATAGAGAGTTTGGCCTGTGGGGAGTGCTTTTTATCCTGAAGCACTTGTTGATGAATTAACCTAGTCAACAGCATAAGTGTTCAACTTATGTATGTAATCTATCTGACTCATTAGCCTATCATTATTCCCTAAAAGACTTGGCGGCCCTTTATCCTGTAAAACTGTAAACCTTTGCATGAAAGAATTAATTTCTACCTGCATATCCTGGCATCTTTTTTCTAAATTCTACATTAGAGTCTTCTTGGTTAGAACTCTTTTGATATCCAAAATGGTGCATGTTCTATCTGGGATGCCGAGCTGTTCCAGTTGTTCTCTGTTTCTATAATTCAAAAAGTGAATGAGCCTGTTGGCTTGATCAAGCATTTTTCCTAATAAAGCTCTTGCTTTTTGGATTTCACCATGCGCTGCATTCACCAAGTCAATCTACTTATAAATTGTCTGGATAGATGGCCAAACATCACTAAGGGATTGAGTGATGTTGGTCCAAAGGATTCCTTTGATTTCTACTAGAGGCTTGTCCATAGTGAGATCCTTCTCTAACGCTCTGACTCTGTTCTGCAATGCTTTAACCTCTCTTATTTTCTCTACCACATTGATTTTGGATTTATCATAACTCTGTTCTACTTTTGCCAATTTCTCCTTTACTTGCTTTAGCTCTGACACTTGGAGTTTCAATTCTTCCATGGCTTTTATCAATTCTTCTGTGCTCATACCTGTACTACTGCCTGGTGCTGCTCCTGTTGATGTTGTACCTGTGATTACTGTTGTTGTAGCTGCTGGGACACTTGGGGCCAATGCTGCTCCAGTTGTTGAGGGGACTGCACTTGTAACTGTAGGAATTACCTCAGGAGGCTGGGAGGTCGACTCTCCCTACTTCTCTTTTAATGCTTTTTCAAGTGCCTGCTCAGTATCAGTCAGTCTTTCATTGAGTTTCATGAGCAGGTCCATCATGTCTTCCTCTGATTTTTGCTCTATTATTTCTGCAGTCTGAGGGTGTCTTGAAGG
This sequence comes from Pinus tabuliformis, assembly GCA_031772625.1. Classification (NCBI taxonomy): domain Eukaryota; kingdom Viridiplantae; phylum Streptophyta; class Pinopsida; order Pinales; family Pinaceae; genus Pinus; species Pinus tabuliformis. The sequence goes on from CM062818.1 coordinate 1,482,840,733, forward strand.
AGGTAGCTTCAACTGTTTCCTCAGGGCAGCAATGTCCTCTTCCTTTTTCTTGATTAGTGCCTTTATTCCCTTGGCATCTTTGGGGTCATGTCCCAGATCCATAATGATCTCTTCCAATGATTTGATTTTATTATCTTTGGCCATAGAAGAAGATTTTTCCCAATCTAACTGACCAGTTGTGTTATCTAAGGAACTCTGCAACTGGTGGGCCATCATTGCTTTGTCAGCCAGTGTAGCATACACCATTTCTCCAGTCTGCTTATGGAGCTCAATCTGGTCAAGGGGTGAATATCTTTAGCTAGGACCTCTAAGTTTGTCCTGATATAATCTGCTGCAGACCAGGGTTGTTGTACCTTTTGCTTAAAATAATTCATGATCATTTTTCCTTCTTTGATGTCATATGCAGACATCAATCTTTGTTGGGTTGAGGGGGCCATTTTTAAGTATTAATTATAAATTTCAATTCGCATGGGATCATTCTTGGCCTTTATCTCTGTGAAGGTCTGTTTGATGTCAGAGAGTTGTTTGCCTTGTGGCCTAGTAGATGACACCTCAACACTATGCTGCCTTTCTAGCTCTTGCCTATCTGAGCTAGTTGATGTATCTACCATTCGGGAAGTCTGTTGGCTGATTACCTCTCACCTCTTAGGCTCTCTGTTGTTTCTTCAATGATTTCCTCTTCTAACAGAGGATCCAATCTCTACCTCTTTGCACCTGATTTCCCTGCAGGTCCACTGATAAGTGTGGCCTCTTTTTTGTCTTTCTTCTTGCCTTTTTCCTCATTTAGAGGAGTTTGTATAGCTGGGATTTCAGCTGCCTTAGATTGGGCTGGAGGAATTTGCACTTGTTCCTGCTCTCTAAACCCCTTTGGCTGATCGGTCATTATTGGCTGCTCTGTAGTTTCCACTTCTTTTCCCTTTGAGGTGCCTGTGATTGATGTGCTGGTTCTCTGTGTAGGTTGTTGAGAAGTTCCAGCAGAAGATGTTCCCACTGCCGATTGTTGAGGCAGCTTGAAAGATACCTGTCCAAAAGAGTCTAGGTCAAGAGTTTTTCAAGATCTTTCATAGCTTTTTCCATTTTTTCCTGTTCAGTAATTTCTTCAACTAAGGTCCCTTCTACCCATTTTTCTTGATTTGCATATTGTTCAATTTTTGGGATCCTATGATGTATGTACACTGACAGCCTGTACCTTACCCTTATGTCATTTATGAAACTACATGGATCATATGGCACCCACCCAAAACTCTTCTTCAATTTGAGGTGGTCTTCTAAGATCTGTTCAACATCTTTCCATGCATCCCTATCATGGATAACATAAGGGCCTGACCGGTTTTTTATTCTCAGCCAAGCCTTCTTCTTTACATTACAAAAGTGGGTTAAATCTGGATGGATGAGCTGCCTATAATATTCTAATGCAAATAACCTCATGGGCAAATATCTAGGCAACTTGAAGGGGCAAAGTTGACATACATATATTCTGATTTCTGTGTGATTCTGATAGAGGTACCAGTCACCTATTCTGTAGTTTTTGGAAAGCTGCAAAATCTTCTTCATATCTCCAGAAATTCTAGGAGGGGGAGCTCCTATCAACAGAGTGGAGGCTGGGTGTACAAATAAGTCAATGAATTCACTATAGGTATAAGGGGAGTCACAGTAATGGAAGATTGAGCTCCAAAAGATCACAGACCTCCGGTTTCCTTTTCAATCTAATTTCCTGGTGGGAAATGGAAAGCTGTCTGGCTGATAATATAAAAACAGATGGTATATATAATATGTGTATTTGAAGACACCTTCCCTTTCCCAATTCATGAACTGAGCATGGATTTTATTGGCAATGAAAGTGGCACAGTCATACTTGACAGCAGGGGGCTTTCCTGGAGTAAAGATAGATAATAGAACTAGGGTGATATCATCCACAAATTCACTGGATCTAAATCCCAAAATCAAGGATATCATGTCAAGAATGAGTTTTCTAGTCTCAGTGAAAAAGACGCACAAATAAGGAGGAGGGCTTGTAGGTTGGTGCGTTGGTATCATGAACATTTGGGCAATGCGAGTTATCTCTGAGTTCGGCAATTGAGAGGCCTTTTCAAGAAAAAATCCCATGGAAAGAGGAGCCAGAGGCTCAGTGGAATGAAAATGTAACATCTCATTGATGGATTCAGTAGTTATGGAGAAAATGACAGTGTTGGAAGGAGACATAACAGCTCTATCAATAGGGTCATAATTGGCACAGCACTGGTGAATGATGTCTGGGAAGACATGGACGGAGGGAAGAAAGTACATGGGAAGGTTTGATTCCCATAGTCCAAAAATGTCAGAGTTGCTTAGATGGCTGTCTCTGATTTGGCAGAAGCTTTGCAAATGATTCTTATCACCAATTAAGTCTTTTATTTGGAAATCTTTGTCGGCCAAGGGTAGATAGTTCAAGTCTTTATGAGGTGCATTGATGGGTGTGGCATTGAGGGCTATAGGGGCTTCCATGTTTGGTTCTTGTGTTTTCAAACTGGAATTCAGGATTGTTGTGGAGAATGGGACTGAACAACAAGTCTGGGAGTGTTTTTGTGGGCTAAACAGACTTCTCTTGACTCGAGTTTGGTCTCACGGGCAGAAATTTTAGTTGAAAAGTGGAATTTACAGGGTTGCCAGTAAAACGATAAATACTTGGACTATGGAGGCAAACTGAGTAACTGTAGGTTGAATGACGGAGGGCAGAGTGCGCTGCTGAAGGTCTCCTCGATTAGGTGGTGGTTGAAAAGCTGGTACAATAGCTCCGGTCGTTGTTTTGCGTGGGAGTGTGAACAGAGAGAATTTGCAATGAAAATGACTTTTCAACATTTTTTAACGAAATTACAGGTTGGCGGGTAATTTTTGACATTTATTGACAGATGACGTCAGCCTGACGAGACACTTTGTTGCGTAGAGGAGGGTACAGAAGGATGACATGGTCGTGAAGTCAGCTGAGGGCCAGCGGGAGGGCAGTAAGCTATTTGCCCCGCACCGCTTATGGGCCAGAGTGGTTTTGGGCGGAGAGGCAGTGAACACGGAGGGAATGCGCCACGCATCCACGGTACAGGTGCGATACCACCAATCCCCCGGGCGGTAAAATTTGGCGGATGGAGGCTGGCGATACGTATATTAGTCATCCGATGGGAGGGTGCCGATCGAATGGTTGGCGCTCATTGGAGGTGATGGAGGGTTAAGCATGGGGCCTGATATAATTAAATCACAATTTTAATGTTTTTCGGGCTTGATATGATTAGTTGGCGGGGTGATTTGTTAATCAATTAACGTGGGGTTAATTGATTCCAAAACAATGCTCGGGGATGGTTATTATAAGGTTTTGAATAAACCTATAATTCCATTAAAACAATGACATATGGCTATAGTTAGCCGAGGTGGAAATAATAAAATTTGGGGTTTTTATTACATATACTGGAAGGGAAACGAATATAAGGGATTCATATAATAATGTTAATGGTCAATATGAATCTATGAAAAATAAGCACTAAGTTATAAAGTTCAACAACTTAGGCTTAGGAGAAAACAGGGTTTGTATGTGATTTTGTACAATTTCCTAAGTAAGAAGGTTTTACTTAGGCTTTTTATGAAATGAGATGGAATGAGTTGGGGATATTTAGCAGATCTCAATATTTCTTGAGGGAAATTAGTAAATGATATGGGAAAGTGTGAAGGGAAGTTAGTCATGCTTTGTTTGATCTGTATCCAAACATCTGCCATAGTACCTGTGATAGAAGTAAGATTTAATCATTTTGAGAGATAAAACTTATCACAAGTTTCTTTCTACAACACCAAAACTGCCTACCCAGCCTATTATACCTAACATTTTTTCTTCTTCTTCCATGGGTGCATTTAGACTAGCAAACCCTTCTAGATTTCTTTTCTTTACATTGTAAGCCTATCTAAATCAACACTTGTAACATCCAAGGGCTCAGATTTAACTGTTGAGCTCCTTTACTTCTCTACCTAACTATTTACCTACCAAGATTGAACAGTTTGGACATATCTTATTCTCTATCACTAAAGCAAGTAAATTCAGACATGAACTAACCAAGGTTGAGCTGTTTTGCCATTCATCAAATATAGCATAAAGTTGAACAAGACTGCACATGATAAAAAAGTGAAGTAGTAATGGCATTTGGACTTGCACACTTTCCTGGTCCTTTTATTTGGGGTTCATTTCTTTCATTTTTCTTTTGACCATTTATCTTTTCACCCTTTGATTTTTCTTTTAGGTTATACCCTCTTTTCATTTTTTAATTTTGATTCTTTTTAAAAATATGGAAAACCTTTGCAGCAACAAAAGGTATGAACATATTGCAGAGCTAATTCAGTCAATCATGAAATATGACACTTATTGGTATAGGAGCATAACACATATTACAAAAAAAAAAAAACAACAACAACAGTACCTGATGATGAAAGTGAAAATAATGATATGGATGTTTCTGAATACAAAGATGAACGCGTTGAAACCATTTTTCAACAATGGAGTCAAGAAGAGATAATATTATGCTATCAAGAAATATGGCAGAAAGAAAGTCATGAATATGAAGAGCAAAGAAGACAGTTTGAAGATGTAATGTTGTCGTAGCAGTCCATAGTTGAAAGAATATTTGAAGAGGAAGGTGTAGAAGACATGATCCATTTTTTTTCAGAACAAGTTCAAAACAAGTCAAAGAAAAATTGCAGAAACAACAAATGAATAAAGCCTACAGCAAGAAATTTCAACAGAGAATGAAGCAATTTCGAGAATATAGAATTTGGAAGCAGAGAAAAAGAAAATGCAAAATTGTAAAATTCTTGAGTCATTGTAAGCCCAGCTGAGACATAGACCAACATGCATTTTTATGTGATATTTAATTCATGTTGAGTCATACGATCGTAATTAAGGGGGAGTGTTAAAAATAGTAATTACTCCCGCATGAGGAGTTGACTAAACATAGAGAATCAGTTAACTGAGTGATTAAGTGAATGAGTGTTTGAGTGTTGAGTCAAGTCAAGTGATAGATGACTTTTAATGTTTGGTTGCATGTGGATGCATGTCAAGTTATTTTAGGCAAGTAGCTAGTTGGAAAAGGATAAATACCCTTCACTGGGTTCACTGTAAGAATCATGTTTTGTGTGATCAAAAGAAGAGCAGTAGCTCGTGTTTTATGTGTGAAATCATGCTTTGTTTCCTCCACCTTTCCAACAATTTTATCATTAATATGACAACAAAGAAAATTAATGTTTTACTGAGACAAATAACAAAAATCATTTCTTAAATGGAAAACTAAACATTCTTCTATCTACTTACCCTGTACTATAGATTAATATTTTGTATAGCATATCAATAACCAATGAGTATAGTGTAGGTTTACTAACTGAATCTCAATCCTCATCATATAATGTCCTGATGAACTCTTCAAAGAAAACTGCATTCCGCTCATTTATGAAAAAGTCAGTCAACCATGCAATGGCACTACAGACGGATGGTTGGTTGCAGATTATCTAAAATAGATAAAGCATAGAGATAGGTTGAAAAAAAAATTAAGATGAAATGAAGGTGACCCTAATTAGCACTCAAACTTGGACCGACAATGGTCATTTCAGTAAATAAGAAGCGCGGGAGCCACTTAGTGATGAGTAAATTTAATGGTAAAGAAAAGATCTTCGTTGTACAAGTACGATTGCGCCTACATAATAATTAAATTCTTTGTGCATCATCATCCTACTGCATTCAATGTCTCTATCAATTTCTTAATCAATCCTTCTATCCATGACATTTGGTTTGTAAAATATGATTCCCCTTTGCTCTTGAACTCATCTCTCATTCTTCATTAAGATTTATGCCTTTTCCTTTTGGAATAAAAAACGATAGCTAAGGAAAAGCGATTGCAAAGTCTTGTTACTGCTAGATAGATAGTGAACGAATCTTGTGGACTCCATGGGTTATGTGCTGCAATCCCAGTGACATAAGTCATTTGTTTTTTAATTTATAACTATATGTATGTCTATTAATGGTGTTAAAATGGGAAGTAGGTTTTCATGTTAGGCAATATACGTGTTCATCACTCAACTATTTTTTAACAAGGTTGTAGAGTTAGTGTTTTTAGCCTTTTAGTTTATTTATTGAACTTTGAAAAATATGAGTTAGTTTTCACATTTGAACAAGAGCTACATTCTAGATACTCTCGCTTACTTTAGGTATAGTCAAATTAGAGTTCATTTTAAGTATAGTTAAATGAGAGTCAAAATAATGAAGACATACATGGATAGACTAACAAAATATTATTCAATAACTGTAAGTGGTAATGACCTCAAACTTATAAAATCTAAATTTTAGATTCAAAATTTTAAAACCATCCTCTATATGTCAATTTCTAATTTTATTAAAAAATAACAATTTTATTGAACCATATTAAAAATGAAATATATTTGAAAATCCTAAGATTGCCAATTTAAAAGTGAAAGCCACAAAATTATAAATATATATTTATTTGATTAATATATATGTGAATTGTAAATACCAAGTTGATACACTCCCAAATAAATATGTTAATAAACATGTATGCATTTTATCACCCATTTATTTTGTATAATTAAATAATTATAAAACATTTTTTCAAATTTTAAAAAATGAAATATATCTGGCGTCTCCCGAGAAAATTGTAATGAGAGAAAATATATATATATTTTTAAATTTATATTAATAATAAAAATATTTAAAATAAAAATCCGAAAGCATGTCATGATAATTTTTATATAAATATGATGGTTAGAATCAAAGTCTTCATATAAACATTTATAGCGAATTTGTTTTACAATAAGAAAACTTTTAGATAAAGTTTGTTTTATTTAAAAAAGCTCTTTTATATATGTGCACAATTAAAAAAGCTATTTTATAAAATTCATAATGCTTTTATACAAAATAGTTTTTTTTTTATCGATTAATATAGTATTTGACAAATTTCGATTAATATAGTATTTCATATAAGTAAGACGTTAAAATTTTAAAAATAAAGTATTATTGAATGTTGTATAAAAAAATAATAATAATATATATATTTTGAAGGAAGAAATGTTTGTTACAGTTGTGGCTTTGGCTTTGGGATAAATGTTGAGAGAGATATCTCTGTATTGTGAAGGCAAGTTTATATATTGATTTGCGTTTAATTTTTACAAATTATAGGTTATAATTTATTGTTTTAAAATGAGGATAATAAATTAAAAAAATAACAATATGGAGATATTTACTCGTTGCAATTGTTCGTATTTGATTTGAGTATGAAAAATTTATTTTATATATATATATATATATATTTTTATTTTTTTTCAGTACGAAAAAAGTTTGATTGTATTATGTTAGATAATTACATAAAGTTCAATAAGACTGTTATGAGAGATTCTCCATAAACAATACAAGAATGTAGAGGAACAAAAGTCATGCAGAAGTGTTTGAAAGCCAATATACCACTAGTACCTGAGAAGGAAAAGAATTATATGAGTTGCAAACAAGCTATAAACCAGAGGGGAAAGCAATGTTTTACCAGATAGATAGTCTAGATAAGTCAAAGCCCCATTTAGGGGCATCATCTGCTAGCTGAGAGAAGATATACAAAATGTGCAAAAAAGTGAAAGATAAAACAGTAGCTTGAAACATACTTGGGAATTTGAAATGAAAATAGTAAGATTATGTGCCAGGTAGAGAAATTCCTGAATCGAATAAGTTTCAGCTTCTATTTTCATATCCATTTTCCATTTGTCAATTTGTGATATGAGTCTTTTATTTGATAAGACATCAGCTTGATTATTTTGAGCTCTATTGACATGCTGAATAGAATAATCATTCCTCCTCCCCCAGAGTGTGTCAATTTTGTTCATCCAACTAGATAGATGCTGATTTTTAATATGACTCTTTGTTGTGACATGATTTATTATGATTTTGGAGTCACCGTAGATCTGTAGGGACTGTATATTTAGGAATATGCTGAAAAAAAAGTCCTGATAGCGCCATTCCCTCTGCTTTATTATTAATTCCTTTTCCCCCATTCCAGTAGATTTCAAACTATTGATCATCATCCATGACAATGAGGACCCCACAAGCACATACCATTTTGTGCTGCCCCATCAAAATAAGCTCTTGAAAAGCTCATGTGACCTGTTGTTTGCTCTTTTGATTTTTCCTTTTTGTACTGAGAAGACTTGTGAATAATAGAGTTATAAAGAGAGATAATGTTCTCAAAAACTGACCCAAAACCTTCCTTTCTATTTTGAAACAAAATGTTATTCCTCCATTTCCATATTGACCAAAAAACAAGTTGTGGAATCGATCTCCAGGTTTCTTTCTGGTTACTCCACCAGTCAAGTGCTTCTTTTAGTGAAGAATGTAGAACAAAATTAAACCCAAAAAAAGAAGCAAGGTTCCTCCAAAGCTGTTGGGTGATAGTACATTGTAGAAACATGTGAAGGTTATTTTCTCCCTCAATTTTGCAAATTAAACATATTCCAGGTCCTGACCAGTTCCTCTTTTGCAATTTTTCCCACATCAAATGAAAAACTAACCATGAGAATATGATAATTTTATGAGGACTACCAGTTTTCCATAATGATAAAGGAAAGATGTTAAGTGATTGAGAAATGTTAATACTGATAAGATTTGAGTAGATATCTTTAACACTTACTATGTCCTTTCCACTGATCCCCTTCCAAATAAGGACATCATCATCTTCAGTGCGACAAAAGCCCTTGTTGCTTAAACACCACTGAATTTGAGTCCACTGTTGTGCTAAGGATCCTATCAAGCCCATTGACGAAGCACTTTTCCAGATCGGGAAAGGGCCCTGCGAATCAGCAGTGACCTGGTTCCAGGTAAAATACCCTTTTCTATGAAGGAACTCCATTAGCTGTTGAGATAAATTTATGACATCCCCCCCACCCAATATAGGATCAAGACCAATAAAAACCTTTTTACTTGTTTGAAGACTCCAGACAAGGTTTTTAAGGAAAATAGATTCAATTTTACAGAAGCTCATCCATATGGTTGAGCCCTGTGAAGACCTTATCTTCCCCTTCCTATGCCAATAAGAGATATCTTTGCTAGCCATATATTTCTTCTTGATGGATATGCTCCATGTTCTATACCCCAAAACTCCCCTCCATAAAGACTTATATAGCAAGGCCTTCTCGAAAGTCTAGAGATCCAATATTCCCCATCCGTCTTGTTTTTTTGGAAGGTTGAGGTCAGATAGTTTTGACAGATGATATTTTATTTTCTCCTTATTACCTCCTCAAATAAAATTTGCATTCATTTTATTCAGCAAATGAATGATACTCGCTGGAATATAAAAAAGATGAGCCCAATACACTGCTAATTGGGCCAGTACTGATTGAACTAATACTGCTCTACCTGCCATTGAGAGACACTTGTATTCCCATCCAGATATCTTTTTGAAATATCGGTTCGAAATCCATAGCCAGTCAAATTTAGTTTTAGTATAGCCCTTTGGTTTTAGATGAAATCTTAGATATTTCATACCATCCTTTATGGGCCTCAATTCAATCCCAAATAGTTTAACCAGATGCTCTATAAATTCTATATTAACTTCCCCATGATAAATGGAGGATTTTGAATCATTTATGAGAAAGGCTGTAGCGCTTTGGAGTTTTTCCAAAATTTCATGTAAACATTTCCAAGTAAGTCGATAGAGCATTCCAAAGATCAAGATATCGTCCACAAATAAGTTATGAGAGATGAAATTACCCCTGCTAATCTTCAAAGGCCGACATCTTTTTTCCATGACTGCTCTATTGATATGAAGGCTTAAGGAGCCCATATTAAAATAAACAGAAGGGGGGATAGCGAACATCCTTGTCTCAAACCTCTACCAACCGAGAAAAAGGACGTAGGCAGACCATTTATGATGATTGCATAATTAACTTTTTCAACGCAGGCCATAATCCAATTTGCACACTGAGAATTTAAGCCAATTTTTATAAGAAGACATCTTATAAATCCCCAGTCAAGGCAGTCATAAGCCTTCTTAAGGTCAATCTTCAGAATGGCCGCTTCACTTTTTTTTGTATGCAAAGAGTGTAGGCTTTCCTGGGTGTTTGCTACCACGTCCAGGATATTCCTTCCCTGAAGAAACCCATGTTGATCCTGAGTCAAGAACCTGGATAAAATACCCTGAATTCTGCCCGCTATAATTTTTTATATAATTTTATAAATGATATTACAGAGGGAAATAGGTCTAAAATCCAAGAAAGATGATACTTCCGTCTTTTTTGGAATAAGAGCTATGTAAGTAGATGAGATGAGATGATGAATATTCCCAATGATTCTTGACTCCTCTAGCATCCCCAATAATTCATTCTTTATCAGATAAAAAAAATGTATGAAAAACTCAATCGTCCATCCATTAGGGCCCAAACTCTTGTCTTTTTTAAAATACTTCATTACCATCAAGAGTTCCTCCTCAGAGATAAGTTTGAAGAGGCAATCATTTTGTTCCCCGTCAAACATTTGTAGGAATAAATCAATTCCCCAGAGGATATCTCAATCCCTCAGTCCCCAGTCCTTTTGTATGTTTTTTCAAAAAAATTACTGCCTCTTTTGCAATGTATTCCTATGTATGAAGCATATTACCCTCTTCATCATTTATCCCCCAAATAGTATTCTTTCTCTCCTAGAGTTTACAAATCTAAAAAAAAAATTGGTGTTCCTATCACCCTCTTTTAGCCAAATTTCTTGACTTTTCAGTTTCCAAGTAGCTTCTTCAAGGGGCAGAAGACTATGTTTTTTCTTTTCTAGCTCCTTTATACAACAACAAAATTATAATGAAATGGAGTTTTCTGACAATCTTCCAGCCGACATGTCCAACTCCTTTTGAGTGACATCAAGGGCTTTCCTATTCAAGAGTCTTTTCTTGAATTGCTAATCTTTTACACTCTTCTTGAGAGATGTAAGCCTACCTATGAAAGACATAGTGTGAGAAATTTGGTCCTGAGAAGGAAAATTATTCCAAGATTTTTGAATAAGTTCATTAAATTCAGCATCCTCCAGCCAAATTCTGTTAAATTTAAAAGGATAGCCTTTTCGGAAACCCAGATTCCTCCATTGAAGAGAGATCGGTCTGTGGTCAGAGATGAAACACTTTTCAATATTTGTTACTGGTAAGCCCAATCTATCTAATAAACTGTCATAGATTATAAACCGATCTAATCTTTTTGCAATATATGCAACATCAATTCCACCGTTGTCCCAAATTGGTTCCATCTGGGAGGGACAAATATCAACAAGATTATGATGAAGCATCGCATCTTTTATGGGGCCTGCCAAAGGATCATTTTTGCTACCTCTACCCCAAACATCATCTAAATTCAAAGTGCAATTCAGATCACCAACTATCATCAAGGATTCAATATCCATGAACTCTGAGGTCAAGAGTCTGTTCCAGAAAGTGATCCGATCCTTATAAGGGGCATAAATATTCAAAATGTGAAAAGATCCAGTATACCCCCGAAAGTTTGCAAGAAGCAGGATGCCGACAAAACATCTGTATGTTCTTGCCCTAATCTAGCCAGGATCCCATGGAACAACTAGACCCCCCGATTGACCATTTTCCTTAGTAGCCACAATGTGCCAAAAAGGAAATATCCGTCTAAAATAAGTTATGGATTCAGGAACTCCATGCATAGTCTCCTGAATGAGGATAATTTTGGACTGCGATGAATAAAACAGATTCTTTAAGGCCAAGAATTTATGGTCCACCCCTAGACCTCTTATGTTCATAGAGAGGATGAGAGTCATGATGGCCTATTCTCGAGATGGCTTGCTCTAAGAGGCCCATTTACAGATAGATCAATAATAGGGATATCAATGAGAGAGAGGTCACGGATCTCAATGCCAGAAATTTCCTTCCTGCCCCTGAAATGCCTACTATCTCTGTTTTGCTTTCTCCTAATAGTAATGTTCTTTGCCGAATTAGGACTACTAAGCGAAGAAGAAGGCTTATCAGGTTTTTGGATCGCGAGAGGATGTAATTCAAGTGATTTTTTATGTAATGTTACATAAAAATGGATGAAATTAGGTAGGATTACACAGATGGTTGTGCTTACAGTCAGAATAAGCGTGACTATATAACATTGCGTACTTAGAGTCAGGTTGCGCCTCCTTGTTTCCACGTTGATTGTGACCCCAGTGATTACGCTGAAAGGCAATTTTTCTATCAAGTTGGTTGGGCAAACACTGTGTATTCCAGTCAATCTCTTTGCTCCATTTTCGTCATTCTCTCCCATTAGAATATAACACATGTAAACATTTTATCAAGCCTGATTTCTCCTACTACACCAAGTACGTCCACCTTTTAAAGCGGGTAGTTAACACTTGTTGTTGAGTAAAACTTTTTTTGGCTCGCATTTGCTCAGTTGCAGTTGACGCACAACCAACACCTTCCTCTTCCTTGGATTCATCAAGATCAGAAATGACATACCACAGTTCGAGTCTTGTAAGCTTGCAAACACTCTGTAATTCGAATGTAGGAGCACCATCAACATGGGAGATTCGTGATCCAGTTTATGTTTTGCTTGTTTTCCCTGGATCGCTGGTTGCAGTGGGTGGAGTCTCGCAAGGGATTCAAACCTTTGACCACACGCACACATCACAACAAAATAAAGATCTAAAAGTGAACACGCGGGGTAGGGGAGATGTCTTTGTGTTCGTGTTTTCCCTCAAAATCATACCCTTGCAAGAGGGGAGGGGATTCATCCACTCATTCGCTCTCCGTGAGAAATCGACTGAGGTTTTGTATGGTAGCAAAAATAGTAATCCTGATGCCATTTTCATGACCTAGAAGTCATTAAATAATAAAGGCTATGGAAATTGCAAAGGGATTGCAGAATCAGAAGAAAAGGGAGAGATAGATGGGTTCCAGGTAGGGATCCTCGAATGAAGACCAGGGAGCTCCAGATTCGTGGGAGTTGGAGGACTTGGATGAAAGCATGGGGAGATTGATGGTCTCCTCCTCCAAGGCTTCTGAAAACCAGTGTGTTGTATGCTCTAAGACATCTGCAGGGCCGACCGTAGTCGCTTCTTCTTCCACCGAGAACGAAGACCTTCTAGCGGAACACATAAACCAGATCAATTAGTTCCTCCGAGAGGCTATTCAAAATCCCCAGGAGCACTTGTTTGTTTTAAGAATTGACAGGACATTTTAAAGTTTCTTCAAATTCCTAGGCACCAGCAATTTGAATTTTTCCAATTACCTACCTCCTACCTTAGACTTGCAGCACATTGTATTGCTCAACATTATTGCTTGCGGTCAATGGTGGTTGTTGATAATAATTCATTAGATGGAACTGGGATGAAGATTATTATACTCAAGAATTTTAACTCTAGGTTCCTTGCCATTTGCCTAGCTAATATTCCAGTAAATCTACCACAGGATGAAAAGAATAATATTGTTAAATTTTCAATTAAACAGAGGCCACAAAAAGGTTCTCACAGTTCTGTTGAAGGCATGAATTCACATTCTTCTAATTTTAACCATGCCAAGAGTGTTGAGGAAATAAAAGAGGAGGATAATAAATCTCAAGTGTGAATATTCAACGTTAATAACATTACAACCTCAGGGAGTAAATCTATTGAAGATAAAGTTGTTGCATTTGATAATTCTCAGTTCCACACCTTAGTGATTTTGAAGCCTGAGGATAAGCCTTGTGTGGGTTTCATATGAACTAACAATGTTAAACCAATGTCTGATGGGTTATCTGGAATTGGTAGGATCAACAAACCTAAAGGAGAGAGGGAAGTTAACAAGGTAAAGAATAACATGGTTGCAATTTTCCGGGATCGAGAGATGATAGGTATTAAGGAATTTAGACTTCTGTGATCCATAACATTGTTTAGAAAATCTTCGGCAAAATCACATTACCAATCTTGTGTCGACGCGTTTCGAACCAACCAGTGTGGTTCATCGTCAGGACAAGTTGAAGACCAATCCGGCTTAGCTTGATTAAATAGAGTGTGCAGAGATTCCAACGGCTATAATGCCAACGGCTAATTTTGACTTAATAATCTTGGTCAAATTAGTTAATTGATATTCCTAGAAATAGCTAAATTGGGTAAAAAAGAAATTCATTTGTTAATTTAAAAATAAATAGATATATTATTATTTACGAAAATTCTTACCCATATCTAATATTTTAATGATAAAGGTCAATCATATTCATTAAAATAATCTATATTTAATGTTCCAATATTATTTAAATGGTAATAATTCTCTATAGTTACAATAGGTAATCTTGTAATAATTAATTAATGGTCCATTGGTAAGATGGATCATTTTTCTTTATTTAAGTATAATGGTCCATTCGAAATTAAAATGATAAGTTGTATAAAATAATATATGTTTATTAAATAATCTAAATCTACCAATAATTTAAATTTTTAAATCATTATTATTCATAGAATCTAGTTACATTAGGTAAATACCATAATACAGGGTTGCTAAAGTATAACTAATATTAATAGTATATTATAATTCATCCTTTAAACCTCATGGTTAAATAATCAATTTTAATTCAATATTTATTTATTCCTATTAAAGTTAACTAAGCCAATAAGTAAATATATAGTTACTTATAAGGTAAATACCATAATTTAGGGTATAATAATAGGAAGATTTTCTAAACAATGATAGGTATTCTCAGATATTTGATCTTGGATTTGGCTTTAATATGGGACCATATAGCATGCAGGCTATGTATGCTCATGTGGTTAATTGTAACACATAATTTCCTCGGAACACTCAGAAGACGTATCTCATCTTCCTACAGCATGTGTACCAGTATTATAGACTGTCAAAGTAGCAACAGTGATTCAACTTTAGATGTGCTCCATTCTCACTATACTGACTCTTTAGAACTGGAAATTGATCATAGTTTTGTATCGATTAATACCATGGACAAGCTTGAATGACAATCTTTATCAATAGATCTGCAAATAGTTATCGGTAATGATCAAAATAATTTTTAAAACCCCACAGGGGTGCTTGCAATTAGCCATGAAGACAAGGCAGAAATGGTTAGATGCTACTCCCGGGCCATGAGGCCACACTATGCAGGAGAAATAATAATAAGCAACTAGAGATTAAACAACTCAATGAACCTGCGAGTTGATTCTCCCACGCAACAATTTTATGGTGCAGAAGTTGGCTTCTTGACCACCTGGATAACATGAGTGCTGCCATGTATTCAAATGATTTATCCATAAATACCAATAAGCTACCGAGTACTAATCTCCAGGTCGGTGAGGGCATCGAAAATTAGCTGAGAATATTAAGACAAGTGGAGCCATTGTCCTTATTTCAGATTGCTCCACCTTCTTAGGCCCCGTCTCCGACTTTCACAACTATTGAAAATTAAATCTGATGTTTTTTATTGATTGTTTTCCAGCTTTGCAAAGTTCCAATTGTTCGATTGAAGACTCTTTACTAATTTTTTTCCTTTTTAATTTTCTATTAAGTAGGTTGAATGGAAGAAAGATATGCGGACTAGTGGAATGTTATTATCAAAATTGTGTGGAAAGATATGTTGCGTTGGCTTTGCAGAACTAGTACAGTGTTTGAGTTTGATGTTGCTGGGGATACATAGATTGTTCCAAGGATTGAAGAACAAATATAGGATATGCAAAGTAATTTGAGTAGGTATATTTTTATGTGGAGCCAGAAAATGAAAATTTAGCAAAAAATTTATCTGAGGGCATTATGAATGATCACGCAAATAAGGATTTCACAACAGATAATGACTAATTATAAGTGCAAAGAGGTATGTATTTAAGTTTTTTTATTCCTCGAGCTACTTAATAGTGCAAGATAGGAAAAAGATAACTGATTATATATATATATATATATTTTGGATGTTTTATGCATGGAGAGATTTGTACTTTATTATTTAATTTCATTGGGCATTTAATAAATCAAGGGCATATATAGGTTTGTACTCAATTATTTATTTTGATCGACTTGGAAACTTAATAGATCCAGGGTTGCTACCAATCTATGTTAATAATTTCATTAGTTAAATATATGTGATTTTAAGTATGCTATGCAGTTATCCAACGAGTTCATTTATTTAATTTGTTTAACTTCATGCGTAATTATATATATGAGTTTTTTTTCCATTATTTACTTTCAATTGAAGTAAATTTCTTTCCATGTATTGTTTATATTTGTTTGATATGATAGTTTCAAAACGAAACGAACTACCTATTTGTAGAGCATTTCTTGTGATCTCTTTTCTTTCTCCAACCAAACCTTCAAAGAAAACAATCAAAGATTAATTGATACACTCTAAACACGTTACAGTCTTTCCGAAGTTTTCTAGAACGTCACAGAAGTGCTCAACAACGAAATTTAGCAGTGAAAAGAAATTTAAATTTTGATTTTTACAGGTTTTTAAAAATAAATAAATAATATTATAAAATATTTTATGAAGGCTTGTAGGACATTTAAAAAGGCCTGTTGGGAACATTTAGAGTGAGAAGAGATCCGGTCTTTATAATGATATTAGCAGCAATTTGGAATTTTATAATGATTTTTATGGCTATAAAAGAAATGATACATATAATTAAATAATAAGAATAATTAAATTTAGATAGTAGTAAGGGTTATATAGTAGTTAGTATCTGTGATTTAATTTAAATATAGTTTAATTAAACTAAAAATAATAAAAACAAAAAATTTAGCACAAAAATAAAATAACTAATAAAATGTTGTATGTTGAAAATATAGAGAAAAAACTAGAATTCATGAAAATGGAAATAATAGAAAAAGAAGAAGTTAAATAGAAAAGAAATAAATATAAAAACAAAAAATTAGTAACTAACAAAAATGAAGTTACTAAAGAGTTAATAATTAGACCTCAACCAATCACTTTACAAATATAGCTTAGTTTAAATATAGTTTAATTAAATTAAAAAATAATAAATACAAAAATTTCATCACAAAATAAAATAACTAATAAAATAATGTATTGTTAAGGGTATCACCAAAAATTAAGAAATACCATTAACTAATTTTGTTTATATTAATATATATGTTTTTTTTTTGTATATATTTATGTGTTTTATTTTTTATTGATATATATATAATTTTTTTATATTTAAATTTATTAAAATATGTTTTTAATATAATAATAAGTCATCTTAAATTGAATGGAAAAAACTATAATTAATGAAAATAGAAATAATGGAATTAAAAAAAAAAAAAAAAAAAAAACTAAAAACAAAAAATTAGTAACTAATAGAAATAGAAGTTATTAAACAACCCATAATAAGACTTCAACCAATCAAATTACAAATATCGAATTGAGAATTCTGTGATCCATATCAAATTTTTGAAGATTCTTCGGCGAAATCACATAGAGAAATTTTTGTCAACGCGTTTCGAACCAACCAGTGTGGTTCAACTTGTCAATGATGAACCACACTGGTTGGTTCGAAATGCGTCGACAAAAATTTCTCTATGTGATTTTCGCCAAAGAATCTTCAAAAATTACAAATAAATAAATTTAAATAACAATAAAAATTGAATTCCTAATGTTAAACTATGGATAAGTACCAAATTTTTTTGGTAAAAAACAAAATAATACATAGTCAAAAAAAAATGCCTAAAACATAATCAAGATTTGTTCAAAACATAAACCAAATACTGATTATGTGATTAATGAAAAAAACAGCTATCTAAAATAATAATAATATTTAAAATGTAATAAATATTAAAAAATTTACATATAGTTTTAATGGTTAATATTAGAGATTGCACTATTATTATAATGAAATTCAAACTTTAATGAACATAGATTATTGATTATATGGATTAACTAATATATGCACAATATTAAATTCATGAAATATCACACATATAAAATATATAAATTTGATTATATATAATTAATTACATATAATCAATATATAAAAAACTATAATATAATATAATATAACATTAAACATATACACGAGCTAAAGGAAGAGGTTACAAATATTAGTTTTCCATTAATTTGCTGATTGGGAAATCGATTGCTGCAATATTTCAAAACCGTGTTTGCTATTAACACTGATATTGATGCGGTGTGATTTTTTTCAAACAATTATAGTTCTTTTCCTTTTTTGCTCCTATTGGACAATTTTGGTTCAATTTTGGGCATTCTTGTGGGAAAGAGCTAACTAGCCATATATTGGGTATTTAATGCCCTCAGAGCAGCAAGCGACTTAACGCGATAACACGGGAGCGGGCAAATTCGGCATTAAATAATATTTGTCCGCTCCCGTGCTATCGAGCTAAGTGGCGTGCTGCTCTGAGGGCATTAAATACCCAATATATGGCTAGTTAGCTCCAGCCATTCTTGTGGACATTTGCATATGGTGGTGCGCTGAGAACGCTTGGGCGTTTCCTGAAATAGATATTTTGTGCAGCTTTAACCAATACCTTTCAATTTCATTTCCGTTTTGTAGTCTTCACGTGTCTTTTCCTAGGGAGTAGTTAGGTTGCATGCTTACGACTGCATACATATGTGGACAAAGATGACTCGTGATTTCCTATTATTTTTCCTTCTCATTTTATCCATATTTCAAGAACGACTACCAGAGAATTTTGATAATTGGATTCATGAGTTGGAGGCCTATTGCAGGATTCAAAGCCTTCAAGAGGATGACATAAAGATTTAGTTAGCTTCCTTGAGAATGGAGGATGCAACACTAGTATGGCGGGAACCAAAGACCTAAGAGGAGATTAAAAAACACAGTAAGATCTAAATTTATTAGAATGATTTCATTGCTGCAATTAAAATACAATTCTACCCTCTAGCTTATATGTAGAAATCCGTCATGAATTGGCAGAACTTTAGACAACTTAAATGTCAAAATGTGCAAGATTACACCTAAGAATTTAGAAAAAGGTCTCTGATGTTAAGTGTAGATTTACAGTCACAGGACACTTTTCTGAAATACATAGGGGGTTTACATACTTACCTTAGGCATACTATCTTAATGTTTAATCCCAATAATCTAGATGATGTGTGTGTGCAAGCCACTCATCTTGAGGCAAGAGGGAAAAAAACCCTAGAAGAAGGTAGTAAATGTGTGGCTTGAGCAAGGAGAATCCTCTTGGAGGGAGTTCGAGACCACATTGTCTCGAGCCTCCATGGGAAGGAGACACTGTTTTCAGTGTGAAAAACAATGAAAGATCTATATCATAACAACAAAGATCAGAGGAAGCTGGCACTGAAAGACAAGTTTTAGAAAATTGGGTGTGAAAAGGGCGACACGATCTCTACATATCTAAACAAGCTCACCACCTGCAAGGATGAACTTGGAAGTGCAGGGATCACGACAACCAATGATGACATGGTGAGTCTTGCTCTCCTCAGTCTTCTTAAGAGCTAGCATAGCTACCAAGACTCGGTAAATGGAAGAGAGAAACTGCAAGATTGGGAACGACTTTGGTCGGATCTAATGCAGGAGGAGATAAGAAGAAGCACCAGAGATGGATCTTCATCAAAGTAAGATGATGAAGAAAATCTAAACTTAGCGAGTAAGGTGAGGAAAGGGAAAGGGAAGGCGTCCCATCCCAAATCCAGTTCTTCCAATAGTGGGAAGAAGTTGGACAGATCGAAAGTGTGATGCTTTCATTATCATGAGGTGGGCCATTATGCTATGAATTATCAACAGAAGAAATCTAAGAAGGGATCCTCAAAGGGATTAGATGGTGAGGCATTGGCTCCACAGTTCGAATTAGATTTCTCTCTTATCGCATGCATGGTTTCATCCATGGTGGGATGTGTTTGGTATCTGGACAGTGGAGCCTCTTTGCACATGTCCGGCGACAAGAATCTTTTCACTACCCTGGAGGAGAAGGATTTCCAGATGCGGATCGAGATGGGCGATGATGGAAAGTACCATGTTTCAGGTGAAGGTACAGTTGTGTTTCAGAGGGAGCATGGAGCTCCTCTCACCCTGACTAATGTAAAGTATGTATCGGGTCTGAAGAAGAATCTTGTGTCTGTTGCTATGCTGGAAGACAAAGGCTATGATGTAGTCTTTAGTAAAAGAAAGGTATTCTTGAGGCATATCGGCATTGGACAGACTAAGAGGATTGGGATTCGAGTTAAGAATCTCTACAAGTTGGAGGTAGACGATTGTGTTGCATTGAGTTCCAAATCAGAGATGGTGCAGAGCCAAGATGTTGGCGAGCTATGGATTAGAAGATTGGCCACTTGCACCATGGGGCCTTGAAGATCATGCAACAGATTTCTACTGGACTTCCCAAGGGAAAACTAGAACAGACGGATACATGCAAAGGTTGTACCCTGGGTAAGTATGTGAAATCTTCCTTTCAGGATCGAGACAGTAGAGCTGGAGCAATCCTGAAGCGAGTTCACACAGATGTGTGTGGACAATTCTCTATAGCCTCCACCGCTAAACAAAGGTACTATGTTATTTTTATTGATTATTTTTCTCGTAGATGTTGGATCTACTTTATGCAAAAGAAGGATCAGACCTTATTAAGGTTTTGTGAGTTTAAATCCTTGACAGAGAAAGAATCTGGAAAGAAAATGAAAGCCTTACATAGCGACAATGGTGGAGAGTGTATCTTCCAACAGTTTAAGGACTTCTGCACAACAGAAGGAATTAAACGGGAGTTGAAAACACCCCATAACGCACAGCAGAATGGGGTGGCTGAAAGGAAGAACAGATCGATTGTGGGAGCATCTCAAGGGATGTTGTATGACCAAAGCCTACCACTTCATTTGTGGGCTGAGGCATGCAATACAACAGTATACTTGTAGAACAGAAGCCCACACCATATATTGGGGATGAAGACACCTATGGAGGCGTTTTCTAGGAAGCGACCAGATGTGAGTCACTTCAGGATCTTTGGATCATCGGTTTATTGCCATGTGACCAAAGATGCCCAGAAGAAGTTAGATCCAACAATTGTGTTGGGGATACTTGTGGGGTACACTGATACACCCCACAACTATCAGGTGTTCCTGCCTACCAGTTAGAGGATAGTGGTATGCAGAGATCTGAAGTTCGACGAGCAGAAAGCCATGCGAGTATCACTTGAGAGGGAGCTCAAGTTACATGCAGAGGAGGAACTTTCAGTTCCTAAGGAGGAGGAGCCTCAGACTGATGTGGAGTAGCTACATGCAGAGGATCTGGGAGTGGATACATCCACTCACTCTGAGTCTTCCAGAGATGGCCGGAAATACTCAAGGGAAGCTGACAGGTTGATGATGGATGCGCGAGAGAATGTGGGACAACCATCTTCTCAGCGCAGATAGAGGAGGTCACCCAAGCGGTACACTGGTTACATGGCCCTAGTTGGGGAGTGTGTAGAGACCGAACCTTCTTCATTCGAGGAATCAGTGCAGCAACTAGTCTAGGTTGATGTTATGGTAGAGGATTACGACTCTATCATTTGGAACAGTGTGTGGGATGTTGTCCCAAGACCTCAGGACAAGTCAGTGGTGAGTTCCCAATGGCTTTACAAGGTAAAGCAGGCAGTTGATGGCAGTGTTGAGAAACATAAGGCAAGGTTTGTTGCCTGTGGTTTCTCACAGGTCGAGGGGATCGACTACGATGAGAATTTTTCTCCTGTAGCAAGGTACTCATCTATCAGATCGATGTTGGCACTATCAGCTCAGATGGGTTGGAAGATCCATCAGATGGATGTGAAGACATCGTTCCTCAATGGGAAGATTGAAGAAGAGGTGTACATTGAGAAGCCAGAAGATTTTGAGACCTTCGATCGTGAGCCGCATGTGTGCCAACTCAAGAGGGCTTTGTATGGGATGAAGCAAGCACCTCGTGCTTGGTACACCAGGATCAACAACTATTCATCGGGTTGGGCTTCACCAAGAGTGAAGCAGATGCAAACCTTTACCAGATCATGGTGGAAGGTAAGCCATTGATCATTGTTTTTTCTGTGGATGATCTGATTTTGACAGGTGATGATCAGTTGATCAAGTCTTGCAAGGAGGACCTTGTAAGAGAGTTCGAGATGAAATACATGGGTCTTATGCACTACTTTCTAGGAATGGAAGTGTGGGAGAAGGATGGGGAAGTATTTGTGTCTCAAGGCAAGTATGCCAATGAGATACTCAGGCAATTCCACATGGAGCAGTGCAAGCCCATGCAGACTCCTCTAGTTGTAACTCGAGGAAGGAGGATGCTACTTCAGGTGAGGTAGTAGCTGCTACTACTTATCAGCAGCTTGTGGGTTCATTGATGAATCTAGTGAACACACAACCAGACTTATGCTTCGCGGTGAACCAACTGAGTCAAGCTATGGTTCAACCTACCAAGCTGTTTTGGAAGGCAGCAAAGCATGTGCTGAGATACTTCAGAGGCACATATCAGTATGGATTGTGGTATAGACGGACAGAGGGAGTGAAGCTTCAGGGCTTCATAGATGAAGATTGGGCAGGGAGTCCATCAGAACGGAAGAGCACTTCTGGAGGAATCTTCAACCTTAGTCCAGCTGCAGTTTCCTGGTATAGCAGGAAACAGAGGTCAGTTGCACTTAGCTTAGCAGAGGCTGAATACATGGCTGTTAGTCAAGTAGCATGCGAGGCCATTTGGACGCAGAAGATTCTAGTGGGATTGTTTGGTCAGAGGATGGATCCAACTGTGATATACTACGATAATCAAAGTTGTATCAAACTCTCTGAGAATCCAGTATTTCATGAAAATTCCAAGCACATAGATATTTGGTATCATCATCTTCGAGACTATGTGGTGAAGAGGATCATGTTGTTGCTGTATGTTTCGACCGAGGAACTGGATGCAGATATTTTGACTAAGGCATTGTCAAAATGCAAGTTCGAGTTCCACAGAGACAGGATTGGGGTGATTGATAATCCCTTTCTTGTTGAGAGGGAGTGTTGAAAATAGCAACAAGAAATTATAAAAATAGAAGTGCTAAAAATAGCACTGCTATAAATAGAATTTCAGGATACGTTCCAATTTTAGTTAGTTCCTAATTTTAAATTGATAATTAAAATTTGGATTTGATCTTAGCAGTTGTTTGTAAAATAATTAATTAATTCATCTTGAGTTAATTAGTTGTAGAAAGTCAAACATGAAGTTTATGTGAAGACATGCAACAATTTCCCCTTTGATTGAGGAAGTTATCTCTTGATTAAAGGAGATCATGATGAGTTGTAATTAGTTAGCTTAGTGAACTGAGTTAAGTCCAGTTAGATTAGTTCCAACAATCTGTTGAACTGATTGTCAGTTCAGTTAGTTAATGCATGCATGCATGTAACTGTTGCACTTCAGATAACTGAATATTCTCTCATAAATAACTCATGCATGTCAGTTCAGTCAGAGACCCAATTGAGATTAGATGATAGGATAGTGCACTATCAATTGCAGGAATATTCCATTGAAGATATCTCTTGCATGCAGAAGGAATTCATTCCTTGAGGATTACGCAGTTATTTTTGAGTTTGGTGAGTGTGTGATGAGGGCAATTCACACAGGTGGAAGCATTGGACCCCAGGAGAAACTGCGGAAGGAAATAGGAGGCTTGGAGGATTGGAGGAAGACATATGTTGTGTTTATTCAGTCTATGAGCTGTATTGGGGGATTGTATTAAAAGTTGGATAGCTAAATCTTTGTGTAATCCAGACATATTTCCACTTGTATGATAATACAGAGATTGGGTTTTTGAGCTGAGGCTTTCCCCAGAGTATTCTTTTGTTTTCATGTGTGATTGATTTCTCATTCTATGTTATATGTGTTCTATTTGATCTTGCTCATAATCGATTAAGCTTCTGCAAGTTTGTTTGTAGAAGTAGATCAACTATTTTTCTTTAGTATATTGCATAATCTGTTAATCTACAATGGGAACTTCTACATTATATAGTCATGTGTAGACTCTAGAATTTTTTTATATAGTCCATCATGTCATCAATGAAGAGTTTTTGGACTAAGTCTTTGAGCAAAGTCAACGACTTTTTTCCTTCCTGAGGAGGAAATGATGAAATTGTTGTGGAATGAGAACCATCAAGGTTACACTTTGTATCAAGCAGAATCTCTTAATCTTAATCTTTCCATTCAACTCGAAGGTTTGTTGTGGATTTGTGTCTCCTTATATTTACTTCTTCTTGTAATTACATCTTGCTCTGCTCAACTCTGAAAAATCAATCCATTGAAGTATTTCACTTCATATTTTTTCATATATTAATTTTTCGAGGGGATTGGAAGGGGAGTTATGAAGCTTCTGAAGCTTCGATAAAGGAAAGAGATTTCATGGTCCCAATCAATGGCCTTCAACAAGTATGCAATTCAGCATTTGAAACGATATTTTTCATATTTGTCCAGCGCTTAAAAATAGATTAAAGTGACAGTATTGACATTTTTACATCATAACCACATACTACATTTTCTGTGGTATCTCCATTTTCCTTCCTTAATTTGTAAAATTTTATTCTTTCTTGTCAACCCACTATTAACACAAGATTGTTCAATTATGAGATTACCCCATTAAATGGTGATAACTACGCTTACTGATTTACAAACCTTTTTTTTCATCTTGTAAATAACTACTACCATCTACTACATCTTCGAGGATGCCGAATATATTCGAGTACTGATCATGCTGAATATATTCGAGTATTGATCATCCTACCGCTATGAAAACATCTTCCATCCTACCTTTACGAGGACATATTCATGACATTACTTTGATGTTCCACATAGATATCTTGAGATAGTATAATAAGGCCGATAGGGTTCCTTACATTTTCCAGGAAGGCATCATTACTTTGAAACTCTGATGTTCGACATGGAAATCTTGAGATAGCATAATAAGACCGATAGGGTTCTTTCTTTAGGGTTTCTTTTTAGCGAACATCGATATATAGACAGAGTAATCTCTTTATTAATTTAAATTCTTATTTTATAGTAATAAATGAATACATTATCATTTTATAGTAATAAATGAATAATTTTTCATTTTATAGTAATAAATGAAATAAATTAGTTAAAGATATAATTTTATCGTGTTTAAAAATAGATTAAAATGATAATATTGACATTTTTACATCATAACCACATTTTCTATTGTATCTTTATTTTCTTTCCTAATTTGCAAACTTTTCTTTCTTTCTTGTCAACCAACCATTCAGACAAGATTGTTCAATTTTGACAACCATTAAGACAATATTGTTCAATTATGAGATTACCCCATTAGTGGTGGTAACTATGCTTAATGATTCAAACGTTTTTTATATTCTTGTAAATAACTACTACCATATTTTTTCTATTTTTAGATGATTCAGTGACTGACATCCATAATTCTTACAAAATCATAACATTGTTGCCATTTTAACTTACTGTAATCAAACTTACTATTAAGCCTAGCATTTGCAGATCCAACATCTACGGGAGCATTGGTTTATTCAATGTCCAACAATCTCTCCCCCCCCAACGTGAGTCGGGTGTGTATCGAACTCGTGGCCTATGCTTTGATACCACTTGTTGGGTATCACGATTGTCTTTAGATCAAAACCTGCAGGTGTTAGTTAACGATCACATCGCCAGAGATAAGGATCCACAAGAGGCAGTTAGTCCATGTCATGAAACACACGGGGAGCGTTGGTTTATCCAATATCCAACATATATATATATATATATATATATATATATATATATATATATATATATATATATATATATATATAAATGATGTTAAAATATGTTATTTACACACATATATATTAATTAGGCTAAGTCTAGGTCATGGTTAGTCCAACTATTGGATGAAAAATGATCTACCCACTAGTAGGATGCTATCACTAAATTTGTGCAAAGCTCCGTCAAACTTGGATGCTCCTTGGGATAGTTCAGTTCCCCCAAAAGTGACTTCCATAACCCCAACATTAAAATATCCTATTCAAAATGATATTGAAATATTTTATCTATAGTTGATATTAAAATATTTTTTAATTATCAATATTTTTCCTAAATGTTATATTTCACTGCATCATTCTCTCTTTTAAGTTTCATTCTACTAGCACATCCATATAAGTTAAGAATTAGCTAAAATTATAACTTTATTTAAAATAAGAATAAGTATTATTAATGATAAAAATAATATATATATATCTATATATATATATATATATATATATATATATATATATATATATATATATATATATATATATATATCTTCTTATGCATGGAGGTGCACCCTTATTTTTCATAAAGATTCTTACTTTATAAATAAGATTTGTTATAATACCAGGCTTATCAATAGCACATGTCCAAAAAATCATAACTCATTTCATATGACACTTGTTCATATGTCATGTTTTTAGTTAAATAATTTAATTATAAGTGCAAAAAAGGTGAAAGAGCAGTGGAAAATAGTATGAGAATTTGTTCCACAAAACCCTAGCTGTCCTTGTTGAAAACCCTAATTGTGTTGGCAAATTTTCACCTTTTCCACTACTCCTCCTTTGGAGAATTCTAGTGGAGGGCATGGTACTCCCTCCTACATTAAGATCGTATCATGGGATCAATCTTTGAATCAATATCCAACATCCAACCGTGGATCCTCACGCCAAAATTCAAGTGGTGACTAACAAAAGAAAAACTAGCTAGGAGCTTAAAAAGGAAAACAACGGTGAGGAAGTTTGTTTCCCAATGTAGTCGTAGACCCAACATATGATATTTTCTCATACTAATTTGGAAAATATGTGCAACATATGAGGTATCACACACTTATTGTGAAGTTTCTAGGCATTTGGCCAACAAAAAAAGCCCTAACCAATTGGGTTAACAATAAATGGAAGCCCACGGGCCATATTAAGCTTTAATTAGGGGCCAAGGATTTCCTTGCAATTATTTTCACTAGTTTAGAGGACAAAAACTAAGTATTCAAGAATGGACCACACTTTTTCAATTCAGTAGGACTATACCTATGGTTTTGGACTAAGAAATTTTCCCTAGATAAGGAGGATTTCATCACTAGCTCAATATGGATCTGTATGTACTCACTTCTATGAGAGTTTTGGGATGAAGAAACCCTTGTCGATATTGGTGATTCTTTGGGATAGTTTTTTAAATTATCAGAAGTGAAAAGGAAACATAGATGCATCTCCTATGTGGAATATGTGTGTACATGAACATTTCAAAACCCCTCCTAGGTTCAATTGACATCTACCACTAGGATGAGTTATGGAAGAAAACACTCGATTACAAGCATCTGCCTTTTAGATGTCATTAATTCCATGAATATGTCCACTTATATAAAGATTTCCCTCTGGTTCCAGCGAAGGTGAACTCAAAAGCGTCCCCAAATTAGGACAAGGACAAATTTACTAGGGTTGAAAACAAGCATTGCAACCCTAGGAATCCCTCATTGCAGGAAAATAATTAAGAAGGAAAGGTAGTGGAGATAAATAGGCATGAGATGTTGGCCTCTATGGAAACCTCTGAATCCCAAGAATATAATGTCCCTTCAAAAGTCAAGATGAAAGATAAGGTAGGGCCCTTCCTAGGCATTGGATCTTCCACCATCAGCAAAGGCCTTTCCTTCACCCTCTTCAAAAACCCATATTATGTTGACTTATCAACCTCCCGAGACATCTCCTCAATTGTCACTACCCCTGGTGTATCTCTATGGAGCATGAGAGGCTATAGAACTAAGTAATGAGCAGACCGAGATATGTGCTTGGATTTATTGAACTTGCTAGAAATTCCCAATGCCTAGAAAGGAGTCCATATGCACCTAGTCAAAGGTCCTACTAAATCCCACTGCGAAGAGAAAAAAAGAGTTCACAAGAGCAACATGCAATTGTTAGATGAATTAGGTGGTATGATTGTTATTTTAGGACAATTTAGGGTCGTCATAGAGGCATTTTTTGGAGCCAATTTAATCCTAGTCATGAAAATCATATCATGGAATATATGGTGCCTCTCTTGCAAAGAAAAGTAGAGGATCTTGAAAGAAAAATAGAAGGCTTAAAATCTATCAATGATGATGACTAAAGAAACAAAAATCTCCTATGAGGCTCTAAATTCCATAATCAATAAACAAGGGAAAAAATTTCAAACAATGGTGAGTGACACACAAGGACATTAGTTATCATTCAAGATGAATAGGAAATTAGGGTTAAAAATATGTTCAGCTCCTACCATATTCTTAAAATTCAGTTCCATACCACAAGATCAAGGGATTTATACTCCATTTCCAATGTTTACAATCCCAATATTCCCAAGGACAATTGTTTGTTCCTCAATTATATTATTAAGATAGTCAAGCTAATTTCCCCATCTTTGTGGATAATTTGGGGTGATTTCAATCTAATGAGATCTCTTAATGAGAAACATGCTAGCATACGAAGATTGGAGGCAGATCCAGCTATGGTCCAAGAAACAATTGACTCAACCCAACTTATGGAAATTGATACAAAGAATGGAGTGCACAAATGAAAAAATCAACGATGGGGGAAGCAACACATAGCTTCAAAACTAGATTGCTTTTAATCTCTAAAACTATATTGGATTGGGATATTTTCCTGGAAACAACAATCATCCCAAGCCATGGCTTGAACCATCGGCATATATTCTTCGGCGTAGATGTAAAAACCCACCCATGAAACCACCCTTTTAGGTTTAAAAGATTATGGGCATGTCATCTGCACTTTCGCATGAACATACATCAGTGGTGGGATGAGTTCAGGGGCTTGGAGGTCTCAGTGATAATCAACTCCAAAAAAAATTAAAACATATTAAATGGAAGCTAAAAGGATGGAATAAAGGAAAATTTGCTAAAATTATAGAGGAAAAAAGAAAATTGGAACAACAAATGGAAAAAAGACAGTATGAGGTGATTCTAGAAGGCAAATCTGAGACTAATTAAATCAAAGGCAAATACGTTAAGAGAGTTGAAATAACGAATAAATAAAGAAGAGATCCTTTAGAAACAAAAATCATGTATCTAGTGGCTAAAAGAAGGGGAGATAAATACAAACTTATTCCAAAAATCAATGCTCCAACATGATAGTAGAATAGTGTCGTTGTTAGACCCAGGAGGAAGAAAACTTGAGACCCATCAGGAAACTTCAACATAATTATCTCACATATTTTAGGAGATCCTCTTTGAACCACCAATTTAAAAAAATAGGGTTATATGATATATAATCATAAATATCCCTAAAGTTATCACCCAATATTAGAAAGATGGTTTTCTTAGGAAAATTTCCTACGAGGAGGTAGAAACCATAGTCAAGAGATTGCCTTCCAACAAAGCTCCTAGACCGAAATTTTTCCATATCTAGTAGTGACTAATTGTAAATTATGTATGGAAAGCTATGGAATAATCCAAATAATCCCGAACAATACTTAAGGCCATAAATGCAACATTCATTACTCTAGTGCCCAAAAAAGAGAAGGTGGAAGACCCCAGTAGCTTCTAACCTATCACTCTTTGTAAAATTATATACAAAATCATAACTAAAATAATAGCCAACATATTAAAATCTTCCATCCCAAAAATCGTCTCCTCACAGCAGATAAGTTTTGTAGAGGGTCAGAAAATCTTGGATGGTATCATGGTTTCCCTTGAAGCCATTCACTCCTTAAAAATCACAAATAATCCTAGAAATGTTGATTAAATTAGACCTTTCAAAAACTTATGATAGATTGAGTTGGAGTTTTCTCTGTTATATCCTTCAAGCATTTGGTTTTGCAAAGGAATGCACTGATTTGATATATAACCTCATGTATTCAACATGATTGTCAATCCTAGTAAATAGCTCACCCTTTGTTCCCCTCTATTCCAATCGTGGAATATGGGAAGGCGTTCCATTATCCCCTTTCCTATTTATCTTCGCGATGGAACAGTTGGGAAGATCTTCTAAAGAAGATTTAGCAGAAAAAAGGGTTAAAGGATTGCAAATTTTTGGAGAGAAGATACCACTTTCCCATTACCAATTTTTTGATGATATGATGGGATTAGGAACTCTAACAACAAAATAAGCTCATATGATTAATAAAATCCTAGATATATTTTTCTTATCTTTAGGTATGGACATTAATAAGAATAAATTGTAGGTTTTCTTCTTTAACACTCATGTGACTTTGCAACACTTTGTAGCTCGTACACTAGAAAATAAGTAAACTTCCTTCTAAGTACCTTGGCATGCCATAGGTGGAAATCTCCCTCAAATGAAATCTATGGGAGGAAATCCTATCCAAGTTTTAGAACAAGCTAGCAAGCTGGAAATTCATATCCCTTAACATAGCTAGAAGATTAGTTCCATCCTTTGTATTACCACGAGGGATATTGTAAAATGTAACTAGGTTTGGTCTTCATAATGACATGTAATTATGATATTTTTAAATGATGAAATAAAAGAATAAAATTATTTTTGTAATCCCTTGCTTCATGGGTTTCATGAGAAGAAGTTTTTATTTCTAGATGGCTCTCATTTAGAGCTTTATGATTTTTTAAAGAGTCAATGTCATGTATGAAGATATGTCAAGAGTATTCTAGTTTATAGAATTGTCAAAATAGCCATCCAAAAGACAAGCACAATCCTCTTGATGTCAGTTTGCAATATGAATTAAATAACTCATGTCGGCTCATATAATGAGACACACCCCTTCACTATATGTCAGGTCGGCTTATATACATGACAGACTACTATATATAGGCGTGCTAGGATCCAAATTTCAGAAGAATAGAAGTTCGAAATACACTTTGAATTCGGATGAGGAGTTACAGTTCGGATAAGATTGTAGGGGAGAAACTCATATACCTCTATAGTTTCAGTGGCTAATCACAGAGTGCAAAACTCAGATATCTCTGAGAATTTCAGTCATGACTATAAACATCACAGTTTGGATTCTTCTATGGTTTTTTGAGGAGTTATCACAGTCAATCAATAAGGGAATTCAAATCCTCATATATATTTCGGTAGAGTCTATTGTTGAAGGCTTCAAGATCACAGTTCCATGGAGAAGGAAGAATTCAGACCTCTATACAAGTCATGCTTTAGTAGCAGCGAAGAAGATGAGATAATTCATAGGGTACCACAACCATACATTTCTATACTATGAAGGACATGATAGTGAAAAGAAGATCTTAATGAAACAATCTTGATAATAAAATGATGTGGAGATTCAAAGAAGGTTGAAGCGAAAGAATGATCGTGAAGAAGAAAAGACAGCCAAGAGAAGCAGTGTCTTGGTCTTACAGGGGCTAATAGATCAAGGGCCTTGGTCTTGGTATTCGTCAATTGGAATCTCTATAAGAAGAATTTGTGTGGGTTTTCCTCTCAAAGAGTGAAAGGTTTTGGCCCTGGCTAATAGCCTACATTATTTTTCTCTTGTGTATTTATGTTCATGCATTGGTTACTGTTTGATTAAGAAGAACAATAATAATATAACATGAAGAATATAATAATCTAAAGAAGTAAAAAAATTCACAAGCAGTCACTAATGGAAGAGAAATCAACTAACATTAATGCCCTAAATTTCTCAACATGTTATCAGAACTAAGGTGCTAAATTCAAATGAAGGGCATCTAATCAAAGAGACATTCAAGGATCAAGTTTCAAGGAAAGGCATCAAAGAAAGTTGAAGGCAATCAAAGCAAAAGAACAAGATATACATTGAAGAATCAAGATTGAAGAAGCAGTCTGTAACAACAAGAGATTTTATTTCTATGGTTGTCACCAAAAGTCCACAAAGACCTCCATCAAGTTTTCTACAAGGCAAGATAATTCACATCATCTTAGATAAAGTCAAAACCCTAGAAACATTTCTGATCTACACAACAAGAAAAAGTCGAAGTATATTGAAGGCAAGAAGGCATTATTGTCATTTTGATGTTCATAAAGCAAGCAAGGATCCTCTCCTTGCCCTTGAAGAAGTTAATCCAAAGAAGGAACAAATAATTCTCATTAAAAGGACCAACCTTCTCTACTAAAGAAAGAAATTTTCATTTGGAAGAAGATGGTCCAAGAGCGAGATCCAATACATCTTCTTCAACCATCATCAAAGGGATGAAGGTGAAAATTTCATCTTCACTTGTCAGGTAAGTATCTTTCACTCTTTAATTAAATTTGGTAGAATGGCTTCATGTTTGCAACGATATCAATAAGTTGGTTGGGTCATAAAAGTTCCTTGCTTGGAAATGGAGGAAAGATATAGTCCTCTAAGAAGTTGAAGTCATTGAACATATCAATGTATAGGTCTCCTCTGAATTCATGTAAAGGGATTCTTATTTGGAGACATCAAAGAGATGTATATGATAATCTCGTAAGAATATTATTTGAAGATGCAGTCTACACAAATTGAAGGTATCAAAGGATCAAGGGTTACCTTCATAAGATCTCAATTGCAAAGATATGGGAGAGATAATCCTCATTTTTCTAAATTAACTATATGCTGAACAAGGAAATATTGTCCTTAGCTTAAGAAGGAAAATATCAAGAAGGATAGAGAAAAATTCCATTTCATCAAAGAAGTGGATGAAGTTGAAAGAAGGAATTCTAAGGAAGAGAAGCATTAGAAGCAAGAGCTCATGAAATCACCATAGGGAAACATGAAGGACCACTGGAACAAAATCTATGGTAGTCAACTTTGGATGATATAGCACTTGGCGACCTCATTGGAAGATCAAAGGAAGAAGTCATCTAGGACAAGTCTCATCATACATAATTTTAAAAGGGAAACATATGTTGAATAAGGATATGCGAGATGGAATCCTCATTGGAGGATTCACCAATCTAAAGAGGAACCAAGTGTTTCATCAGGACCTCCAACTTTTGGAGTTCATGGGATGATGGTATGATGACATGAGAGATGAAGCAGATCAAGGGGTTGAAGATATTTTCAATCAAGGAAGCTGTTGAAAGAAGCCTAGATGACATAAAGGTAAAATGAGGTATGTATGCTTTCATTCAATATTATAAAGTCATGACGTATGGTTGCAGGTAACAATGATCACTACTTCTATTTTGAGAAGAATGATTAAAGGAAAGAAATCTCCTCCTATGCGAGAATGTGGGAAGGAATAAGTCACACTAAATGAAATCAACATAAGATGTGCTCATATGAAGTATGAGGTGGTTGACTACGATTGAGGAACTTTGATTGGAAGTCCCTAGGAATGAAGTATCTGAAAAGGTAGGAAGAGATTGTGATAATATGAAACGAAGGTAGAAGGCATTCAACATTCGAAGCCTAATAAGGTTTGACTATGATATCTCCTAGAAGGATGTGAAGACTCTAATGGAAGTGGGAAAAAGATAGAGACCCTTGACATTGAATATCTGTGGGAGATGTGCCAATATACATGTAGGATGTTGATACTTACAGTAAGATGTCATGGTGAAATATCATCACAAAGGTAAATATGATTTAAAGTGTTCAATGATTATTTTTGAGCTAACATCTAGTTGGGCTTATGTAGGATTATCAAAGGGAAGATCTATGAATGGATTCCAAAGTAGACCATATAGAAGGACGTAATGACATTCTGAGAAATATGGCATGAAAATAGAATGAAATGAATCAAAGCTAGATGAAAAAATCAGATGGATCACTCTTTGATAAGTTAGGGACATGAATAACTCATGGACAAAAGTGATGGATGATTTGTGCCCTATATATAGAAGTTACCAAAAGTTTAAGACTCCTTAAAGGAATTCATGACATCGAAGAAAAGAGATCTTTTTGCAGCTGATTGTTTTAGGATCTCCACATGAAGAGTTGTTATAGGTCCCTGGTTAAGAGGGAGCCTAAGAAGAAGTTTCTTACCTGGAAGAAACTCAGAAATTTATAAGCCAACATCTTAGGTACATTCCTTTGTGATATGAATGAGTACATTAAAGGAATAAAAATCTCCATGTATAAGAAGGAGCGATAGACATGTTGTTTTGTGCTTCACTTGAAAAGACAAAATGGAGGATTGTGTAATTATGATGCTTTGGTGGGACGAGATAGGGAATCCCATGGAAGAGTAGTCGTGGGGGACCCATATTATTTTGGGGACTGGGGAGTCCAAGAAAAGAATAGTCCTCATAGATCATATCCCGAGAGAACCCGGGTGGGGTATGTTCAGAGAGAGACCATGATGAGGATATCTATCAATCATTGGTGTCGCCAACATTTTTCTCTAATATTAAGGAGAGATAGAATTTTTAGTCAAGGCCTTGCTATATAAATGTTGGTTGGTATGATGCTCTGCAAATGAGTTACAAATCCAAATTATTCTTATGAGAGATTCTTTATATTTAGAATGACCAAGTACCATTATGAATACCTCCCTAGTTAAGAGGGAGTGTTGTAAAATTTAACTAGGTTTGGTATTCATAATGACATGTAACTATGATCTTTGTAAATGATGAAATAAAACAATAAAAGTATTTTTGTAATGCCTTGCTTCATGGGTTTCATGAGCAAGAGTTTTTATTTCTAGAAGGCTCCCATTGAGAGCTTTAGGATTTGTTAAAGAGTCAATTTCATGTATGAATATATGTGGAGTATTCTAGTTTATATGACTGTCAAAATAGCCTCCAAAACACATTCACAATCCTCTTGATGTCAACCTGCAAGATGAATTAAATAAGTCTTGTAAGCTCATATAATGAAACAAACCCCTTCACTATATGTCATGTTGGCTTATATACAAGACAAACTACTATATATAGGTGTGCTAAGATCCACATTTTAGAAGCAGATAAGTTCAAAATACACTATAAATTCAGATGAGGAGTTATAGTTTGGATAAGATTGCAAGAGAGAAACTCGAATACCTCTACAATTTCAGTGGGTAATCATAGAGTTAAGAACTCATATATCTCTGAGAATTTCGGTGATGATTACAAACATCATAGTTCATATTCTTCTATGGTTTTTCGAGGAGTTATCACAGTCAATCAAGAAGGGAATTCAGATCATCATATATATTTCGGTAGAGGCTACAACTGAAGGCTTCAAGATCAAAATTCCATGGAGAACGAATAATTCATATCTTTATACAGGTCATGTTTTAGTAGTAGCGAAGAAGAGGAGACAATTTGTAGGGTACCACAACCATACATTTATATATTATGAAGGACATGATAGTGAGAAGAAGATCTTGATGAAAAGATCTTGATAAGACAATGATGTGGAGATGTAAAGAAGGTAGAAGTGAAGGAAGAATCACGAAGAAGAAAATAAAGTCAAGAGAAGAAGTGTCTTCATCTCCGAGGGGATAATAGGTCAAGGGTCTTGGTCTTGATATTCGTCAATTGGAATATCTATAAGAATAATTTGTGCAGGTTTTCCTCTCAAGGAGTGAGAGGTTTTGGCCTTGGCTCATAGCCTATATGATGTGTCTTGTGTATTTATTTTCATGCATTGGCTACTGTTTGATGAAGAAGAACACTAATAATCTAACATGAAGAAGATCATAACCTAAATAATTAAAAAGTATGCATAAGCAATCACTAATGGAAGAGAAATCAACTAACATTAATGCCCAAGATTTCTCAACATGGTAATGGAGCTAAGGTGTTGAAGTCAAAGGAATGGCATCTAATCAAAGAGACATTCAAGGATCAAGTTTCAAGGAAAGGCATCAAAGTGAGTTGAAGGTTATCAAGGCAAAAGAACAAGATCTACATTGAAGAATCAAACCCTAAATCGAAGAACCAGTCTGCAACATCAAGAGATTTTATTTCTATATTGATCATCAAAAGTCCACAAAGACACCCATCAAGTTTTCTACAAGGCAATATATCTCACATCATCTTGGATAAAGTTGAAACCCTAGAAGCATTTATGATCTACACGACAAGAAAAAGTCAAAGTATATTGAAGGAAAGAAGGCATTGTCATCATTTTCAAGTTCATAAAGCAATCAAGGATCCTCTCCTTGTCCTTAAACAAGTTCATCCAAAGAAGCAACAAATCATTCTCATCAAAAGGGCCAACCTTCTCCAATGAAGAAAGGAATTTTCATTTGGAAGAAGATCATCCAAGAGGGAGCTCTAATACATCTTCTTGAACCATCATCAAAGTGATCAAGGTGAAAATTTCATCTTCACTTGTCAAGTAAGTATCTTTCACTCTTTAATTAAATTTGGTAGAATGACTTCATGTTTGCAAGCAGCTCTATAAGCTAGTCGGGTCATAAAAATTCCTTGCATGGAAAAGGAGGATAGATACAGTCCTCTAAGAAGTTGAATTCATTCAACATATCAATGTCTAGGTCTCCTTTGAATTCATGGAAAGGGATTATTATTTCGAGATATCAAAGAGATATATATGATAATCTCACAATAATACTCTCTGAAGATGCGGTCTACACAAATTGAAGGTATCAAAGGATAAACAGTTATCTTCATAAGATCTCAATTGCAAAGATCTAGGAGAGATAATCCTCATTGCTCTAAATGCACTAATTGATGAACAAGGAAATATTATCCTTAGCTTAAGAAGGACAATATCAAGAAGGATAGAGAAGAATTCGATTTCACCGAAGTGGAGGAATCTAAAAGAAGGAAGTCCAAGGAAGAGAAGAATTAGAAGCAAGATCTTGTAACTTCACCATAGGAAAACATGAAGGACCACAAAAAAATATATGGTAGTCAAATTTAGAGGATATAGCTCTTGGTGACCTCAGTGGAAGATCAAAGGAAGAGGTCATCTAGGAAAAGTGTCATCATACATCATTTTAAAAGGGAAACATTTTCTGAATAAGGATATGCAAGATGGAATCCTCATTGGAGGATTCACCGATATAAAGAGGAAACAAGTGTTTCATCAGGACCTCCAACTTATGGAGTTCATGGGATGATGGTATGATGACATGAGAGATGAAGAAGATCAAGAGGTTGAAGATCTTTTCAATCAAGAAAGATGTTGAAAGAAGCCTAGATGACCTAAAGGTAAAATGAGGTATCTATTCTTGCATTTAATATTATAAAGTCATGTTGTATGGTTGCAGGTAACACGGACCACTACTTCTATTTTGAGAAGCATGATAAAAGGAAATAAATCTCCTCCTATGAAAGAATGTCAGAAGGCATAAGTCACACTAGATGAAATCAACATAATATGTCCTCATATGAAGTATGAGGTGGTTGAATATGATTGAGGAACTCTGATTGGAAGTCTTTGGGAATGAAGTGTGTGAAAATGTAAGAAGAGATCGTGATCATATGCAATGAAGGTAGAAGGTATTCAATATCCAAAGTCTAATAATATTTGAGTAGAAGATCTCCTACAGGGATGTAAAGACTCTATTAGATGTGGGAAAAATATAGGTACCCTTGACACTCAATATGTGTGTGAGATATGTAAATCTTCATGTAGGATGTTGATACTTACAGGAAGATGTCATGGTTAAATATCATCACAAAGGTAAATATGATTTGAAGTGTTCAGTGATTGTTTTTGAACTAACATCTAGTTGGGCTTATGTAGGACTGTCAAAGTGAAGATTTGTGAATGACTTCCAAAGTATACCATATAGAAGGATGTGATGTCCTTCTGAGAAATATGGCATGAAAACATAATGAGATGAAGCAAATCCATATGGAAAAAAGTTGATGGATCTCTTTTTGATGAGTTAGGGACATGACTAACTCATGTGCAAAAGTGATGGATGATCTATGCCCTATATATAGAAGTTCCCTAAAGTTGAAGACTCCTTAAAGGAATTCATGACATCGAAGAAATGATCTCTTCATGCAGTTAATTATTTTAGGAAATCCACATGAAGGGTTTCTATAGGTCCCTAGTTAAGAGGGAGACCGAGAATAAGTTTCTTACTTGGAAGAAAATCAGAAATTTCTAAGACAAAATCTTAGGTACATTCCTATGTGATAGGAATGAGTACATTAAAGGAATAAAAACCTCATGGTATAAGAAGGAGCGATAAGCATGTTGTCCTGTGCTTCATCTGAGAAGACAAAATGGAGGATTGTGTAATCATTTGGCATCTGATGCTCTGGTGGGATGAGATAGGGAATCCCATGGAAGAGTATTCGTGGGGGACCAATATTATTTTAGGGACTTGGGCATCCAAGAAAGGAATCATCCTCATGGAGCATATCCTGAGAGAAACCAGGTGGGGTATGTTCTAAGAGAGACCATGATGAGGATGTCTATAAATCATTAGCCTCACTAGCATTTTGCTCTGATCTTATGGAGAGATAGAGTTGTTATTCAAGGCCTTGTTATATAAATGTTGGTTGGTATGATGCTATACAAAGGAGTTACAAATTTGAATCTTTCTTATGAGAGATTCTTCAGATTGAGAATGACCAAGTACCACTATGAATACCTCCTTAGTTAAGAGGGAGTGTTGTAAAATGTAACTATGTTCGGTCCTCATAATGACATGTAATTATGATCTTTGTAAATGTTGAAATAAAAGAATAAAATTATTTTTGTAATGCCTTGCTTCATGGGTTTCATGAGAAAGGGTTTTTATTTCTAGATGGCTCCAATTGAGAGCTTTAGGATTTGTCAAAGATTCAAATTTAGGTATGAAGATATGTCAAGAGTATTCTAGTTCATATGACTGTCAAATAGCCCTCAAAAAGAAAAGCACAATCCTCTTGATGTCGGCCTGCAAGATGAATTAAATAACTGATGTTGGCTCATATAATGAGACACCCCTTCGCTATATGTCATGTCTGCTTATATACAAGAAAAACTATTATATATAGGCGTGATAGGATTCGCATTTTAGAAGCACATAACTTCAAAATACACTGAATTCAGATGAGGAGTTACAATTTGGATAATATTGTAGGAGAGAAACTCAGATACCTCTACAATTTCAGTGGGTAATCACAAAGTGCAGAACTTAGATATCTCTGATAATTTCGGTGATGATTACAGACATCACAATTCGTATTCTTCTATGGTTTTTCAAGTAGTTATCACAGTCAATCGAGAAGGGAATTCAGATCCTCATATATATTTCGGTAGAGGATATAGTTGAAGGCTTCAAGATCATAGTTCCATGGAGAAGGAAGAATTTAGATCTCTATACAGGCCATATTTCAGCAGCGGCTAAGAAGATGAGACAGTTCATAGGGTGCCATAGTTATACATTTTTATACTATCAAGGATATGATAGTGAGAAGAATATCTTCATGAAAGGATCTTGATAAGACAGTGATGTGGAGATGTAAAGAAGGTCGAAGTGAAGGAATAATCACAAAGAAGAAAAGACAATCAACAAAAGCAGTGTCTTGATCTTGGAGGGGATAATAGGTCAAGGGTCTTGGTCTTGATATTTGTCAATTGGAATCTCTATAAGAAGAATTTGTGTGGGTTTTCCTCAAAGAGTGAGAGCTTTTGGCATTGGCTCATAGCCTACATGATGTGTCTCTTGTGTATTTATCTTCATGAATTGGTTATTGTTTGATGAAGAAGAACACTAATAATCTAACATGAAGAAGATCCTAATCTAAAGAAGTAAAAAACATTCACAAGCAGTGACGAATGTA
This sequence comes from Pinus tabuliformis, assembly GCA_031772625.1. NCBI lineage: Eukaryota > Viridiplantae > Streptophyta > Pinopsida > Pinales > Pinaceae > Pinus > Pinus tabuliformis. The sequence goes on from CM062818.1 coordinate 1,482,880,279, forward strand.
AGAGAAATAAACTAACATCAATGCCCTAGATTTCTCAACAGGGGATTCCCTTGGCGAGAAATATCATACCATGTGCATTCATATTTGGGGATATATAATGAGGAAAAAATTACATAATATATTGATCATACAATAGGGGGTAAAGGATTTTTATAGTGGCAGGTATAAAAAATGGATCTCAAAGTTAATGAAAAAATATAAAGGGTTTTAAAAAATGTTAATGAAAAAATGGATACCTACTATATCTATTGAAAGTAGGGTTTTTTTTTAAATGGGAAGGTGTATGGGGTTCATATTGGTAGGGTTTAAATAATGTTATTTTTAGAATTATTTTTCAATATGTATTCAAATTAAGGGTATTGTTTAGTATTCCATGAATGCACGTGATATGTCAGTGTTTCATTGAGTGAAGTCTGCATGTATAATACAGGAGCTCCATAGAATCGAGTGATCCTTTATTTGGGGCGGATATCGTCTAGAAAATAAGTGGTCCTTGGTGGGTTGGCATACCTTATGCCATCCAAAACTTAAGGGAGGGTTTGGGTTCCATGATCGAGCTAATATAACTACAGTATCCAAACAAATATTAGGTGGCAATGGCTCCAAGGCTCAAACTCTGGAAGAGAATTTGGAATTTTAAGTATGCCTTGCATACATCTTACTAGAACCTAATTTGAGAAAATAAATTGATCTTAGGATCATCTATTTGGACATTAGAAAAAAATAGACATGTGTTTGTGTCTTCATATTTTCTTTAATTTTTAAATTGCCGTCAACTAATGTGTTTGAATTCAATGTATATCTTATTATGCGGCTAGTATGTTAACTATATATATGTTAAATTATATTTATGATTTACATACCCTTAGTAGGACGAAATTGAGGATTAGAGTGCAACATCGATCCCTTCGTGGCATGATGCTACAACTCAAATCACATTAGAGGATGTTACGACCCATCATATGCGGATCACAACATAGATAGAGAAGGTACCTGCCAATTCATCAACTCATCTTGCATTGTCTTTGATGTTGGATAACATCAATAGGTTGATCGAGACATACCAGAGGTCGAGCTCAAATAACCATATATTATAGTCCATACATAGGATTAGGAGTCATGAGGTTAGAGGCATAGACACTTGGGAGGTGGTGAAAGAGGCCAAGGACATTGATGTTCATGGGGAGTTGTTTGACATCCAACTGGATCACCTTGCTAGACATAGAAATCTAATTCCACTGCAATATTTGAGGAATGATAATGCAACCCCTTTTGTGTATGATAGATTTATTGGACCTTGGAAATAGTTCCCCCACCACGACCAAGTTGCCATTTATTTTTCCAAGCATTTATATGCAGAGCTTGTGTTACATATGAGATCAGATTACACTGATACTAGATCTTTTTTTATTATGGAATCGCCATGTAACGTACCTATGAGCACGAGAGGGCTCGTAGGGACCCTAGGCATGTACCACCACCTCTGAGATTCTTGCCACAACCGTCTTGGAGCTTATTATTACCCACAAAGCTAGAGGAGTTGTTGAAGCTCAGTGGTGATACTAGGGAGACTATTGGAGATACATGCAGGTGTCATTGGCTAGTGCACGTATTGCATTGGATGAAGATATTAGGAGACCACCACCATATCCTCATGACCCACTAGTGCCCTTATATGATGATGAATTTCTTGTGAGTTTACACATTGAAAAACTTTTGACATATACATGTATGTATCACGATGCCATTCATGAAACTTGGAGGGTGCATGACCTGCGTGACATAGACTAGGTATATATGAAACTTTTGACTCTTATTTTCAAATTATGCATAATTATTTATATTGAAACTTCTAGTTCGTATTAGATTGAAAATTATATTAATAAGTTCATGATCACATGTAGACACATCCTAGCTACATGGATGAGCTTATGAGGTCATCTGAGGACGCAGTTGATCAACCACACCATCCTCGCCGAGGGTATGTGCTCAACACTCTTTAGACTATTGGAGATACATGCAGGTGTCATTGGCTAGTGCACGTATTGCATTGGATGAAGAGATTAGGAGACCACCACCATTTCCTCATGACCCACCAGTGCCCTTATATGATGATGAATTTCTCGTGAGTTTACACATTGAAAAACTTTTGACATATACATGTATGTATCATGATGCCATTCATGAAACTTGGAGGGTGCATGACCTGCGTGACATAGACTAGGTATATATGTATATATGAAACTTTTGACTCTTATTGTCAAATTATGCATAATTATTTATATTGAAACTTCTAGTTCGTATTACATTGAAAATTATATTAATAAGTTCATGATCACATGTAGACACGTCCTAGATACATGATGAGCTTATGAGGTCATCTGAGGACGCAGTTGATCAACCAGACCATCCTCGCCGAGGGTATGTGCTCAACACTCTTTATTAATGTATATTCATTTTTTTTGTCAATGTGGGTCTTCTTAAAAGTATGCATAATGGGTACTCATTGGATGGGGAATTTAATTCCACATCCAAGGAGTCTATACACTTGAAATTTGAGTAAACCTATAAGGAGATAAGCCAAAAATACAATTAAAAAAGTAGTTTTCATCTCTTCCCTCCAAAATTCATCTCTTATTTTATTATCTTAACTATTATTTTATTATTTTTCCTTAGGAGGTCACTTTTAAGCTAAAATTTCCTGTAATGAGGATTTTGATCTAGAATTTCCAAACCTTGTATCTGTCAATAACCATGAATTTTGAATCGATTCAACCATCTCCCTCTCTTTTAGCTATATATATATATATATATATATATATATATATATATATATATATATATATACGAGATTGCTGAGAAGAGGGGAAGGTGAGATACTTTGGTTTGGGTATTTTTTAAAACAATTATTATACCTTAATGTGAGTAAAATTGTTACTAGAGACTGAATTATTTTGGTCTATAATTGGGTGATTTAATTTGAATTTAGTTTAAAAATATTCAAGGAAAGTTCTTGATTAACGTTGGGGGTATATTGTGGTTGTGTTATTGCGACGATGTCATCTCATCCATGCCTAAAATTGATCGTCATGAGCTGTAGTAGTTTTGGAAGCCTGAGAATATTTTCCTTGCAACAAACTCCTCCGTGTGAGAAATACAAGTGATTCGACAATGATGTGGGAAATGATATGCAGAACGATGTTTTCATATCATTCCCAAGAAAGTGTGACTAGATATTTTCCTTGATGCCAGCGAATATGAAGGTGAAATGCAAGGAGGATAAAAATACGTTTTGGAGTGTGAGCTAATATGTTACAGAATTTTCCTAATACATATTTCATTCCATTTCTTCCTGATTCATATTTAACAAAGAGTTAGGCAGAAATTTTGAGGTAGAGTTGTATGGAAAAGGGAAAGAAAGAAAGTTGTTGGGAAAGTTAAATTTCAGATAGTAATGTTCAAATCAAGGAATAGGGGTTTTATACACTTCTAATTGTTCAAAATATTTTATAGATGATTTTTTTTAAGTGATGTAATAGAAGATTTTGATAGTGAAAAGGAAATTTATTTTCTGTATTGATTCCTTTTTGTAATAATAAGTTTTGTTAGACCTATGAGGTATTGATTAGTTGGTTTGAGCGGGATTTAGTCACAATTAAGTCTTATGTTTAAGTGTTATGGAGAGAGGTTCAAGATAGAAACCACTTTTAAAAGAATTAAACTATTTCAAAAACTAGATTAAATTTCCGATAATTCTGATAAGAACATCCCATTATGAAAGAATCCTAATTTTATAAAAAAAAAATAAACCCAAACAAGATAAACTCAATCTAATAAAAAAAATATTAAAAATTGTTAAACAAAAATAACTTAGTCAGATAATTTCGTTATTAATATCCTTCTATTTTTATATTTAGTACAATCACATTTTCTCTCTTTAATAACAAGTTTCGTTCTAAAGATTAGACCTACACACTTTTGTTATTGGTATTTGGATTTTTTCATTTGTATATGCACACTTTTTGTATTGGTATGTGGACTTTGTAAATTTTATATTTACTATAACTACATTTTTATCATGTTTTTATATAAATTGTTTTCAATATGAAAAATTAAATATATCATCTTAAATCAATCTCTATCATTATGAAGCACTATGGTGATAACACGTTTTACTTAACTTGTAACCGTATTTGAAATGCATATATTTAAGTTTTAATTTTAAGTTGTTACAGCCATATATATATAAGAACAACCATACATTTTTAATGTACCGCATAGTTAAAGTATATAGCGGACATCCCTACAAAATTTAACATAGAAAAACCTTCGATTTATATCATTTACATGATAATGTCATATATTATAAGGCTACACAAAATTACTTGATTCTTAAGTGACTGCAACCAAAGTTACTTTTTTTTCTGGTTTTTTAAATGATAAACCAAAATGCTATTCTTTAGTAGTAATTTTGATACCATTGGAAACTCAATTATACTTTCCAAGGGGTTCACTAAGATATACACCATACTAATATTGATGTGTGTAATGTTTTTTCAAATTTTTAAATTCTTTAGTAGATAATTTTGATATTATTGGAAAACTCAATTTATACCTTCTGCTTGTTCTTAAGGGGTTGACTAATCTATACAAGGTACTAATTTTGATGTGCATAAAGTTTTTTCAATCATTCAAATATTGTGAATATAGTTATTTGGTTGTCACATTATTGTTTCGTATGTTTGGTGTATAATTATTTTTATGTTTTCATTGAGTAAGAATGATTTCATAATTTAGTCTTCAATATTTTTAATGTACTACAAATGGTAATTTGAATTTTGGTTTTAGTATATTATTTTATTAATAATTTAGTATATATTAATAAAGTGTTATAGGATGATTTTTAATTAAGTAATTAAAATTAGCTAAATTTATTTAGGTTTTATGTTAAAAATCAATTTATAGGATAATTACTAAGTCTATTTAATTAAATGATTAAAGTTAGCTAAATTTATCTAGGTTTTATGTTAAAAATCAATTTGAATCAAGTTAACGCACACCTTATTCAACCTTATTCTAGGATTGGAGGGATCAATTAACTTCAACGATAATGTCTAAAGTCAATTATTATGTATACCTCATTCAAATCATTTGATGATTAAAACACATAAATATGTGTTGTTACACTTGTAAACGGTTTCATAAGTTAGGCAAGTTTCGACCAAACTTGTCATTGTACTTCTTGTGAGAACGAGCTTAGTACAATGGTTTTCATGACTTAAGTTACAAAAAAAATGACAACATTTTAATTCTTGTCATTTATTGTAATTCATTCTTTTGTATCGATGATTGATGTATAATCGAAAAACTTTGGAATTGTGGTTTGTGACTTTACTTATATTGTTCATTGTTACCTATATATTATACTAATTTATCGTTCTTTCAATGTGTTTATCTTACACCTAATTGCTTAAGTAGACAATTTTCTTGCCACCTTTGTGACACTCGTTTGAATTGAACAAGCACTTAATCACTTCTACACTTCTAGCAATATAGTCTTGAACTTCTATAAAGTTGATTGTTTATAATAGTAAACATTTTGTCATGTTAATCCATCACTAGATAGGCATTAAAGGAAGAAAAGGTTAATAACCCTCATATCTCATCTTTTCTCAACTCTGTTTACTTTATGCACCAGCCCAAATAATCCTAAAAAATACATAAAATTTTCATTAGACATCACCTAATTGTGTGGAAAAGCACTTCCTACAACCTAGTATAAAGGAGATGTGTAATTCTTCCTTGCCTAACATGGAGTTAACATGTGGCAATTAATATAGAGTTCACAAGTGACATGTTAAGAATTGTTGTATTAACTATCAATTTATTGCACTAAAAGGGATAAAAATTAGAGAAATGTTTGTACCTATTGCCGTTTGATCCCTCTGGAAACACGGTGGTTGGTTAAACATTTTATGATGTGTTACTTAGTTTGAGGGTGCCATGTAATTCCTTTTATTGTCAACATAAAGTTGATATATGACATATTAAGTACATCTGATCTCTAAACCTATGATACATAAAGATCAAAATTTGAAAAAAAATTACACATATCTCACTTGAACTATAATAATTGAAATAAATTAAAACTATCATAAAATATATAATTTAAACTATATTAAATCATTATAATTAATTTAAATTTTTAATTATATTTTTTTTACCCAAAAAATTCTACTAATTTTTTCGTATACTAAATCTTATCTTACTTTTAGTTTATTTATCTAAACTAATAAAATAACAAAAACCAAACATATAATAATCTTTAAATTTTATATTTTACAAATTAATTTTAATCATCCCAAAAACACAAAATTCTCTTTCACCGTTAGCTGATACAAAAATCAGTTAAAATCAAAATCCAAAATCTTGAATTTTTAATCATCACATTAGTATCCATATTATCCATTTTCTTATTCAATCCATTTCCAAAGTGTGAACTGTGATCCACTATCTTTTGTTTCTATTCAAAATCCAAAATCTTGAAATCTTAATCACCCGATTTAGTATCCATATTATCCATTTTCTTATTCAATCCCTTTCCAAAGCCTGAACTGTGATCCACTGTCTTTTTTTCTTTCAATCAAAATCCTTAAAATCGCACTGTGCATATATATATATATATAAAATATGTGCGGTGGCCCACAAAACAAATTATATAGAATAATTTGCGCAGCAGCGACCGACCTTACATCCGTACTGGCCCACAAAACAAATTATATAGGATATGCATTCATCTGCCGCCATGGCAGCTGGTTTCATTTCTCTAAATTTAACAGCGTGTTTGTTTCAATTATTATTTTATTAATCATTAATATAATTGACTGGTACAAAAATCAACTAAAATCAAAATCTTGAATTCTTAATCACCGGATTTACTATCAATATTATCCATTTTCTTATTCAATCGCTTTCCATAGTGTGAACTGTGATCCACTATCTTTTCTTTGCATTTTATGCATTAATGCCGGTGCATTTTATTGTTAAATAGCATTACATATCCCCTCATCGTTTATTTTAGCTTTACCAATATCGTCGGGGTCTCCATCCATCGGGAGTCCAACTTTTAAATCGCTCAGCTGGAGAATGATACGATACAGCCACTCTACAAGTCTGAAAGCAATGTAGATAGACCACCATGACTTTGGACATAAATCCAACTCATCTGGACAACACCAGCGAAAGACCTTAAATTTGTACTGGCCCACAAAATATATATATAAATAGAATGTGCACTAATGTCATCAGTGCAGCCGCCATGGCAACTGGTTCTGAAAACGGGCCCCCCATTTTCAATAACCTTCGCAAAACCTAAATTTGGAAAACAAACACTGTTTGGCACGGGGCAACTAAGTTTTTGGTCACTGCTCCAGTATAAATTAATCACGATAGACCCATGATTTTAAATAAGCGAGAACGGTGTCGAGTGAAATATTTTTTCGCAGGAGGAGCATATATATATATATATATATATGAGTGATGCAGGAGCATCCAGCTCCGAGGAGACAGAAGATCGATGACTGACACACGATGAAACAGGACACGACTCCAAGAGTGGTTGGACAGGTCATCAAAGGAAAAACTGGTTGTTGTCTTTTGTTAATTATGGTTCATTTCTTTTTTTTTTTTTTTTTTTTTTTCAGAACAAGTAAGTTACTGGTTGTTAAATTAGGAAACTAAAAACTGTTTAGTTAACCTTTTATTTAAAGAAGCAAATGACAGTTACAGAATAGACAGTTATATTCCAAGTAGTTTAAAAATGAAAAGGACGAATGTAACAAGGACTTTTTTTTTGGTTCACCTCATAACGAAATAAGAAGAAACAGCAAGACAATATTCCAAACCCTCTGTAACAGAAACATTGGTTTCTTTTCTGAGATAATCTACTGTTAATTATCTTTTCCATATTGTACATCTAAGCATTACTGAGCATTTGTTGTTTTTAGAAATGAATTGAGATAGAACGAAATTTTTATACTGTAACTAGGAATTCTGGAGCGTTACAGGCATCGAGTCAAAACCATAATCTATATTATCAGAACTAACACGCAGGCAAGGCAGCGTAAGGCGGTCAAGCTTAACAGCATATGCATACAAAGTATTACAAGAATAAAGAACGACACAGGCATCGAAGCAAGCCCAGGTTGCGGCCGTAACAGAACAGAACCCGCAAGCAAATACAAGGAGCAACACGGCCGTTCACAAATCAAATACAACAGCTATTAAAGAGAGGTAACAGTTCAAACCACACTGATTCCATTAATAGAGCATTTCATAAGTCTTTATATACAAACAGTTCGACAAATAACACAGAACCATATATTAAACCCGGCACCGCCGTAACAATACAAGTTCCAAAACCTTGTGCATAGAGGTCATATAATGACACAAAGGGACGAAACCCAGAGACTGTAAACGCCAACAAAGGGGCCCGGCTAACCCTACAGAACTTAAGCAACAGAAAACTACAGCTAAATCCACATTGTACAAACTATAGAAATGCTGGAGCAGGAGTAAACCCTACCCGGTTACAAAGGGTACCAGGGTTGGAAGAAATCGAAGACTGCAAACTTGAAACCCTCGTGAGCAGGTCTCCTAGTCAACCTGCACAGAAAAACAATTTGAGTTAGTCCGTTTACCAACCAGAACCAATATCAATCTAAGAGAACGAAAGAGCAGCAAGGTGCGAGTGGAAAGGAACTGCGAACTTACCCAAGGGTCGACGGAGATTGCTGAGACAGAACCCAGTTCCACAAGCTGAGAATGCACAAAAACCTGTAAGTGTCGACAACAGGTGACAGAGAAGGGTAAAACATAGCACGAGAGCTTACCTCGAGGGCAGATAGAGTTCGGAAGAGCGGCAGTTTCGTGGTCGCAAACACCTGTACAGAACTAAAGCTCAGAAGTTGAAAACCAAAAAGACTTCTACACAGAATCCATGAAAATATAAACCACTTACCACAGACTTCCGAACAAAACCATTGAAGACAGCAGCGAAGGTGAAGGATTCGCATTTCAAACAGAACTGTAACCAGTGACGGAGCAAAGGGTTCGTTGGGCTATCGCACAGTGAGCATCGCCACAGCAACGCGGAGAGTGCAACAGTAGAATGACAGAGTGAAAATGAGCTAAGGATAACCCTTTAGGGTTTAACATAGGCGGGAAGTCATTCCAACTGGACGAGCCGGTGACCATACCCAAAAACCGGCAGATAAGTGTTGTAAATGCGCCTCGGATTGGGGGTAGATATTTGTCCGCGCACAAGTGACCACGTGGGACTGAGGTGAGTCACGTGGCTGTGTCCACGTCACCAGGGCTGGGCCATCATAAGTGGTATCAGAGCAGGTTTTGAGTAAAAGAAGATGGAGGTTGGCAGAAGAGGAAGAGGAAGGGGAAGAGGAAGAGTCCGGAGGGTTGCAGAAGAAGGACTCCGTGATGAGATCCGTGTCTTGCGAGAACGTTTAGAAGCAATAGAAACTGGGGGAAGAAGAAACCCAGCAGATAACAGTGATGAAGATGAGGCAGAACCAGAGGAGGAATTAGAGGGGGTGACACCAGAATTTAGACTGTTGAAGTCGGTTTTGCTGTCAAGTCATAAGCCAAAACATGAGTTGTCGACTTATGACGGAAGCCTGTCCGCAGACGTGTTGTTGGATTGGTTAAGTGAAGTCAACAAGTATTTTGAATTTGAGGAAACCAGCGAAGATAAGCAGGTGAAGTTCGCCGCCACCAAGTTGAAAGAACATGCGTCCTTGTGGTGGGACAGCGTTCAGGCGGAACGGAGGAGGCTTAACAAACAGCCTATAAAGAAATGGTCTACAATGGAGGCCAAACTGAAAGAGAAATTCTTACCACAGGATTATCAGATTATGCTGTACAGGCAGGTACAGAACTTGAAGCAGAGGGGAATGACTGTGAAAGAATTTACAGAAGAGTTCTACAAGTTAAATTTGCGAGCAGGATATGTGGAGGACACCCCGGAGAAAACAGCCAGATTTGTGAATGGCTTAAGGGGGGAAATCTTAGATGAAATTGGTATCCTTTCACCCCGGACAATGGAAGAAGCCTATCAGTTTGCACTGAAGGCAGAAGAAAAGATTAACCGGAAGCAGAATGCCAGGAGAGGAGGTGGAACTGGCAGGGGAAAGGGTAAGGTGTTTGGAAGAGGCCGAGGTACAGGTCCAAGTGAAGAAAGCAGCAGCTCTAAATCTGCTGGAGCGACAGAAAAAGACAATAGCACGAGAGGAGGACGACCACCTCAGCGAGGGCGAGGAAATGGTCGGGGCAGGGGAGCTGTCCAGTGCTATCGCTGCCACAAATGGGGGCACAAGTCTTATGAATGTCCTGAAGCTGAACCAGCAGGCGGAAGAGGAACTTATGTTGTTCAGACAGAGGAAGCTGAGACAACACCTCAGGAAGCAGAAAATGCACCGGAGACAGGTGAAGCTTTGGTGTTGAACAAAATGTTGTTGAAGCCAGCAAAGGAGATTGCAGAACCATATCAGCGTAAAGCTTTGTTCCGCACTGTCTGCAAGTCGCGGGGCAAGTGCTGCAAATTGATTATTGATAGTGGGAGTACGGACAATCTTGTGGCGGTGGAGATGGTAGAAAAGTTGGGATTGAAGAAATTAAAGCACCCTACACCCTACAAAGTGTCATGGCTGCAGAAAGGACATCAGCTGTTAGTCGACGAACAATGTGAAGTAGAATTTCAGATTGGTAAGTACAAGGATAAGATCCTTTGTGATGTCATGCCAATGGATGTCTGTCACTTACTGTTGGGACGACCTTGGCAGTTCGATAGAAGTGCAGTTCATGACGGGAAAAAGAATTGCTACAAGTTTGTTAAAGATGGGATTAAGCACACGCTTGTACCCATCAAGGAAGAAAATACAGCAGAGGCAAGTGGAGTGAAGGCATTGCTGTTGGGAGGAAAGGAGTTCGTGAAACAGATTGAGGACAGCGAAATCAATTTTGCTGTCATAAGGAGACCAAAGGCAGTAGTATTACACACACAGCTATCAGATTTACCTGAGGAAGTTCAGCAGTTACTGCAAGAATTTGGGGACATTGTGGTGGATGATCTTCCCAATGAGTTACCACCAAGGAGGGGTATTAGTCATTGTATTGACTTTATACCAGGTGCAAGCTTACCAAATAAGGCTGCTTACCGCATGAGTCCCAAGGATCATGAGGAAATTAGGAAGCAAGTTCAGGAGCTACTTGATAAAGGGTTGATTCGAGAGAGTATGAGCCCTTGTGCAGTACCGACTGTTTTGGCTCCAAAGAAGGGAGGAGAATGGCGAATGTGCACAGACTCCAGAGCCATAAACAAAATTACTGTCAGGTACAGGTTTCCCTTACCGAGGATGGACGATATGATGGATTGTTTGAGTGGGGCAGCCTATTTCTCAAAAATTGACCTGAAGAGTGGATATCACCAGATTCGAATACGAGAAGGCGATGAGTGGAAGACAGCTTTCAAGACAAACGAAGGCTTATATGAGTGGCTGGTGATGCCATTTGGATTGAGTAACGCTCCCAGCACATTCATGCGTTTGATGAATGAGGTATTGAAGGAGTTTAATGGGAAATTCGTGATAGTTTACCTGGATGATATTTTGATTTTTAGCAGGACTAAAGAGGATCATTTCAGGCATTTACAGAGTGTGTTGAGGAAGCTGCAGCAAAACAAGCTGCTGATTAATCTGAAAAAGTGCACCTTTTTTCAGCGAGAACTAGTGTATTTGGGGTTTGTTATTGCAGAAAATGAGCTAAAAATGGATCCGGAAAAGGTGGCAGCTATAGTTAGCTGGCCGTCACCAAAGAGTTTATTTGAAGTCCGGAGTTTCCATGGACTAGCCAGTTTTTACAGGAAATTTATCAGAAATTTCAGCGAGATTTGCGCACCTATGTTGGACACGATCAAGAAGGCAAATCAGCCTTTTCACTGGACTGAAGCGGCAGAAAGTAGTTTTCAAACTTTGAAGAAAAAGATTACTGAAAGACCTATATTGAGACTGCCAGATTTCAACAAACTTTTTCAAGTTCGTTGTGATGCCAGTGGGACAGCCATTGGAGCAGTCCTTAGTCAGGAGGACAGACCGGTCGCTTTCTTCAGTGAAAAGCTAAATGAGAGCAGGCAGAAGTACTCAACCTACGACAAAGAATTTTATGCAATCATACAAGCGTTGAAGCATTGGCGGCATTATCTACTGGGAGATGAGTTTGTTTTGTTTACAGATAATTCTGCCTTGCAGTATATTATGCAACAGCATAAATTGAACCACAAACATGCAGCTTGGGTGGAGTATCTGCAGAATTTTACATTCGTATTAAAGCACATTAGTGGCCAAGCGAATAAGGTGGCAGATGCACTGAGCAGAAGAACATTGCTTCTGCAGGAAAGCACAATGCAAGTTTTGGGTTTTGAGCATTTGAAGGAGTTGTATCAAACTGATACCGAATTTGGGGAGGCATATGAAGCCTGTCAAAACCCTTTGTTAAGGAATGATAGCATGTGGCTAGATTATAATCTGCAGGAAGGACTGCTGTTTAAAGGAGGACAACTGTGTATACCCAACTGTTCTATGCGGGAAAATATAATACAGGAGAAGCACAGTGGAGGACTGGCTGGACACTTTGGTATCGACAAGACGGTTGCTCAAGTACATCACTTTTATTTTTGGCCGAAACTGCAACGAGATGTGCAGAGGTACGTGAGCAGATGCAGAGTTTGTCAGCTAGCAAAGGGTCATAGTCAAAACACTGGTCTTTACTCGCCATTGCCGATTCCGAGTCGACCATGGGATTCAGTGAGCATGGACTTCGTTTTGGGTTTACCGAAGACACAACGGGGCTTCGATTCAGTCATGGTTGTAGTTGACCGATTCTCAAAAATGGCACATTTTGTACCTTGCAGGAAAACCAGCGACGCTACCTATATAGCACACCTATTCTTTACTGAAGTCGTTCGGTTACATGGACTCCCGAAATCCATCATCTCTGATCGGGATGTAAAGTTTACTGGTCACTTTTGGAGAACTCTGTGGAAAAAGTTAAATACTCAATTGCAGTTCAGCTCTGCTTATCATCCGCAGACTGATGGTCAGACGGAAGTCGTGAACAAAAGCCTAGGGAACTTACTTCGCAGTTTGACAGGAGGAAATTCCCGGACATGGGACCGTGTACTTGCTCAAGCAGAATTCGCGTACAACGATTCACCTAACCGCAGCACCGGTTACAGTCCGTTCCAGATTTTGTACGGCATGCATCTGCGAGGAGTGCATGAATTACGGGATTTGGGGAAACTCGAGAAACGGAGCGCTGATGGGGAAGAATTCGCTCAAGCAATGAGCAATTTACACGAACAAGTCAAACTGAAATTGCAGGACAGCAGTCAGAAATACAAGCAGCGAGCTGACACAAAGCGTCGGGAAGTTCAGTTTAATGTTGGGGATGAAGTCCTTGCGTATTTACGTAAGGAGAGGTTCCCGAAGCGGGAGTACAACAAGCTAAAATCCAAGAAGATTGGCCCCTGCAAAATCATTCGCAAATTTTCTGCGAACGCTTACGAAATACAGTTGCCACCCGAGATTGGAATTTCTCCCATTTTTAACGTGGCAGATCTGTTTCCCTATGTCGCCAACTCAGAGAATGATACAGCAACTACAGTGCCACAGAAAGACAGCTATGAGGAAGATTCTTGGACAAGACAATTACCAAAGGCACCACCCCTTGAGATCGAAGGAATTCTGGATACACAGGTAGCTAGACGCACGCGCAGGAAAGAGTATCTGCGATATTTGGTCAAGTGGCGGAACCGTCCAATAGAGGACAGTTCTTGGCTCAACGCAGCGCAGATAACTAAAGCGGGCTATTCTGTTGACGACCTCATGGAACGGAGCCATGACTTTTTGCCACCCCGGGAGCCTGATGCAGGAGCATCCAGCTCCGAGGAGACAGAAGATCGATGACTGACACACGATGAAACAGGACACGACTCCAAGAGTGGTTGGACAGGTCATCAAAGGAAAAACTGGTTGTTGTCTTTTGTTAATTATGGTTCATTTTTTTTTTTTTTTTTTTTTTTTTCAGAACAAGTTAAGTTACTGGTTGTTAAATTAGGAAACCAAAAACTGTTTAGTTAACCTTTTGTTTAAAGAAGCAAATGACAGTTACAGAATTTAGTTTGTAGACAGTTATATTCCAAGTAGTTTAAAAATGAAAAGGACGAATGTAACAAGAACTTTTTGGTTCACCTCATAACGAAATAAGAAGAAACAGCAAGACAATATTCCAAACCCTCTGTAACAGAAACATTGGTTTCTTTTCTGAGATAATCTACTGTTAATTATCTTTTCCATATTGTACATCTAAGCATTACTGAGCATTTGTTGTTTTTAGAAATGAATTGAGATAGAACGAAATTTTTATACTGTAACTAGGAATTCTGGAGCGTTACAGGCATCGAGTCAAAACCATAATCTATATTATCAGAACTAACACGCAGGCAAGGCAGCGTAAGGCGGTCATACTTAACAGTATATGCATGCAGAGTATTACAAGAATAAAGAACGACACAGGCATCAAAGCAAGCCCAGGTTGCAGTCGTAACAGCACAGAACCCGCAAGCCAAATACAAGGAGCAACACGGCCATTCACAAATCAAATATAACAGCTATTAAAGAAGAGGTAACAGTTCAAACCATACTGTTTCTATTAATAGAGCATTTCATAAGTCTTTACATACAGAAAGTTCGACAAATAACACAGAACCATGTATTAAACCCGGCACCGCCGTAACAATACAAGTTCCAAAACCTTGTTGCATTGAGACCGTATAATGACGCAAAGGGACAAAACCCAGAGACTGTAAACGCCGGCAAAGGGGCACGGCTAACCCTATAGAACTTAAGCAACAGAAAACTACAGCTAACTCCACATTGAACAAACTATAGAAATGCTGGAGCAGGAGTAAACCCTACCCGGTTACAAAGGGTACCAGGGTTGGAGAAAATCGAAGACTGCAAGCTTGAAACCCTCGTGAGCAGGTCTCCTAGCCAACCTGCACAGAACAACAATTTGATTTAGTGCGTTTACCAACCAGAACCAACATCAAATTAAGAGAAGGAAAGGGCAGCAAGGTGCGAGTGGAAAGGAATTGCGAACTTACCCAAGGGTCGACGGAGATTGCTGAGACAGAGACCAGTTCCACAAGCTGAAATGCACAAAAACCTGTAAGTGTCGACAACAGGTGACAGAGAAGGGTAAAACATAGCACGAGAGCTTACCTCGAGGCCAGGTAGAGTTCGGAAGAGTGACAGTCTCGTGGTTGCAAACACCTGCACAGAACTAAAGCTCAGAAGTTGAAAACCAAAAGGACTTCTTCACAGAACCCATGAGAATATAAACCACTTACCACAGACTTCCGAACAAAACCATTGAAGACAGCGGTGAAGGTGAAGGATTCGCATCTCAAACAGAACTATAACCAGTGACGGAGCAAAGGGTTCGTTGGGTTAACGCACAGTGAGCATCGCCACAGCAACGCGGAGAGTGTAACAGTAGAAAGACAGAGTGAAAATGAGCTGAGGATAACCCTTTAGGGTTTAACATAGGCGGGAAGTCATTCCAACTGGACGAGCCGGTGACCTTACCCAAAAACCGGCAGATAAGTGTTGTAAATGCGCCTCGGATTGGGGTAGATATTTGTCCGCGCACAAGTGACCAAGTGGGACTGAGGTGAGTCACGTGGCTGTGTCCACGTCACCAGGGCTGGGCCATCAATGAGCGCTGAGCAGAAGGGGAAGTGAGATATTTTGGTTTGGGTATTTCTGGAAACAGTTACAATACTTTTAATGTGAGTAAAACTGTGCTTTGAGACCTAGGTGTCGTCCGAGATTCGGCGATTTAATCTGAACTTGGATTAAAAGTCTTAAATCCAAGTTCTTGATTAACACTGGAGGTGGCTTGTGGTTGTTCTATTGCGACGGTGTCATCTCTTCCGCGCCTGAAACAGATCGTCATGAGCTCCAGGAGTTCCAGGAACCAGAGGAGATTTTCCACGCGACGAACTCCTCCGTGGGAGAAATACGAGCGATTCGACAGCGATGACGAAAATGAAATGCAGAACGATGTTTTCAATATGTTGCCCATCAAAGTGCCACTGGATATTTTCGCTGAAGCCAGCGATTATGAAGATGAAATGCAAGGAGGATAAAAGTTAGCTTTACGGTGTAAGGTAATTTTGTAGGCATTTTTCCCTTCCCGGTTCGTATTTTAACGAGAATTAGGCAGAAATTTCGAGGTAGAGTTTGGAATAAGGAAGAAATTTCAATTTCTTAGGGAATAGGGGAATTTCAATTTCAGATATAACTAAAGTTGGCAATAGGGAAAATTCAATATGAAATAGAGTTGTATCATACCTAGGTGTGAAACAGCGGTTTTATCCATTTCCGAGTATACTTGAATTGATGTAAAAAAATTATCAAAATTTTGGTGGGATAATTTCTTTAAATTGCTGTAACACAAAATTTTGATTATAGTAATCTCTTGTATCGATTCTCGTCTGTCATGATATGTTTTGTAGGACAGGGAAGATGTTATAAGATAGGGTATATCTATTTTTGCTATTTTTGCTAGGGTATTTGGAACTGACATGTGGTATATATATTTTTGATTTGGATATCTGGAATTAATATTTGGTATATCCACTTTTCTCATTGGAATCTGGACCATAATTTTTGTATTTGGTAAGATCAAATTTATATATAGATTCCATTTCATTTATCTAAATTGAATAGTTTGTTTGTTTTAATTATTATTTTATGAATAGTTAATTAATATAAAATATATTTAGTTTTCAATAGTAAATCAACTGGTGATAACAGTGTAAATAAAGTATTATAGGCCAAGGTGTTCAAGTTCCCCGGAATTTACCTTCACGCAAAAAGAGGATACGTACGCGTGAATATGAGACTAGTGGCTATTCACCGACATAGCCACCCTCGTCTATTTGGATTTTAATTTAAAACTTTTAGAATTATATATATATATTTATTTTCAAATAATTTAAATACAACTAAAACTTATATTTAACATCAACCCAACCCAAAAATTTAATATGTGCAAAACCATCTTTTCTATATCGTTCTCAGGATAATGTGACATTATCATGACATGGCAGAAGGTAGAAAACTCAAGCATGATTGTTACAGCCTATAAAGTTAGAAGGCTATGAAACTCAATCATGATTATTATAACCCCCAAAAAATCCAAGGCAACCACTTTATGCTTAATTGTGTGTCACTTTATGCCTCGTTTAAATCATTTGATAATTTATGCTTTATTTTGTGTCACTTTATGCCTCGTTTAAAGTATTTGACAATTCTAAAATGTATAAATATGTATGGTTGCACTTGAAAATGGTTTGATAGGTTTTGATCAAACTTGTCAATATATTTTTAATGAGTTGGAGCTTAGTATAATGGTTTTTGTGATTTAAGTTATTATTTTTTATAATATTTTAATTTTAATTATTTATTATAACTTAATTTTTTTATTTATAATTAATATATAATTAAATAATTTTAGAAATTATGATTTGTTTTTAGTTAGATTAGTTATTATAATGGATTTATTATATCAATTTATTGTTTATTTAATGTATTGATTTTATACATATTATTTAGGTACATATTTTTCTGGTTAATTATATGTGATATTGGTTTAAGTCTAACAAGCACTTCATTATTTCCACATTTTTATTAGTAATAGAATGGTGAATTTATGTAAAATTGAGTGTTTATAATAAAAACATTTTGTCATGTTAATTCATTATTAACTGGATACTAAAGAAGAAAGGGTCAATAACCCTTATATTTCATTTTTTTCTACTTTGTTTATTTTTATGCACTAACCTAAATGGTCCTAAAAATACATAAAATTTTCTTGAGCCATCACTTAGCTGTAGGGAAAGACACTTTTTAGAGCTTCGTATGAGAAAGATGTGTAATTATTGTTTGTTCAAGATGGGATTGACACGACATTTTAAAAAACTATTAATAACAATTGAACATTTTGATGTTGCCAATTTTATATCAACTTCACTTCTTATTCTATCCATAGTTGCTTTCTACTTCCAAGTATATGTGTAATACATTCATTTCTTAATATGGAATTGACACCATATATATATATATATAAAGAATCACTGTAAATTGAACTAAGAGGAATATCATTATAAATCCATATTATGTTCAAACCTATCTAACTAAAAAGAATCAAATTTTGAGGAAAAAATTGCACCTATAGTTTTCCCTTAAAACATTTCAATAGTGTATTGTTTAGTAGCAACAAGATATATAATTCCTTTCACTATTCACTATCAATACAAAATTGACATATGTCATATTTCATACTTATCATACATCGAAAAAGAATTACAGTTTGATTAAAATTGTATACCTCTAAAGATTTGATCCCTGATAAATCTCAAAGTTAAAATATATATTTCATATTAAACTTCAAACCAATTTCTTTTTATAATAAACCTGATTTTATTTTTAATTTATTTATCTCAACTACTAAAACACCAAAAACCAAAAAACCAATTAACTGTATATATGTTATTTTTTCAACTTTATTTACATTTATATATTGTAGGTTGAAAAAATCATCTTAAAATTTACCCCAAAAAACCAATCGAAATCCTCTTTATCACGTAAGATCCTTAATTCCAAAGAATTTTTGAAGTGCCATCATCTGTTCTTTTCGATCAAAATCCTATTCACGTTTTATTGTTAAATAGCATTTGGCAGATACCAGGTTCTCATCGTTTATATTAGCTTGCGTCGCTGTTCCATACACAATGGAGAAGCCCAATATCCTCGGGGTCTTCATCCATTGGACTTTGAATCGAACCTCTAAATCGCGGTGGAGACCGAGGGTGATATTATACAGTGGTGACCCTATGGTCTGAAAGCAATGTAGACCACCATGACTTTGTACATAAAATCGAACTGAGAACCCCAGCGACCGACCTTAAATTCGTACTAACTCACAAAATAAATTTTATGGAATGTGCAATCGTTTTATCATTGCAGCCGCCATGTCACTCGGTTATTCATAACAGGCTCCCCATTGGCAAGAACCTTCCCAAATTCTGAAGTTGGAAAAATGATTTTGTGGGTACGGACCAACTAACTTCCACATGCAAATAACACCACTACGTTGTGGACAAATACATGGTTATAAATTAATCATGATAGACATATGGTTTTAAATAAAAGAGAACTGTGCCGAGTGGAATATATTTGACAGGAGGAGCCCACAAAACTCTGAATATGGGAGTTTTTGTTGGAAATAATAATCTCAACCACCGCAATAAACAATCGCGTGCTTGTCAAACGTATTTTTGCAAGTTGCGTTTATGTTTGAAGATAGAAGTACCGGAGCCAGGCGCAAATCCAACAAGGAATTTAAAGTATTTAATTTACTTTGGTAAATAGATATAGGCAAGCATTCATTTAATGACTATTTTCCACACTCTACAAACAACTGTGCGATTTTGATTACACTCAACAACAACATCATATTAATTACTTTGCTTTGTAATAAATTAAATGTAAAATTATGTTGAATTAAATATGAATGTAAAAGTCATTTTGTAATAGGTTAGATTTTGATTACACTCAACAACAACATCATATTAATTATCTTGCTTTGTCATAAATTAAATGTACAATTATGTTGAATTAAATATGGATGTAAAAGTCATTTTGTAATAAGTTAGAGAGTAAGAGGTTAGAGAGAAAGAGAGCGCAAGTGTCTGGGGAGAAAATAGTGGAGCAAATTTTGGTGGGTGCGTGACACTGTGTGTTATTCCGCGTAAGTGTAAATCATGTAAATGTATTTTCATGTTTAAGAACTCAATACTAATTTTTAGTGTGTTGCTTCAAACCTACTTTGTTTTTTTTGCAGTGAGTGAATATTATTCATTAAGTTTCTCAAATAGCTCCACAGTGAGCGAAGGTAGTTGGGTGAAATCAGCTCCAAGGTCAGCGAAGCTAGCTGAGGGAAA
Organism: Pinus tabuliformis; assembly: GCA_031772625.1. NCBI lineage: Eukaryota > Viridiplantae > Streptophyta > Pinopsida > Pinales > Pinaceae > Pinus > Pinus tabuliformis. Next base: position 1,482,900,422 of record CM062818.1, read on the forward strand.
GTAGCTTGGCGAGAGTCATAACTCTTTGCGGCTTCCAAAGATTAAATTTTCTAAATATTTCTATCATGGTAGGGGTTAAATATTGTTAGTGTAAAAACAAGTGTTTTTACTAGTTGTAGGAATTGTTTCGAGGGCAGATTGTTTTTAACATATTTACCAACAACTAGAAATGGCAACATCAAGCGCAAGCTTGACTAATCCTCAAATACCTCAGTTTAATGACAAAAATTATGATTATTGAACTATTACAATGAAGGCCTTGTTTTCTTCTCAAGACATTTGGGATTTGGTGGAGAATGGTTTTTAAGAACCAAGCATACAATGCCTTATCTCAACAAGAAAAAGATTTGGTAAGGGACAACAGGAAGAAGGTTTCAAAAGACCTCATTTATATTTTCCAAGCAGTTCATGAAAGTATTCTCCCAAGGGTTGCAGCAGCAACGAAGTCCAAACAAGCATGGGACACCCTCCAGAGAGCCTACCACAGCATGGCAAAAGTCAAGACAACAAAGCTGCAAATGTTGAGGAGAGATTTTGAAACACTTTGTGTAAAAGAGTTTGAGAATATAGACTCATTTTTTACACATGTAAGTGGGTTGGTTACTCAAAGCAGGTCTCATGGTGAGACACTTGAGGAAAGAAGAATAGTTGAGAAAGTTTTGAGAAGTTTACTAGGAAAGTTTGAGGCCATTATTGTGGCCATAGAAGAGACAAAGGATCTCTCACAGTTCTCAATAGATGAGCTTAATGCATCACTAATTTCTCATGAACATAGAATGAATAGAGCAGCAAGCTCCTTATTGGAGCATGCCTTCAAGACACAAGTATCATTTGGTCAAGGTTGAGGCAAAAGAAGATCATATGCTAGAGGAAGAGGAAGAAGCCCACACAAAGGTGGAAGAAGCAGCACTTCAAGCTCAAATGGAAGAGGCAGTAATGAAAATCCAAGTCAAGGCCCAAGCCAAAATCAAGCATAAGGTCAGAGGTATGATAAATCTCAAGTTCAATGTCATTACTGTAAGAAGTATGGTCATTATGCAAATGAAAGTAGAAAGAAGAAATATGACATTACTAAAAAACCAAGTGTAAATTTCACAAGAGAAAATCAGAACCATGATAACATGTTTTTAGCTTGTAATGTAGCACAAGAAAAACAGAGTGATATATGGTATCTAGATTCAGGGTGTAGCAACCACATGTCAGGAAACATAGAAATGTTTTTTGATCTAGATGAAAGTGTGAAATTTGAAGTGACATTAGGCACTGCTAGCAAAGTCTCTGTCATGGGAAAATGAAGAGTTAATATTCTAACAAAGAAGGGGGAGAAGAAATGCATCTCAGATGTTTACATTGTCCCCAGTCTGAAACATAATCTCATGAGTGTTGGACAACTCATTTAGAAAGGCTACAATGTCTTCTTCAAAAATGATGTGTGCACAATTTTGGATAGTATTCCAAGTAAACAGATGATTGCAAAGGTTCAGATGACAAACAATAGAATGTTTCCCTTAAAAATAATATCAGATTTGTAGAAAAAAGGTGCACAAGCACAACTATCTATGAACTCACAAGAAGATGGAAAAAAATAGGTAGTTGTCACATAAGTAAACTTTCAAGCAGAAGTAAAAGATGAAAACTGGTTATGGCACTTGAGATTTGGACATCTCAACTTTGGAGGTTTGAAATCGCTGCATAGGAAATGCATGGTGAAGGGATTGCCACTCATAGAAAAACCAGACAACATATGTGAAGGATGTATCTTGGGCAAGCAACATAGAGAGACATTTCCAACAGGAAAGTCAGTGAGCGCAAAGGCACCTTTGGAGATTGTCCACTCAGATTTATGTGGACCAATGCAGACACTATCAATTGGTGGCAGTCACTATGCATTGACCTTCATAGATGACTACACAAGGAAGACATGGGCCTTTCTCCTAAAACAGAAAAGTGAAGTGTTTGAGCACTTTCGCCAATACAAGGCTCTTGTTGAAAAGAAAAGTGGAGACTACATCAAAGTCCTTAGCACTAACAGAGGTGGAGAATACATCTCAAATGACTTCCTTCGACTTTGCAGGGAGCATGGAATTCAAAAGCAATTTACAACAATATATACACCACAGCAAAATTTTGTGGCAGAACGGAAGCATAGGACCATTATGGAGATGGCAAGGAGTATGTTGAAGGCAAAGCATTTGCCAAATGACTATTGGGCTAAAGTTGTATCGTTTGCAACATATATCTTGAATAGATGTCCAACCAAAAGCGTCCAGAACATTGTCCCTGAAAAGGCATAGAGTGGAAGAAAACAAAATGTCACTCACATGAGAGTTTTTGTATGTGTGGTGCAGGCACATGTCCCTGATGAGTTAAGGAAGAAGTTGGACAACAAGGGGGAGAAATGTATATTTGTTGGATACAGTGATGAATCCAATGCATACAAGTTCTACAATCTATCAACCAAGAAGGTTATAATCAACAGAGATGTGTAGTTCATAGAAGAAGAAGCATGGGATGGGGGATGGAAGTTTAGAGAACACAATCAATGTCAAAGCATGTATACCACATGAGGACATAGAGGAATTAACAGCAACAAGTAATTCCTCAACAGTGACTCCCTCTACTCCTATTCAAGCGCAACAAAGTAGGCAGCAAGCAATGCCATCAACAAATAATAGGACAGTTTCACGCAACCAAGCTAGTTCTTCTCCAAGTGCACCGCAAAGCGCAACACCAATTGACATGTCAAGCCCATCTTCAACAAGCACAAGAAGACCAAAATTCAGAAATTTAAATGAAATTTATGAGCAAGATGAAGTTGATAGTAGTGCTGGTCTGAATTCCTTATTTGCATTATTTTGTCATGTAGATGACCTAATTCATTTTGAAGATGCAGTCAAAGAAGAAAAATGGGTTGCGGAAATGGGGGAAGAAATAAAAGCAATAGAAAGGAATAACACATGGGAGTTAGTGAGCCTTCTGAAAGGAAAACATGTTATTGGGGTGAAGTGGGTCTGTAAGACCAAAAGCAACATTGAGGGAAAGATTGAAAAGCATAAAGCAAGGCTAGTTGTCAAAGGACACAAGCAGCAACATAGAAGAGATTACGTGGAAACGTTTGCACCAGTCGCGAGGATGGAGACAGTGCGCGCAGTTGTGGCAATTGCTGCGCAACACAAATAGAGAGTGTATCAAATGGACGTAAAATCAACGTTCTTAAATGGAGTGCTGAAATAAGAAGTGTATGTTCTGCATTATGAGGTAGAAAGCCATAAAGACAAAGTATATCAGGAAAACTCTTTGTGGATTGAAGCAAGCATCGGGCGCATGGTATAGCACGATAGATGCCTAACAATCACCTGCCGCCATTAAGATAGATGCCTAACATTCATCCGTTGCCATGTCAGCGGGTTTCATTTCTCTAAATTTAACGGCGTGTTTGTTTCAAATATTATTTTATTAGTCATTAATATAATTGCTTGATGCAAAAATCAATTAAAATCAAAATCCTGAATTCTTAATGACCAGATTTACTATCAATATTATCCATTTTCTTATTCAATCGCTTTCCATAGTGTGAACTGTGATCCACTATCTTTTCTTTTCAATCAAAATGTCATGCGCATTTTCTTATGAAATTGCATTAATCGCGGTGCATTTTATTGTTAAATAACATTAAAAATCCCCTCATCGTTTATTTTAGCTATACCCATATCGTCGGGGTCTCCATCCATCGGGAGTCCAACTTCTAAATCGCTCAGCTGGAGAATGATACGATACAGCCACTCTACAAGCCTGAAAGCAATGTAGACCACCATGACTTTGGACATAAATCCAACTCATCTGGACAACACCAGCGAAAGACCTTAAATTTGTACTGGCCCACAAAATATATATATAAATAGAATGTGCACTAATGTCATCAGTGCAGCCGCCATGGCAACTGGTTTTGAAAACGGGCCCCCCATTTTCAACAACCTTCGCAAAACCTAAATTTGGAAAACAAACACTGTTTGGCACGGGGCAACTAAGTTTTTGGTCACTGCTCCAGTATAAATTAATCACGATAGACACATGATTTTAAATAAAAGAGAACGGTGTCGAGTGAAATATTTTTTGCAGGAGGAGCCGAGAGAAATCTGAATATCATGTCAATGATATCCTCAGCTAACCCACGCGTACTACTGGTGGGTTACATCAGTGTTAAGAGTTTGATTTGGTGCTAGGCATATATATATATATATATATATATATATGAGCGCTGAGCAGAAGGGGAAGTGAGATATTTTGGTTTGGGTATTTCTGGAAACAGTTACAATACTTTTAATGTGAGTAAAACTGTGCTTTGAGACCTAGGTGTCGTCCGAGATTCGGCGATTTAATCTGAACTTGGATTAAAAGTCTTAAATGCAAGTTCTTGATTAACACTGGAGGTGGCTTGTGGTTCTTCTATTGCGACGGTGTCATCTCTTCCGCGCCTGAAACAGATCGTCATGAGCTCCACGAGTTCCAGGAGCCCTAGGAGATTTTCCACGCGACGAACTCGTTCATGTAGGAATTACGAGCGATTCGACAGCGATGACGAAAATGAAATGCAGAACGATGTTTTCAATATGTTGCCCAGGAAAGTACCACTGGATATTTTCGCTGAGGCCAGCCATTATGAAGATGAAATGCAAGGAGGATAAAAGTTAGCTTTACGGTGTAAGGTAATTTTGTAGGTATTTTTCCCTTCCCGATTCGTATTTTAACCAGAATTAGGCAGAAATTTCGAGGTAGAGTTTGGAATAAGGAAGAAATTTCAATTTCTTAGGGAATAGGGGAATTTCAATTTCAGATATAACTAAAGTTGGCAATAGGGAAAATTCAATATGAAATAGAGTTGTATCATACCTAGGTGTGAAACAACGGTTTTATCCATTTCCGAGTTTACTTGAATTGATTTAAAAAATTTATCAAAATTTTGGTGGGATAATTTCTTTAAATGGCTGTAACACAAAATTTTGATTATAGTATTCTTTTGTATCGATTCTCCTCTGGCATGATATGTTTTGTAGGACAGGGAAGATGTTATAAGATAGGGTATATCTATTTTTGCTACTTTTCCTAGGGTATTTGGAACTGGTATGTGGTATATATATTTTTGATTTGGATATCTGGAATTAATATTTGGTATATCCATTTTTCTTATTGGAATCTGGACCATAATTTTTGTATTTGGTACGATCAAATTTATATATAGATTCCATTTCATTTATCTAAATTGATTAGTGTGTTTGTTTTGATTATTTTTTGATTAATCGTTAATTAATATAAAATATATTTAGTTTTCAATAGTAAATCAACTGGTGATAACAGTGTAAATAAAATATTATATGCCAAGGTGTTCAAATTCACTGGAATTTACCTTCACGCAAAAAGAGGATACGTACGCGTGAATATGAGACTAGTGGCTGATTCAAGATAATTTTATGTTAAATTCACCGACATACCCACCCTCAGCGTGTATTTGGATTTTAATTTAAAACTTTTAGAATTATATATATTTTTATTTTCAAATAATTTAAATACAACTAAAACTTCTATTTAACATCAACCCAACCCAAAATTTAATATGTGCAAAACCATCTTTTCTATATCGTTCTCATGTTATCATGACATGTCAGAAGGTAGAAAACTCAAGCATGATTGTTACGACCTATAAAGTTAGAAGGCTATGAAACTCAATCATGATTATTATAACCCCCAAAAATTCCAAGGCAACCACTTTATGCTTAATTGTGTGTCACTTTATGCCTCGTTTAAAGCATTTGATAATTTATGCTTAATTGTGTGTCACTTTATGCCTCTTTTAAAGTATTTGATAATTCTAAAATGTATAAATATGTATTGTTGCACTTGAAAATGATTTGATAGGTTTTGATCAAACTTGTCAATATATTTTTAATGTGTTGGAGCTTAGTATAATGGTTTTTGTGATTTAAGTTATTATTTTTTATATTATTTTAATTTTAATTATTTATTATAATTTAATTTTTTTTTTATAATTATTATATAACTAAATAATTTTAGAAATTATGATTTGTTTTTAGTTAGATTAGTTATTATAATGGATTTATTATATCAATTTATTGTTTATTTAATGTATTGATTTTGTATATATTATTTAGGTACATATTTTTTTAGTTGATTATTTGTGATATTAGTTTAAGTCTTACAACCACTTCATTATTTCTACATTTTTATTAGTAATAGAATGGTGAATTTATGTAAAATTGAGTGTTTATAATAACAACATTTTGTCATGTTAATTCATTATTAACTCGATACTAAAGAAGAAAGGGTCAATAACCCTTATATTTCAATTTTTTCAACTTTGTTTATTTTCATGCACTAACCTAAATGTTCCTAAAAATACATAAAATTTTCTTGAGCGATCACTTAGCTGTAGGGAAAGACACTTTTTAGAGCTTCGTATGAGAAATATGTGTAATTATTGTTTGTTCAACATGGGATTGACACAACATTTTAAAAAACTATTAATAACAATTGAACATTTTAATGTTGCCAATTTTATATACACTTCACTTCTTATTCTATCCATAGTTGCTTTCTACTTCCAAGTATAAAGGATATGTGTAATACATTCATTTCTTAATATGGAATTGACACCATATATATCAAGAATCACTGTAAATTGAACTAAGAGGAATATCATTGTAAATCCATATTATATTCAAACTTATCTAACTAAAAAAATCAAATTTTAAGGAAAAAATTGCACCTATAGTTTTCTCTTAAAACATTTCAATAATGTATTGTTTAGTATCAACAAGATATATAATTCTTTTCACTATCAATACAAAATTGACATATGTCATATTTCATACTTATCATACTTCGAAAGAGAATCACAATGATTAAAAATGTATACCTCTAAAGATTTGATCCCCTTAACCATGATAAATCTCAAAATTAAAATATATATTTCATCTTCAACTTCAAACCATTAAACCAATTTCTTTCTATAATAAACCTGATTTTATTTTTAACTTATTTATCTAGGCGACTAAAACACCAACAACCAAAAAAACAATTAACTGTATATATGTTATTTTTTCAACTTTATTTACATTTAGATATTATAGGTTGAAAAAATCATCTTAAAATTTACCCAAAAAAACCAATCGAAATCCTCTTTGTGACGCAAGATCCTTAATTCCAAAGAATTTTTGAAGTGCCATCATCTGTTCTTTTCGATCAAAATCCTATTCACGTTTTATTGTTAAATAGCATTTGGCACATACCAGGTTCTCATCGTTTATATTAGCTTGCGTCGCTGTTCCATACACAATGGAGAAGCCCAATATATACCCTCGGGGTCTTCATCCATTGGACTTTGAATCGAACCTCTAAATCGCGGTGGCGGAGACCGAGGGTGATATCATACAGTGGTGACCCTATGGTCTGAAAGCAATGTAGATCACCATGACTTTGTACATAAAATCGAACTGAGAACCCCAGCGACTGACCTTAAATTCGTACTAACTCACAATCTAAGTTTTATGGAATGCGCAATCGTTTTATCATTGCAGCCGCCATGTCACTCGGTTACTCACAACAGGCTCCCCATTGGCAAGAACCTTCCCAAATTCTGATGTTGGAAAAATGATTTTGTGGGTACGGACCAACTAACTTTCACATGCAAATAACACCACTACGGTGAGGACAAATACATGATTATAAATTAATCATGATAGACACATGGTTTTAAATAAAAGAGAACTGTGCCGAGTGGAATATATTTCGCAGGAGGAGCCTACAAAAATCAGAATATGGGAGGTCACTCATATTCTTGTTGGAAATAATAATTCCAACCACCGCAATAAACACTGACCGCAGTATGCTTGTCAAACGCATTTTTGCAAGTTGCGTTTGCGTCTATGTTTGAAGCTGGAAGGACGGGAGCGAGGCGCAAACTCAACAAGAAATTTAAAATATCTAATTTAATTTGGTAAATAGATATGGGCAAACATTCATTTAGTACTTATTTCTCACACTCCACAAACACTGGCGTGATTCTGATTACACTCAACAACATCATATTAATTACTTTGCTTTGTCATAAATTAAATGTAAAATTATGTTGAGTTAAATATGAATGTAAAAGTCATTTTGTAATAGGTTAGAGAGTAAGAGGTTAGAGAGAAAGAGAGCCCAAGTGTTTGGGGAGAAAATAGTGGAGCAAATTTTGGTGGGCGCGCGTGAAACTGTGTGTTATTCCGCATAAGTGTAAATCACCGTAAAACCTAAAGGTTTTATCTGGTGAATGAGCTGCAGTCTTATGTAAATGTGTTTTTATGTTTAAGAACTCAATACACTGTGTGTTATTCCGCATAAGTGTAAATCACCGTAAAACCTAAAGGTTTTATCTGGTGAATGAGCTGCAGTCTTATGTAAATGTGTTTTTATGTTTAAGAACTCAATACTAAGTTTTAGCGTGTTGCTCCAAACCTACTTTGTTATATTCCACATAAGTGTAAATCACCGTAAAATCTAAAGGTTTTACTTGGTGAATGAGCCGCAGTCTCATGTAAATGTGTTTTTATGTTTAAGAACTCAATACTAAGTTTTAGTGTGTTGCTCCAAACCTACTTTGTTATTTTTGCAGTGAGTGAATATTATTCATTAAGTTTAGTTGGGCTAAATCAGCGCCACCCTGGGCGAAGCTAACTGTGCGAAAGTAGCTTGGCGAGAGTCATAGCTCTCTACCGCTCTGAAAATTAAATTTTCTAAATATTTCTATCATAGTATCAGAGGCGGTTAAATATTGTTAGTGTAAAAACAAATGTTTTTACTAGCTGTAAGATTGTTTTTAGCATATTTACCAGCATCTAGAAATGGCAACATCAAGCACAAGCTTGACTAATCCTCAAATACTTCAGTTTAATGACAAAAATTATGATTATTGGGCTATTACAATAAAGGCTTTGTTTTCTTTTCAAGACATTTGGAATTTGGTGGAGAATGGTTTCAAGAACCAAGCATACAATGCCTTATCTCAACAAGAAAAAGATTTGTTAAGGGACAACAGGAAGAAGGATTCAAAAGCCCTGTTTTATATTTTCCAAGCAGTTCATGAAAGTATTTTCCTAGGGGTTGCAGCAGCAACGAAGTCCAAGCAAGCATGGGACACCCTCCAGACAGCCTACCAAAGCATGGCAAAAGTGAAGATGGCAAAGCAACAAATGTTGAGGAAAAATTTTAAAACACTTTGTATGAAAGAGTCTGAGAATATAGACTCATTTTTTACACATGTAAGTGGGTCGGTTACTCAAATCAGGTCTCATGGTGAGACACTTGAGGAAAGAAGAATAGTTGAGAAAGTTTTGAGAAGTTTACCAACAAGGTTTGAGGCCATTATTGTGGCCATAGAAGAGACAAAGGATCTCTCACAGTTTTTAGTGGATGAGCTTAATGCATCACTGATTTCTCATGAACATAGACTTAATAGAGCAACAAGCTCTTCATTGGAGCATGCCTTCAAGACACAAGTATCATTTGGTCAAGGTCGAGGCAAAGGAAGATCATATGCTAGAGGAAGAGGAAGAAGCCCACACAGAGGTGGAAGAAGTAGCCCTTCAAGCTCAAATGGAAGAGGCAACAATGAAAATACAAGTCAAGGCCCAAGCCAAAATCAAACACAAGGTCAGAGGTATGATAAATCTCAAGTTCAATGTCATTACTGTAAGAAGTATGGTCATTATGCAAATGAAAGTAGAAAGAAGAAATATGACATTAGTAACAAACCAAGTGTCAATTTCACAAGAGAAAATCAGAACCATGATAACATGTTTTTAGCTTGTAATGTAGCACAAGAAAAACAAAGTGGTATATGGTATCTAGATTCAGGTTGTAGCAACCACATGTCAGGAAACATATAAATGTTTTCTGATCTAGATGAAAGTGTGAAATTTGAAGTGACATTGGAGACTGATAGCAAAGTCTCTGTCATGGGAAAAGGAAGAGTTATATCCTAACAAAGAAGGGAGAGAAGAAATACATCTCAGATGTTTACTTTGTCCCTAGTTTGAAACATAATCTCATGAGTGTTGGACAAATCATGTAGAAAGGCTACAATGTATTCTTCAAAAATGATGTGTGCACAATTTTGGATAGTCCTCCGAGCAGACAGTTGATTGCAAAGGTTCAGATCACAGACAATAGAACCCTAAAATTAATATCAAATTTGTAGAAAGAAGGTGCACAAGCACAACTATCTATGAACTCACAAGAAGATGGAAGAAAAGAGGCAGTTGTCACACAAGTAAACTTTCAAGCAGAGGTAAAAGATGAAAATTGGTTATGGCACTTGAGATTTGGACATCTCAACTTTGGAGGTTTGAAATCGTTGCATAGGAAAGGCATGGTGAAGGGACTGCCACTCATAGAAAAACCAGACAACATATGTGAAGGATGTATCTTGGGCAAGCAACATAGAGAGACATTTCTAGCAGGAAAGTCAGTGAGCGCAAAGGCAACTTTGGAGATTGTCCACTCAAATTTATGCGTACCAATGCAGACACCAACAATTGGTGGCAGTCACTATGTATTGACCTTCATAGATGACTACACAAGGAAGACATGGGGTTTTCTCCTAAAACAGAAAAGTGAAGTGTTTGAGCGCTTTCGCCAATACAAGGCTCTTGTTGAAAAGCAAAGTGGACACTACATAAAAGTCTTTAGGACTGACAGAGGTGGAGAATACATCTCAAATGACTTCCTTCAATTTTGTAGGGAGCATGGAATTCACAAGCAATTTACAACAAGATATACACCGCAGCAAAATGGTGTGGCAGAAAGGAAGAATAGGACCATTATGGAGATGGCAAGGAGTATGTTGAAGGCAAAGCATTTTCCAAATGACTATTGGGCTGAAGTTGTCACTTTTGCAGCGTATATCTTGAATAGATGTCCAACCAAAAGCATCCAGAACATTGTTCCTAAAAAGGCATGGAGTGGAAGAAAACAAAATGTCACTCACATGAGAGTTTTTGGATGTGTGGCATATGCACATGTCCCTGATGAGTTAAGGAAGAAGTTGGATAACAAGGGGGAGAAATGTATTTTTGTTGGATACATTGATGAATCCAAGGCATACAAGCTCTACAATCTATCAACCAAGAAGGTCAAAATCATCAGATATGTGTAGTTCAGAGAAAAAGAAGCATGGGATGGAAGTTTAGAGAAGACAGTCAATGTCAAAGCATGTATACCACATGAGGACAAAGAGGAATTAACAGCAACAAGTAATTCCTCAACAGTGACTCCCTCTACTCCTATTCAAGCGCAACAAAGTAGGAAACAAGCAACGTCATCAACAAATAATAGGACAGTTTCACGTAGCCAAGCAAGTGCTTCTCCAAGCACACCGCAAAGCGCAACACCAAGTGACATGTCAAGCCCATCTTCAGCAAGCACAAGAAGACCAAAATTCAGAAATTTAAATGAAATTTATGAGTAAGATGAAGTTGATAGTAGCGCTGGTCTGAATTCCTTATTTGCATTATTTTGTCATGTAGATGACCCAATCCATTTTGAAGATGCAGTCAAAGAAGAAAAATGGGTTGCGGAAATGGAGGAAGAAATAGAAGCAATAGAAAGGAATGACACATGGGAGTTAGTGGGCCTTCCGAAAGGAAAACATGTTATTGGAGTGAAGTGGGTCTATAAGACCAAAAGCAACATTGAGGGAAAGATTGAAAAGCACAAAGCAAGGCTAGTTGTCAAAGGATACAAGTAGTAGAATAGAAGAGATTACACGGAGACGTTCAAACTAGTCGTGCGGATGGAGACAGTGCGTGCAGTTGTGGTGATTGTCGCGCAACACAAATGGAGAGTGTATCAAATGGACATGTTATCACCTAGGTTGACCTCAGGCTTAAGGGAGGCAATTCTAGAGTAACCACAAACCAAGCTTAACCTTGTAGCTAGCCCTACATGGCCAAAAGAGGGATCTCTCCTTTAGAATCTCAGTCAAGATGACTGGATTAGGTAAGGATTTTAGGCTAGGTATAGTAGTTCAAAAGGTTTTGATTGAATTTGTTGGTGTTTTTCCAGATCAAGAGGAGTTGGGCAATTTGGGTCTGGGAAACTAAGTCAAAATTGCAGGGGATTCTATGGGGCAAGGTAGGTATGAGCTTTAGCGCCTTAGGCTTGATGAGGTAAAGTGCTACACTGGTGAGGAGCTAAGAAGGGCATGAGAAAGTCATGAATCCTTCTTGAACAACAGAAAAGACATGAAATACTGGTGTTTTCCCAATGTAGAGCATCAAAACTTAATGGATTCCACCTATCTGACTTGAAAAAATCCAATTAGAAGCAATTACATGAGAGAGGCATACATGAAAAACATGAAAACATAATAACAGAAGAAGAAACTCATGCTAAATGCCCTACCATATGGATCCCATAAAAATAGCTGCAACTTTATTTAGTTCCCTGCCAAATTGCTACAAAAGGATGTATATTTAGTACATGAGCATCCAGCTGAATCCAACCTTTTCCAATGACAAAGAAAATACATTATATAGACATTCAAATCATTCATCCTAACCATCAGGGGTCGAAACCATGAGAAGAGGAGCTCTTTCAACCATTTCTAAACAAAGAATAGGAATCTAGGCAATCAAGCAACTTGCCTCTAAAAGAGGGGAAACTGATTCATTACCCTCAAAACCACTTTTTATCTAATGAATCTACCATCTACTAGTGTTTGACTATTACATTTACAAACCATGGCATTAATTACATTAGTAAATTCACCTCCATGAGAGAGAAAACAAGAAAATAGTCGAAATTTAGCAAAACAGTCATCCTGAGTAAAAATGCCCTACGCGCAGCGCCACTAGTCCTTCGTGTAGAGCCACTTTGAGTCCACTTTTGGAGGCCTTACCATCATCAAAATTGAGCCTAGGATATCTCATTGGAAAGGTCTTCAAGTCTACTTTCCAGAACACCTAGAATTTCTACATTTGGAGCTCATTTTCCCCCTCAAAAATTGACTCTCACAAGAATTCTTCTGTGTGTCTAAAAATTGGTAGAAAGGTCAAATTTTGAGTGTTTTTGGACCTTCTGGTGAACTAATTCTGCTCCAAAAATTCTAAAAATTTCTAGGGTGCATGTCCTTGATGCCATAAATCTAAAAATGCAATCCATTTGTCCATTGGGTGCCCCTAGAAAAAGCGCAGCGCCGGTGGCACTGCGCTTCTGGGTAGATTTTCTGTGTATTGAATTTCCAAAATTCAAAAATGACAAAATTTCCTCAAAAACTGCCCAAAATTGGTATGAGGCACCACCATCAACTACTTTGATTAGCCAAGGAGGTTTCAGCCAACATTTCTACTCTATCCTCCTCCTTTTTTCCTTCTAGAGCCCTCCTTAACTTAGCCTTCAACTTTCTGATCCTCATGTTACAAATTTATTGTGAGCCATGTAATGGTATGCCATGTGTCTAAGCATTTTCTTGTCCCTGTTGGCCTTCTCAATGAGCCCTTCAAGATGTAGGTTGACTCTTTCAAGCCAAGTCTCCCTATCCTTTTCAATTTCTTGCTCGATAGGAGTCAAAGTGACATGAGCCTCTTTGTCACTTTGCCTCTTTGCTTTTAGTAGTTCAAGCTCCATGAGGACCTGTTTATCACTTAATTGTTTGTTTTCCTATTCCAAGTAGGTGATGACAAACTTGGCTCTCTCTAAGTTATCCATCAAGGCTTGTACCTGAGCTTCCTTCTCCTGAATGATGATGTCTTTGACAGTTTCCCTCTCTTGAGCCTCTAAATCAATAACCTCAGTGTCATGCTGCTCAGGCTCATCATGTTCTTCCAACTCAAACTCCCTTTCTTGCTCATCATCCAAGTCATCCTCCTGTACCTTTTCCTTCCATTTGTTTAGTTGCTCAACCTGTACTTGTTTTGTCGATGTAGAAGGTAAAGCCCCTTCCACACCCTGTGGAGATAACATTTTCCTGTGAACTGATGAAGAAGGCAAGGTCCCTTCCACATCTTGTGGAGAAAACACTTGCCTAGCAGCTGCAAATAACTTCCTTGTACCTCTCTGATATGTCAATATGGCTTCTTCTACACAATGTAAGCCATCTGATCAATATTTCTAGACAAAAAGTAGGGGAGGTTCAACATCTGCACCCTTGTAAAGTGCATGAGGAGCTTGATATGGTAAGTCTATAACCTAGAAAATCTACCCTCACAAGTGAAATACCTGATGATAATCGTCATCAAGGGGACATACCTGTTCTCCAGAAATTTGAAGGGGAAAAGCCTCTTCACCTGACTTCTGTACTGAGGCTTAATGTAAAGCTCATAATAATGCTCATCAAGGTCCTAAGCCTTGTATGATTTCTCACCAACATTAGGGATCTTGGTGGCCTCTCAAATAACAATTGGTGACACTGTGAAAGTCACCCCAGTAAGAGGCACTTCAATGTTGTGCAGGTGGGCTACAAAAAGTCTAGCCAATTCATGATGAAACTAGACTCTCTCCACCAATTCACAGAACTCATAACAACCAAGGTGTCTAAAACATGAAATTGCTAATGAAGAGGCCTGTAGTTCTCCTAGGTTAGTTGGCTCCTCTCTTGTGATTTTGCCTCCCTTATGAGGCTTTCTCTGTTGCCTGCTCCTCTCAACTGAACTATCACTTGCTGTATTCTCCTCATCATAGTCATAGTCACCTCTATCCATGTTTAACCAACTTCTTAATTGCACAAATTTTAGACAATGTAAATGGGACTGAATGGGATACTCTAGGGTTTGTAGGAATGAGTTTGAGTGAATTTAGGTAGTTATGGACAAACCATGAGAGTGAGGGGAGGGTTTAGGGAATGAGGGATAGATGGTGGAATGTAGATGAGGGGGAAAGAGAAAGATGGGTAAGGAGTTTTAGTTATGAAGCATAGGCAATGGGAAAAACAAAATGATTAGGGTTTATAGTGAAAAACTAGGGTTTGATATAGGGTGTGAAAAAATTGTCTAAAACTTGAAATGTGCAAGCCAATCCTTGAGTGAAGTGAGAGTACTTACTTGTAAAAGGAGAATTTGGAGGCAATTAGGCGAAAATTTGAAGTTTGGAGTGTTTTGGTTGCTTGCTGCCCTACACGCAACACACTTGCCTAGAAGTGCAGCGCTGGCTCCTACACGCAATGCCCATTCAAATTAACACAGGAAGAAAACTGCCTACGTGCAACACAGCGCACTCCTCCATATGCGCATCACTGGGAAAAATCTTCCAGAAGCGCAACGCCAATTGCCTACGCGCAGCGTCGCCACTGTTTTGCTCAAAACCACTTGAAAATCACTTCTTTCTTCTCTCCTTTGGACTCTTTGACTTGCAAGATGACATAATGAAATAAAAGTAGGATGAGAGGGTTTATATATGGGCACCATTTTGATTTTTACTTTTTGAAAACCCACTTTTCCAATGTTCTTTGCCTTTTTGAAAACCCTGTTTTTAATGCTTGTTTCACTTTTGCTTTTGCAAGTGGATTAGCTCATGCTGACTTGATTTTTTGCAGTGTTTGTAGCTA
Source organism: Pinus tabuliformis (assembly GCA_031772625.1). NCBI lineage: Eukaryota > Viridiplantae > Streptophyta > Pinopsida > Pinales > Pinaceae > Pinus > Pinus tabuliformis. Next base: position 1,482,916,017 of record CM062818.1, read on the forward strand.
GGCAGTATGGATTGATGCTTAGGAGTAGCTAGGAATCAATATTACATATAGGAACATGAAATTACATAAGAAATGACAATAAAAACTAAATACTCTGGTTTTCACCTCAAAACACATTTTGAAGTGAAAATTACATTAAGCTTTAAAAAGAATAATTTTTGACTTTCCAGATACTATGCTTGAGTTTATTTGGCATCCTCATGTCCTTGCTGATATTTATTGGCATTTAACCATCAAATTTCACTATGCGGAAACCCTAAAACCTAATGGGACAAACCCTATGACCTAATGAAATGAAATTGCATAATGAAAATGAACCATGACTGAAGACTATAGAAAAAAGGATCAGCAAGTATATTTGATATGGGAAAACTGAAGCGACCTCAACCATCAGTGGATCCATGACCTAATGGAGTGATTAAAATTTACAGTATGGGAATCCTATTATGCAAATGAAAAAGAGAATATTTTGATCACTGATGACAGTATGACAAGACGAACACTAACATGACATAAAATCAACATTCTTGAATGGAGTGCTCAAAGAGGAAGTGTATGTCGCGCAACCGCCTGGTTATGAGATTGAAGGCCAAGAAGACAAAGTATATCGATTGAGGAAAGCTCTTTATGGGTTGAAGCAAGCACCGTGTGCATGGTACAATAGGATAGATGCTTACTTGTTGGAGAATGGTTTCGACAAATGTGACGGTGAGCCTACTCTCTACATCAAAGAGAGCGAAGGTAAGATTCTCATTGTCGTCTTATATGTAGATGATTTGATTTTTATATGCAGTGATGATTTCCTCATCGTTGATTTCAAACAAGTCATGAAGAGTGAATTTGAAATGACTGACTTGTGATTGCTAAGATATTTTTTGGGCATATATGTGAAACAAACAGAAAATGGCATTTTTATCTCTCAAGCAAAGCATGTGGCAGAAATTTTGAAGAGGTTTAAAATGCAAAATAGCAAGTCCGCACCAACTCCAACTGTCATAGGGTTGAAGTTGAGCAAAGAAGATTGCAGCAGCAATGTCAATTTGACATTACACAAAAGCATGATAGGCAGCTTGATGTATTTGATTGCCACTAGGCCAGATATAATGTATGCAATAAGTTTGGTGTCAAGGTTCATGGAGACACCCAAGGATACACATTGGCAAGCAGCGAAAAGGATTCTGAGGTATGTCAATGGGACAAAACAGTATGGTGTTTTGTACACATCAACAAGTGATTTCAGAGTGGTTGATTACACTGACAGTGATTGGGTAGGCAATGTCGATGATAGAAAGAGCATGTCAGGATATTTTTTTCATTTGGGTTCCAGAGCCATTTCATGGGCCTCCAAGAAGCAGCCAATAGTGTCACTGTCAAAAAAAGAAGTTGAATATGTCGTAGCAACAACAACAGTGTGTCAGGCAGTTTGGATGAGAAGGATGTTGATGGATCTTCGTCATGACCAAGAGGGAGCGACAACACCTCAGCAATTTCATTGTCAAAGAATTTTGTCTTCCACAAGAGGACCAAGCATATTGATGATAAATATCATTTTATTGGAGAGTTGATTAACAATAATGAAATTGTGTTACAGCACTGCAGGTCACAGGAGCTATTTGTTGATATTTTCACAAAGCCATTGGCATGTGAAAGTTTTGTTTATCTCAGAAATCATTTGGGAATTGTCAATGGCAGAAATTGTGATTAAGGGGGAGTGTTGGAAATAATAATCCCAACCACCGAAATAAACAGTCTGACAGCAGCCATGCTTGTTAGACATATTTTTGCAGGTTGTGTCTTTGTTTGAAGATGGAAGGAATTAAGCCAGGCACAAACCATTCTGAAACACAACAAGGAATTTAAAGCATCTAATGTACTTTGGAAAATAGATATGAGAAAGCATTCATTTAGTCACTATTTCCCACACTCCACAAACACCTGTGTGATTCTGATTACACTCAACAACAACATCATATTAATTACTTTGCTCTGTCATGAATTAAATGTAAAATCGTATGTTGAGTTAAATATGAATGTAAAATTCATTTTATAATTGGTTAGAGAGAAAGAGAGTGCAAGTGTCTGGGGAGAAGATGGTGGAGCAAATTTTGGTGGGCGCGTGAAAACAACAGTTATTGTTCTTTACTGTGTGTTATTCCATGTAAGTGTAAATCATCGTAAAACCTTTTTTTTACTTGGTGAATGAGCTGCAGTCTCATGTAAATGTATTTTCATGTTTAAGAACTCAATACTAAGCTTTAGTGTGTTGCTCCAAACCTAGTTTGTTATTTTTGCCGTGAGTGGATATTATTCATTAAGTTTCTGAAATAGCTCTACGATGCGCGAAATTAGCTCCACGGTGCGTGAAGGTAGATGCGCGAAATCAGCTTTGCGGTGCACGAAGCTAGCTACGCGAAAGTAGCTTCACAAGAGTCATAGCTCTCTTGCGAAAATTAAATTTTCTAAATATTTCTATCAATTCTCAATTGACCAAACCATACTGCTAGAGTTTTCATCCGCGTTAGAGTTTAATTTGGTGCTAAGGCGTGTGTATATATATTTCAGGGAATCTATATATATAGATATATGATTGCTGAGAAAAGGGGAAAGAAAGATACATTGGTTTGGGTATTTCAGAAAATTTAATGTGAGTAAAATTGTGCTTTCAGATTAGTAATATATGATTTAATTTGAATTTAGTTTAACGATTTCTAATATTGTGGTTTAACTAGGTGATTTAATTTGAATTTAGTTTAATGATTTATGAGATTGTGGTGCAACAGTTGTGTGTGGTGGTCTGGTACCCATAAATTTTTGGATTTGTCTTTAGTGTGATTTTTTGGATTTTCTGGTGCTGAAATCTTGTGGAAAATTTTGAGGTGAAATCTTGGTTTGTGTTATTGAAACGCGTTTTTTGACTGTATATATGGATTTAGCACCCTGAAAAACCCTAGCGCACTTCGATCGTGCAGAGTTACCCATCAAACTTGTGATTTCAATAAATTCCTGCTAGATTTTAGAAAAATTAAACCAGAAAAACCCACTGGAAAAACTTCCAAAAAATCGCACTAAAAACAACTCCCAAATTTTGATGGTGTGGTCCCCACAAATTCTGAGATCCATTTTGGAAAACGGCTATGATTCTTCCTTGATTTCTCCAAATAACAAGAAGAGTATACATATCTATAAAATTTAGTTTAACAATCTTCAAAGCGAGTTCTTGATTAACGCTTGAATTGGCTTGGGTTTGAGTTAGTGCCGCGGTGTCATCGCTTACGCGCCTGAAATAGATCGTCATGAATTCCAAGATTTCTAAGAGCCCGAGGATATTTTCCACACAACGAACCCGTTCATGTGAGAAATACAACAGATTCGACAACAATGACGAAAACGAAATGCAAAACGACGTTTTCAATATGTTGTCCATGAAAGTGCCACTGGATATTTTCGCTGAGGCCAGCGATTATGAAGAAGAAATGCAAGGAGGATAAAATGGGGTTTTTGAGTGTAAACTCATCTGGTAGCGATTTTTCCCAATTACATAATTTGTTTCTTCCTGATTCATGTTTCACAAGAATGAGGCAGAAATTTCAAGGTAGAGTTTGGAATAAGGGAGAAATTTCAAAGAAAAGGTGATGAAATTTCAATTTCAGAAGTAAAGTTGGAATAAGGGAAAATTTTCAGTATAAGTAGAATTGTATCATAATCTTTGTTAAAAACAAGAGTTTTGTCCATACCTGAGTTGACCCAAAAATTCTATCAAAAATTTTATTGGATGATTTCTTTAAATTGTACAATAGAGGACTTGGACACCTGAAATGGTTTGCAACTCAGATTATAGAGTGTATTTTCTTTTTTATCGTTTCCCCTTGTTAAATTTCTTTTACGTGGAGAGGTAGAGTAAAAATAATTTATGCGTAGAGGCAGAGGGGTGTGACTTTCGCGCACGCAGAGCTTGATTTCGCGCAGCTCTATGACTCTTCACAAAACTGATTTCGCGGACCTGGATTTTGCGCAACTATTACACAGACTTAACAATACATAATTCACTCATGGCAAAAATAGAGAGTAAAACAAAGAAAGGTTGGAGCAACACTATAAAAACTTAGGATTGAATTCTATATCATGAAAAATACATTCACATGAGACTGCGGCTCATTCACCAAGTAAAACAAAGGTTTTACACTTCACGTGGAATAACACAGTAAAACACAGTAACTATTGTTTTCACACGCCCACCAAAATTTGCTCCACCATTTTCTCCTCAGAGACTCTCACTCTCTTTCTCTCTTACTCTCTTACTTTCTAACCAACACAAAATGACTTTTACATTCATATTTAACTCAACATACAATTTTACATTTAATACATGACAGAGCAAAATAATTAATATGATGTTGTTGTTGAGTGTGATCAAAATCGCGCAGGTGTTTGTGGAGTGTGGGCAATAGTCGCTGAATGAATGCTTGCCCATATCTATTTACCAAAATACATTAAATGCTTTAAATTCCTTGTTGCGTTTCGGAATGGTTCGCGCCTGGCTTCAGTCCTTCCATCTTCAAACAGAGACACAACCTGCAAAAATACTTCTGACAAGTATGGTTGTTGTCAGGGTGTTTATTGCGGTGGTTGGGATTATTATTTCCAACACTCCCCCTTAATCACAATTGCCGCCATTGACAATTCCCAAACAGTTTCTGAGATAAACAAAACTTTCACGTGCCAATGGATTTGTGAAGATATCAACAAATTGATCCTGTGACCTGCAGTGCTGCAACACAATTTCATCATTGTTAATCAACTTTCTAATAAAATGATATTTAGCATCAATATGCTTGGTCCTTTTGTGGAAGAAAAAATTCTTTGACAATGCAAATGCTAAGGTGTTGCCACGGAAAATAGTTCTCTGTCCCTCTTAGTCATGATGAATATCACTCAACATCCTTCTCATCCAAACTTCCTGACACGCCGATGTTGTTGCTGCGACATATTCAACTTCTGTTGTTGACAATGACACTATTCGCTGCTTCTTGGAGGCCCATGAAATGGCTCTGGAACCCAAATGAAAAACATATCCTGACGTGCTCTTTCTATCATCGACACTTCTTTCCCAATCACTGTTAGTGTAGCCAACCAGCTTAAAATCACTTGTTGTTGTGTGCAAAATGTCATACTGTTTTCTCCCATTGACATACCTTAGAATCCTTTTTGTTGCTTGCCAATGTGTCTCCTTGGGTGTCTCTATGAACCTTGACACTAAGCTTACTGCATACATTATATCTAGCCTAGTGGCGGTCAAATACATCAAGATGCCTATCATGCTTTTTTATAATGTCGGATTGACATTGCTGCTGCAATCTTCTTTGCTCAAGTTCAACCCCATGACAGTTGGAGTTGGTGCGGACTTGTTGTTCTGCATTTTAAGCCTCTCCAAAATGTCTGCCACATACTTCGCTTGAGAGATAAAAATGCTTTTTTCTGTTTGCTTCACTTCTATGCCCAAAAAATATCTTAACAATCCCAAGTCAGTCATTTCAAATTCACTCTTCATGATTTGTTTGAAATCAGCGATGAGGAAATCATCACTGTCTGTAAAAATCAAATCATATATATATAAGATGACAATGAGAATCTTACCCTCTCTCTCTTTGATGTAGAGAGTAGGCTCACCGTCAAATTTGTCAAAACCATTGTCCAACAAGTAGGAATCTATCCTGCTATACCATGCGCTCGGTGCTTGCTTCAACCCATAAAGAGCTTTCCTCAACCGATACACTTTGTCTTCATGGCCTTCTACCTCATAACTAGGTGGTTGCAGAACATACACTTCTTCTTTTAGCACCCCATTTAGGAACTTTGATTTTATGTCCATTTGATACACTTCCCATTTATGCTGCACGACAATCGCTACAACTGTGCACACTATCTCCATCCGCGCGAATGGCGCGAACGTCTCCACATAATCTCTTCCATGCTGCTGCTTGTATCCTTTGACAACTAGCCTTGCTTTGTTCCTTTCAATCTTTCCCTCAATGTTTCTTTTGGTCTTATAGACCCACTTTACAACAACGATGTGTTTTCCTTTCGGAAGGCTCACTAACTCCCATGTATCATTGCTTTCTATTGCTTCTATTTCTTCCTCCATTACCGCAACCCACTTTTCTTCTTTGATTGCGTCTTCAAAATGGATTGGGTCATCTACATGACAAAACAAGGAAAATAAGGAATTCATACCAGCGCTACTATCAACTTCATCTTGCTCATAAATTTCATTTAAATTTCTGAATTTTGGTCTTCTTGTGCTTGGTGAAGACGGGCTTGACATGTCACTTGGTGTTGTGCTTTTCGGTGTGCTTGGAGAAGCACTTGCTTGGCTGCGCGAAACTGTCCTATTATTTGTTGATGACGTTGCTTGTTGCCTACTTTGTTGTGCTTGAATAGGAGTAGAGGGAGTCACTATTGAGGAATTACTTGTTGTTGTTAATTCCTCTATGTCCTCATGTGGTATACCTGCTTTGACATTGACTGTCTTCTCTAAACTTCCATCCCATGCTTCTTCTTCTCTAAACTACACATATCTGATGATTATGACCTTCTTGGTTGATAGATTGTAGATCTTGTATGCCTTGGATTCATCATTGTATCCAACAAATATACATTTCTCCCCCTTGTTATCCAACTTCTTCCTTAACTCATCAGGGACATGTGCATACGCCACACTTCCAAAAACTCTCATGTGAGTGATGATTTGTTTTCTTCCACTCCATGCCTTTTTAGGAATAATGTTCTGGATGCTTTTGGTTGGACATCTATTCAAGATATACGCTGCAAAAGTGACAACTTTTGCACGATAGTCATTTGGCAAATGCTTTTCCTTCAACATACTCCTTGTCATCTCCATAATGGTCCTATTCTTCCTTTCTGCCACACCATTTTGCTGCGGTGTATATCTTGTTGTAAATTGCATATGAATTCCATGCTCCCTACAAAATTGAAGGAAGTCATTTGAGATGTATTATCCACCTTTGTCAGTCCTAAGGACTTTGATGTAGTGTCCACTTTGCTTTTCAACAAGAGCCTTGTATTGGCGAAAGCGCTCAAACACTTCACTTTTCTGTTTTAGGAGAAAGACCCATGTCTTCCTTGTGTAGTCATCTATGAAGGTCAATACATAGTGACTGCCACCAATTGATGGTGTCTGCATTGGTCCACATAAATCTGAGTGGACAATCTCCAAAGGTGCCTTTGCGCTCACTGACTTTCCTGCTGGAAATGTTTCTCTATGTTGCTTGCCCAAGATACACCCTTCACATATGTTGTCTGGTTTTTCTATGAGTGGTAGGTCCTTCACCATGCCTTTCCTATGCAACGATTTCAAACCTCCAAAGTTGAGATGTCCAAATCTCAAGTGCCATAACCAATTTTCATCTTTTACCTCTGCTTGAAAGTTTACTTGTGTGACAATTGCGTCTTTTCTTCCATCTTCTTGTGAGTTCATTAAGAGTTGTGCTTGTGCACCTTCTTTCTGCAAATCTGATTTTATTTTTAGGGGAAACATTCTATTGTTTGTCATCTGAACCTTTGCAATCAACTGTCTTCTTGGAGGCCTATCCAAAATTATGCACACATCATTTTTGAAGAATAAATTGTAGCCCTTTTTCATGAGTTGTCCAATGCTTATGAGGTTATGCTTTAGACCGGGGACAAAGTAAACATCTGAGATGTACTTCTTCTCCCCATTATTTGTTGGGATATTAACTCTACCTTTTCCTATGATAGAGACTTTGCTATCAGTCCTTAATGTCACTTTAGATTTCACACTTTCATCTAGATTGGAAAAAATTTCTATGTTTCCTGACATCTGGTTGCTACACCCTAAATATAGATACCACAGATCACTCTGTTTTCCTTGTGCTACATTACAAGCTAAAAACATGCTATCATGGTTTTGATTTTCTTTTGTGAAATTGACACTTGGTTTGTTACTAATGTCATATTGCTTCTTTCTACATTCATTTGCATAATGACCATACTTCTTACATTAATGACATTGAACTTGATATTTATCATACCTTTGACCTTGTGCTTGATTTTGGCTTGGACCTTGACTTGGATTTTGATTGCTGCCTCTTCCACTTGAGCTTGAAGGGCTTCTTCTTCCACCTCTGTGTGGGCTTCTTCCTCTTCCTCTAGCATATGATCTTCCTCTACCTCGACCTTAACCAAATGATAATTGTGTCTTAAAGGCATGCTCCAATGAGCAGCTTGTTGCTCTATTCAGTCTATGTTCATGAGAAATCAGTGATGCATTAAGCTCATCCACTGAGAACTGTGAGAGATCCTTTGTCTCTTCTATGGCCACAACAATGGCATCAAACCTTACTGGCAAAATTCTCAAAACTTTCTCAACTATTCTTCTTTCCTTAAGTGTATCACCTTGAGACCTGATTTGAGTAACCATCCCACTTACATGTGTAAAAAACGAGTCTATATTATTAGACTCTTTCATAAAAAGTGTTTCAAAACCTCTTCTTAACATTTGCAGCGTTGCTATTTTGACTTTTGCCATGCCTTGGTAGGCAGTCTGGAGGGTGTCCCATGCTTGCTTGGACTTCGTTGTTGCTGCAACCCTTGGGAAAATACTTTCATGAACTGCTTGGAAAAAATAAAACAAAGATTTTTTATCCTTCTTCCTGTTGTTCCTTAACAAATCATTTTCTTGTTGAGATAAGGCATTGTATGCTGCTACATCTGCTGGTTCTTGAAAACCATTCTCCACCAAATCCCAAATGTCTTGAGAAGAAAACAGGGCCTTCATTGTAATAGCCCAATAATCATAATTTTTGCCATTCAATTGAGGTATTCGAGGATTAGTCAAGCTTGTGCTTGATTTTGTCATTTATAAGTGAAAAAAAACTTTATTTTGTCATTTCTAAGTGAAAAAAAACTTTCTACCTGCTGGTAAATATGCTAAAAACAATTTGCCCTCAAAACAAACCTTACTGCTAGTAAAAAAACTTGTTTTTACACTAACAAAGTTTAACCCGCTCTGATACCATGTCAATTTTTTTTACTCGGAGAGGCAGAATAAAAATAATTTACGCGGAGAGGTAGAGAGGTATGACTTTTTGTGAGGGGTGTGACTTTCGCACAGCTCGATTTCACACACCGCAGACATTTCACGCAACTCTATGACTCTTCGCAACGTTGATTTTGCGGACCTGGATTTTGTGCAGCTATTACACAGACTTAACAATACAGAATTCACTCATGGAAAAAACAGAGAGTAAAACAAAGTAAGGTTGGAGCAACACTATAAAAACTTAGGATTGAATTGTATATCATGAAATATACATTCACATGAGACTGCGGCTTATTCACCAAGTAAAACAAAGGTTTTACACTTCACGTAGAATAACACAATAAAAAACAACAACTATTGTTTTCACGCGCCCACCAAAATTTGCTCCACCATTTTCTCCTCAGAGACTCTCGCTCTCTTTCTCTCTTATTCTCTTACTTTCTAACCAACACAAAATGACTTTTACATTCATATTTAACTCAACATACAATTTTACATTTAATACATGATAGAGAAAAATAATTAGTATGATGTTGTTGTTGAGTGTGAAGGTGTTTGTGGAGTGTGGGCTATAGTCGTTGAATGAATGCTTGCCCATATTTGTTTACCAAAATACATTAAATGCTTTAAATTCCTTGTTGCGTTTCAGAATGGTTTGCGCTTGGCTTCAGTGCTTCCATCTTCAAACAAAGATGCAACCTGCAAAAATACTTCTGACAAGTATAACTGTGGTCAAGGTGTTTATTATGGTAGTTGAGATTATTATTTCCAACACCCCTCTGTAAGAATAAAGTTTTGTTAAACAGAAAATATGTTATGAGATAGGGTATATATAATCATGTTTCTAAATAAGTTGTTATATATATACATATATGTTTAAATTAATTGTTATATATATATTCTCGATAATATGTTTAAATAAATTGTTATATATATATATTCTCGATAATATGTTTAAATAAATTGTTATACATATATTCTCGATAATATGTTTAATGGACAATATCTTTAATCAATCTCTGCGATTATTATTGAGCACCATATAATATGTTAAGTTTAAGTAGATGTATATTTTGGGGATATGTTTAAATTTTAATTTTGACCTTTTACAATGATACATTATTTTTCCATTTCTTGAGTAGTGTATGATATACTCTACCCTTTATTTAATATCAACCCAAAATTTAACACGGCAAAACTTTTTATTTATTATTTGATATCATCGTAAAATTTATCACAGTAAAACTATTTATTTATATTATTGACATAATGATGTGACATGTTACAAGACTACAAAATTAAATAATTATTGCATGCGATAACTTTCCCACATATAATTACTACATGTTTATGGGAAATGCAATTAAAGTGCTTTGTTGTTTGTTGAATGAAGAATAAAAGAAATTATTTTTTAATAGATAAATTATTAATAGTGTGACCATATCGAATATATTATATAGTATATTTTTGTGTGTCTTGTGTGTACCAAAACTTGGATTTCCATGAGCGGATGTTCTATTATTAATATTAATATATTAGCTTTATTGGTGACTTGGATTTAATATCAATATTTCTGTTGGCATATTAATTCACTAAAACATCACTCATTCACAATTAATACTTATTTAAATGGTGACTTGGATTTCATATAGATTTTTATCTTAACATATCACCTCACTAATAACTCAATGAATCTCAATTAGGTGTTTGAACTTAGGGGATTCACCTCACTAATAACTCAATGAATCTCAATTAGGTGTTTGAACTCAGGGGATTCACAGGTCTATTTAGTCATGTCATCAAATTTGACTAGGTTTATCCATATTTTACATTAAATATCAATTTGGACCAAGTTAACTCACACCCTAATCAACTTGTTCTAGGATTGGATGGATCAATTACCTTCAACTATAATCTCTAAGGCCAATTATTAGGTATGTCTCATTTAAATAACTCAATAATTCAAACATGTAAAAATGTGTGTTATTGAACTTGTGAATGGTTCCCTAAGCTTTGATCAAAAGTGTCCCTATACTCTTTGTGAGATCAAGCTTAGTATTTATGGTTCTCATGATTTGAATTGAAAAAAAAATTCACAAACACTTTAATTCTTGTAAATTATTGTAGCTCATCCTTTTGTATCCATGATTGATGTGTAATCCAACAATCTTGGGAATTATGGCTTGTCTTCTTAGATTGTTCATTGTTACTAATATGTTGTTCATTCAATGTGTTGATCTTACATTTAATTGCTTAAGTACACACATTTTTCTAACTAATCATGTGTGACACTAATTTGAATCTAACAAGCACTTAGTGTCACTTCTACACTTCTATTAGTAATATATTCTTGAACTTATGAAAAATTAATTATTTATAATAATCAACATTTTGTCATGCTAATCCATCACTAGCTAGACACCAAAGGAAAAAAAAATGTTATTAAAGATGATTGTTTTTCAACTTTTTTTTTATACTTTTAAGCATATCATCCAAAGAAAAAAAAAACAAATATTTAGTTATCACCTAGTTTCCTAGAAGGCACTTTAGGAAGAATTTAAACCTTTCCTTGTTGAACATGGAGTTGACATATGGCATTTAGAAAAAATATTAATAACAAAAGAGCATTTCAATGCTGGCCATAGATAAAATATTTCAATGCCCATATAATTGTATATCAATTGTATATTTGTGTGTATGTGGTTATTCTATTTATAAGTTCTTTATGTTTCTCACTGTAAGGGAGGTATGTAATACATTCATTTCTTTACATGGAGTTGATAGGTGATATAGGAATAAATAAAACATTTTATGTTAGGTGAAATATTTCAATGCCAAGTAACTATCTAACCAGCTATATATGTGTGTGTGAGGAAGATGTGTAATTATTTTTGTGTTTAGTAAAGCATTTTAATGGTAATTTTCCTAGTATGAGGTAGATGTGTAATTTCTTTCATTTTCAACATGGCTCCCCTTGAGATAATTTAACCCCCCCAAAAGTGGTTTTCATCCTCAACCCTTCCTCACAAGGTTTAAACTTGAGACCTAATAGAAATTAAACCCTACACAAACCAACTAATCTACAATTTATGCATTAAATCTTATTGATTATAAATTATTTGGGTGAAATCATGAAGATGGGTTACACTTTTGGACCAAATGTGGCAATGAAATTTCAAGTTTTTCCTCTTTTATCAAATTGAAGCCCTCAAAATTCATATAAGCATTGTGAATTTTGATTCAAATAGAAAGACAAATTGTGGAGAATTATATGGTTGTCCTAATGATATTAAGTTTTTCATATATATATATATATATTGAAGCCCTCAAAATTCATATAAGCATTGTGAATTTTGATTCAAATAGAAAGACAAATTGTGGAGAATTATATGGTTGTCCTAATGATATTAAGTTTTTCATATATATATATATATATATATATATATTTTATGCAATAACTTTTTAATAATTTTTCGAAGTTGGTGAAGTAATATTTCAATTGCATTTTGCAGACACATGTTCACATAAGGTTTTTTTCAACTATTTAAATAAATTGAAAAACTAAGAGTACTCCTTTGAAAAGGACTTGTAAATGAAGATAGTGGTATTTTTAGAATTTTTTTTGTTGTGTATATTTTATGGTATTGATTTTTTATTCAACCTCTTTAAAATTGTTCAAAAAAATTTCAAGCATTATGTTAAAAAGAAATTAGATAAAAAAATATCATATGAATTTGAAAATGTCAAACTCATATTCCATTGGATAGAGGGTTCCTTCCAAAATCCAACATGATCAACTCAACCACTTAAAGACAAATTCTACTTTGAATTGGCTAGGGTACAAAATGGTGTTGCAAAGAAATCTATAGAAGAGGAGCTAAACCCTATTTTTTAGGCCCTTAATAGCTCGATTGACCGCTTAAAACACTCGATCAAGTGTTTGAAATTCAAATTGCATATAGCTCGATTGAGGGTTTAAGAAACCCTTGATCAAGACCTTAACGTGGTTAAATAGAGGCTCTGTCGAGCTATAGACTCGATCGAACCTATAGCTGGATCGAACTATCATAATTATCTATAATTAAAAAAGAAAGAAAAAAGATGAAGCCTATAAATACTTGTCTATAAGAAAAATATAAAATTTATTTATTCCACAAAAATAATTTTTATCAATATTCAAATATATTTCAAACTCTAATTTTCCTTAATTATAAATCCAAATTTTCTTTTATTTTACCAAGAAATAATTATAGTAATATACATAAATTTCTATAAAATATTTTAACTTTGATTTTTCAATTTTGGAATTCTTAAAAATGATAATTTGTTTATTGTTTTGATTTTAAATATAATGTACTTTTATACTTAATCATTTTATAATTTTTTTTATATATATTTTTCAATAAAAATAAATCAAATTATAATAAATAAATAAATAAAACAATACCCCCGATAGGGGTGCAAAAACAAGTGGCCAACTGGCCTTGGAGTTTTCCCCTTGAGGCATGCGGCGGGTAGCTCCAGGAATATAAGTGAGTGATGAGACAGGATATCTGTCGTCCAAATTATCCAGAAGCATTCATGGTTGATATAATGAGGTGCAGGCTTAACAATATGGGTGATGAGTCTTGGGCGATGATTGTTGGTTGCGGAGTGGCGGGTTCTAGCGTTGGTCGCCATAAGTGCTCGCAAGCAATATGGGATGGTTGGCATAAAACAGTGGTAACTAGTCTTGTATTAGTTGGATTTAAGTTGGGTTCCCAGGTTTTTATTTAGGACCTTGGGGCGAAACCATGGGGGCTTCATCGGGGGGAAATACCATATAGGTGGGTTCATATTGGTAGACATATATTAAGGAAAAGGTGACATAATATCAGGGAAAATTTTAAGGATATAATTGACTTAAAGCTTAAAAATCTTGGCGAATCTTACTAGTCCCCAATTTTCAAATTATAAAATGTTTGTTGATATCTTTGTAAAAACATGCAAATTTCTAATAGTTTTATATATAGTCTTTATACAATTTTGTCAATTTTTAAGATAAAATAATTTTATACTATAAAATTTTGGTGAATCATCTTTAGAAAAAAAGGAAATTGGTGAATCTTGTTTTTTGGGAAAACGATGGAAAATTAGCCCACTTGCAAATATTAGCCCCTAAAGTTTTCCATGCATAATATATTGGGGGATATGTAGGGGGTAAAGGGTTTTTATATTGGCAGGTGTAAAAAATGGAGCTCAAAAGTAATGAAAAAATATGAAGGGGTATAAAAAATGTTAAAGAAAAAATGGATACCTACAACATCTAGTGAAAGTAGGGGTTTTTAAATTCATAAGGTGTATTGGGTTTGTATTGGTAGTAGCTTAAATAATGCAATTTTTAGTGTTATTTTCCAATATGTACAGAAATTAGGGGGTATTATTTAGTATGCGACGAACACACGTGATATGTCAGATTTACATTGAGTGAAGCTCCCGTGGGAAAAACTGTGGGGAGTTTTAGGGTCTTGTTTCAGAATTATCTCTGATCGCAGGAGCTCTGGCTAAAGATGGTGGCACGGTGACCCTTTCAACCAAGGCCCTTGTGAAGTATAGGTATATTTGTCTCCTTGATTATGGTATTCATGTGTGATTTTGGTTGTGGTCTTGTTTTGCTTCTATCCACTCTTGTATCTCCTTCTAGGTGAGCATAATTGGGCTTGAAAAAGTTATTGGGTGTGGGCTTCTATTGGTGTATTTACTCCTGGAGTTCCTTAGTGTCTGAAGTGGGCGGTTGTATTGTTTGGCTCTCAGGTGGTAAAAGCCTGGTGTTTTAGGAGCCTAGTCTCATTTTCTCCCTCATTAATCTCATTAATTTGAGTTTGTTTCTGTCTAATCTCTCCTCGTCCCCACCTTCCCTTGGTTTCTTCCTCAAGGTTGTCATTAATTTATTTTGGTCCTGGTTGTGTAATGATGTGTTGGGTGCCTCGATCGGGGGAGTAAGGTGGTCACACTTCTTGAAGTTGTACCTCTCCCTTTTTAGTAGCAAAATTAGCATAGGGTTAATCATAAGTCAAGCCACCCATGTTCAGTGTGAGTCTTGTCTTGCCTTTGGATGTAATTCCATGTGCCTGTGTTGGGTCCTTAGGTCTCTTGGTCAGGTTTTGGTGGGCACCTCTTTCGGAGTTGTCGAGATCCCTTCTGTGCTCTCAATGAGGACTTGGTTTGTGCCACCAAAAATGGATCATTAGAGAGGTTGACCTCACCGCAGAGGAGGTAAGCAAGGCCTTGTAGTGCACAAGCCAACATTAATAAATCTTCCATGGTAGATTCAACAAGAGAGGAGCATGAGGGGGAGGTGTCCCACACACGTGGCTGCTCCCTTGGTCTTGTGTATGCATTAGATTCTTTGGAATCATTTGTTGAGAAGCTATGAGGAGTCTAGGTCAACTTGGACATCCTTAGGGAGCATATATATGAAGACATAAATGAGTTGGTGGCATACATGAATGATATCCAATTCAACCAAAGTGATATTTTGGAACAGTTAGAAACGTATGTTTTAGCCAACATCACACTAATGACCACATATGTGACTTGGAGGCCCGAGTAAAGCATATTTACTTCCACATGCATGAGATATTTGGCCTATTTGTAGCACCTCCTATGTTTCCTCGTCAACCCCCTCAGTGATATGATGATTATAGATCCTTAGTCTATTTTTTCTGCTTTTTGGTTTGTATTGCTAATCAGCCTTCTGAGAATAATGGTTAAATGGTTATATCTTTTTCATACTCCAACTCTCCTAGCTAAAAAATCTAGTCAGAATGAAGCCAAGGGATTCATTGAGACACATTTTGTACTGTGTTTTTCCATGATAATATAATAGAGAACCTTTGATCACAAAAAATTAAGAAAATAAAAAACAACAAACTAAATTTTATAATATCATTATTTTAAAAATAATTTCATACACACATTTAAATCTAGATTACTCAAATTCAAATTAGTCAAATAATGTTTTAAAATTTATGATTTCCTTATGTCTTTATTATTTAAAAAATACATATTGGAAACCTAAGTCAGGAATAAAATTTTCGAGATATACTTGTAACTTATGGAGACTGAGAAAAAAATTGAGTGCAATCGCATTTTACAAGTTGAGAGAGATTTATAATCACACATACCGGTGCATATATTATAACTTAATTAATTATAACTTACAACTATTAAAACTACGTTAATTATTACTGCACTCATTTATTTTCCTGGATAGGTATATATTACTGCTATATGTGTGTGATTTTAATAGATAGGATTATGACTGAGGGAATCGTTTTTATTAACCCTTCAATGAATTTTATAAAATATACATTTCTAGCAAAGTCAAATTCACATTTTTGAGTTACACTTATTCATATAAAAAATGATAATATTTATTAAATCAAATTGATAAATTTCCTCATGTTTAATAAATTTATTATTTAAATTATAATTATAATAATTTTATTATCTAAATTATAAAATTGAAAATTTAAATCATAT
The DNA here is from genome assembly GCA_031772625.1 of Pinus tabuliformis. NCBI lineage: Eukaryota > Viridiplantae > Streptophyta > Pinopsida > Pinales > Pinaceae > Pinus > Pinus tabuliformis. The sequence continues at coordinate 1,482,932,620 of CM062818.1, forward strand.
TAAAAACTAAATTTTAAGTTACCAAATTATAAATATAAGAATATTACAATTTCAATTTATATAAATGTTAAAATTTCTAGCTTTAAGGCTCCATGGAAATTCAGGGCTTGATCAAACCATAAAGTTCTATCGATCTCCTAACCTGGGGTTGCACAAAAGTTTGATTGAGAGTTAGTTTTAATGCTCAATTAAGTTGTTTTTTAGCGGCCGAGGAGCTCGATCAAACGCTTAAAAAAGAATCGATGGAGTGCTTAAATGGCTCAATCAAGCCATCATTTTTTCCACCCAAATTCGTCCTCTCTCGCCAAAAATTGTAACCTATATCCATTCTGTCACCTATTTATCTTTTTAATTTTTTAATATATTAACAAGATTCATCTTAAAATTACACAAAACTATCTCAAACCATTAACTCATACAAAAATCAATCAAAATCAAAATCCTTTATTATCCATCAAAATCCTCAACTCTTAATCACCAAATATATTATCCATTTTCTTATTAAATCTCCTTTCATACCGTGAACTGTGATCCATTACCTTATCTTTTCAATCAAAATCATATGTTCATGTTCTTATTAAATGACATTCCATATCCTAGGCTTTTGTTTTCTATTTTAGGTTTCTTTGATGTTCCCATATACAATAGAGATTCGTGTCTTCCCGCTCTCTAGCCACGATTCCTCTTCCAACCCCATATTCCAAATATTCAGAAATGGTATGGGTCATTTGGCCCACAAATATTTTCTAAGCGTGATTCCTCTAGTCCACAGCTCACATCCATCTTGACATAATGTCGAGGTCAACCCTTTCATTTTGTTTCGTAGTTGATCTTGACTAACAAATGAGTCGACTAGCCAACTGGACCCCACCCAAGTTGGAGGTCGAGCTTGTCACACTCTTCTTTGATAAAGACTGATATTCTATTAATTAAATGGCTCTCCAGGTGAGGTACATGGAGAGTTCCCAAGCACTTCACACAATACACACTACTCTTCAATCAGGAGAACCTAGTACATATAGGCTTTCACACTAACAGGGTGGTTTCAACCACTCCCTAGATAGTAGGATCTGAGACCTAATCTTAGAGTCTCAATCCTATCCTTAAAACAACTAACTGTAACTTTCTCCATTAATTCTAACACTCCCCCTTAATGGAGAAAGGGTACCAGAGAATCCAGCCACATCCCTGATAGATCGTTGAATACAAGTGATTGTGGGCATCCTGCGATGGGCACAAAGATTTCAGTGAGAGCGCCCCTTATACATGTAGCAACCCAGCAATCCAGTACAAATCTCATGGAATCTCACGCAATGATATATCACGACCCCTCTCAAAAAATGAAGTCATGGAAGCTACGGTTACGAGTTTGTGATCCTCAAAGAAAAGAAAAGAAAAGAAAAAAAACATGTCACTAGATCGCTTTAGCTACGCCAACAAATAGGCTCCGGATCTATTTTGTAGCTCACTTCACCTCTATGAAGCAACGAACGCTATGGGATCAAGATTCAAGGTTTCTGATACTATACAGATGATGACCTACTTAGTGAAGGAGGAATTCGATCAGGGAGGTAGGCTCCAAACTCCTCAAAAAATACATGAATCCATCGGAATTCACGCACGCAGGCTCACCACTCAACACCTCCACGAACATGCACCTCTACGAAGCAATGAACATGCACCTATGCATGCAGGGATCCACAACAACTACACTACCTCAAATCGACATTGCTTTACCACGCAACTTAGCTTTGCCATACTTTCCACAATTTCCATAGCTCACACGCTTAAAAAAAAACACACACACACAGAGTGTAAAACAGTTAGCGCGAGTTAGCATCACGGGTTCGCGAAGACCTTCGCGACTGTACACCACATATATGCAACTATCGATATAATGAAAATGCGTGAAAGAGTAACAGTGGGATCGACGCAATTAGCCCTCCAATCCAAGCGACAATTTCGCCTTAGTCGCGCTCTCCACTCAGCTTACTAGATGGATAACCCCGAAGCTCTGATACCATGATAAAAACCAATATTCTGTTAATTAAATGGCTCTCCATGTGAGGGACCTGGAGAGTGCCCAAGCACTTCACACAATACAAACTACTCTTCAATCAAGAGAACCTAGTACTTATAGGTTTTCACACTAACAGGGTGGTTTCAACCACTCCCTAGATTGTAGGATCTGAGACCTAATCTTAGAGTCTCAATCCTATCCTTAAAACAACTAATTGTAACTTTCTCCATTAATTCTAACATTCTTCCCGTGTTCTCTTTATGTAGTGGCCCAACCATGTGGAGGTCTTGACTCCTTCTACACTGACCAACACTGTACTTGACTCTAGCACCATGAACATGGTCTTTGCTTAATTTAAACTCTCAAGGTTGTCACTCTTAACATGCATTTGGAAATGACATTAAACATTGTTCTGACACACCAAAATAGTCACGAGAACGAGAAAATGCATGGTTATATGGATATAAAAACACACACAGTAAATATATATTTGAAAAAAAAAAAATATTACATCTATGGTTGCATAGTGCCCGAGGCCTTATCGCTTGACTACATCATTATTGGCTCTCTCTCTTTCAACATGATATTACATTGACTAGTCATTGTCCTAACAATTTTCAAACAACCTACTTAAGAAACAAAACCTAACATAATAGGAATCTCATCCCTTCAAGCTCGTGCTTTCTAGAGGCTTACAAAATTTATAAAAAAAATCTATAAAACAAAGAAATTGTGTCCTTCATCTCTAGCTACCACAATGTCATTTCTAGAAGCGTCTAGAAAATAAAATCTCGTTTATGTAAGGTTGATTCTTCTGCATCATACTCATGCACTTGATCATTTTCCATGATCTACTGGTCATGCATGTCATTGCTGCATCTCGTCCTCTGCAACCTCGATCTTTTTTTCTGCATGTATCACTAAGCTTCTGCCCTAATTAAGTAGTGAGCTACAACCATAGCCTCCATGAACACCTCACCAGCTCTCTCCTCTGGCTCAAACCTTTTTCATCATAAGTTCACCTCCACTTGAAGATACCAAGCTTCCTTTTCTCCTCTAACTATTGCATGCTTTCTCACCTCTCCTTGATAATTCTACCCAAAACAACAATTGTGGAATTATCCTCATATATGATTCTTTCCTCTTTCCTGTGCTCTAATACCATCGTGATGAATACCATTTTTAGGGGTTCCTCAACTCAATCCCTTCATGGCTCCAATATGGGAGCCTGTGGGTTATGTCCCACGAATTATGCTTCTCTCAACTTGATCGTGCAACAATTGGAACTTGCACATCCCCAAATTCAAGCGTCGAGCTTCATGCCAACTCACACTTTTCCACTTCAACATCTGATTTGTTCCTTCTCTCTCCAGCCATGATTCCCCTTCCAATTCCATGTTCCAAATATTCAGCAATGGTATGGGTCCATTGGCCCAAAAATCTTTTATGAGTGTGATTCCTTTGGCCCCGAGGTCACGTCCACCTTAACGCCATGTCAGGGTTCTCCCTTTTGTTTTGTTCTACTACGGATCTCAACTAACATAGGACCCAATCAGCCAAGTGATCCCCACTCGAGTTGAAGGTCAGGATGGTCGAAATATTCTTCCTGTGTTCACTTTGTGCAGTGGCCTGACCACGCGGTGGTACCGACTCCTACAACGACCAACAGTGGACTTGGAAATAACACCCTAAACATGGCCTATGAACACTTTAAAATCTCTATGCTATCATCGTTAACATGCATTTGGACATGGAATTAAGCATTGTTATGGCACACCACAATAATCATGGGAATGGGGAAATAAAAGATTATATGGATATAAAAACACACACATGATAAATATATGTTTGAAACAAAAAGAAATATTACATCTACGGCACCACAGGGCTTGAGGCCTTCTCGCCTAACTAAATCGTTATTGGTCCTCTCTCTTTCGGTCTTATATTACATTGATTGGTCGTTGTCTTAATAATTTACAAACAGCCTACTTAAATAAAGAAACCCTAACAGAATAGGAATCTCATTCCTGTCAGCTCATGCTTTCAATAGGCTTATAAAATTTATAAAAAAATTACAGTAGAAACAATGAAATTATATCCTTTGCCTCTAGCTACCACAATGTCCTTTTTAAAAGCATATGGAAAGTCAAAACTGATTGGGTTGGGGTTGATGCTCCTGCATCATAGAGCTAATATCCTCTTTTTCTTCATCCACTGGACTTTGAATCAAACCTCTAAATCGCTTGGTGGTGGTGGAGAGGCATATGATACAATGACTCTAAAGTCTAAAAGCAATTTACACCACCATGAATTTGGACATAAAATCCAACTCATCCTAATGACACCAATGACAAAACTTAAATTTGCACTGGACCACAAAAAAAATTATAGAGAATGTGCTTTCGTCTTATCATTGCAGCTGTAATGGTAGTTGGTTCTTCCCATCAAGCTCTCCATTTCACAAGAATCTTCACAAAATTTAAAGTCGACAAAATAGTTTAATGGGTATGGACCAACCAACTTCCACATGAAAACACCATTGCTACGGTCAAGGAGAAACATGACAACCAATATATACAATGCTATAGGGCCATTAATGCATAGGGGGAACTTCGTGGAGCTTTAAGATAGACTGATATTCAGTTTTCTCTTACCCAATTATCTGCATAAAACTTAAATACATGTAGAATAACAAAAATGAAGTGAAAACATTAAGACAAACTCACAAAGTAACAAGTTGTTTGAAGCAGATCCATAATTCTTTCATTAATGTGAAGTAAAATTAGTGTGATACAATTTTTCTTTAGAAAAACTCATGCAAAGGGTTCAACCCTTAATGCATCGAATCACTGCTTATTTATACAAAAATATAAGACTCTAGAAACATCTAAACTAATTTACAAAAATAGTACAAAAATGTAGAATTCCTTAAACTACTGAGATGTTGGCACTATCTTCGAGGAAGTTGTTAATGACTTGACCCCCAAAATGTTGTCTTAATGTCTATCTATTGGAGACAAAACTTTTACTCAATGGTATCACATAACTCATCCCATCTTTCATCAGTTGGTATAGAAATATTGATTATCTTTCTATATACTTCATCTACCTCAGTATACTTCTCAAAAGTTGGCTTGTCGATGAAGATATTCTTGATTTCATGTTTGATAGTTAAAGAAAAATCTAATGCTTCAATAAATTCTTTCCATGTGATATGTCCCTTAATACATGAAAACTTTGATGTATCTGTGGCAATGTTGTAAATATTCTTACACTAATCTTCGAAGCTAATTAGTATTTCATTTGGTGCTACTAGCCCTGGTAGTTCTTTTCGATTTAGTAAATTGAATTTAGTGTGAAATCTATGAACATCATTTTCCAGACCTTGAGACTTAGTCTCCAATTGGGTCATTAAATTCCTTTTCTGTAATACCTTTTTGATCTCCGAAATGGTCTCTGTTCTATCTACAATCTGAATTTGTTCCAACTCTGACTTGGTATTTGAATTCAATATTCTGATCATGGAAGTGGCCTCTATTGGTTTCTATCCTAGTTTTGTTCTGACATGCTTAATAGTTGTTCTGCATCTGTCGATTAACTCTTCTTGGTCAAATATAATCTTTATAGATGGCCAAAACTCAGTTATGGAATGATTTATATCTACCCGGATCCTTTCCTTGGCTTGGGCCAAGGTGTGAGCCATTAGGGACTGATTTTCCAATTGGTCAATATTCTTTGCCAATTGGTGAGATTTCGGCATCTTTTCCACCAAAAGAGTATCTGCTTGTGCTTTTGCTGAAGCCTGTCATTTTCTTGTCTCTGAAGAGAAAAGTCCTGCACAACTTTATTTAAATCATCAGGTGTTGATGTCAAATATATTGTTGTGTCTGCAACTATGATTGGTATGGTTGTCACTGGAGTTGTAATTAATTGTGAAGCCTCGTCTTTTTCCTTAAGAAGTTACTCAATCTGTTTCTCCATCTCCTTCATTTGTATATTCTACTCAATGATCAGTTTGAGCATGTCTTCTTTATGTTGTTCACTTTCTTCAATCTCTTTCGTGAATGGATCTTCTGTAGAAGGAAATTTCAATTGTTTCCTGAGTGCTGCAATGTCTGCATTATTTTTATTGATGACCTCCTCCACTGCTTTGAAATCACCGGTATCATATCCCAGCGTGATCACCAAATCTTCTAATGTTCTGGTCTCTTTGGCTAATGAATAGATTTTCTCCAATTTTAATTGTATCTAGAAATTTGCAAGAGATGTCCTTAACTTTGAAATATCTATGGGAGTATTTGTCATGGTGGAGAAAATCATTTCTATAAACTGTCTCTACATATCCATTTGATCAATGGGATGTATTAACTTGTATCAAATGAGAAAATATTTTTATTATAATCCACAGAAGTTTTTGGAGATGGTACTTGAGCCTGTAAGAATTCCATTTTCTTTCTTCCTTTTTCACTGTCAAATGTTGTTAACAACCAGTGCTAAGAGGTAGAAGTCTGCTTCCAAAACTGAGCATAGGTGTTGGCATTTAGGGTTTCATTTTTCTGCTTAATTTGCAAAAACTTGCTGAAGATATTTGAATCATCAAGTTCACCCAATAATGTTGACTTTGATTTGTCTGAAGGATTCTGTGAGGCCAAATAGGATGGGGTATCAGGGAGTTGTTCTTCTAACCCTGTGGAAAATTGTAAACCACTCATAACAATAATCTACTTCTCTTCTTCAGTTTGAATCGTGACATCTTTGTGTTGTGTCTTCTTCTTCTGCTGCTCAATGATGAATTCTTGAGTACTTATTTTTGTACATGTTGGAGATGAAGTTTCTTCTCTTGGCATTTTTCCCTATTTATCTTGAGGTAGTGGAGTGTGGAGGGTAGCTATAGAAATAATCTAATCTTCTGCTTCCTGTAATGTATTCCCCTCCCACTGGCCTTGATTCATAAACTTTTCAATCTCTAGTCTAGGGGTATGATTGTAAGGTGTGGTTTTGAGTTCCACCCTTAACTTAGAAATAATGTTGAATGGATCATATGATCAGGTGAAACTAGGTTGAAAGTTGAACTGCTTGAGAATCGAATCTGCCTCATCACATGTTGTTCTAGTATTGCATATAAATGGTCCTACTTGAGTTTTGATTTCAAATTGTGGTTTCCTATTCCCTGAAACAAAATGGATTCCATCCATGTTGATCATTTGCCTTATGTATTTAGAGAGAAAATCCTCATTGTAACATACTTAGACAACTTGTAGGGAGCCAAATCACATCCATATACTCTTATTTCTATGTAATTCTGGTATAAATACTAGTCCCCAATCTTTATCTGCTCACTCAAGTCTAAAATATTTTTAATTTCTGCACTAATCCTTGGTTCATTCTGACTGCTAAGAAGCCCTGCAACTGTATGAACAAAAGTGTCAATGAATTCTATAAACTTAAACTCTGTTGAGTTTCTCTTGACTAATGAGGTCCACTGTGTTACTACTTGAATGATGCCTTGATCATCTTTCCTGTGTAGATTTATTGGAAATTTGTCTCCCTACTGAAAAAGAAACATGTACACTAGTACAAATGCACAAGTAAATATGCTTTTTGTAGTAATCTTCATCATTTTTTCATGCATATTATCAGCCAAAAATTTGCTTAAATTTTACATGAATGTTGGCTTGTGCTCATTAGAGAAAATTGATTGAAACCCTAAGATAGGTTCATATACCCACTGGTTTGATGGATACCCTAAAAGTCAAGAAATTAAGGCAATTATTTGCTTGGCTTTCTTAGGGAACATGGATGTTGGGTAAGGGAAATTTTTCTTAGGAAGCTGAAAGTCTTTTGGGAGAAAAATCTAAAAAATTTGAGCTCACTAAGGAAAGGTTAACTTATGATATAGGTCCATTAGAACAACTACAAAAAAATGGCTAATGGACTCATTCTGAGGAATCAACATCATCTGGTTTATGGTTTTTAATGTAACCAAGATTAGAATGTCTCCATTCTGAGCCACAATGGTCCTTTCAAGTAGATTATATTTGGCTTTACACCACATGCCCAGATCAGGGAAATAATGTGTCTGAGGAAAGATAAACATAGGTAACAGGGATTCCCAAAGATTAATGTCATCCTGATGGTCTAGGTAATTTTTCCTTAACCAATGATGTAATTCGAACATGTTGAATTCACACTCGGTGTCAGCAATATTAAAGTATTGGTGAGATAATGGCATATGATCTAGGTCTAGGGTAGCAGAGGTCTTAGGGTTGTCATCAGTTTTAGATTTACTGCTAGAAGACTGGGCTTTTCCCTTTGGTGCCATGACTGAGGCTTTTGAGAAAGAAAGAAAGAATGAGGACAAAATTTGGCTTTAACAGGTACCTGGATAAGAAAATAAATCTCTGTCAAGGATATATGGGTTCTGAATTATAATCAAAGTAGCTAGGGGAGCCACGCGAAATGTGTCAAAGTGATTTTATAGGCCTTAATCGATTACCGTTGGGATGGAACCGTTACCAAATAGGATTTAGGTGCATTAATGGATAACGGGAACTTGGTAATGGATAAGCGTGTAAGAGGAAAATGATAATGAGAATGTGGTAATAGGTAATAGATGGACAAGTGGCAGAATATGATTAGCGGAGGGAAATGCGCGGGAGGTGATGTAATAACCGTTTGTGGGAGTGGAGGAGCGATAGTGGATTTCGAGGGGGGGGCGATGGTAAGAAGTTTATGACGAGGGGGTACGAAGACATGAGAGAGTGCCATGTTGCATGGGGCCCGTGAAAAACAATATCGCTTTTCGAACCCCCCCTTGGTGTTAATGTGAAATGGGACAAGGGGGTGTGAATTGGTTTCCTTGTCGTTGATCTGGGCAGGGAAAATCATGGTCATCGAAAAGTGCACTTTGGATATTGCAAAATGACAAGACATCAAATCATCTCCCGACATAAAATAAAACTCAAGTTTAAAGCTTATTACATGGTGCTAATCATGTTTAAATGACATGATTAGTTTATTATTAAACAAAATAAATCTAACAAAGCATGATTTATAATTCTAAAGGCGCATTTGATCAAGCATGCCCTTTTTATTTCCTAAAGTAACTCCTAACCCTATTCTAGTGCAAAAAATACAATTGACCAAGATTAAATGCTTTGGTCACTTTTTCCTCTAATCTATCTTATCTTCTAATTTCAACCAAGATTAAATAGTTTGGTTGAATTATTTTCTAATCCTAAAACATAAATTTAAACATGTTTGATCATGATTATACTATATGATTCAAACAAGATTTATTTCAAGTGGCATTTGAGCTTGCTCACTTGTGCACTTATTTTTCTTTTGATGGGGTTTCTTTTCATTTTTTTCAACTATTTTCATATTTTCATTCTTTTATTCTATTTTTTGTATTTTCATTTTTTAATACCCTCTTTTATAAATATCTAACTTATCAAAACTATTTATGTTACAATAGGTCTTCATCATGTGATATCCTGATCATCTTACTTTTCCTTCATACTTTGGGTGAATGACACCTGGCATAACCATTACTTGTTGCAATTTGATTTGGGAGTGCCACCATTTTAATTAGAGGCACAATATGGTAGTTTTTTATTTGGTAGCTCCATCTTGTTCAAAAATTAAACTACTCATTGAAATTTATTTTTTCAGTGCTTTTTCTTTTTAACCATTATATTAACACTGGCAAATTATCTGTCAATGTTCCCCAAAGATGTTTAAAATCTAGAAAACCAGTTTACAGTAAGTTTCCCATGAAAATTGAACTATGATAACAATGTCTATACTTGATACTCTAAATCAGGATAGCGCGGGTGATTCCCACATTACATAAGGGATTACTTTTCATCCCCAAATAAATTTCAGTCTCCATTAGGCATTACCTCCTCTCTGATCTCAGAGGATGTGGAGCTGGACTCATTGGCCCAAAACAAGTCAATTGGATTAGAGGCTCTCTTGATTATTTTTTTTTATAGAAAAATAAGTGATTGTTCATCCTAATTCTATGAAAAATATCACTTCCAGGAAGAAGAAAGGGATGAAGTATAGGAAAATAAAAAAAAATTCCATGGTTCCTTCCGACTTCCTGTCATCGTTTGATGAGTCATTGGAGGATAATCTTCCACCTGATCGTGATCCACCCTAACAAAGGAATGGGATTTTGGACATTGCACTTTTTTATTCTCAAGTCCTTAGAGGGATAACACTTATGGACGATCCATGTGAATGATTATTATTTCATTCAATGTGAGGGGCTTGTGATCTTCCCCTGAAAGAAGGTCCATTAGAAGTATCATTTATTTAATCAAGCCTAAAGTTGTTCTCCTCCAATATTCTATGGCATGCTTTATTATTAAATATTTTTCCTTTTTGGAACTTTTGTGCGACGAGTGCCTCTAGCCTCTTAGGAGACCTGACCACTATGTGGGACCCTAAAAAATTTAACCTCAAAGCATATAATCTTGCTGGAGGGATAATTTTAATGGGTTTTCAGAAAGGGACAAAAGTGTGTTTACATCTCCTTAAAATATATGCTCCTTACTGGGATAGAAGGAGTTTTTGGCACCGTGTTGATGCCTTCAGTTTAATGGATCTTAGTTCATTGATTTTGGAAAGAGATCTCAACTTTACAATGGAAAAGGAGGAAGTTTTGGGTTCAAGAGCAAGGAGGACATGTTGGGGGGATATTTTAAGAACTAATTTTCACAGAAGTCATTGATAGAGATTAAGCCTAATTCTATTTTCCCTACATGGAGGAATGGTTCCTTAGGCTCTTAGGGCATTTATAAACGATTGGATCAAGTTTTGGTTCAGTTTACCCTGGCAGGAAGCATGGGACAAATGGTATTGTAGATGCAATCCTCATTTATCTCTAACCATAATTCGCTCTTTATGGAATGGCATGGAGAAATAGTGTTACAAGCCTATCCATTCAAATTTAATCATAGTTTGTTAAAGGAGAAATACTTTGAGGATTTGGTCTAGGACACATGGCTCAAAACTAATCTAGGTAATAATTTTTAGTTATGGATGCTATCATTTTCAAACTTAAATCATTGAAGAAAGAAATTTGAACATGGTTTAGGGGTAAGAAGATTGCATTGGTCATGTAGTTAATTGTGATTAACATCCATATTAAAGCCATGACCAAACCATTGGTTCAAGATTATTTCTCTCTTGGAACTAAAAAGAAGATCCTAGATCTAGAGGAAAGTAAGAACTAGATCTTAAAGGTTCAAGAAGAGGATTGGCGCTGAAAGAGAAAGGCTACATGGGTGGCAGAAGGTGATAAAAACACTCGGTTCTTTCATAACCATGCATCCTTCTAACGAAAGAAAAATTCTATTTGGTCTGTTAAAAATGGAGAGTGAAATTTTATTTATTCTCATAAGGATATTCAAAGGAAAGCAGTTCGTTATTACAACTCACTATATAGAGCAGGAGATGGTGATTATTTTGAGAGTTAGGGTGAGTTTATTAATCTCTATCTTATTATGGTTAGCAAAGATGAAAATAATATATTGGGGAGGTCAATCACTAAAGAAGATGTTTGAAAACATTAACAAGGGAAAAGAGCCCACGACAAGACCGATGGCCAGTGGAGCTCTTTTTATATCTATAGGATATAATGATAGAGGAGATTTAAAGAATGGTTGAGGAATCAAGTTGTCAATGATTGATCATGAGATCGATAAATGCTACATTATTAATATTAATCCCTAAAGTGGCACAACCTTGTTCTTTTCCATACTATCATCCTATTTCACTTTGTAATATTGTTTATAGATTGATTTCCAAATTCAAAGGCAACAATATTAAACACATTCTATAAAAGAATATTTCTTTGAGAAATTTTGGTTTTTAGACCAAAGATATATCCATGATCTAGTTTCTATCACTCAAGAATGCATACATTCAATAAAAACCCATCAGTCGGAGATATATGTCACAAAGATAGATCTCATCAAAGCACACAATTGTGTGGATTGAGAACTTCTAAGGTTGATCCTACATAAAATTGGTTTTGGGGCTAAGTTAGTAGATTGCATTATGGTGTGTATAATGATTGTTAAATTTGTGGTCGTCATCAATGGACTACCAACAAATTTTTTCAAAGCATCAAGAGGCCTTAGACATGGATGTGCTCTATCACCTCTTTTGTTTCTGATTGTAATTGATGGTTTAAGTTGAAGGATAAAGGAGGTATGATCTATAGATTTAATTGTTGGATGTAGGATTCCAATAAAAATCTCTCTTACTCATCTTATGTTTGTAGATGATGCTCTTATTATAGGAAAAGCATCCATATTTGAATGGATTGTCTATCATCAGATTCTATCCAGCTTTGGGGAAGCTTCGAGCTTAATAATGAGCAAAGGAAAGTTTTCCTTGATATTATACAATAATTAGGATGTATAGATTTTGCACATTGCCAAGATACTTGAAGTACAGTCGATCCCAATGGACTCGGGTTTGAAATAGCTAGGGTTTTTTCTGAAGGAGAATAAATATGATTCAAAGGACTGAGACTAGATCATTATGAAATTTGATAAAAAGTTTCCATAATTTTCCTATAAATTGATATCATTTGGAGCAAGGCTCATCTTGGAAAATTTGGTGTTATAGAGCACTTCCATTTACCGGATGCACATCTATAAGTTGCCAAAAGAGACAATAAATAGAAACAACTCAATAATGGATAGATTTATATGGGTGGTACTATAAATGTATACAAAATACATTTAGTCGTATTTAAGGATCTTACAAGATAGGTGGTTGCAAGTGGTTGGGACATCATAGACTTAAGAGTGTTTTGATTTAGCTCTGCTAGTTAAGAACATTTGGAGGATGTTGGGTGGAGAAGACATATGACAACAAATTATTAAGGTGAAATATCTCAAAAGTAAAGAGACAATATGTTGGATCAGTGAAGAGGATCAGGAAGAAAAATGGAATCACTCTCATTGAGAAGTATGACGAAGGAAAAAGGTTGCTTCTTGGTAATTTGAGTTGGGAGGTAGGAACAAGATTGAAAGTGGATATTGGGCTAGATTCTATAAAAGGATTTATTGGTAACCATATTATATTTTTCCCTCTACTTAATCATTTACATAAAATTGGTTTATTCTTCTTGAATCATATCTTTTTAGAGTGTGGCCCAAGTATGGATTTGATGAAAAGGTTAGACACTAGGGATATTAGTCTTTCAAGTTCGTTAGCAGATGAATGGGAAGAATATACTCTACAGTTGTGTCTTGCAAGCACATTTATGTCAACGAGGGAGGATTCGTTGTCATGGAGCAAGTGATGTAGTAATGTTCAACTACAGGTCAAAGATGTATACACATACATTATACATGGGCAAAGTTAGGGCTTTAATGCCACATGATTCCAAAAATATTGGAATTGGGAAATCCCCCAGAAAATGAAGTGTTTTGTTTTGGTTGGAAGCTCATAACAAGATTCTAACTTGGGATAATTTGCTAAAATGAGGATTTCAAGGACTTAGAAGATGTATATTATGCTATGATAGCACTGAATATGAGACACACCTCTTCCTCTTGTGTCCATATGCAGTCTCATTATGGATAGGGGTACATCAAATGCTTAAATTAAGTTCCATTTGGGACGGATCAAATATTGGAGACTACCTTCAACAGTTGTTCATGGAGTATAAAGAGTTGAGATCTCTGTCATTCTATGTTTTATGGAGTATATGGAGAACCTATAATGCATGGATATTTGATTACAAAGTGCCTAATATGAGGGGTACTTGTCTTAAGGTTGTTGCATATTTCTGGGAGATTGGCCCTGCTAAGGTAAGGTTATCTAACCGTCAATGTCACATGAAGGATGTTTGGGTTAAATATCTAGTAGGTTTTTTTTATGGTGCTTCATCATTCAAGACATGTGGCAGTGGAACAGTCATAGCTTTGGAGCCTTTAGATCTCTTCCATTTTCATTGGTACAGTGGAGTGGGTACAAACAACAGAGCGAAGTTATTACCTTTAAGGGGTGTTTTATTCTATTCCAAATGGATTTTTATTGATGAGATTGACATCTTTGGAGACTCTAAATTGACCATTGATTATGTTACTTTGAGATCGACATTGGAGTCTCTAGTGTTGACAAATTGGATGAAGAGGATTAGAATGTTGATCAGGTCTTTCATGAGACTATCATTCACTCACGTTTTTAAAGAAAAAATCATTTGGATGAAAGGTTGTCTAAAGAGGGATGGTGCATTGATTCAGGCACGATCAAATTTTCAATATTTGAAAATGGCCCCTTCCTTCATTTGGGGAATATTAAAATATTAAGGATAGAATGATTATCGATCCTTGTGTATTTTTTTGTATTTTGCTAAGGAATTAATTTTTTGTAGAATCATACGGTAGAGATAGGAGACACATAGAATATCACAAAAATGTTTTTTTCTAAGTAGTTTAGTTTTTTACAAAAACACAGATGATGAAGAAGAGTAAGGAAAGGTGATAGAACAAAGAAATGATGATATTGTAGGTTTTAACCCTGTACAAAAATTACCTACATACGAATTCTAAAAATATAAAATAAACAATGACGAGAGCATAAAGCATAAAACAGATATACACAGAGATTTTCCCTTGGATCCCAAAACTGGGACTCCCAAATTGATTTTTCATTATATTCCTTTGAATGCTACAATACATATATATACATGTTGAATCATCCATAAAACCCAATCCATTAACACTAGATTAGAACATAATCGTAGTTCTCTTGACCGGATCTACAAAATACCATGGACAAAAAACCATCATGCCCAGACCCATGTGGGAAATCCATTCACAAAACCATAGGTAGGTCCACCCACCTAATATAGGGTCCAAAAAAAAATTGGGCCGCTGCCGCCCCCTGTCAACCCCTCGTGCATGGGGTAGTCATGGAAAGAATATAACACACACCCAACATTCTCCCACTTGTTGTTTTCCTTCTACATGGGGTCACAAGAGAGCTTAGTCATTGGTCCAACCCTACAATGGCCATTGTTTCTCTACACAAAGAGAATTTCTCAGTGGTCAAATACTTTGTCAATGCATCTGATGTATTCTTCAAAGTGTCCACCTCTACCAGCAACACCTTTTGTCCTCAACCATATCCCTCACAAAGTGATACTGAACATCAATGTGCTTTGTCTTTAAATGATAAGCAGGGTTCCTTGCCAAGAAAATTGCACTTTGGCTGTCACAGTATATCCTTATAATTTTTTGTACTAAACCCATACTTGAAAACAATCTCTGCAAACAAACTACTTCTTTTCTTACATGAGTGGTTGTCATGTATTCTTCCTCTATAGTTGAAAGTGCCACTACAAATTTCCTCTTATTCATCCAACTAACTGCACCTCCAAATAGGTTAAACACATACCCACTTGTAGGTCTTCTCTCATCTATATCTCCAACCCATTATGCATCAACAAAACCATGGATGTCCAAAAATCTGTCCAATCCCGGTCTTCCTTGGTAGCACAAACCATAATAACTACTGCCACGCAAATACCTGAAAATCCCCTTCATTATTGTCTAACGCTCCTTCCCTGGTTTTGACATAAACCTACTCAATACTCCCACTCCATGTGCAATTTCTTCTCTAGTACAGATCATTGCATACATCAGGCTACCAACTGCACTTGCATATGGAACACGGGACATGTCCTCTTCCTCTTCTTGTGTCTTGGGACACTGTTCAGAAGATAACTTTACACCTACAAGAATAGGAACCTTCACTGGCTTAATTTCCTGCATATTAAACCTCTCCAATATTGTCTTGACATACTTCCTCTAGTTTAACCAGTGCTTCCTCTTTTCCCGATCTCATTTAATTTCCATGCCCAAAATATAGTTCACAGCACCAAGATTTCATGTCAAATTTGGAGGATAATTGGGTCTTCAATTCCTAGATAATTTCTTTGTTATTTCCAATCAGCAACATATCATCCACATACAAGACCAAATAAATAACACGGTCACTAGTTAATTTAAAATACACACAGTGATCTTCTTTGATTCTGGTGAAGCCAAGTCTCCGTATCTATGTATCAAAATTTTTCATACCACATCCTTGGTGACTATTTTAACCCATACAAAGAATTTTTTAACTTGCATACCAGTTCTTTCTTACCTCTCACCACAAAGCCTTCAGGTTTCTTCATGTAAATCTCTTCTTCCAGATCCCGTGAAGAAATGATGTCTTCACATCCATCTATTCTACCTCAAAATCAAAACCAGTAGCAATATATAAAAGTAATCTAATAGAATCTACTTTGGCAACAGGAGAAAAAATATCACCAAAATCGATTCCCGGCACCTCGGAATAACCTTTTGCTACCAACCGAGCTTTGTATTTTTCCACCTTTCCTTCTGCATTTTCTTCTTAAACACCCATTTTCTTCCAATGGGTTTTCGTCTAGCCAGCAACTCCAATAGATCCCAAGCCTCATTTTTTTGCAAAGATGCCATTTCATCAACCATGACCTCTTTCCATAGTTTTCCATCCTATGAATCTACTGCCTCCCTAACAGTTATTGGATCATCATCAGTAATAGATAAAGAAAAAATTGAATAGAAAGTAGATGGAATAAACCTTTCTGGTTTCCTTCTTTCTCGAACTAATCTTCTCACACCTAGAATTTGTGGCTCCTCATCTTCTAATTCCTCTTCTGTTGTAGAGTCTGGTTATTCCTCCTTTAACTCAAACTCTATCTTCTCAGGTTCCTTTGGTAGGACTTCATGTTTAATAACATCTTTCACCTCTCTAAACACCACATCACAGTTGTATACAACCTTCCTTGTTTCTGGTTTCCAAAGATTATAACCTTTTAAACCATCCTTATATTAAATAAAGATGCACTTTAGATTTACTATCTAACTTGGTTCTTTTCTCATTTGGAACATGCACATATGAATCACATCTAAATACCCTCAGATGTGAAAGAGAGGGTTTCTTACTAGTCGATACGTCTTGTGGAGTCTTACCCTCCAACAATGATGAAGGTGATTTTTGACCAGGTAACATGTAGACTCCACTACCTCTGCCGAGAATTCTTGTCCTAACCCAACACCACTTAGCATGCTTCTTTCCTTTTCCATCAGTGTCCTGTGCATTCTTTCTGCAGCTCCATTTTGCTGACGTGTGTATGTAGTAGTCTTATTTCGTGCTATACCACACTTCTTACAGGATTCTTCAAATTCCTTCTTGAAAAATTCTCCACTGTTATCTGTCCTCAACACCTTTATCTTCTTCTCTTTCTAGTTTTCCACTAGAGCCTTAAATTCTTTAAACCTATCAAAGACTTCAGATTTCTTCCTGAGGAAATATATCCATGTATTCCTTGAGAAGTCATCTATAAATGATACATAGTACATAGACTTACCTAGTGATGGAACTGACACATGTCCAAATATGTCATTGTGCACAAGCTCTAATATTTGTTTCACCCTGTTAGCACCAGAGGGGAAACTCACCCGTTTCTGCTTCCCACATACACATTTTTCACAAAAATCAAAATTGAGAAGTATTTGAATACCACTACCATGAAGTATTTGAAGGCCCTTCTCTCTAATATGTCCAAGCCTTTGATGCCATAACATGGTCTTTTCTCTAAAGACCATTATATTTTTTGCTCCATTTTCAGGAACCACAGAACTGTTGCACCCATCAATAACAATGCTACCCTGAAGCATGTAAAAATTTCCAATCTGAACTCCTCACATCAATATTAGTGCTCCCTGAACCATCTTACAGGTATCTTTCTCGAACACCGTTTTTACACCTGCATCATCCATCTTGCTTACAGAAATTAGATTTTTGGCCAATGCAGGAATATGCAAAACACCTAGAAGTGTTCTAATACTTCCACCTTGCAACTTCAACTTGAATTTTCTGCGTCTGACAATTCTAGCCTTCATATCATCCCCTAAGAAGACATCACCACCATCATATTTATCATACTCATAGAACCACTCCCTGTGGGGAGTGAAGTGAAACGATGCAACTGAGTCAATCAACCATGCCTCATGATCTACATGTGTCCTTGAAGAAGAATCCAAGTACACATCCCCACCATCATATGAGGTGGTTTTAGCCTCTAAGAAGGAGAATCATAAGATCCCTTTCATTTCTCAGGAGATTTATATTTACAATCCCTTTTGAAGTGCCCTTCCTTTCCGCATTTCCAGCATGCCTTTATAGGGTTTCCTGGAGATTTAGATCTCCCTCGAAATTTAGATCTCCCACTCGAGGACTTATTTTTGTTTTTTTTCTATGACAGTCCTCGTACAGAAAAGGCATCACCATTATGGACCCCCATATTTTTACGCCTCATCTCCTCCAACAACAAGGATGAGACTATTTCATCAAACTGCAAGGTAGTCGCATTGCTACCTATTGCAACAACTAGACTATCCCACGAATCTAGTAGAGAACACAACAAACTGATGCACTTATCTTCATATGAAATTTTAATGTCAACATATAATAACTATGTTACCATAGTATTAAAGGCGTTCATATCCTTTGTCATCAAGTCTCCACCTTTCATCCTCAGGTTATACAACTTTTTCCATAGGAATAGTTTATTCACCGCAGACTTAGATTGGTACAAAGTCCCTAACTTGTCCCACAAAGCCTTCGCTGAAGCTTCCCCTGATACATTCAACAATATTAAATCTGAGACACACAATCGAATTGTGCTCTTTGCCTTCCAATCCAACTTCACCCAGTCTTCAACTGACATTGTTGTTGGTTTAACACCTAGATCTACTGTGATCCACCGATTTTTATCCACCAACAGATCCTCCATCTTGAGTTTCCACAACTCAAAACTCTGACCATTAAATTTCTTAATCTCTATCTTCCCACTACTCGCCATCTTCTTTTACCACAAGAATCAATCCCATAGATATCCTACTGAACAGGGTCTACCACAGGCCCGAGCAAAACCCCTTAGCAGCAAAGTTGTCCCCTTGAAACCAAAACAACTTTGATACCAAATGTAGGTTTTAAACCGGTACATAAATTACCTGCATACGAATTCTAACAAATAGAAATAAATGATGGCGAGAGAATAAAACATAAAACAAATATACAAAGAGAGTTTCCCCTGGATCCCAAAACTGGGACTACCAGATTGATTTTTCATTATATTCCTTTCAATGTTTCAATACATATATATACATGCCGAAACATCTATAAACCCCAATCCATTAATCCTGGATTAGAACATAACTATATTTCCCTTGACCAAATCTACAAAATACCATGGACATAAAACCATCAAGCCCAAAACCATTTGTGAAATCCATGCAGAAAACCATAGGTAGGTCCACCCACCTAATATAGGGTCGAAAAAAAAATTCTAGGGTGCTTCCTTGGACCCCATGCACGGTGGTTGTCGCCCCCCTTGCTGATAGTGGGGGTGGTCACCCCCCCTCTGACCCCCCTGCTACACCCGTCGCAACGTACAAGGGGGGCTTTCGTCCCCCTCCCCCGGGTGGGATAGTCATGGAAAGAATATGACACACAACCAACAAATATCATATTTTATGAGTGATAAGTAGAGGTAATGTAAAACTAGATGGAAATCCATGAAAATGTAACTTATTTTATTAATGAATGTTGGGCATGGAATCCCCCCAAGGCATGTTTTGGGGCTCAAAGCCCAAGTTTTGACTGAATCTCGTTGTCAAGCTCCGCAAATTGCGGGGCGCAGGGCGCGAAAGTATGATAGAGTCACTGGGTTGTTCGCCCTAGTTTTGTAATATAATGTCAGCTGGATAGACCTTCCCATGGTCCACAGACCATAGGATTGTATAAATAGAGTGAGGCTCTAAGTGTGAAAGAAAGAAAAAAGAAGTAGGAAAAAGTGTAAGTGTTTAAGTCACAAGTTGAAGTGTGTCTTTGGGTCGTAGAATAGGAGAAGGCTCTGTAACTGAGTGCACAGACCCCTATAGCTGAGTGCGAAGGGTGAAGTCGAGTCTGTAACCGAGGAAGGAATTAATAAAGAGAAGTTTTGTTATAATTCTGTGTATCTATTCTTTGGTTAACGAATGATTGATATAATTTGCAAATATACTATTTATTTACTGCATGCACCTGTATGAATGGTTTATATTCAAGGAAAATTTTAAGTGGAAATTTTCTTGAAGTTTAAAACATTGGCGAATCTCACTAATCCCTAATATGCAAATTATAAATGTTTATTGATATATTTGTAAAATTAATCAAATTTATAATTATTTTATATATAGTCTCTACATAATGTTGGCGATTTTAAGGTAAAATAATTTTATATTCTAAAATTTGGGCGAATCGTCTTTTATAAAATTGGAAATTGGCGAATCTTTTTTGTGGAAAAATCATTGAAAATTAGCCCACTGGGCGAACATTAGCCCCTAAAATTTTCCATGTTTATATTGTTAAGTATATTTAAAGCACTCAAGTAGGAAAAGCTAATTAACTAACATTGGAATACCAATAAGGTCTTGGGTAATAATGCAAATCACAACATTCAACCCCTGGGTAGGGTTGCGTGAAGGCAGTATATCAAATTGCGACGTATGGGAAAGTGCGCGAAGCAACTTGCGCGCAAGGTCAAACCACAAATGAGTTGAACTCTCTAGGCATCTCCAGGGTGCAGAAACCTAGTTTTAGCACCCTCCTATACTACTTCGGGTGAGACCTCAGTCCGTGCTCCGTGAACTATTACAGAAAAGGCCAGTATTACCGAGATTTGTTTGGCTAACTTAACTGTGAACCTGGGTCAAGCCCCAATAAGCCAACAAATGGTTCCATTGCTAGGACCGAGATCTGCATAGAGATGTCTGATGTCATATCACTGGAATCCGACAAAGAAAGGAATTGAAGAATGGTTGAATAGAAAAATTCACGAGTTCGCGGCGCAGGAAATAGGAATCCACGATTATCAAAGGAAGAGTGGTTAGATTGCTACTTATATACGAAAATCCATGAAATTTTCTTTACATCCTTCCCCTCTAAGTTGTACGAGTGGATCGCGAAGCTAGCAGAAAATCAAGGAAGGTGTAGGCTCGAAAAACCTATTGTGTGGACTCCAGAGTTGGTGTGCAGATTGGAAGTATCGGAAGATAAGATCATGCGCATTGTGGACCACTGGCTCGATCAAATTATAGGAATATTTATCACCGAGTTCATGGCAGATACTTCAGTCAGCTATAGCGAGGCAGAATGATGCTTCCTCAAAGGACCACGAGTGGGAGGATCTACAGAAACGAAGGTAGCGCAGAACTAGAAACTAGCCCCTTGATTTCACCTCCGTGAGAAAGCAAGGAAGAGCTCGTGAAGGTTTCACCAAGAAGTGCACTCAGTTTGATAAAGCAGCAAATTCTGCGCATACTACTCCCACCTACACCACCACCAGTTTCACCATCTTCACCCCCATCTTTGCCCACACAACCTCCGCCACCACCACAGTTCAATATGGCAAGTGTGATAAAGTTGTCGGTGTTAAAAGGAGTAGGGAATGAAGATCGAGACCAGTTTTGGTTTGTGGTAAGGGTTGTGTTAGAGTCGGTCTGGTCATCCCTCCGTTAGAGATCATTTCTCTTATTGCATTTCATTTTTAGGTGTCTCATTCAGCTCGATCATCTGCATTCCGCTAGGGGCATGCCATAATCTGACGGAAGGGTCTTGTCATACATTACCCCTCATGCCTTATCCATGCTGGCTCAGGTCTGTCTGTCAAAATCAAGTTTTAAAATGACTTACAGTCCTATTTTATTCTATTGATCAACAAAGGTCATTTCAGTCATTAGGTCTAGGGTTAGTCAATTTGGTCTTCAACAATGTCTAATAATGCCAACAGACTCATGAGGGAGGTCCATTTCCAATATTTTCATCATCACAAGCTCGACTATGACTTTCTTCAAAACTCTGTTTTGAAGAAAATTCGTCATTTCGCTTTGTAATAAATTGTCATGTAATTTTCAAAACGTTTTTCAGTTGTTGAAATCTCCAGGTGCAGCCCTGGTCTTCCTTTGTCAAGGCATGCCACTATCCTTGCAAAAAATTGACAAAAGGCTCATCACTCAAGCCAAAAAATCAAAAGGGAAACAAAAAGACAGAGTTTTATTAATTGTGGAAAAAGTGCCAAGTCAAAACATTACAAAGTGGGTTTGTGAGAAGAAAAAATCAAATCCATCACTATAAGATGTTCTCATGGTTTTAAAACATTCATTTGCATCTAGGAGGTCAAAGAGAGTTGAATTTTAGTGTTGAGAGGGCAAACTTGCAAAGTTTCAATCCAAAGCTACGTTTAAAGCCGGCGCGGCGCATAGAGCAGGTGGTGTGGCGCACTGGGGAGGCGCGGCGCATTGGGCGCGATCAGCCAGTGTAAATTAACACGGGCGCGACGCACTCAGCTGTCTGGCCCGAAAAATGCCATAACTGCCTCCAAACGCCAAAATCGTGCCAATTTCCTTTGTTTCAAGTAGGTAGAGCTACATTTCTCTTGTGCATTAAAGTTTGGTAGTTATGCTATGATGGTTCGTGTGCTGAGCTTCCAAACCAATGATCAAACCCTATTATTTTGAATTCCTCAAATATAAGTTGCTGCCTAGGGTTTCAAAAATTGTTGGCCACCAAGCTTTTATTTTTTCCATCATTTCTTTCTCCTTGATTCCATTCGTTCCTTGACTTCATTATTCCCTATCCATTACTAAACCCCTATCCCAAATTCCCTTTCCCAAAACTTTTAAATGTGAAACCCTAAACCCTAATCCCACACATAAATCCTAAATCCTCTCCCATATTTCCCTAACAAATCTATCCCAATAGTCCCCAATCCCTTACTATTTTTTCCCCTTCCTAACATTCCCTGGTTTCATTTGTTTTCCCCTTGGTGGTAGAAATTAAACTCATCACAAAGAGCAGCAGTCCAGCACAGTTTATATACATAAACATCTTTTTTTTCAAGGTATTTTGTACAGCAGTCATGGCATCTGAGCATTCATCTGATTATGAAATGGAAACCCAAAGTGACTCACCCATGGAGGAGCATGCACCCCGGAGTCCTCATAGAGGAGGTAGACATATCAGAGAAGAACCGGTCACCCTCACTGAATTACAGGCCTGCCCTCTTGCCATGTTTTGTTTCCAGCATTAGTCATGCTATGAGTTTTGTGAAAAGGTGGCTAATGTCCAATTTCATCATGAGTTGGCTCGTCTATTTGCGCTTCATTTACATGGAGATCAGGCTACCATAGCCGGTGTCACCTTCACACTTACACCAGAATCTGTCTCACTAGCAATCGGCATACCAAACATTGGGGAACCATGGACCAAGAGGAAGAAGATTGACCGGCAGCATTATGAGCCATACATTAAAATTGGTTTCTTGAGGCAGCTCAAGAGAGTGTTTCCATTCCGATATCTTAAAGATGAATATGCTCCACTAATGAAATTAATCATGAAATATTTCAGCTGTGAAGGACGGTTCTCACGTTTGTATGGTTATCACATCAGGTTGCTCATGCATTTCACCAGGGTACGGATGATGAACATTCCGTATTTCATTTTCCGGAACATAGAGAGGATGACCACCCTTGTGCAGCACAAAACACCTCAACAGCAACTTAACAGTGTTTATCATTTTGCTCTCATCAAGATTTTGGTGGTTCATCAGCTTGGATTATAGGGCATCACTTGGCATGATTTCATCTCTCGTGACTTCTTCAGAGCTTCACAGGGATTATCAAAGGTTAATCATGAGACAAGTGGACCTTCTCATCAGTATGAGCGCCATGAGACCTCTAGTGTGCCGATATTCATCACATATTAGAGGGGCACTAGACATTTGTTTGCAGCAGCGAGGCGAGTGTTATCTCCACCCGGTGTGGAAGGGGCTTCGCTTCCGACATCAGCACCACAGGTACAGGGCAAAGGCAAGAGGCCAATGTAGGATGAGGGACCTTCAGGTGAACAAGATACTGACTTCATTCTCATTCATGATGATGATACAGATATGGGCCCACAAAGTGCACATCTTAGGGAGATCATTCAGGAGCAGAAAACAGAGATCAAAGCCTTGTCCCTTGACTTGGAGAGGGCTAAGTGGACTATGAAATACTTGGATCAAAAGAAAAAACAGTTTTAAGATCAGCAAGAAATCATGGAGTTACAAAACATCTGCGAGAATCGCCAAGCTGCACAAAGGAGAAGGGTTGAGCTCACTTCATTAGAGCAAGAGATTAATGATGATCGAGAGTTTGGGCTCGAAAGAGTCAACATCCACTTAGAGGGACTGCTAGACAAGGCTGATAAAGACAAAGCATTTCTGAGACTCATGGCTTTCCATTATATGGCACGGAACAAGGTCTGCAATGCACAAATCAGGAATTTAAAGGCAAAATTAAAGAAGGCAATAAGGAAGCAAAAGAGGCAAATGGAGCTTGATCGTCTTCAGATATTGGCTGAAGCCTCTTTAGCCCAACACGAAACTTGATGGAGAAGCTCCAGCCCAAATTTCAAGAAATTTGGGGCATTTTTGGCATTTTGACAAATTTTGGCACAAAAAACAGGGTTTTTCTCCCTATGCGCCGCGCCACGTGGCGCGCGCTTTTGCTAGGGAGCTCCAAATTGCAAATTGTTTACATTTCTAGATTTTTCATGAAAAATCATGGTTGCTGGTGTATGGCCAAGAAATTTGGGCAAGTTTTGAGTCCTCAGGAGGTCAAAAACACTCAAAAAATGACCTCACTGCCCCTGTTTTGACACACAGGAAGCAGTCTTGGGAGATTGAAGTTTTGGAGGGGCAAATGACATCCAAATTGAGAAATTATACTTGGGTTGGAAAGTAGACAGGTAGGGATTTCCAAAAAGAACACTTAGGCTCAATTTGGACTTCGGGAAGTGCCTCAAAATCAGCTCCAAAGTGGCGTGACACATAGAGAATCAGGCGCGGCGCATAGAGGATTTTTGCCCATTTTTCACTCTTCAGCTCAGAAATTCGCCCACTTTTGACCAGTTTTGCTTCTTGAAGTTAATATTGACCTTTCATGATGTAATTTGATAACCATGATGTAATATTGGCACATTTTTACTTGTTCTAGAGGATTCATTCACTAAAAGGTGAAAATTGAATGAATGAATCAATTTCCTAGCATATAGGGGTAAGTTGTTTGACTACCTAGATTTCAGTTCCTTGTTTAGAATTAGTTCAAACAGCTCCTAGAATGATGAGCTCGACCCCTAGAGGCAAGGAAATAGGTTTGGCTTGTCTATATTATGTAATTTCTAAGTCATTTTCAGGGTTGGACATTTGGGATTGCTTGGCACTTCATTGTACATTTCATTTCTGCAATTTTGGCAAAGGAAAGACCAGGGTTTTGTAGCACTTGTTGGGATCCATGTGGCTCTATATTTTGAAGGTGTGTTTCTCTATGTATTGTAAGTTCATTTATGTTATTGTGTATCATTTTCCATTCTCTTGTCTTTTGCAATTAAACAAAAGAGTAATTAAGGTAGAATTCATGAACTGCTATGCTCTTCCTGGATATTTTGTTTAATTCTTCATGTTTTCATCTGTTTGAGGAGGACTCTTGAGACCTTCTTTCCCTCCTTGGCTCCTCATCGGCCTGATCCACCCATTCATTCAAATCCAAAGCATCAAAACTACTGCCTAGCTTGCCCCTACCTGACCTCTACAAAAATCTGGCCTCATCCCCGGACCCAAAATTTGCCTGTCCCTTTTTCCAACAAAACCCCCCAAAAACTCAAATCATAACTTTGCACTTCATACCTAGCCTAAGATCAGTTGCTAAATCAGTCATCTCAAGCCCCATTGATTATCTTTCGCTGAGATTGACTCGGAGAGAGCCCTCTCCTATCCTTGTAGGGCTAGTTACGAGGTTGAGCGCGGTTTGATGTGGACCTAGAACCTTGTCTTTTCAGCCTGAGGCAAATCTAGGCTCTAACATAGTGGCAACCATACTGGGGAGAAAATGGTTTGCTTGCTGATGTCATTTGTTTTATAAGCTACAAACGGAGCCTAAATTTATGCCAGGTAGCCTTCAAAATGCTTTTGCTTTGCAATAGTGCAAGTAGATAAATGCTGCTTCAGTCAATCTCTGGTCTAGCTTGTATTCGTGACACTTGACCTGTAAATCACCCCAGTACATTTGAGAATTCTAAGCTTTTGGATGATAAGTTTAGAATTTGAAAGGCTGAACAAGTTGTTTATGTCCCTTTGATTTCTTGAAAATACACGCTGGCTTCAAAGAGATATACCAGAACTAATCTAGATCCAAATCCTCCCCCTGTTTACGAAAATCCCAATTTGATTTCAAGAATTGTTCGTCAAGAGAGCTCTGTGACTCCCGTTTTTAAGTCTCGTTCATGTCCTGCAATTTTTAAGTATCTTGAAGAGCTTGATTTTGATGAAAAGTTTGAATTTTCATTGTTTGAAACCAAATCCGAAAGTGCTCTTGGTTCTATAGTTCCAAATCCTGACTTTGTTGCAGCTCTTGAAGTTGAAAGAAACAATAAATCAATTGAGAATTTTATCTTGAAGCACCTCCAAAGTGAAATTCACGCTTCAAATATCGTTGATTTCCTAGAAGCTGCATCTGCATCCCTTGGATCTTCCGTAACGGCATCCACCTCAAAAATTCCTACCGAACCTCCCTTCATTCCCACCCTTCCCCCGCAGCCTACTATTTTTGATCAAAATTTTGCTGTAAATTCACCTCCATCTACCCCTTCTACATCCAAAATTGCTTCACCTCCGCATACACCTCCTCACACACCTCACACATCAGCTGCACCCACTCCTCCAACTTCACCAAGACCACCACCAAGAGCAATGGCTGCTCGGTTTGCACCTCTCGCGCTGCCTCAAGTTTTGGGTGACATGCCCGTAGATTATCAGAGTAAAATTCCTTTGTTTGATGGCACTCCTCAAGGTACCACGGCTTAGCAACATGTGGACAAAATGACGGATTTCTTTGAGCTTCATGAGATTGATGCAGAAAACGTGACTATGAGATTATTCGTGCAGACTTTCGCAGGTGAGGTCAGAAAATGGTTCAGAGCTTTGACAGCTAGAAGTATTCCCACATTGGAAGAGCTTCAAAGGTAGTTCTTGGATCGCTGGGAAGTAAAGAAATATCCTCTTCAGATCACTTCTGAATATACCAAGATCAAGCGGAGTGCTGGTGAGTCCGTGCAAGACTATTGTATTAGATTTAATGCGGTTTATAATGAAATTCTTGATGATTTAAGGCCAACTAAAAAGTCAGATTTACTTAAGTTCTTGGATGGTTTTGATTCGGACATGGCTTATCAATCAAGAGAGAGAGATCCAGCTACCTTAGAAGAAATGCAGAAAATCGTCGTTAGTGTTGAGGCAAATTTGAATGACAAGAGAGCTAGATTGAAAACCGAGAAGAGAGTTTCAATAAAGGAAGAAGCTTCTACCTCAGATCAGGTGCTCCGCAAGGTAGAAAAGATGATTGAAAGGTTAGCACTTGATAAGCCTGAACCGCAGATCCGGAATCCTAATTTCCGTGGACAGCAGCAACCTCAATTCAGGATCAAACAGCGTGAGCAGCGAGCATAAGAAACGACATCACAACAACAGCGAGTAGATACACCTCTTCAGCAGAATTTTGTTGGTCCTGAATCTGATGATGAAGACCATGTAATAGGGGAAGAAAATCACTTCTTTACTCCTGATGATATGCCCACCTTTATCACTGAAGATGATGAGTATGCAGAAAGTTCAGCTGTACACCAGGATGCAGATTTTATCTTGGCAAATGACACAACTCTTGAAGAGGAGTCGGATGAGTATCAGAGAGGTTATATGCATGCCTTGTCTACCCAGCAGCGTCAGTATTCACTAAGAAACAGAAATGTCCCCATCAATCCAATCCAGAAAAGAAAGGACGTTCCAGCATCTAAGAATGAGCCACTTGTTGTACCAAATAAAGGAAAAGAAGTTGTTGATCCTACCCCAGCAAATCTGCGCCAGAAAATGAAAGATTCAATCAGCCAATTGTATCAAAAGATAAAGCTAAGAAGAAAGAGGTTCCAGCCAAAGAGGTAGAAAGGACTTCTGCTTTTAGTTTAGAACATGAAATTTCTAAATTGAAGGTATCCATTCCCTTGACTGAACTGATGAGGAACAGCAGTTACAGAGGTCAGGTTTCCAAAATTTTGAACTTTGATCCAATGTTTGATATGGTGAGTGTGGAGGATGATCAACCTGAACTAATTTTTGGACCAACATTGAATGGTGAGTCCCCAGACAGTGATGTGCCTCCTTTTTATATCAGTTTGAGAGGGCATGAGTTTGTGTTGCATAATGCTATGTTTGTTTCTGGCGCCTCCCACAATGTTATGCCAAAGGCTATCATGGAGAAGTTGGGTTTTGACATTACCAGGAAATACCATGATCTTTATTCATTTGATTCTAGCAGGGTGAGATGTATTGGGCTCATTAAAGACTTGGTGGTCAGTTTGGATCAGATTCCAGCTAAAAATGTGTTGATGGATGTGGTGGTGGTAGATAGACCTCCTAGATTTGGAATGCTTCTTTCCAGATCTTGGGGAGAAAAGATTAAAGGAACTATGCAACTTGATTTCTCCTATGCAACGATTCCTGTGTTTGGCCAATTGAGAAAAACTTATTGGGAGCAGAAAATGAAATACACGATTACAAGCAAGGAGAAACCAGTTAATCATCCGATTAATTATGTACATACAGATTTAGAGTCTTTTGTTTTGTATTCATATAGTTTCAATGAGATTGATAGTCAGTTAGTTGTAGCAGATGACATTCCAGAAATAGCAGAGAATTTCAGAGAAGTTTTGAAGAAAGAAAGTCAATAACAGGACAATACCATTCAACGATCAGAAAAGGATAATGGACAGCAAGCAGAAAAAATACAGCAAAAAGAGTTTCAGCACTTAGAAGAAGAGGAAGATGGCCTGTGAACCATCGATTTCGATGGAGCAGTGGGAAATGATGGTGCTGGAATTGGTATTTGGGTACGCAGTCCTTTTTCTGCTCCGAACAAAGTGCCCAGTAATGTGCGGGTATGTTCTTATAAGCTTGCTTTTGATTGCTCAAACAATGAAGTTGAGTATGAAGCTTTGATTGCTCGCCTAAAAATCCTAAGAAAGCTGAATGCTAAGAGGATTTCTGTACATGGCGACTCCGAATTGGTGATTAAGCAAGTTAAAGGCGAATATCAAACAAAACATCCTCGGATGCGGGCATACTGGAATGTTGTTCTAGACATTTTGAAGCTGTTTTCAGATTATACTTTAACGTGTGTGCCTCGTATTCAAAATAGTATTACTGATGCACTTGCTAAGGCAGCGAGTAATTTGAAGATTCCTATGAATTCAAGTAATAAATTTGAAATCCATGTGAAACATCGTCCGACTATCTCAGACAATCAGATATATTGGAAAGTTTTTCAAGATGATGAGGAGATTGATGATTTTCTTCAAAACAAAGGTAAGTTCAAAGATACCTCAATTGATGTAGAACATGATGATGGTAAAGATGATGTGCAGATCAATCAAATGGAAGTGTTGCAGCTCAAGGATAATGTGATTCCTAAAGGCTTGATACCATTAGAAGAACTCTTTGATCATGATGATGTAGCCGGCAAACCAACATTGCAGCCAACAGAGAAGGGAGTCGAAGAGGTGAATATTGGAACAGCCGAACATCCGAAGATGGTAAAGCCATCCAAAACATTGCCACAAAAGGTAAAGGCAAAATATATCAGTTTGTTGTCATCTTTTGCCGATGTGTTTGCTTGGGAATATTCCAACTTGAAGACATATGATACCAATATAATTCAGCACACAATTCCTATTAAGCCAAATCAGAAACCTTTCAGACAGAAGTTAAGGAGGCTTAATCCAAAATTGCTGCCATCGATTGAGAAGGAGGTAAATAGGTTGTACAAATCAGGAATCATCATCCCCATCCGATTTTCTGATTGGATCTCTAATTTGGTGCGTGTGCGAAAGAAGACAGGTGAGATCCGTTTGTGCATTGATTTTAGGAATCTCAACAAAGTTTCATTGAAGGATAATTATCCGCTGCCAAAAATGGATCACATACTTCAGCGAGTAGTTGGAGCATCTCGTATGTCACTACTCGATGGTTATTTTGGATATAACCAAATTTTATTCCATGAAGATGACCGAGACAAAATAGCATTCACTACTCCGTGGGGGACTTTTCATTACGCTAAAATGCCTTTCGGTTTGAAGAATGCAGGTGCCACATTTCAGTGGGAAATGGATATGGCTTTCGCAAATGAGAAGGATGTCTTCTTGGTTGTGTACCTAGATGATTTGACGGTGTTTTCTAATTCAGACGAAGAACACATGTATCATTTGAAAACTATTTTTCAAAAGTGAAGAAAATATGGTGTGTCGTTGAATCCGAAGAAGAGCTAGTTCACCATGGATGAGGGCAAACTTCTTGGACACATCATATCAAAAGATGGCATTTGTATTGATCCAACATGTGTAGAAGCGATTCAGAAAATTGATCTTCCCTGGAACAAGAAGGAGATTCAGTCTTTTAATGGTAAGATGAATTTTTTACGCCGCTTTGTACCTAATCTTGCTGAACATCTAAGAGAAATTACAAACATGCTTAAGAAGGAAAACCAAGTGAAATGGACCGAAGAGGCTATAAAATCTTTCAATCTAGTAAAATTGGCTCTTTCTTCAACCCCGATTCTAATCATCCCGGATTATACTCAGGATTTAATATTGTTTTCATTTGCTTCGGAGCATACTTTGGCAGCTGTATTAATGCAGAAAAAAAAAAAGATGAGCATGAAAGACCCATTGCTTTCTTCAGCCGGACTATAAGAGATGTCGCTTTGAAATACAACATTATTGAGAAGCAATCCCTTGCACTTGTAAAAGCATTGAAAGACTTCCACGTATATATTCTGCATTCCCATATTTTGGCTTATGTTCCTAATGCTGCTGTCAAAGATATTTTAGTACAAATAGATCCAGAAGGAAGACGTGGCAAGTGGATTGCGGCTTTGTTGGAGTATGATGTGGATATAAAGCCCACAAAGCTTGTCAAAGGACAGGGATTGGAAAAGTTAATGGCTGAATCAAATCTACACGTCTTGGACATAAATCTGATTGCTGCTATGTCCGATGAAAATGAGCAAGGTCCGTCAATTCAGGTAGCTGAAATCTTTGTTCTTTCTTCATGGTATTCAGATATTATATATGTGCTTCAGAATTTGTCCGTGCCACCTGGTATGGCTAGAAACAAAGCTAGAACTCTTAAGTTAAAGGCTGCTAAGTTTTGTATTTTGAATTCTGCACTTTATTGGAAAGATCCCAGTGGCGTTTTGTTAAATTTTTTGGTGGAAGAAGAAGCGAAGCAGGTCATGGAGGATTCCATAAAGGAGATTGTGGCGGTCACCTTTTTTGGAAAACAACGGCAAATAAAATTCTGAGAGACGGATACTATTGGCCGACATTGTTTACTGATGTGTTCAAGACTGTCAAGAGCTGTCATAACTGTCAGATTTTTGAAGGAAAGCATAAATTACAGCCTTTGTCGCTTAAGCCCATTAAGGTGAGTGCCCCTTTTCAGCAGTGGGGGTTGGATTTCATTGGTGAAATTCATCCTGCTTCTTTAGGTCAGCATAGATGGATCCTCATGGCGACAGATTATTTCACGAAGTGGATCGAAGCAATTCCCACTAGGAAAGCTATGGATGCGGTAATAATTTCATTCCTTGAGAATAATATTTTGTCTCGTTTTGGTTGCCCGAATAAGTTAATCACTGATAACGCAGCAGCTTTCAAGTCAAAAAGGATGGTTGAGTTTTGTAATAAATATCACATTACTTTGGGGCACTCAACCACCTATCATCCACAAGGCAATGGATTGGCGGAGTCTTTCAACAAATCTTTGGTTAATATCATTAAAAAGTTGCTGGAAATAAATAAGAAAACTTGGCATAAGAAGTTGGTCCATGCACTTTGGGCAGATCGAGTGAGTCAAAAGAAATCCATTGGTATGTCCCCCTTTGAGCTAGTTTATGGAGTTGATACAGTGTTTCCTACCTCTCTTGCAGCTCCGGTAGTCAAACTTCTTCAGGAGGCTGGTAGTGAAGATGATCCAATGCAGAGAAGAATAAATCAAATGATCCATTTGCAGCAGACATGGGAAGATGTTTTTCAAAACACGTTCAAGTTGCAAGAGAGAATTAAAAAGATTTATGATAGAAAAGCAAAGGCGGACAAATTTCAGTTGGATGATGTGGTGCTGAAGTGGGATGCAAGGAATGAGGAAAAGGGCAAGCACGGTAAGTTTGAAAATCTCTGGAAAGGTCCTTTTAAGATTGCAGCATATCGGGGTCAAAATGCCTTTCTTCTGAAGGAGATGAATGGGGAAGATTGTCTCGGAGGGCCGGTCAATGGTCGGCTGCTCAAGCGGTACCTTTTCTGAGTTATTTCTATTGTTTACATTGTCAATGTAAATACCATTTTATTTCAGTTTCATTTCAAGAGTGTGCTATGATCTTTTCTTCAGTCTGGGGCCTGAAGTGAAGGCTATAATTCTGAAGAAATATTTCCGTTTTGAGTTCAGTTTGTCGAGTCATTTTTTTAGTCATTTTAGTTTCATCATCGAGTCGTTTTGAGTAGTGTTTCAGTCAAATAAATTGAGTCAGAGTCTTGTGGTGTTTGTCGAAATAATGATTCCATAGCCCAATGGATAAGGAATTGTCTAGCTCTCCCAGAGATCTGCCGTTCTTGGCACCTCCAAGGAGCTACCATCCCCATTGGAGCCAATGTTAGAGTCGGTCTGGTCATCCCTCTGTCAGAGATCATTTCTCTTATTTCATTTCATTTTTAGGTGTCTCATTCAGCTCGATCATCTGCATTCCGCTAGGGGCATGCCGTAATCTGACGGAAGGGTCTTGTCATACATTACCCCTCATGCCTTATCCATGCTGGCTCAGTTCTGTCTGTCAAAATCAAGTTTTAAAATCACTTACAGTCCTATTTTAGTCTATTGATCAACAAAGGTCATTTCAGTCATTAGGTCTAGGGTTAGCCAATTTGGTCTTCAACAATGTATAATAATGCCAGCAGACTCATGAGGGAGGTCCTTAATAGGTTTTCATTTCCAATATTTTCATCATCACAAGCTCGACTATGACTTTCTTCAAAACTCTGTTTTGTCAAAAAGTTTTTTAGTTGTTGAAATCTCCAGGTGTAGCCCTGGTCTTCCTTTGTTAAGACATGCCACTATCCCTACAAAAAATTGACAAAAGACTCATCACTCAAGCCAAAAAATCAAAAGGGAAACAAAAAGACAGAGTTTTATTAATTGTGGAAAAAGTGCCAAGTCAAAACATTACAAAGTGGGTTTGTGAGAAGCAAAAATCAAATCCATCACTATACGATGTTCTCATGGTTTCAAAACATTCATTTTCATCTAGGAGGTCAAAGAGAGTTGAAGTTTAGTGTTGAGAGGGCAAACTTGCAAAGTTTCAAGCCAAAGCTGTGTTTAAAGCCAGCACGGCGCATAGAGCAGGTGGCGTGGCGCATTGGGGAGGCGCGACGCATTGGGCGCGATCAGCCAGTGCAAACTAACATGGGCACGGCACACTGGGACGGTGCGGCGCGTTGGGCAAGCTGCGCAGCGCACTCAGCTGTCTGGCCTGAAAAATGCCATAACGGCCTCCAAACGCCAAAATCATGCCAATTTCCTTTGTTTCAAGTAGGTGGAGCTCCATTTCTCTTGTGCATTAAAGTTTGGTAGTTATGCTATGATGGTTGGTGTGTTGAGTTTCCAAACCAACGATCAAAGCCTATTATTTTGAATTCCTCAAATATAAGCTGCTGCCTAGGGTTTCAAAAATTGTTGGCCACCAAGCTTTTCTTTTTTCCATCATTTCTTTCTCCTTGATTCCATTCGTTCCTTGACTTCATTGTTCCCTATCCATTACTAAACCCCTATCCCAAATTCCCTTTCCCAAAAATTTTAAATGTGAAACCCTAAACCCTAATCCCACAAATAAATCCTAAATCCTCTCCCATATTTCCCTAACAAATCTATCCCAATAGTCCCTAATCCCTTACTATTTTTTCCCCTTCCTAACATTCCCTGGTTTCATTTGTTTTCCCCTTGGTGGCAGAAATTAAACTCATCACAAAGAGCAGTAGTCCAACACAGTTTATATACAGCAGCATCTTTTTCTTCAAGGTATTTTGTACAGTAGTCATGGCATCTGAGCATTCATCTGATTATGAAATGGAAACCCAAAGTGACTCACCCATGGAGGAACATGCACCCCGGAGGCCTCATAGAGGAGGTAGACATATAAGAGAAGAACCGGTCGCCCTCACTGAATTACAGGCCTGCCCTCTTGCCATGTTTTGTTTCCAGCATTAGTCATGCTATGAGTTTTGCGAAAAGGTGGCTAATGTCCAATTTCATCATGAGTTGGCTCATTTATTTGTGCTGCATTTACATGGAGATCAGGCTACCTTAGCCGGTGTCACCTTCACAGTTACACCAGAATCTGTCTCACTAGAAACCGGCATACCAAACATTGGGGAACCATGGACCAAGAGGAAGAAGATTGACCGGTAGCGTTATGAGCCATACATTAAAACCGGATTCTTGAGGCAACTCAAGAGAGTGTTTCCATTCGGATATCTTAAAAATGGATATGCTCCACTAATGAAATTAATCATGAAATATTTCAGCTGTGAAGGACGGTTCTCACGTTTGTATGCTTATCACATCAGGTTGCTCATGCATTTCACCAGGGTACGGATGATGAACATTCCCTATTTCATTTTCCGGAACATAGAGAGGATGACCACCCTTGTGCAGCACAAAACACCTCAGCAACAACTTAACAGTGTTTATCATTTTTCTCTCATCAAGATTTTGGTGGTTCATCAGCTTGGATTACAGGGCATCACTTGGGATAACTTCATCTCTCGTGACTTCTTCAGAGCTTCACAGGGATTATCAGAGGTTAAGCATGAGACAGGTGGACCTTCTCATCAGTATGAGCGCCATGAGACCACTAGTGTGCCGGTATTCATCACATATCAGAGGGGCACTAGACATTTGTTTACAGCAGCGAAGCGAGTGTTATCTCCACCCGGTGTGGAAGGGGCCTCGCTTCTGACATCAGCACCACAGGTATAGGACAAAGGCAAGAGGCCAATGCAGGATGAGGGGCTTTTAGGTGAACAAGAGACTGACTTCATTCTCATTCATGATGATGATACAGATACGTTCCCACAAAGTGCACATCTTAGAGAGATCATTTAGGAGCAGCAAACAGAGGTCAAAGCCTTATCCCTTGACTTGGAGAGGGCTAAGTGGACTATGAAATACTTGGAGCAGAGGAACAAATAGCTTGAATATCAGCAAGCAATCATGGAGTTACAAAACATCCACGAGAATCGCCAAGCTGCACAAAGGAGAAGGGTTGAGCTCACTTCATTGGAGCAAGAGATTGGTGATGATCGAGAGTCTTGGCTCGAAAGAGTCGACATCCACTTAGAGGGACTACTGGACAAGGCTCATAAAGACAAAGCATTTCTAAGACACATGGGTTTCCATTATATGGCACGGAACAAGGTCTACAAGTCACGAATTAGGAATTTAAAGGCAAAATTAAAGAAGGCAATAAGGAAGAAAAAGAGGAAAAGGGAGCTTGATCGTCTTCAAATATTGGCCGAAACCTCTTTAGCCTAGCATGACACTTTATGGAGAAGCTCCAGCCCAAATTTCAAGAAATTTGGGGCATTTTTGGCACATTAACAAATTTTGGCACAAAAAACAGGGTTTTTCTCCCTATGCGCCCCGCCATGTGGCGCGCGCTTTTTCTAGGGAGCTCCAAATTGCAAAAGTTTTACATTTCTATATTTTTCATGAAAAATCATGGTTTCTTGTGCATGGCCAAGAAATTTGGGCAATTTTTGAGTCCTCAGGAGGTCAAAAACACTCACAAAATGACCTCACTGCCCCTGTTTTGACACATAGGAAGCGGTCTTGGGAGATTGAAGTTTTGGAGGGGCAAATGACATCCAAATTCAAAAATTCCACTTGGGTTGGAAAGTAGATAGGCAGGGATTTCCAACAAGCACACTTGGGCTCAATTTTGAATCAGGAAGTTTCTAAAAATCATCTCCAAATTGGCACGACGCATAGAGAATCAGGCGCAGCGCATAGAGGATTTTTGCCCATTTTTCATTGTTCAGCTCAGAAATTCGCCCAGTTTTGCTTCTTGAAGTTAATATTGACCTTTAATGATCTAATTTGATAAACATGATGTAATATTGGCACATTTTTACTTGTTCTAGAGGATTCATTCACTAAAAGGTGAAAATTGAATGAATGAATCAGTTTCCTAGCATATAGGGGTAAGTTGTTTGACTACCTATATTTCAGTTCCTTGTTTAGAATTAGTTTAAACAACTCCTAGAATGATGAGCTAGACCCCTAGAGGCAAGGGAATAGGTTTTCCTTGTCTATATTATTTAATTTCTAATTCATTTTCAGGGTTGGACATTTGGGATTGCTTGGCATTTCATTGTACATTTCATTTCTGCAATTTCGACAAAGGAAAGACTAGGGTTTTGCAGCACTTGTTGGGATCCATGTGGCTCTATGTTTTGATGGTGTGTTTCTCTATGTATTTGTAAGTTCATTGATGTTATTGTGTATCATTTTCCCTTCTCTTGTCTTCTGTAATTAAACAAAAGAGTAATTAAGGTAGAATTCATGAACTACTATGCTCTGCCTGGATATTTTTTTTAATTATTCATGTTTTCATCTGTTTGAGGAGGACTCTTGAGACCTTCTTGCCCTCCTTGGCTCCTCACCGGTCTGATCCACCCATTCATTCAAATCCAAAGCATCAAAACTACTGCCTACCTTGCCCCTACCTGACCTCTGCAAAAATCTGGCCTCATCCCCATACCCAAAATTTGCCTGTCCCTTTTTCCAACAAAACCCCAAAAAAACTCAAATCATAACTTTTCACTTAATACCTAGCCTAAGATCAGTTTCTAAATCAGTCATCTCAAGCCCCATTGATTATCTTTCGCTAAGATTGACCCGGAGAGAGCCCTCTCCTATCCTCGTAGGGCTAGCTACGAGGCTGAGCGTGGTTTGATGTGGACCTAGAACCTTGTCTTTTCAGCCTGAGGCAAATCTAGGCTCTAACAGGTTGTATGGGAAGCGTAGGGAGTCACGGATGACAATATAAAGAAAGAAATGCTAGTCAGTGCTCTGCAGGATCGCGTACTGACTTGTTACATTAAACATTCCAATGAAAATCCGAACGCAGGGATCGCGGATATCCAAGATGCGCTAAACAAGGAATTTAGCAGGCCAAAATCAGAGACACAATCGATCATTGGATTTAAGGAAATCACAATGCTTCCAGGTAAGACCCCCTAGGAGCTGGATCAGAGACTGAAGTGTACAATTCATAAAGCCAATATGACCTTGACAGATGGGCAACACCGTGCATGGTTTGTAGCCTCGCTAATGCCGCATCTAAGGAACGCGTTGTCACAGCAGAAGCTAACCACTCTGGCCGAGGTCTTGGAGATTGCGATGAGACTACACGAGAGCCCGATACAAGATCCTAACCTAGGAGTTCAATATATCCACGCACAGTTGAAAAACTTGTGCCTTGAGATGCAGAGTTTGAAACAAGACAGGACAGCTCGCCCAGAAGCCTGCGAGGAAGTATGGTGCGTAAAGTGCAAAGGCTAGGGACATGACAAGGACCATTGTCCAGTCTTCATGAACCACCTAGCAGGAGGAGGACCAATGCCATTGAGATTGGAAGCACAAGAAGGATCGAGCGTGGTGCCTGCACTATGGTGCAGGATTTGTCAGATAGGAGGGAAGCATGCTACAGATAACTGCCATTTATTACAGAAGGATACGCAGAATTCCTAGCAGTTGTTATGTAATTTCTGTAGTTCAGTAGGCCACGATGAGTGCACTTGTAGAAGTTATGAACTGATGATGGGTCAGACTCCTACCTACAGAGTTCTGACAAAAACACGGGCCCTCGATAAAAATGCAGGGGTGGTGCGCCCTGGATTTTAGGGCCACGGACGAGGTCAAGATGGAATGGGACCAGGAAGAGGTCACAGACAATTGATATGTTACAATTTCAGAGGGCTAAGGCATTATGCCTACGATTGTACAAATCCAACGAGACCGTCATGCTTATATTGTACCTAGTTTGATCACGAGATGGAGGACTGTCCCACGCTGATAGCGAGGTTGTGCGATAAAGGAGCACTCCAACCTCCCCCAACTCAAAAACTATAAATGATGAGGTTTGAGCCATGTGAGGAAGACTTGAATGTAAATATCATGCTCCGAAGTGGTATCACGACAGGAGATGACAAAGGCAAGTAGCCCGAAGAAAATGCCTGGGTTCACAAGGCTTCAACAAAGGAACCAGAATTTGATTTAGAGCGCACTAAGGAGACATTCATAGAAGCTAAGAAGAGCTTCGCGGATGCCTCCACTTCAGGAATTAAAGACAAACTGGAACTGTAAATGGACCCATCAATGCTCACTACATTTTTGTAGGCATGCATGAAGTTGTTGCGCAACAACAAAGCTGTGAAGGGACTACAAGAACTCATCACTAGATGTGCTGGAACCACGCCAGGATAACCGTGTGTGGTCCAGAAGCTCGGGAAGCACACAACACGAATAGGAAGAGAAATGAGATTGACTACATAGATCAAGGAATATGAAATGGATCAAGTGATTTTGGATCTAGGATCGGACACGAACATCCTGCCAAAGTAGACATGGGAGCGCATGGGCAGACTTGCACTGCAATGGTCTCCTATTAAATTGTGAATGACGAACCAACAAAAGATCCTACCTATGGGAAGATTGCAGGGAATAGTGGTAGATATCGAAGGTGCAAGCACGCTAGCAGATTTCGAAGTGATAGAGATTGTTGATGACAGCAATCCCTATCCCGTGCTACTAGGAATATATTGGGCCACTGACATGAATGGAGTGATAAATATAAAGAAGTGCAAGATGATTTTTGAGAAAAAGTCACTGCGCATAGTGGTACCTTTAGACCCCGCGGAACGATTGCGCTACACAGAACCAGTGCGTGACTATGATAGTGACGACGATCTAGACTGTATCTACAAGATAACTGTGTGAGAGCAGGACTGGGTAAATCCAACAGTGGATGGAAAACTCTCGTGGGAGTTCGAAAGCTCCTGCACCTCAGATTCAAATGAGGAAATAGAATGATGGCAGAATCGGTTGCACGAGGTAACCATGCTCAACTGTAACATGATGACAAGGTCGCTGCACTACATGGCAACATAGGTAAGAGATCTATCTATGTATGACGAGTTGAGCAAGGTGGATTATTTCCTGAACAAATTTGAAAGAGAAGTACCTTAAAAAGAGTGTTTCGACACTCTGAAATGAGTATTGCGCGCTACTCCCGCAAGATGGTGGGGTACGCATCGAAGAAGTTTTGAGGACTGGCGCGAATGTAGAAGGATGATGCACATGCGGTTTGGAAAACCTCAGATGTAGATGAAAGCCGAGTATGACAGACGAAGTAGCCCACACGCCCACCTTTCTAGATGGGTACATGCGTATGGTGCACAACCTACACGAACACACACCATCCTCGCGATAAGAAACACAACCGACAAGCAAGAGCGGGAAATACAATGGCACGAACAACCCCTCCGGTTGGGACCAGGAAGTATGATAAGACCAAGCACGCAGAAACATATTCACGTAGAAGCTTTTGAAAAAGTACGTGAAGCAATGAACGTGGTCCACCTTGTGAAACGAACTAATTGGGACCTGCGCGTACTAGTGGTTCTCTAGCCTTATAGGACCATGTACAAAACCATGACTGCGCAGGCACTACTGTAGCTGAAGTATGAAGCGAATGTTGTAATCCATATATAGCATGCAAAGCCTAGTCCGCGCATAGTAGCATGAGTAGATACGATGGTTTGTGAAGCCCAGAAAGAAGGGATCACACAGCCGCAAAAAACAGAACGCATGGGACTTGCGGAACAAATCCAATAGGGAAACGTTAGACTCCACAAACTTGAAGAAGAAAGGGTACGGTTAAGGAAGAAAAGCACTTTTATGGACGTGGAAGTCAAGAAGATGGAGGACAAGATAAAGAAATATTTTCTCGGCAAAAATACCAGAATGGTAAAGCAGGGTGTGTGCGATCACGATGACAGGGTTAAGGCCTATTGCCGCAAATTGATCAGTCTGATGCCTTGGCTTGGACCGGATATTGCTAATCATAATGACCAGGGTAGCACGTTGCAAGTAATAAAGTACACGATGCCGACCATAATAGTAAGCGGTAGAGGTTCTCCAGGCAACATGATGAATGAGCGGATGAAACTTTTCACCCGTGGTGCGACCAACTGACTAGTCGAGGGAAGAACAATCTTAGCAATCTAAGCAGTTGGAAGGGAGTGCGGGACTATAAACTATCTTGCCCGGGAGCTCCATGATGTTGGATATGTGTGCAGAAGCAAAGAGTCATAAGGTCCGTGACCACGCACGGGGGGTTGCACTGCCGTGTAGGTTGGCCAGAAAGTGACTATTGAAGTCACTATTCACGATGGGATGCTCGACTTGAGGCCAAATGGAGTGGGCGACAAGCAATTAAGACGCGATTTATGGGAAAAATCTGGGAAAATATACTGCCAAGGGAGCATTAATGAACCATATTTGGGGGGAATGGTCGAATTCGAATTCCAAAAGAGCTATAAAATACAAAGGGTTGCTCAACAAACAACACTTGGTCATTTGCGAATTGAGTGGTCGAGCAAAACCCTTATTTTTGTGAGCCGAGCGTTGATTAAGCCCCTGAATTTGTGAGTGATAGATTGATGCACAGATACAAAGGAAACAACTAAGGATGGTATGGAGATAGCAGAAGTGACCGCTGAGGAGGTCGTCCAAGCCCTAACTGTTGGGGATGTTTCAGAAAGTGTTGGCACCGCGCATGCCAAGACCCAATAAGGACAAACAAGCAATGGCTCCCGTACGCGTGTCCCTGCGGAACACATTGCACAGAAAACTGTCGATGGAGGAGAAGGGTAAAGCCATCACTATAGAAACAGATGAAGAAGAAGAAGATCTGCAGGATATTATCATCACAGAAGAAGAAGATTAAGGCATGGAGGTGGATACTTAGCCTACGCACTCTGCGACAAAACTGCCTGCCTATGTCCCCCCACCAAAAGGGAAGGCCAAAGTGCCCAAGGACCTGGATGAGACCAACATCTCGCTCCAGACCCCGCTCCTTCTAGATGGAATTATGTTTGAAGGCATG
The DNA here is from genome assembly GCA_031772625.1 of Pinus tabuliformis. Classification (NCBI taxonomy): domain Eukaryota; kingdom Viridiplantae; phylum Streptophyta; class Pinopsida; order Pinales; family Pinaceae; genus Pinus; species Pinus tabuliformis. Next base: position 1,482,974,113 of record CM062818.1, read on the forward strand.
CACCTAGGCTGCATGGCGAGCTTGAAATTCAAAGATTAGGACCTCACTGACCACGAGAAGTTCCTTCACCTTGAGACCAGAAACCTCATGAAGAAGAACACCACGGGGGGGTGACAGCATTAGAGCCACGGAAGTGGTTTCGCTGAGTGGAAAAGGTTGGGCTGCTGAACCTACTCTGGGTATCGCATTTCCATCGCGCCCCAATAACCATTTTCGTCATCAGGCAGCTGCTCTGCCTGGTGCATGATGGGTGTCTATGGCTAGAGCAGCCCATCCCCATCATGGAATACTTGATTCATCGCGTCTCCTAACTTCCATACAAAGGAGAGGACCCCGTGGCCATATTGGAAGGGAAGGGCAGTGATTTGGCCATCACAGAGTCCATGAAGAAAAAGTACAGGTTGGAAAAGAAGAAGAGGGGCTACGCCATCTCGAGCATCAAGGACAAAGCAGTATGTGTGGCAACCCAAATCCTAGCAGGAAAAGTTATGCGCAAGTGTCGCGCAGAAGAGGTACCTACGCCAGTGGTCGCACTAGCCGAGTAGTGGACGAAGGGGGTCCAATTTAACTTGTCTGAATTCCTCTACATGGAATTTTTAGAGAATTGTTGTGAAGCCCAGGAATAGGGCAAAACGTTCCACTACGCATTCTTGTTGCTGTCCGTAGTGCTCGTAGGTGGGGAATTGCTAGAGGATAGTCAATTCCCCATAATTGACAAAGATTTACCAGAGGTCGCGAAGTACGCTTCGCTCTAGGCCATGAAGGATGCTAAAAGGATACGTGATAGAAAGATCTTCTGGGTGTTCATGGAGATGAACCTCATAATTTGGATCAACCGTAAGCCACGTTTTTCAACCACGGTTTACAATAGTCTGTAGAGTTTTGTGGAATTTAAGGCAGATATGCATAACATATATATCAGGGCGCGCAAGGACCCGAATAAACAGTGGAAAAATCTACCCTTTGTAGCCACCGATGACGCCACTTTCAATGTCTTGGAGGCATGGCTGCTGGAATGGCATACCCTGGACATTGCAGAAGTCGAGAAGTTAACAGCGCAAAAGAAGAAAGATGAGGCCAAGCTGCGCATCGCACAATTGGCCGAAAAATGAAGGAAGGAAACAACAGTAGCAAAAGTGCGGGCAACGCGAGACGTGGCATAAAAAGAAGCTGAGTAGGAAAAGGCCACAACAACAACAACAGCACAGGAAGTAGCTGTGAAGGCGGGCGAGGGCCAAACAATGCCTTCGTAGGGGTAGGAAGCAGAGGAAGCAGAAACATAAGAAGGAGGCATGGACCCATGAACCGCATCAACACAGCTGAAGTGCCAGCACCCATCAGAGCAGGCAGGGTCACAAAAGAAGGTCACAACCTCTAAATTTTCCATTGACCCGATCGCCCTAACCGAGGGTGATCTGCATGACATCAGCGAGACAGTGCGCGATGTCACCAATGAGGCTCTCAAAGATTTCATGCAGGAGAACTAGATTGTGTTGGGGGCCCTTAGAGCACAGTTGTAGGAATTACAGGCACACCCCCCTCAGGTTGGTACCCTTTCAACCAACCTCGCAGTCGAATCCACGGTAGCAGAGCAAATTTTGCACACACAGATGACGAACACAATAGTGTTGCTGAAAGGGGCACTAGTGACATCAAATGAGGCCGACAGGCCTTCAGTTAGCGCACTAAAAGGTCTCGGTTTTAATCTATATGCCCTCCCGCACGAGACATTATATGTGTTGCGAGATGGGATAACTGCAAAGCTACGAGCTAGGGAGAGCCGTGCGCTCCAAGTCCTTAGTGAGCAAAAAATAAATATGGAACAACTAAGCTTGCAGCACGATGAATTGGTGTCACAAAATCAACAGCTGGTACAGGTGATAGATGACGCTTGCCAAAGCATCCCGGAGCTAGCCATCCCAACAGATATACCAGCAGAGGTGTAGATCCACAAGTTAGCAGTAGGGGTCTACGAGGCTAGGGAGGAAATGACAAAAGTACAGCTAGAGCTGAATATTCAGATCGTCGAGCTGTGGTTAAAGGCGCAGCCATCCACTCCCCCGGAAGTCAAAGAACAACATGCCGACACTATCATAGCGGGATTGGAGGAAATCAGAAGTGCAGTGCGAGAGTGCACCAGAGTCTTGTGCGAATACAGTAGGCTAAAGCACTGAAGGAGCAGGTGGACGCGGCACGACATAAGGAAGTAGTCCTAAAAGTGCGCGTCCAGCCTTGGATCGACGAGGCCTTCACCATCACAGCAGATATCGAAGGCAAGCTCACACACATGCAGGGTATGCACACATTGATGCAAAGAAGCACTCCCAACACAGATGTCTCGGAACAGCATATGCAGCAGATCCAGCAAGCAACAGCTCAGTGCATTGTTGACCTCCACACAGTTCGAGAATAGTTGGAGGGACTCCATGCAAAGATTGTTGCACCGATAGAGTGACTCGAGGGCGAGTCACGATGTTTATGTTGGGGGCTTGTTAGACATGGAATGCCCCTAAGGCATGTTTTGGGGCTCAAAACCCAAGTTTTGACCGAATCTTGTTGTAAAGCTTTGTGAATTGCTGGCGCGAGGCATGAAAGTATGATAGAGTCACAGGGTTGTCCCCCCTAGTTTTGTAATGTAATGTCAGCTAGATAGACCTACCCATGGTTCGTGGACAATGGGATTGTATAAATAGAGTGAGGCTCTAAGTGTAAAAGAAAGAAGAAAGAAGTAGGAAAAAGTCTAAGTGATTAAGTCACAAGTTGAAGGGTATATTTGGGTCGTAGAATAGGATAAGGCTCTGCAGCTGAGTGGGCAGAGGCCTAATAGTCCGCAGCTGAGTGCGCGGACCCCTACACCTGAGTGTGCAGGGCGAAGTCGAGTCTGTAACCGAGGAAGGAATTAATAAAGAGAAGTTTTGTTATAATTCTGTGTATCTGTTCTTGGGTTAATGAATGATTGATATAATTTGCAAATATACTGTTTATTTACTACGCGCACCTGTATGAATGGTTTATATTGTTAAGTATACTTAAAGCACTAAAGTAGGCAAAGCTAGTTAACTAACGTTGGAATACTAGTAAGGTCTTGGGTAATAATGCTGAGTGCGACATTCAACCCCTGGGTAGGGTTGCGCGAATGTAGTATATCAGGTTGTGAAGTACGGGAAAGTGCACAAAGCAACCTGTGTGTAGGGTCAAACCGTGAACCAGTTGAACTCCTTAGACATCTCCAGGGTGTGGAAACCTGGTTCGAGCACCCTCCCATACTATTTCGGGTGAGACCTCAGTCCGTGTTCCATGGACTGTTGCCAAAAGGGCCAGTGGTACCAGGATTTGTTTGGCTAATTTAACTCCGAACCTGGGTTAGGCCCCAATAAGCCAACAATGAAAGCAAGTGTGTTTTTTCTTTTTGAAAAAAAAGTAGATTTAAATCATAATCTATGGAAAAGGGGTTTTATCGATTTATAAATACACCTGAATTGATCCAAAAATTCTATCAAAATTTTGGTAGGACGATTTCTTTAAATTGTTGCGAAGCAAGATTTTGACAACTAAAAAGAAGTTAACAACTCAGATTCCATGATTCTTTTGCAACAAGTGTTTTTGGATAGGGAAGATATCTTTTTCCTTTTTAAAAAATTGGCACAAAATTTCCACTAATCAAAAGATGTTTACAATGGGTACATGGATAGCAACAACCTTCATTTAGAAGTGCAAAACACTTGGCACCATAGCTATATGCAACTAACATGAAATAATCACTTGCTCAAAACACTATTGAGACCATCCTTTTACATACCTTTTGGAAAAAATTCATACTTAGAAAATTACAACATATTTTTCCAATGCATAGATCGAGCTTCTGAGAACCAGAGGCACAAAAACTGATGGAAGAGCTTTGTAATGGAAAATATTTCAAAACTAGCCATGATCACTATGATATTTCTTTGTGATCCACTATACCATAAGTGCACCTATAGTAAAAAAAAAGTTAACAAAAATAAAACTGCTACGAAATTGATACCTTTAATAAGAGATGATCACCAGAGAAAGAGGAGCTCCATTAATTGGAGGAGAAGCGTTAGAAGGTGAAGAAATATTAACTAGTGGAACTTCAAACACCGTAAGATTGTCAGTGATGTTCTCTGAGTTAGAGTCTGAATCCGACAAAACGTACTTCTACACCCACTGCAGACAAATGAAAATATCATCAAAATATTATCGAATGCTTCTAAGGATAGTTTCCATATCCTCCTGTCCTACAAATATCTTGTAATGATCCACTTGTTTGTCTTAGATGACCAAATGGAAGAGGCTGTCCAACTTTTGGTAACTTGCAACAGAATATAATAAGTGCGATTTCTTCTTTCTAAAATTACCAGGGTCTAGAATCCATTCGAATTGTTGATTACCCACTTCAGAGTCTGAAAAGTAATTTTTCCCCAAATTCAATAGATTCAAGTTGTTGAATCTCCTTTCTGAATTCCAAAGGAATTGTGTCAAACAAATTTTCCATCAAATTCCAACTAAATAAACACCTAGATTGAAAGGAAAACCTACTGTTGGATCCTCCCCTATGGCTTTCCATTCTCTACCAAGGTGGCATAGTCGATTGGAGAAGTGCATAAGGAAGGTAGTGTAGACTAACACTAGGACTACCTTGAGGACTCTTAATCAAATTTAACACCTAATTCACATAAAGAAGGTGTGAATTTATTCGACAAAGGACTATATCATCCCTAAAACCCATAACGCGCAGAACTAGACAAAACCCACAACAACATAAAACCCATTGATTCCCAAAGTCAAAAGGAGTTAAAATTGGCGCTAGAGGGAGAATTAAACCAACATGCAGTTTCAATTATTTTTGACAATAAACGAGTTCTTTGGATAAGAGAATGAGATGAGGAACAATAATGATGCAAGGGACAAGTTCTTGGGTTTGTAAGGGGAGATGAGATGTGACTATGAGACCAAGGCCATATGTTTTACCTAGAAATTGTAACATATCAGCATAACGAAAAGGAGAAAATAGGTTGAGAGAATGATACAACAATGGATAACCTTCATAACACCTAATCATAGGAAAAATGTGTGTAAACATAAACGAAAAATGATTCCACCAAATTTTAAGCATCAAAAAACTCAATAACCCCCTTTGTAACTTGGAAGGACCAGGTAAAAATAAACCAATAAAACAAAATTGAGAAATTTCCCCGGTACTAGACCCTGCACACTAGTACATGACAGTTAAATGAGATACCTGGGAAGTCAGGGCCCTGAAGCGTCGATGAGGGAGCACAACCACGAATTCGAAAACTGACCCTATGGTTGCACTATGTAAGAAGAGAATAAAAAACATTGATTATGAATCCTTCGGTAATAAAGGGGTTCTCTAACCTCAATATCTTCCCTCTTGCGAGTTTGAAGAAATGGTTGTTGACGCACAGAGGATGTCATGTGAAGCATTGCAAGATAGAGTCAAACCTAAAACAATACAATGTTACATAATTCACCACTGTAAAGTACCATGTACACTTTCCACCCTTGACATACACCATGCCATTTATAATTCCACGAGGAGGATAAATAGCATGCAGTGCAAGGACCATTACTCTGTCAAGTAAGGACCAAGGTGGGACAAGTGTTTAGTATGACACACCCCTTAAGGAAATAATTCGTTCTACACTGCAAGGATCCATTAATGAGTTGCACACATGATTCATCGGCTCCCATAGTGGATCTTGTCAGAACTATTAAAGCAAATCTACCAAGGAATGAATGAACCAGAGCCGATACATAAAGGAAAAACGGTATGTTATGGTTTCCATCTCCCATAACCTTCATATTTTGAGAAAGGAATGCCTCCGGACAACAATATTCCATTCCCATCATACTTAACTTACACATATCGTGTTAGGAGGGACAAGTGTACATCACACTTCCATCCACATTTAACTGTGTAGTAACTAACACCCCCATCGGGGAAGAATATGTTATGAGATGGGGAAGATGTTACGAGATAAGGAATATAAATTTTATTCTAGACACCTAAAACTTATCATTGTACATTTTTATATGATGACAATTTTATCATGTTATCGTAGAAATTGTTTTGAATATGAAGAATTTCATGTAAATTCAACATAAATTTATATTTATATTATTTTTTCTTAAATTATTATTATAATGATAATAGTTAATATAATAAAAATAATATTTTTATTAATTATTAAAATAAGAATACTTTTAAACTTCACTCATTGTTATGTAGATTTCAATTTTGAATTCCTACAACTATATATTCTTCCATTTCTTGAAAAGTGTATGATATTGTTAAAGTTTCAATTCACATCCACCCAAAATTTAGCATGGAAAAATCATCTATTTATCTCATTGATGTGACAATGTCTGAAGCTATAAAGTTACAAAACTTAATCATGATAAAGTTACAAAACTTAATCATGATGGTCACATAAGACAATTTCTCCAATTATTTCATGGTTAAGTAAGTGTAATCAAAGCTTTTTGGTTACTTAATAAAAAATAAACACACAAACAAATATTAAAATAAATAAAAAAAGAAACATTAAAATTAATTAGACTCCTAATTTTATTTTTAACACAATGTGAGTGCGGAGTAACTTATTTAACATAATAATTTTGGCTTGTGTAAAGTTTCTCCAACTTTATAATGCATCCCAACAATGTGACCATAGCCAATAGATTGTTATAACATACGTTTGTGCGTTCTTTGTAGGATTAATTTTAAGTTTGTAACAAATGACCACCACAAGTCCTTTATAAGATTATCCTTATCTTTTCTACACTACAGATGACCACCACAACTTGGTCTCCAATGAATCAATGATCGACTATTAATATTCATCTAAATGGTGACTTAGATTCCATATAATGTTTGCATTAAAATATTGCTTCACTAATAACTTAGTGGACATCAAGAAGGTGTTAGAACTCATAAGATTGGAAGGTGTTAGAACCCATAAGATTAACCTATCTATTTAGTTTAATGATCAAAGTTTATTGGGTTTATCTAGATTTCTAAATTAAATATCAATTTGAACCAAGTTAACAAACTTGTAAACTTGCTTCTTCTTTACTAGCATTTATATAGTAAAGAGCATGTGTTTCCTCCTCAGAGGTCACAAGTTCAAAACAAGATGGGGTAGAGTATGTATGCCTTCGTAAACTTAGCAGTCAAATTTTTGCGTGAAGGTGAATCCCTTGTACCACAAACAAAAGGGTCTCATACACCAATTTTGTGTCTGGCTTAGATGTCAATATATATATATATATATATAACTTAACATGCACATTGAAATATTTCATCATTTATTTATATTTATATATTACTCAAAACCATCTTTAAAAAATCACGAAAAATTCTTTAACCATTAACTCATATGAAAATCAATCAAAGTCAAAATACTTAATTCTTAATTACAAGATATATTACCATTTTCTTATTTAATCAAAATCAAAATTGTCTTTTATTCATTAAATTTATTATTTTTTAATAAATAAAAATCAAAATAAATTTTTATTTATTAAAATCCTTAATTTTTAATCAAAAAATATATAATACATTTTAATTTTTAATTGTCATAAATGAAGGTTATTTATATATATAAATGATAGTGAATTAGTAAAGTAATTTTGGCAAACTCCAACTAGATATATCAATAACTTGTTATTTTTATATCATGGTTTGTTGGATTGATGGGGCCTGACCCAGGTTCAGAGTTATTTAGCAAAACAAATCCCTGTACTACTGGCCTTTTCAGCAACAGTCCGCGGAGCATGGACTAAGGTCTCACCCAAAGCAGTATGGGGGGATGCTGGAACCAAGTTTTCACACCCTTGAGATGTCTAAGGGGTCGATTTAGTCCAACTGTGAATACCTTCGCGCACTTTCCTGACCTACGAGGCCTTCACGCCCTATTATACTCGACTTCACATAGCCATAACTAGGGGCTGAGGAGCTTTGCGCTGCTAAAGCAACGATCTATGCTAGTTCACCAAGTCACACTGCAAATCTTACTTATCTTCTTATAACAGTTAGTTATCTTTGCGTAAACAAATACCTTATATTATGTTCACTTATTCAACACATTCATATAAGTTTGCACAACAATTAAATAGTAAATTTGGAATTCATACCCAATCTACTTCAATGCATAAAACAAGAAAAGATACAAAGAAATATTATAAAACTTCTCTTTATTAAAGCTTCAATCGGTCACAAACTCAACCCGCCCTACGCACTCAGCTGCAGGGGTCCACGCACTTAGTTGTGGACTACTAGGCCTCTGTGCACTCAGCTGCAGAGACTTCTCCTACTCTACGACCCAAAGACACAACTCTCCACTTAGACTTAATGCTTCATCATTAGATCTTCTTTTCTCAAATCTTAATATTTATGACAAATAAAAATTATTTAAAAAAAAAAAAAAAACCTCTATAACAAACAAGTGTCATAAAAGTACACATCAAATATAAATATTTATGAATCTTAATATTTTGAAATGATTTAATTCTCTATTTGTCACTTCATTTTTTTATTTCGAAAACCATTTTTCTTCCTTTATTGTTTGTTCATGTTATCTTTTGGATATAAACACAAGTGTTTGAAAAGTTTAAAACAAGATGATAACTTATCTTTCGAAAGAATGAATTGTCCTTCGAAAATATATTTGATGGTGGTGGTCGTTCTTGATGGATAAACCATGTTCCTCACGGGTGCATGCTTGCACTCTTAATTAATTTAAGCATTTAATCTGATTTGATTATGTAATTAATTTTAAAGTTCGAAAAAAATAAATTTATTTATTTATTTGCACTTACAAAAATCTCTCTTCATGTAAGATAGATTTTGAAATTAATATGGATTTGTCATAGTAATTAATACAAACATATTATTTTACACAAATTTTAAACATTATTCTTGATATTTATTAAGAATACTAACAACTTTAATTATTTCCACCAAATGTTATATATGAGAATGGTTATATACAAAATTAACACAAACATAATATTTTACACAAATTTTAAACATTATTCTTGAAATTAAATAAAAATATTAACAACTTTAATTATTTCCACCAAAATGACATTTATGAGAATGATTATTTACAAAAATATTCACCATATGATAGATTGTTTAATACTACATACATCTTAGCTCCAAATATATTAGATGTCTAGAGGGACAAAATCCCTTGAGGTGCAAAGATTTACTCAAGTGTGGTGAGGTCGATCAAATGCTTGATCTGCAAACCTTTCCTCAAGTGTGGCAAGAGGGATTAGATCACTTGAGATACAAACATTATAATGACTAGCACAACCACATTTACTAATGTGGTTAATATACATCGATAGGCATATATGAAACATATACAACCACATTATCCAATGTGGTTGATATATGCCGATAGGCTTATATCAACCATATTAATAATTATTATGTCTATTTTTTTAAACACCAACTATTTATGATTATTAATAACTATATAAATAATAACAACTATATTATTTATATATATTATTATATGATTATTGTATTAATATTATAATAATAATATAAACCCATAATAATATTAGGTTATCATTATATTATTATAATAATAATATAATAGTTATTATATTAATAATTATTATTATATTATAATAATAATAATGTAAAACTATAAAAAATAATAATAACAACTATATTGTACTATTATTATAATAATATAATATATTTATTATTATATTATTATAATAATATTATTATATTATTTTGAGCATAGGAATAAAATCTTAAATCAAAATAAATAATTTGTCTTTTTAGGTCCGATAGATCATTATTTGGTCTCAGCGGACGTTAACCATCATCATCATCATAATAATAATACTATATTATTATAAATAATATTAACTTATAATGCCCACGGGGCTTTGGATTGACGGTGAATGGGTGCGCTGTTAAGGCACTCCTTGCGATAGGTCACTGGTTCAATTCCCGTGGGTACTTAGTTTAGTCTTAACCTAGAAAAAAAAAAAAAAAAAAAAAATAATAATAATAATAATAATAATATTAACTTATAATAACAACTATGATCCAGTAATAATTAAAATTGTGATAAAGGAATTATTATGTGTATTTTTTTAAGACCAACTATTTATGATTATTAATAACTATATAAATAATAACAACGATATTATTATATATTTATGATTATTATATTAATATTATTATAATAATATAAACTAATAATAATCATAATCATAATCATAATTATTATTATTAGGCTTTATTAATTCAACCATGTTTATTTTAGTGTTTTTAATATTTATCTTAAGGTTTGAATAATATTTTATCATTATTACCCAATGGATTAATACTAAAATCCCAAGGGATTATGAACCCAAGGGAATAATATTAAACAAAAGGGTCTAATATTAGAAACCCAAGGTATAAAAGCACTAAGATAAATATTAAAATTACTAAAATAAACATGGTTGAGTTAATAAGACCTAAGAATTAATATTTTAAAATAAAATGAATAATGAGCCAATTGGATTATTAATATTATAAACATAAACCCAACCGTTTAATATTATAAACCCAAGGAAATACTGAACCCAAGGGATAAATATTAAAAACCTAAGGGATCAAGAAGCGCAAAGGATTGATATTACAAATACAAGAGATTAATAAAGCTCACCAAGATTGATATTATAAACCCAAGTTAATAATAAACCCAAAGGATTAATACTTAAACCCCAGGGGATTATGAATCCAAGGAAATAATATTGTAAAACCAGTTGACCATTGTTGTTTATGGTTGACAATGATTGATATTATAAACCAACTTAATAATAAACCCAAGGGATTGATATTATTAACCCAAGCGAATAATATTAAACCCATTGCACTAATATTATAAACCCAACATTGGTAAACCCAAATATAAATATTACAACCACTAAAATAAACATGGTTTATTTTGATGGTGAGACAATCTTTGTCAAAATGTGACATTCAACCATGGTTGACCATGGTTGGATATGATTGAGAATGGTTGACCATCATTGATATTATAAACCCAAAGGAATAATAAAACTAAGGAATTAATACTAAAACCCCAACGGATTATGAACCCAAGGGAATAATATTAAACCCATGGGCCAAATATTATAAACCCAACATTGATAAACCCAAATATAAATACTACAAACACTAAAATAAACATGGTTTATTTTCATGGTGAGATCATCCATGTCACAATGCAACATTCAAACATGGTTGACCATGGTTGGCTATGAATGACAATGGTTGACCATGATTGATATTATAAACTTAAGGGAATAATAAACCCAAGGGATTGATATTATAAACCCAAAGGAAAAATAAGCCCAAGGGATTAATATTAAAACCCCAAGGGAATAATATTAAACCCATGGGACTAATATTATAAACATAACATTGGTAAATCCACATATAAATATTACAAACACTAAAATAAACATGGTTTATTTTCATGGTGAGACAATCCTTGTCACAATGCGACATTCAACCATGGTTGACCATTGTTGGCTATGATTGACAATGGTGGACCATGATTGATATTATAAACCTAAGGGAATAATAAACCCAAGGGATTAATATGAGAAACCCAATGGAATAATAAAGCCAACCCATGGGACTAATATTATAAACCCAACATTGGTAAACCCAAATATAAATACTACAAATACTAAAATAAACATGGTTTATTTTCATGGTGAGACAATCCTTATCACAATGCGACATTCAAACATGGTTGAGCATGGTTGGCTATGATTGAAAATGGTTGACCATGATTGATATTATAAACCTAAGGGGATAATAAACCCAAAGGAATGATATTATAAACCCAAAGAAATAATAAACCCAAGGGATTAATACTAAAACCCCAAGGGATTATGAACCCATGGGAATAATATTAAACCCGAGGGACTAATATTATAAACCCAACATTCGTAAACCCAAATATAAATATTATAAACATTAAAATAAACATGGTTTATTTTCATGGTGAGACAATCCTTGTCACAATGTGACATTCAACCATGGTTGACCATTGTTGGCTATGATTGAAAATGGTTGACCATGATCGATATTATAAACCTAAGGGAATAATAAACCCAAGGGATTGATATTAGAAACCCAAAGGAATAATAAACCAAACAGATTAATACTAAAACACCAAGGCGTTATGAACCTAAGGGAATAATATTAAACCCAAGGGACTAATATTATAAACCCAATGTATATAAAGCCCAAGATAAATACTATAAACACTAAAATAAACATGATTGACCATTGTTGATTTTCATATTGAGACAATCCTTATCACAATTCCATCCTGGACCATGGTTGTTAATATTATAAATGCAAGGAACAATAAACCCAAGGGATTAATACTAAAGCCCTAAGGGATTATGAACCTAATGGAATAATATTAAATCCAAGGGACTAATATTATAAACCCAAGGAATATAAACCCTAAATGGAGATAATTTTTTTCATAATGTGAGATCGAACCATGATTGACCACAGTTGGCCATGGTTGGTTATGGTTGACCATGATTGATATTATAAACCCAGGTTAATAATAAACCCAAGGGATTGATATTATGAACCCATGGGAAACATAAACCCAAGGGATTAATACTAAAACTCAAGGGATTATGAACCCAAGGGAATAATATTAAACCCAAGGGACTAATATTAAAAACCCAACATTGGTAAACCCAGATATAAGTATTACAAACACTAAAATAAACAAGGTTTATTTTCATGGTGAGACAATCCTTGTCACAATGCGACATTCAACCATGGTTGACCATGGTTGGCTATAATTGACAATGGTTGACCATCATTGATATTATAAACCTAAGGGAATAATAAACCCAAGGGATTGATATTATAAACCGAAAGGAACAATAAAGGCAAGGGATTAATATTAAAACCCCAATGGATTATGAAACCAAGGGAATAATATTAAACCCAAGGGCCAAATATTATAAACCCAACATTGGTAAACCCAAATATAAATACTACAAACACTAAAATCCTTGACCATGGTTGGCTATGATTGACAATGGTTGACCATGATCGATATTATAAACCTAAGGGAATAATAAACCCAAGGGATTGATATCAGAAACATAAAGGAATAATAAACCCAACAGATTAATACTAAAACCCCAAGGGGTTATGAACCCAAGGGAATAATATTAAAGCCAAGGGACTAATCTTATAAACCCAACATATATAAACCCTAAGATAAATATTATAAACACTAAAATAAGCATGATTGACAATTCCATGTTGGACCATGGTTAACATCATAATAAACTATGGTTGAGTTAGGAATAATAAACCCAAGAGATTGATATTATAAACCCAAAGAACAATAAAACGAAGGGATTAATACTAAAACCCTAAGGGATTATGAACCTAAGGGAATAATATTAAACAAAAGGGACTAATATTATAAACCCAAGGTATAAAAACCCTAAGATAAATATTAAAAATACTAAAATAAACATTGTTGAATTAATAAACCCTAAGAATTAATAATTTAAACTCAAGGGATTAATAAAACAAAGGGATTATTAATATTATAAACACAAGGAAAAATAAACCCAAGGGATTAATACTAAAGCCCCAAGGGATTATGAACCTAAGGGAATAATATTAAAGCCAAGGGACTAATATTATAAACCCAAGGTATATAAACACTAAGTGGAGATAATTTTTTTCATAATGTGAGATCGAACCATGATTGACCACAGTTGGCCATGGTTGGTTATGGTTGACCATGATTGATATTATAAACCCAGGTTAATAATAAACCCAAGGGATTGATATTATGAACCCATGCGAAACATAGACTCAAGGGATTAATACTAAAAATCAAGGGATTATGAACCCAAGGGAATAATATTAAACCGAAGGGAATACTAATAAAATCCCAACATTGGTAAACCCAGATATAAGTATTACAAACACTAAAATAAACAAGGTTTATTTTCATGGTGAGAAAATCCTTGCCACAATGCGGCGTTCAACCATGGTTGGCTATAATTGACAATGATTGACCATCATTGATATTATTAACCTAAGGGAATAATAAACCCAATGGATTGATATTATAAACCGAAAGGAACAATTAACACAAGGGATTAATACTAAAATCCCAAGGGATTATGATCCCAAGGGCCAAATATTATAAACCCAACATTGGTAAACCCAAATATAAATACTACAAACACTAAAATAAACATGGTTTATTTTCATGGTGAGACAATCCTTGTCACAATGCGACATTCAACCATGGTTGACCATGGTTGGCTATGATTGACAATGGTTGACCATGATTGATATTATAAACCTAAGGGAATAATAAACCCAAGGGATTGATATTATAAAACCAAAGGAATAATAAGCCCAAGGGATTAATATTAAAACCCCAAGGGACTATGAACCCAAGGGAATAATATTAAATCCATGCGACTAATATTATAAACATAACATTGGTAAATCCACATGTAAATATTACAAACACTAAAATAAACATGGTTTATTTTCATGTTGAGACAATCCTTGTCACAATGCGATATTCAACCATGGTTGACCATTGTTGGCTATGATTGACAATGGTGGACCATGATTAATATTATAAATCTAAGGGAATAATAAACCCAAGGGAATAATATTAAACCCAAGGGACTAATATTATAAACCCAACATATATAAACCCTAAGATATATATTATAAACACTAGAATGAACATGATCGACCATCATTGATTTTCATATTGAGACTATTCTTATCACAATTCCATGTTGGACCATGGTCGACATCATAATAAACCATGTTTGACTCAGGAATAATAAACCCAAGCGATTGATATTATATTCAGAAAGGAACAATAAACCCAAGGGATTAATACTAAAACCCCAAGGGATTATGAACCTAAGGGAATAATATTAAACAAAAGGGACTAATAATATAAACCCAAGGTATACAAACCCTAAGATAAATATTAAAAATACTAAAATAAACATGGTTGAATTAATAAACCCTAAGAATTAATATTTTAAACTCAAGGGATTAATAAACCAAAGGGATTATTAATACTATAAACCAAAGGAACTAATAAACCCAACCGTTTAATATTAAAAACCCAACAAATTAGTGAACCCAAGGGATAAATATTAAAAACCTAAGGGATCAAGAAGTGCAAGGGATCGATATTACAAACACAAGAGATTAATAAAGTTGACCATGATTGATATTATAAACCGAACCTAATAATAAACACAAGGGATTATGAACCTAAGGGAATAATATTAAACCTAAGGTACTAATATTATAAACCCAACAATGGTAAACCTAATATACATATTACATACACTAAAATAAACATGGTTTATTTTCATGGTGAGACAATCCTTGTCACAATGCGACATTCAACCATGGTTGACTATGGTTGAATATGATTGATAATTGTTGACCATGATTGATATTGTAAACCTAAGGTAATAATAAGCACAAGGGATTGATATTATACACCCAAAGGAATAATAAACCCAAGGGATTAACACTAAAACCCCAAGGGATTATGAACCCAAGGGAATAATATTAAAGCGAAGGGACTAATATTATAAACCCAATGTATATAAACCTTAAGAAAATTATTATAAACACTAAAATAAACATGATTGACCATCATTGTTTTTCATATTGTGACAATCTTTATCACAATTCCATGTTGGACCATGGTTGACATTATAATAAATCATTGTTGACCAGGGAATAATAAACCCAAGCGATTGATGTTGGACAATGGTTGATCATGGTTGAACATGGTTGTTTACTGTTTACCATTGTTGAATAATATTAAACCCTAGGAATATGAACCCTTAGATCAATAAACCAAAATGATTGATATTATAAACCCAAGGGAATAATAAACCTAAGGGATAAAAATTATAAACCCAATGCATATAAACCCTAACATGACTATTATAAACCCTAAAATAAACATGGTTGACCATGGTTGATTTCCATATTAGATTAATCTATTGTGATATTGACATAATCATAAATAGTTGGACAAATATTTAACCCTTAATATTGGGGTTTTATAAAACCAAGGGATTATTAATATTACAAACCCTAGGAATTAATATTATAAAACAAATGATTAATAAATGCAAGGGATCAATATACCCAAGGAATCAATAAACCCAACGAGCTAATATTAAAAACCCAAACGATTAATAAACCCTGGGAATTAATATTTTAAGCTCACAGGATTAATAAAACCAAGGGATTAAATGATAAACCAAAGGAATTATTAATATTAAAAACTTGAAGAATGAAGAAACCCAAGCATTTGATATTATAAACCTAAGGAATTAATAAACCCAAGGGAAAAATATTAGAAACCCAAGGGATCAAAAATTGCAAGGGATCAATATTAAAAACAGAAGGGATTAATAAAACATAGGAATTAATATTTTAAACCCAAAGGATTGATCAACCCATGTGACTATGAATATTATAAACCTAAGGGATCAATAAACCCTAGGGATTGTTAATATTATGAAAGCAACATGTTAATAAATTGAAGGGATAAACATTGTAAATGTAAGGGATTAATATTAAACCTTAGGACTATTATTTAAACCTTAATATTGGGGATTAATAAACCAAAGGGAATAAATGATAAACCCAAGGAATTATTAATATTACAAACTTAAAGAAAAAATAAACCTAATCATTTAATATTATAAACCCAAGGAAATAGTAAGCCGAACAAAATTGGGGTTTAATAAATCGAAGGGATTATTATTATTATAAATCCAAGGGATTATTAATATTATAAATAAAAGGGGTGAATAAACCCAATGCATTTTTAATTTTAGAAACCCAAAGAATTAATATTATAAAAATAAATGATTAATAAACCCAATCAATCAATAAACCCAAGGAAAAAATAAACCCAACAAACTAACATTAAAATCATAAACGATTAATAAATCCTAGCAATTAATATTTTAAAATCAAGGGATTAATAAACCCAAGGGTTTAATCCTATAAACACAAGAGAAAAATATTATAAACCCAGGGGATCAAAAAATGCAAGGGATCAATATTAAAAACGGAAAGGATTGATATTTTAACCCCAATGGATTAATATTATAAATCCAAGTTGTTTAAACCCCACGATAAATATTATAAATCGAAAAATAAATATCAATGACCATCCTTAACATCGTTGATTTTCATATTGAGACAGTCTTTGTTACAATAAGATGTTGGACCATGGTTGACCATGATTCACGATGGTCCATTATGGTTTTCATCTCAAGACAATCTTCGTTATAACGCAATGTTCAACAATGTTCACGATGATTGGTTTTGAAGATGAGAGAATATATGCCATATTAAATATTTTAAAACCCACAGGCCCTAAATCCATGGCATAAATATTATAAACATAAATAATGCTATAACAGAAAACAATAATAAAAAACATAAACCACAACCAATATAAGAACCACATTTTAACCTATAAAGCATTAAAAAATGATAAATCATCATCACATTAATAATAACACATTTATATCACTACATTATAAACAATAAATAAATTTAAGCCATAAATGCATTAATATCAATACATAAATGTATCAATAGTATAAATCTCAAGAATATTGATATAAACAGCTAGAACATGAAAGCCCAACAATAATATTATAAATGTCAACAATATTTTCATTTATGAAAGACATGAACGAAGTGAAGGGATCCACAGAAAAGACCACAACAATTACAAATGCAAGAGAAAAAAATAAAGTAGTGACATTTCCATTGGAGCAAAGGAACATAAATGAAAAAAACACATCTAAATTGCACACATTGGATTTAAAGAAGAACAACATAATAGGACATTTTAAGACCAGAGATATACAATTTTCTACATAACAACAACAATGAGAAAAAAAAAATCAATTTCACCAATATTGAAACCATAGAAAGAACATTGAGTCTTAACATATATTGTTTGTTTTCTTCACATCAAATAATTCCACTACAAAATTGAACTTGAAACACTCCATCAAAAGTCATCTATGGAGTGGCCTCTTCCAAAACACAACCAGACCGATGACAAAAGAAGCACCAATTCAAATCAATAGGATAATGATCACGATACTTAACGCTTTCCAACCAATTCCTTCTTGTTATCCTCCCAGACTCCCTTTGGTTCGCATGTAACAATTATTTTACATTTGTTTTCATTTCATCTAGCACACGAAGATGATCATCAATAAAAGCATGATGGAACCCATGTTTTCTATCAAAATTGTTCCGAAGATATGAAAGAAAACTTATCGCTCTAGCAATATTGCGCATTGTTCTCGAATAATAGATGGCATCATTATTGTCCATATCTGCATTCGAAAGACAAAAATTACAAAGAAAAATCAATAAAGACACACACACACATGTATGTATTTACATAAAACATAACACCCCATTTGTATTTATGTTATAAACTTAATGTTATAATGTTACATGAAATAAAGCAATCTAGTGTTACATGAACCAAATGATACAAAAATCTCTACAAATATAAGCCTCATTTCACAATACAATAGAAAACACCATGGAAATGGTGATGGACAATATTCAAAACCTCTATTTTTTCATTTCATGATGTAATATGAATCCACAATATTAATATCAATATGAACGAGTTATAAAAATGATTTTGAATGATTGTTTCATATAACTCGTTGTTTATGTCTGAATGGTCTATTGCAAAGAAAAGAATAATAGGCACTTAAAAAAAAATTGAACAACATGAAAAACAATGTAAACAACTTTCTCAAATATTAATATGAATATGATGAATCTATTAATCTCATAAATATATGAAAATGATTATTATATTAAAAGTAAATCAAGAGGACAATAAAAGAAATTTAAAAAACATATTATAAAGAAGGTCACAATGTTATTTGTTGTATGTCATAGCAATATGGACTTCAATCGCTCCTCTTCTTTCTTCCTAATTGTAACATATGCACTATCTTTCATCTTGGCATAATTTTGAAAAGAGAAAGGCAGTGCAATGCATAAACCATCTATTTATTTCACTCTTGATATGGTTGTGAAGGTAAGGCCTTGTTGCTCTTTATTGTCGATATCAACTGACATTCGTTCTAAATTCAATCCCTATGACTTGTGGATTGTAAGATCCCATGCCATCTTCAAAGGAATTTGTTTTCAATTTCCTCTTATCACTAGTGTGATAGGCACAATTTTTCAATTTCTTGCATCAAATGGACCACCAACATTCTTATCAAAAACAGCAGTTGTGAGCATTGGAAGTTGAGGTGGTTTAGAGGTAGGAATAAAAAATATATCCTTAACAAAACCAAGTGCACCATTCACCAAGCCAGCTTCAACCCATAAATTACATGTTAATATAACACGCTGATCACGACACAACAAAATTTCATGGACCAATTGATCATCAGCAACACCAATGATTTCTGAACGCCTTGAATGCTCAAGAATACATCCTGCAATTGGAGAATTTAATGATTTTAATATATGCCTATTATGGAAGGAGACCAAATTATTTGTTGGAAACCTGTGAACTGCTGCATTAAATAAATCTCTTTCTCTAGGATGAAACCTCATATTAGCCTGTGAAATAAGACACTCCCAATATTCAAGAACAGGTTCTACATTTCTTATGTTATTGAGGACTCTACGAAAACAAATTGTTGGAAAAATATTGTGTCAAGAGTGAAAACGATGTTGAATTTGTTCCACAAGACTTTCCCTCCTGTATTACCTGCATACAAAGGCTTATCTCTCATAGGAGGCAGTTAGCCAAGGTTACCCACAAGGATGATGGATCTGCCACCAAAAGGTTAATTCTTTTTCTCTGGAAATGATTCTCGTAATTGAGCATCCATTTGCATAAACAACCTTGATCCTAGAAAAATAATTTCATCAATCAATATATATCTAACATGTCACATTTCTTCTTGGAATACTGCAAGTGACTGCCCCTGTAGTGGTTGCATAATTTAATTGGAATTTTTAGAGCTGAGTGTATTGTTTTTGCATGTATATTAAAAGAAGTTATTCTTGTTGGGGCAAGAAGAAGCAAAGGGCTTCTTCCATTACTCGACGAATTAGAAATATCTTGAAAAATAAAATGGATAAGGAAAGACTTCCCTGTGCCCACAGTGCCCTGAACAATCATAAGAAGAGATTCATGAATTTCATATTTAGTAAAGTGCCTTAAAATAATTTCAAAAGCAAGTCATTGTTTTTTGACAAAGAATCTGAAGATGAAAATGTTTTGTTTGAAAGGTCAACAATATCACCCCTTGATTTTGCATTACTTATAAAATTAATAGCTTCTTCTGCAACATCATCATAAATAGTTGTACTTTCCCAGTCAAAGGATATATCAAAGTCTCTTCGACCAAGGGTGTGAAGATCAGAAACATTGACATCATTTGGTGGAACCAAGCGATAGAAAATCTGCCATTCTTGAAAATCATATTCAAGATTCATTTCCTGGTTAGAAAAATCACCATCTTCTTCATCTTCAATATTGTCGATTATTGATAGATTTCGATCAACATTCCATGCTCGATATCGGAAATTCCTCCAATTTTCAATAATAATTTTAGCTGAAAGGCCAATTTTTGCAGGAATGTCACGAAATGGCTTGTACAAGAGTAATTTTGTCTATCAAAAGGTTCAAATTCCTCTAAAGCCTCACCACGAATAGAATAAAACCATGGCCAAACTCAAACAATATCATGAACATCTCTAGGCTTCCATGGATCTTGTTTACGCTTTCTATCAAATGCCCAAGATCTTGTTGTTTCTATCACATATAGATGTTCAAGGAAAAAAGGCCTCTTCTGATAATGTTGAACAAAAGTATTCTCAGATGAACATTGCAATCCATCCCTTGATATTTTCCTGAAATCCTTTCTTCCAACATTTAAGGAAACAAGTTTCTGAGTACAAACAACAAGAGGTAGCTTATGCAACATATGGCACGTTTATTGTGCTCCAATGTCATGGTCAACAATCATTTCTACAAGAAGTCTTATATATGCACATAAAGCATGATCCTCAAAGCCAATATAATTTGAAATTCTAGTTAACATGTGATGATAACATTCAGACCCTTTTTCAGTTTTTGATGCATACTTAGAAATATATTTCAAGACAGCATAGCGAGAAAGCACTGGCTGGAAATCAACATTTACACACCGCATTGTTAGAAGGTCAATGTTATGTACATTAAGCCTGTCATCATTTCTTGTTGACTCATATTTTTTTCTTCCTTGATCATCTATGATCAATCTTGATTCATCACAAAGATCCCATGGAGAATTGTACCGACATGTCAGAATAGTGCCCTTTTTGCACAAACAAGACTCTACACTACATTTTTTGTGCCTTTGGACACGGTTTAACAATTCTTCATAATCATTATGACGATTACAAGAGAAAATATTACCAGTATTCAATAGGAAAGGGTCATCATTGAGGCTTCATGGAACCATTATGTTGCAACGATGTATGTCACGTGGATTCCATGCAATTACATATATGTCAAAGAATCTCTTTGCAAGTTGTACATTAGAACCATTTGACCAATCAAGTCTTTCCATGTCAGGTGCACCTTCTAACCATAAGAAACCATGGATATGTGCTTAACCTCTATGTTGACACTCATATCTGAAAAAAATGAAGATATAGTTACTACAAACAATATAAATATAATCATAATAAAAGTTGAAAAAGTATGGAAAATAAATTCAACAACACAAACCTGTACTAGAAGTCTTTAGCTTTAAGATATTTTTGATAACTTCCTCTCAAAAAATATTGAATCTATGGTGCATAAATGTGGCAACAATATGAGGGTACTAGATAACATTCTGAATTTTCATATGAGGCTTATTTAAAGAACGAGAATGTGAATGTATGGGCATGATGTTATGCAACTCTAGCCACTTTGCGTTAACTCCACTCAAAGTAAAAAATAAAGATGGATATCCTAACTGAGTAATCATGTTAGTCAATTCAGCTCGACACTTAGTCTAGTGTGTCCTTGTACCTCACAGGGAAGAACCAAACGACATAACATTCTCAACCAACTTATTATCTGGTAAAATAGATAGTTGGTGACGCAACTCTTTAATTGTTGTAGGTGAGTTGTCATGTAAATGTTTCTTTACAAAAATTGTAGCGGTTGCTTGGCTCTGATGCCGTGTTATCATGTTCAATAGGTAATATAAAAAGTGAGGATGGATTCCAAATCTCTGATCATAGTACCTCAGAAGATGCAATGCATACTCATGAAGTTCAACACTACAAATACGTGGTTGCAACCAATCAGCATCACCAATGGCGAACAATGTTGGGAATTCCATATCTAATAACCCCTCCGTATTATATTCATTCGCTGGAGAGATTCCAATGTTGGGCCAATCCATGTCTTGAACATGTGAAGAATCAACATTATCAAGAAATGCTCTAATTTCTTCCACTTCCCTTTGTTCCTTTGGTAGGCAAGCAACAAAAGAAGAAGGATGAGAGGGAAAACGCTCAGCAAACAACCCTTCATTATTTGTTTCATTGATCTTAGATTATTCAATATCACAATCAAAAAATTTAAGGCTAGAGGTGACATTTGTTGGTCTTTCGGGAAGAGCATTCACTGAATCATATTCAATTACAACATCTTAATAATATTAATCATGTTGGATTTTGAAAAGAAATGTAGCCATCACTCGAGATATTTTTACATAATATTCATAATATTTAGACTGAGCGGCATGTCTCCTCACAATTAAAAAGTCAATATCTTCAACATGTCGGGGAATACTTTGTACAATTGTAGAAATATCTTGAGAAAAGCTAATTGTATGACCACTATACTTATATTGCCCACCTCGAGCATGTGTCATTTGCAGGATTCACACGTGCTATTAGCATTTCTTCAAATTGAGTAAGAAATCTTAGAATATGAGGTTTCTCTCGAGAATCCATGTTATTATATCGACAAAAAAGATGGGCTTCTCTTTCATTCTTACATCGTCTGAAAACAGGTCCTTCAGAATGTCTCAAAACTTGGATTCTGGGATATGATTCTTGGAAAATGTGGCACATTTGAACAACTGAAAAGCTATCTATCTTTGCTCGAAATCTTTTATGCACTACAATAATGTTTTCATCAAAATGAATATGATCTCTATTGGATGAACCATGTTGAAACCCATTTGGAAGAGTAAAATTTCTTCTAAAATATACTTCATCTTCAGGAACATGATATTCCCTTCCCAAATTTGAAGCATGTGGAATGGATCTATGACAAGGTCTTTCCAAATTTATGGTCTACATTTCGTGAACCTGAGAGGATGTAAAGGTATCTTTGTCATAAAGGATTTTAAAATTTGATTTCCAACTAATTATAAATGAAAAAAATGAAAAAGAATCAAATGCATTCAAAATTTACATTTGTGTCTTGATGTGGATGAGGGTTATGAGATTATTTCTCTTGGCTTTGAACAATAGTGGATGGAACATTTTGGAAGGTAGTTTCTATGCCTCTATTCAAATGAGTTGTTTCATGTTTCAAAAAAATAAAATATGTTATAAAACTAAATTTCCAACAAATAAAGATTCAAAAATGGAAGAGAAATCAAATACATTGAACATCTACATTAGTTTTACAATTTGATGTTTTGGATTCCAATTCTCCAACCAAATGATACGAAATAATGGTTTCTCCATAAAATGTTACAAAATGCAATGTCCAACCAATTGTAAATGAAAAAATGAGAAAAATATCAAATACACTCAACATTTACATTTTCTTCGCAATGTGGATGAATGCTATGATATGGTTCCTCTTCACTTCTAACATCAGTAGATGGAACATCTACGAAGTTAATTTGTATGCCTCTATTGAAATGAGTTGTGTCCTGCTCGGAGAAAATAAAATATGCCATAAAATTAAGTGTCCAACCAACTAGAAATTTAAAAAATTAAAAGCAAATAAAAACATTGAAAATTTACATTAGTCTGGAAATTTGATCGTCGAGGAGAATGCACACGAAGGTTATGACATGCTTCATCTTCACTTCTCATATTAGTAGATGGAACACTTTGGGAATTAATTTCTAGACCTCTATTAAAACGAGTTGTATCCTATTCCAAGAGAATAAAATAACTTATAAGTTTAGTAAAAAAAACTTTGTAAATATAGGAATGTAATAAAACAACCAATATTGCAGAAAAAATCAAAATATCATTGTGTTACCTCCATTGTTCCACGCAAAATTCTATCAGGGATGATTGATTCTCTTGGTGGGACCACATTACTTTGAGAAGCGGGATTGGAAGATCTGATGTTTCAAGCAATTGACTCCAAATTATCAAACAAATGGCCAATTAAACTATCATCCAAATCATCACACGCAATGTCATCATTACCTCCACCATGGATGTTTTGCAACCTTTGGCCATCAAAACATGCAATTGGACACATGGAAGGGTTAGGGTGGACATTTGCATCCATGTTATCGATATGATGTTCTTCCCGATTGCAAGATGTTTCCCCAATGTTATGAACATTTTCAAGAGAGCATCGAACAACAAGATTATGCTGACAAGGAGCATATTCTGATAATGAACTATCAACAGGAAATGTTCTTTCCATTATATCATCCATAGTACAATACTTACGAGGAATTATAAAATCATTTTCAAGAGTGGCTTCACTCATTCTTCTATGATATGTAGCTCTCTTATGCTCATTTATGGCATCCTTATTTTGTTGATACCATAAATGACGACTTTCATTAGACCTCTCATGTGATTCTGGTGACAAATTTTATTTTCTTGTACGATTGTTTGTGCCTTTATATGAAATGTCTACAATGAATAATAAAATAATTCATTATGGAATCATAAACATGGAACATAGAAAATATCTAATATAAAGAACACAAAAGAATGAAAAAGGCACAAGTTTTTTTTTGGAAATCGTAAAAAAACATAAAAAGTGTATATGTTATTTTTTCCAACCATATAAACTTATCAAAATGTATAAGGATTTTTCCAAATGGCTAAAAAAAAAAAATGATTTTTTCAAAATGGCTAAAAACATAAATGAATTCTTCCAAATGGCTTAAACAAAAAAGTTTAAATTTCCATGTATCATATTAGAATCAAAACAAAACCCATACTATTGGGACACAACACTCTAGGAATGATTTGCCTTGGAAATATATCTAAAAATTTGGAACTATATACTATCAAAATATAAATGAAAATATTAAAATGTACATAAAGATATAACAATGTTTGAGAATCAATGACAAAAACCAATACAAATAACATGTATAGCATAAATCATAGCAATTATAATTATACAAACAAAGAAAAATGCATAACATTGAGAAATATTTACTTGTAATTAAGAAAACTTTAGGGGAAACAATATGAAATATTTTACATCATAAAGACCGATACAAACATAATTTTAAAGTATTACCATAAAGACCCATAGTATGTATAGAGACAAAAATGGAAATATTTTCCACAACCATAGAGAGTATATAAAATGGAAATATTTATAGGAACTCCTAAGAATACTAATATCCTAAGAATCCATATCCATATCCATTTGTGGAATCTCATCAACAAAATCCATACAGGGAGCAATTGCAAAAACATTTCCATACTCAATCAAATCATTGCAATCCTCCAGCGTTGGGTACCAAAACCTAGAAATATGTTCATAGTTTAATTATCAATATCTGTTGGAAAACAGATGCCAGTCATCATGTCATATACTAGGAAAAGAACTTCACTGCAGTTTCACATAATAACCAGACCATGGATTGTTCGAAATGGAAGATAACCAAGACATTTTCTATTTGTATATGCAGAAATTTCTTCCAACAACTTCCATCTAAAACCACAATCATCCTCAAAGTAGTCAATTCTTCGTTCAACGCACAGTTGACCAAATTGGAAATGATCTAATTCTTAAATTAACCATACAGAAGTGGAGCCATCATTGACAAGGCATATCAATTGATCCATGTATATTGCTAACGACATACACCATATGTCAGTGATTGGAACAAATGAAAAACCCCATTCATTTTTTATTACATCAAACTAGTAGATTGTATACTCGTACTGAGGATAATCTTCATACTCCTTGTCCAGATACAGCCAAAACAATTTACTTTTATAAAACACACCATTCTTAGGGGGTGAAGTGCCACCAAATGGAACAGCAGCCCTTTTCCATACCCTATCAAGACTACTGCAAACATAAAATTTAGATTGCATTCTGTCATACATATGTTTTAGAACAACCCAGTCATATTTTCTGCTACTTACATTTTCCAATAATGAAAAGAATCCCCACTCTCCAATTTGTATTGGCCCTATGTTTTTAAAGGCCTTTGTAAATGGATTCGTTACAAAATAGTTGAGTGTATGGGAGCATTCTGTTGGTAAGGATAAAACCACCATTGGTCCAATAGTAGACTCTACTCTGTATCTTGAATCTATGAATTGCAAATGAAATTGAGATATGTGCCCATTCTGATTAAGGTATTCAAGAGCAAAATAATTGTCTTCACTATTGAGGAAAGGAA
Organism: Pinus tabuliformis; assembly: GCA_031772625.1. NCBI lineage: Eukaryota > Viridiplantae > Streptophyta > Pinopsida > Pinales > Pinaceae > Pinus > Pinus tabuliformis. The sequence continues at coordinate 1,483,000,912 of CM062818.1, forward strand.
CCATAAATCCAAATTTGTTTGTAGAGACATGCTTGCAATGTAACAAGAAAGAAGGGTTTTGCAAAACATTCTTCCATTTCTTACAAACAATGCTAAACTTTATCACAACCAATAAAGGCAACCAGAGGAAGACAATTTCAAGAATTTCGAATGGAAGACAACTCCAAATAGATGGATCCATGATCAAACAATGAAATCACCTAATAGAAAAAAAAACACATTTGATATCAACAAAACAATTTAATGTTGAATAAAATTAAAAGTAACATACATACATAATTTACCATTTACACATACAAAAAAACTTCACATATACACATTGTATAAAATCAAATGAGTGATCATAACATTATTACAACACCGAACACAATTCCACAATTTTTTAAACCTAATCTCTATAATCCAAGATTATTAATGTTAGTAAACCTATAATTATGTTTATATTAAGGTCTATGTTTAATATTGATGCTATAATGTTTCTACAAATATATTTATAATATCAAATAAGAACAACTCATTAGGTAGGTTGTCATCAAGAACGTCACCTAATTCACAATGCCAACAAAAAGTTGCCTAGAAAACACCATTTTATCTTTTTGTTGGACTACACAATTTTCTATTGTGATAGGGATAAAAAATGTTAAAACTAAACTAAATTTTTTAATATAATGTATCGAGAAATATCAAATTAAAATGATATTATTAAATTTCTAAAACAACACATTCATATATATTAATTTTTTTCATATTTAAAATTACTCTAAAATCATTTTACTTATTTATTAATAAAACAATAGATTGTTAATATCATAATATAATCCTTGTAATGGAGTGCATTAATATCACAACTTAATCATTGTAATGGACTACATTAATATCTACATGATTATGATTATATGGCATATGGAGGTTAAATTAATAAATATTAGGAAATTTAAATAATAAACGATCACATTCATATTTTTAATTATTTATATTTCAAAACTTAATGATATTTAATATCAATATTATAATAATAAGTCACAATTGTTGGCTCTAAAACTAAACTAAATTTTTAATATAATAAATCCAGAAATATCAAATTAAAATGATATTATTAAATTTATAAAACAACACATTCATGTATATTATTTTTTTCATATTTAAAATTACTCTAAAATCATTTTACTTATTTGTTAATAAAACAATTGATTGTTAATATCATAAGATAATCCATGTAATGGAATGCATTAATATCACAACTTAATCATTGTAATGGAGTACATTAATACTACATGAGATTATGATTATGTGGTATATGGAAGTTAAATTAATAAATATTAAGAAATTTAAATAATAAACAATCACATTCATATATTTAACTATTTATCTTTCAAAGCCTAATGATATTTAATATTGATATTGTAATAATAAGTCACAATTGTTGGCTCTAAACCTAAACTAATTTTTTTAATATAATGAATCCAGAAATATCAAATTAAAATGATATTATTAAATTTCTAAAACAACACATTCATATATATTAATTTTTTTCATATTTAAAATTACTCTAAAATCATTTTACTTATTTATTAATAAAACAATAGATTGTTAATATCATAAGATAATCCTTGTAATGGACTGCATTAATATCACAACTTAATCATTGTAATGGACTACATTAATATCTACATGATTATGATTATGTGGTATATGGAGGTTAAATTAATAAATATTAGGAAATTTAAATAATAAACAATCACATTCATATTTTTAATTATTTATCTTTCAAAACTTAATGATATTTAATATCAATATTATAATAATAAGTCACAATTGTTGGCTCTAAACCTAAACTAAAATTTTTAATATAATGAATCCAGAAATATCAAACTAAAATTATATTATGAAATTTCTAAAACAACATATTCATATATATTAATTTTTTACATATTTAAAATCTCTAAAATCATTTTACTTATTTATTAATAAAACAATAGATTGTTAATATCATAAGATAATCCTTGTAATGGACTGCATTAATATCACAACTTAATCATTGTAATGGACTACATTAATATCTGCATGATTATGATTATGTGGTATATGGAGGTTAAATTAATAAATGTTAGGAAATTTAAATAATAAACAATCACATTAGAAAACTAATATATGTTGGAGGAGAGAAGAAAAGGTGGATTGAGGCGCGATGGAGACCGGACGGACGAAGTCTCGAGTTGGATTAGGTTAGGGTTGCGAACCCTCTGCAGCCGCTGAACACGACGCTTCCCGTTTTGCTCGCCCGCCATACTCTGTTATCGGCTTACCTTAACCGCCGAGAACCCTGCCGCTATCATGTTGGAAGCTTTATCGAAGGGACGAGACTGTGCCGCGACAACCGACATCTTTCTGTGACGGTTTGGAATGCCCTGCACGGTCCGTTACTGCTAACTATGAACTATCGTTTTCTCCGGTTTTATCTCCGCACCAAGGTGTCTGCAGTTCCGAGACGCATTTGGCAATGGAGGATATAGAAGTCGTTGATTATTCAGCCGACCCTTTGGAAGGGGTCTCCATCTGGCGCTCACCCTTTGCCACATCAGGAGGTATGTTCAATACGGTTTTCTCCGAAAATTTCTCTCCGTTCTCGCTAGGTGAACAGTAGAGGTCTTATCCCGTGGTACTCCCGGATGATCCACCGACTTGGCCGGCACTCTCCACCCCCCCACACTCTCCGGCAACCCTTGGTTTTGTTTCCGGCTGCCTAAACCCAAACCCTGGTTTTCAGCCTCCGGCATCTGGCTCCTTTTCTCATCTGCTTCAAAACCCTTCTTTACCCACCTCCTCCATCGGATTCCCGGGCTCCCTTGGTCCTTCTTCTGGAAGTTTCACCTCCGTACCTCTGCTCTCGGGCCCTCCTATCGTTTCTGGCATCAGCGACCCCTCCTCTTCTCATCAGATCCCGGCACCGCTGAACGTTAACGCCCCCCCCGGTCGCCCTCAGAACATTCCCCCTCCTCGGGGCCCTAAACGGAAATACAAGTGCTTCAAGTCCAAAGAGGACGACATCTTTCTCAGATTGGAAGAGGACATTCGGTGGGGAGAGACTATGGATTTTGCAGATCGAGTTTTGGTCGGACGCATCAGGGGACGAAGCTACTCGGCAGCACGCTTGAAGACCTGGGCAGCTGAAGTTTGGGGCCATCATTTGGTGGACATCCCTTTCGTGCAAACCTTCGTGAGGGGATGGTTCGCATTGAGATTCGCTCATGCTGATCATACCAACTGGGTTTTGTCCTCCTACTGGCACTTTGAACATGCCCCGGTGCTCCTGAAGAGATGGACTCCATTGTTTGACCCCGAGACAGAACAGATAGGCATCGGACCGGTATGGATTCGGCTCCCAGGACTACCACTTCATTACTGGTCAGAAGATATCTTCAGGAGAATCGGCAATGCCATTGGCACATTCATGGATTACGACAAATCCTACCAGCAGACTGGCATGATGGCTTATGCCAGGATACTCATTAACCTGGACACCAGGGGAGGTCTGCAAGAATTCATAACCATTCAATGGAGAGATACGGCTCACAAACAGATTATTGACTACGAAGGTATTCCCTATCGCTGCCGCAGATGCCACAAAGTGGGACATTTATATAGGGACTGTCCACTCCTTCGGAAAATGGTGAGGAATGATAAGGAAGGTGTAGCCGATCAGCCTCTGGACAACTCCCCCAGGCCGCAGCCTGATCAGGTTCATGTGGAACATGAGCATACACAGATTGCTGATGAACCTCGGAGCACTCCGGAGGAAGCAGACACTGCTATAGTCTCCACTGCTCCTCCTCCTGCATCGCCAGCTCCTGTGTAGCTGACGACTGAACAAGCGGGTTTTGAGACATCGGGTAAGTCTTACACACTCCCTTCTCCGATATCTCCTATTTCTTGCATGTCATTGGGCATCTCATCTCATATTATTGGCTCTGAACCTATCTCCGCTATATTATCCCCTGCCACACAACATTACACCCAGAGTATGCGCGCACACGCTTCACTCATCTGCTCCCTTCCGTTCCCCTCACCGGTGGCCCCTCCATCGCTGATCACTTCGTCCCTCGCATCCCTCTCCTTTCTTTCGACCCAGCCATCCCCCCATTATGCTCTCCGATCTCGCACAAAGGACAGAGGTCCTGATGCCGTTGGCCTCGAACCGGTTAACGCTCTCAATGCCCTCAAGAACTCTCGTGGTCGACCCTCCCGTATTACAAAAGAGAGACACACTGCTGATGAAGAAGTTGCCCTTGGGCGACAGCAAACTATCTTTAGGACCCTTAGAGCAAAGGATGGCCCGCTATCCCTACCCACATGAAGATTCTTTACTTCAATTTCCGTGGGTTTGCTAGTTCAGCCAAAAAACTAGCGCTTAGGAGACTGCTCTTATCATCTCAGCTGGACATTATATTTATTCAAGAAACTCTCTGTTTGGCCGAACCCCTTATCCATACCCTCACATCCTGGCTACCTAACTGGACCTTCCATGCGCTGGATGCGTCCGGTCGATCAGGTGGTTTGGCCGTTGGGGTTAGTATCAGAGCTTTGGAGATCCGGAACATCTGGGGAGGAAGAGGATACATTGGCCTAGACATTTTCTCTCATTCTGTAGAGAGGGACATCAGAATCATCAATGTCTATGGCCCTTGTGCTGACCGTGCAAACTACTGGCGGTCCTTACTGGAATCAGAATTATTTCAAGCAGACAACATTATTCTTGGAGGTGATCTAAACTTCTCTCTTGGAATCAGTGAGTCTTGGGGGCACATGGCACAGGTCGACTCCCTAACAGATACGTTGTCTAGCCTACTAGAGGAACATCAGTGGGTGGATATACCGTCTGCTAGACTACAATATACCTGGTCAAATAACAGAAGTGGAGAACAAAGCTTGGCCAGAAGAATCGATAGATTTCTTATTAAGGAATCTTTGATTAATAACCTCCCCAGAATTCGACAATGGGTTGGATCGGGAGGCATTTCCGATCATTAGCCTATTTTCTTAGAAGCAGAGGACTTTATACACAAAATCAAAAGCCCTTTCAAGTTTAATGCCTCTTGGTTACAGGACCCCTCTTACATCCAATTGGTCCATAATTATTGGCAGACCAACCTCATCAGGGATGACGAGGATATCTTAGCGGGCTTTGTTAGAAAACTTACTGAACTCAAGCAGATAACTAAAAACTGGGCTCATCAAAAGTGCATCCAAGATAATCATACACTGAAAGAGGCGGAAAGAGTCATTGCAGAATTCGAGGATTCATCATTTGGGACCTTCCCCACCCCTGAGAGCAAGGAGAATTACACCTCACTTATTGCAAAGCGCTCTCAAATTCTGAAAGAAAGAGAAGAAAGCTGGAGGCTTAGAAGCAGGGCTATTTGGCTCACGGAGGGGGATGATAATACAAAATTTTATCATAAATTTGCTAATGGCCGCAAAGTCATCAATACTATTTGGGAGTTAAGGAACGATCGAGGGCACCCTATTTCTACACAACAGAACCTGGCCAGACTGGTCACAGAGCACTTTAAGGGCATTTATAAAGCTCCTGGAGAAGTTAATATCTTGGAAATCATGAGGGTGGCCGAACTTTTCCCCAGATATGTTGAACAAGAAGAGTCTGATGAACTACTGAAGGAAGTGACCATGGAAGAACTGGAGGCTACACTGAAATGGTTTAAAAAAGATAAAAGCCCTGGCCCAGATGGATGGACCATTGAATTCTACCTCGCTTTCTTTGAAATCCTGGGTAACGACCTTCTGAAGATTGTAGAGGACAGCAGAAGGAGGGGCAGAATATCCTCTGCTATTAAATCCACCTTCATCGCCCTCATCCCCAAATCAAATGCCCCGAGCACTTACGATGACTTCCGCCCCATCTCTCTCTGTAACTGCCTCTACAAGATTATAGCCAAGACCATTGCCAACCACCTCAAGCCCATACTCTCGCATCACATATCCTCTAAACAATTCGCTTTCTTACACCACAGACAGATCCACGAGGCTATAGCCACAGCCCAAGAACTTATGCACACCATGCAGATCAAAAAGCAGAAAGGAATGATACTAAAGGTGGATCTGTCCAAGGCTTTTGACAAAACAAATTGGTTGTACTTGAGGATGCTGCTTACACATCTGGGGTTCCCCTTTAATTTTATCAAATGGACGATGAGTTGTATCACCGATGTCTCCTATATTGTGTTACTCAATGGGGAAGCTACCTCATTTTTTACTTCTGAGAGAGGGCTCAGACAGGGATGTCCGCTCTCACCCCTGCTGTTTTTGCTAATTATGGAAGGATTAAGTAGAATTATCTCATCTGCTCGTGATAGGCATCTATTGACTGGCATTAAGCTTGCGGATAACTTCTACCTCACTCATCTATTATTTGTTGATGACATCCTGATCTTCTTGAATGGCAGCATTGGGGACTCCACTACCCTTCATAACTCCATTCTTCTCTTCCAGCAAGCTACAGGTATGAAGATCAATGATAATAAATCCACGATTACTACAGTTGGCTGCTCTATACATGAAACTGCCTTTGCTATTCAACGCTTCCCCTTCATCAACTTGAACCTGTCTGATGGTATAAAGTACCTCGGTTTCAGATTGAAACCTAATGGCTACAGAATAACAGACTGGTTATGGCTCATAGCTAAAGTGGAAAAGAGACTACAGGTATGGTATCACAGATATCTCTCTCGTGTTGGCAGATTGATCCTCATTAAAGTTGTGATTGAAGCCACGCCAGTCTACTGGATGGCCCTAGCCTGGATACCTAAGGGCATATTGAATAGGTTACAAAATATATGCAGTAGATTTCTTTGGAAGGGTCATCAGCCGGGAAGACTATTTGCTTGGGTCAAATGGGACACCATTGCCAAACCCAAACGCTGGGGGGGATGGGGTATAAAGAGGCTCGACCTTTTCTCCAGGGCACTGGCTGTCAAACTTGGGTGGCAGCTCCTCACCTCTGATGGACTATGGACTCGGGTAGCATATACGAAATACATAAAGCCTCAGAACGTGCTGGACTGGATCTGTACTCATCATGGAACTAATCAAAACATCTCCATTATTTGGAAAGCGGTTATTGGTACCTTACCTCTGCTACGTGAAGGATTAACATGGCGCATTAAGGAAGGCAATGCGGTGCGTATTGGTCAGGACCCGTGGGTCGGATGTGGAAATGTCCACAGATTATCAGCTGGCCTCATTAGGCACCTAAATGATAGAGGGATTACGCACATTATGCACGTTGGAGATAATGCAAACTCCACCTTCCTCCAGCAATCATGGACCAATGCGCAGGCGTTAGAAATCCCGGATTAGTGGAAGAATGAATGGATGGAGTATACGGATGCTCTCACACAAGCCCACATCAGGCTCACAGAAGGACCTGATGAAATTATATGGGCCTATGCTAAGCATGGAGCATACATCCCGAAGCTTGGATATCTAAGGCTCATGGAACCTTACAAACCTCTGAATATCCATCCCACCTGGAAAGCGCTATGGAAACTCAAATCGGCCCCCTGCACACGACTACTAATGTGGAACATTCTGTTTGATAAAATTCCAACAGGCACAAATCTCATGAAGAGATCCTTTCATGGACCATTTCGCTGCCATTTATGCCTATGGGAGGAAGAGAGCACATAACATTTATTCTTGAACTGCAACACTACTTTACAGTATTGGCATGCCCTCACCACACACTTCCCGCATTTGAAAAATTGGCAAGGCAATAACCTTATGGATGCATGGGGGAACTGGTGCCAGAATCACTCGGGGAAATCTATTAACATTCCGTTGCTGGCCTGCTGGGCTGTTTGGATCACACGCAATCAGGCTATCTTCAACCACAGAGCCCCACACTGGCCCACTATACTACACCATACTATTGCAGACTATAACATGATTCCCGAAGAGGAATCCACAACCCAACCTCGTATCATAAGACCTGTGAACATCGACAAGTCAAAACCATGGGATTTCTTTGATGGCTCGGCGCAAGATGCGGGCTGTGGGGGAGGAGCAATTCTCTATCTCAATGATATGCACTGCTATAAGATACAAATAAACCTAGGCAGAGGCACTAATAATTATGTTGAATTGTGCACGGCTAAACACATCATTCACTTTGCCATCCATAAACATTGCAGACACCTTCAGCTGTTTGGAGACTCTAAAATAGTATGCAATTGGCTGAATGATGCATCTCATTGTCATGCATTTTAATTGAGACACATTCTAGATGAAGCTAAAAGACTGACTGCTTCCTTTGAATCATTTGTCTGTCGACACATATACAGGGAACAGAACACCATCGCCGACCAGCTCTCCAAAGAGGCAGCGCACAGACAAGGAGATAACTGGCTGATCCAGGAGGAAATCGACAGAACATACTTCCAGCACTACCACAGACCTTTTGATGATCATATGGGAGATGGGCTATAAAGCCCAATTATAGAACCTTTTTTGTTTATAGCATGTATATATTTACATTGTCTAGTCCTGAGTACAACACTATATTTTTGATATTTTCAGCATATATATAGCTCTCTGCGCAGAGCATGGACACAATTTTGATAACTACTAGTTTACAGTTTTGGATATTGCTCCCTGCGTGGAGACAAACTTGTTATTTCATTTTCTACACTTACAGACTATGAACTTGACAGGCACAGCTGCCTCCATATGAATGCTTCGGCATATACAAAATGTAATTTCTCAATACTAATAGAAATTACGACTTTTTCCCAGGGGAAAAAAAATAAACAATCACATTAGTATTTTTAATTATTTATCTTCCAAAATTTAATCATATTTAATATCAATATTATAATAATAAGTCACAATTGTTGGCTCTAAACCAAAACTAAAATTTTTAATAGAATGAATCCAGAAATATCAAATTAAAATGATATTATTAAATTTCTAAAACAACGCAATCATATATATTAATTTTTTTCAAATTTAAAATTACTCTAAAATCATTTTACTTATTTATTAATAAAACAATAGATTGTTAATATCATAAGATAATTCTTGTAATGGACTGCATTAATATCACAACTTAATTATTGTAATGGAGTACATTAATATCTACATGATTATGATTATGTAGTATATGGAGGTTAAATTAATAAATATTAGGAAATTTAAATAATAAAAAATGTAGTCTATTTTAAGTTTGTGAGATTTTCCAACATAATTTTATATATTTGTAATTTTTTTTAATTATTTGAATTTCTTAATATTTATTAAGATAGTCTTTCTTATTTAATAATGTAATTTTTAATCATACAGTAATCATAAAAATTACAATTTAAATGTTCTTAACCATTAATAAAATGTGTTTCTAAAACAATTAAGTCTATATATCTTCAATTCAACCTTGAATTCCTATTCTATATAGATCTAAATACTTTGAGTAATTTTGAAAGGAATATTTATCTCAACAAATCAAATCAAAAAGAGAATTTAAATACATTGATAATTGGCTAATAGAAATAGATACTTTGAGCAATTTTAAAAGGGTTATCTATCTCAACAAATCAAAAAATTGAATTGAAATATATTGATAGCTTGCTAATAGAAATGGATATACCTTTGATGATGATGTCAATGCAATTTTCTAATAGAATCAGAAAGAGAATTTAAATATATTGATGGCTTGCTAATGGAAATGGACACTTTGAGCAATTTTAAAAGGGATATCCATCTCAACAAATCAAAAAAGAGAATTTAAATATATTGATAACTTGCTAATGGAAATGGATATACCTTTGATGATGTTGTCAATGCCAAAAGAGAATTTAAATATATTGATAACTTGCTAATACAAATAGATATACCTTTGATCAGGTTGCCAATGTCATTTTCTAATAGATGCAATGTGAAATTTTCAGGAGTAAGACATCCATCCAATTGAATAGAATAGTGTTTAAGAGATATATCTAGAATTAGAAAATTCTTAAGGTTATTTAGATCTACAAGGATTTAGGATGAATTTTTTCAAATAAATATTTTACAAGGCTTTTAAACATTTAACTCTTTAAATGGAGTTAGGTTTTAGGTTTTTATGTTTTACTTATCTCTAAAAAGTTTCAATAACAGAAGAGTAAGGGTGTGGATGGTTGGCTAGGAAATGACAAGAATGTTGCCAAAAGTATGACCATCATTGGGTATGACCAGTTATACCTCACCACTTAATTCTAATCCTAGACGGTGTAGTGGACAAAATCAGTGAGAGGGATAACGAACTACAATTAATGCATCCACATGGTGTTTCAAGTCTACTTAAGTTTATGTATTTAAGGTTGATGGTGGTAAATGTCACTATGCAGGAGACATTGAATAACATATTAGTTAGGTTTTGTTTGAACAGTCGTAAGAGTAAATTATTTATTTTTTTAAACAAAAAATAATAATCTTGCATTGTAAAATAGAATATATATATATATATATATATATATATATATATATATATATATATGCCAATTTTCATTTTATTTTTCTTTCATATATACATTAATATCTACATGATTATGATTATGTAGTATATGGAGGTTAAATTAATAAATATTAGGAAATTTAAATAGTAAACAATCACATTAGTATTTTTAATTATTTATCTTTCAAAACTTAATGATATTTAATATCAATATTATAATAATAAGTCACAATTGTTGGCTCTAAACCTAAACTAAAATTTTTAATATAATGAATCTAGAAATATCAAATTAAAATGATATTATTAAATTTCTAAAACAACACATTCATATATATTAATTTTTTTCATATTTAAAATTACTCTAAAATCATTTTACTTATTTATTAATAAAAAAATAGATTGTTAATATCATAAGATAATCCTTGTAATGGACTGCATTAATATCACAACTTAATCATTGTAATGGACTACATTAATATCTACATGATTATGATTATGTGGTATATGGAGGTTAAATTAATAAATATTAGGAAATTTAAATAATAAAAAATGTAGTCTGTTTTAAGTTTGTGAGATTTTTCAACATAATTTTATATATTTATAATTTTTTTTAATTATTTGAATTTCTTAATATTTATTAAGATAGTCTTTCTTATTTAATAATGTAATTTTTAATCATACAGTAATCATAAAAATTACAATTTAAATGTTCTTAACCATTAAGAAAATGTGTTTCTAAAACAATTAAGTCTATATGTCTTCAATTCAAACTTGAATTCCTATTCCATATAGATCTAAATACTTTGAGTAATTTTAAAAGGGCTATCTATCTCAACAAATCAAATCAAAAAGATAATTTAAATACATTGATAATTGGCTAATAGAAATAGATACTTTGAGCAATTTTAAAAGGGCTATCTATCTCAACAAATAAAAAAAATGAATTGAAATATATTGATAGCTTGCCAATAGAAATGGATATAACTTTGATGATGATGCCAATGTAATTTTCTAATAGAATCAAAAAAATAATTTAAATATATTGATGGCTTGCTAATGGAAATGGACACTTTGAGCAATTTTAAAAGGGATATCCATCTCAACAAATCAAAAAAGAGATTTTAAATATATTGATAACTTGCTAATGGAAATGGATATACCTTTGATGATGTTGTCCATGCAAAAAGAGAATTTAAATATATTGATAACTTGATAATACAAATAGATATACCTTTGATCAGGTTGCCAATGTCATATTATAATAGATGCAATGTGAAATTTTCAGGAATAAGACATCCATCTAATTAAATAGAATAGTGTTTAAGAGTTATATCTAGAATTAGAAAATTCTTAAGGTTATTTAGATCTACAAGGATTTAGATTAAATTTTTTCAAATAAATATTTTACAAAGCTTTTAAACATTTAACTCTTTAAATGGAGTTAGGTTTTAGGTTTTTGTGTTTTACTTATCTTTAAAAGATTTGAATATTGGAAGAGTAAGGGTGTGGATGGTTGACTAAGAAATGACAAGAATGTTGCCAAAGGTATGACATCATTGGGTATGACCAGTGAAACCTCACCACTTAATTCTAATTCTAGATGGTGCAGTGGACAAAATTAGGGAGAGGGATAACGAACTACAGTTAATGCATCCACATGTTGTTTCAAGTCTACTTAAGTTTATGTATTTAAGGTTGATGGAAGTAAATGTTACAATGGAGACATTGAATAACATGTTCGTTAGGTTTTGTTTGAATAGTCGCAAGAGTAAATTATTTATTAAAAAAAAAAAAAATTCCTTGCATTGTAAAATAGAATATGTATATACCAATTTGCATTTTATTTTAGTTATAATCCATGGGTTCTTCTAACCGATCTCCATCTACCATTATGCCAATGCTGACATTTCTATGAAAAAAAAAGTATTTTCAATAGTATTCATATTACTTTCCTGGGTTACTGATTCATCATAATTAGAATAAACAAATAAATAATGAAACTTTCTTAAAAATGATCTAAAAAGTGTATTCAAAATAATACATTCATGCATGGAAGAAAATAGTTCACACTCCACTTTCCCACCCTAGATGGTGCGAGAAAAACAGGCGTTGGAGTGGAAAAGAGAGGTCGAAAACTTTATAATAAGTATGATTTATTGGGGTACGACAAGATAACAAGTTTGTGGAAAAGAGAGGTCGAAAACTTTATAATAAGTATGATTTATTGGGGTACGACAAGATAACAAGTTTGAGCTCTTTTGATGTCGAATCCCTGCGTGGAGACATTCTGGGTACGCTACGGTGGAATAGGTAGGTGGGATAACTGGGAGTGGAAGAAAACAAAATAAACCCTAATCCCTGCAAGGAACGAATGATGGCCAAGGACCAATCTTTAAGGTGTAGGAGTGGTTTTATTTAAACTCAAGGCGCAGCAGGTAAATGTATTCTGAGTGGGAGTGGAGTATTAACAATATGCACAAGGATTTAGCAGTGAGCACATGCGGTGTAAAGTTCGAGAACCAGTGGCATTGTCTCACAATATGAGTAACCGTCCCACTCGTTTGCACTAGACCTGGTAGGTTCAACTCTTGGGTGGCCATGTCCATAGCCACAAACAGAAGAAGACAAGATAAAATTGAAATTACACATCAAGTCATTGCCTTCTTGTTAATTGCCATGTTCATGACAGTGACAATGATTCCAATTTTCACATGCCAAATCTTCACATTTATGTGATGACAATGATCATAAACTCCGACTCGGTAAGTTTAGTTCACAATGACTACGTTCAACTCGGTACGTTTATCATCGGTGCCTTTATCCACAGCCACATACAGAAACAGCAAAAAATAAAATGCAAAGCGATGAAAGAATTTTAGAGCTTAAATCCACACATCATGCATTACCTTCAGTTTTAATAGTCCATAAACCGAGCAAATGATGCCTAGCTAAACAACCTAGGGTGGACGGAAAGTCTAGGACAACCTTGGTGTCTAGGACAACCTTGTTCTAGCTGTCGCTAGGGCATTGTCAAGGGGAAAGAATAAGAGATATTAACAAGTCATTTTTTTCAAATTGAAATACTCTAATGGCTATACCAACAAAGACAATCAACACATATATTGAAGAAATCTCATGAAAAAGGAATTTTATTTCTTGCTGCTACCATTACCGTCTTCAACCAACAGGTTTCCTCCAATGCATCTGGAAGGAAACCCCTGAAAAAGCACTAGGTCTAGAAAAGGAAGACTATGAAAGACTGTGAACCTTTCTTAGCAAATAGAAGCCCCTTCAAATTGTTCTAGTAATCCTTCCAGCAAAATTGCTTTGCTTCAACAATTCCAACAACCCAAGCACTAAGAAATGCATGCATCCAAGGAGCATTGTTTTGCTTATAATAGATGGAATGGTGATGAATAACAGGTACAATAAATATTTAATCACAATTTGAAACGCTCAGCCAAGAAAATTTTCTCTTATTCCTCCACGTTACAATCCTAGATGGAGTGGCAGAGTTATTATTAAGAGCATAAAAGGGTGAAATTGATGGACAAGTTAATGAAACTACGGACACCTGTTATTTGGAATTGGACACACGTTACCAATGGTTTGAAATGGATAATCATGTTATTCCAAAATACACCTTTCCACTACTATGACAAGTGTATGTGTAAGGTGTGTGTAACATTTTGTAGTCTTTCCATTCTGGCTAATCCTTATAGGTGTCAATTAACAAATCATGTGGTAAATGTTTAATGAAGCTTTGCAAAAAAATAATTTAAACAAGGTTTAATCATGTGATTTAGATATGCAGGGAAGTTAGTGGTGTGAATTCAATCCATTGATATTGTGGCAATGGCAAGAATATACTAGCATCTTTAAATTTAAACCATCTGATCATTATTTTTTAATTAGTAAAATTATTAAAGTGCCCAATTACAATAGGAGGGATGCCTATTCGCGTAATTATAATAGCAACTTTCTAATAACTATACACGATGTTATGTTATAATTTCTTTAAATTTAAAATATTTTTTAGTAATAATTAAATTAATAGTAATATGCTTTATAATTAAGGAAAATTCTATAAACACGTCTTGCAAATTATTTTGCTAGAAATTATTTTTTACATACGAGGCAGGTACTAAGCAACAATGTTTCATATTACACTTGCTATCATATTTTAATTAATTGTTTTGAAAATGATAATAAATTAAAAACAATATCTTAAATCAATCTCTATCATTATGAACCACTATGGTGATAATACCTTTAACCTTAATTTGTCACCATATTTAGAAGTGCATGCATTTAGATTTTACTTTTAAGTTGTTATACTTATATATTTTTAGTTTACGCATATTTAAGAATAACTATACATTTTTACTTTATAACATATTGAAAGTTTTTAGGTTGACATCAATCAAATAAAGATTAAATAAAAAAACTATATAAGTGATAATTAAAAACAAAAATGAGTATGTATGTTTAGTTAGTTTTACTTAAAAGCATTATAAGACATTAATAATACCAACCTCCATTACAAGCCAATGTGGTAAAAGTATTTTTCTCACTCTCAATCATAAATAAAATATCTCAATGCACTCATGATATCTTAAACTTTCATATAAGAGTTAAAGTAGTTAGAGGTAAAAAATATGTGTGAATAACATGTTTAAACTGTATACTTCTCAAAAATATTTCAACACACGATTTAAATAAATTATCTTAATATTTTTGTTAATTAATTTATTTCAATATCCAAGATGTTAAAAAAAAATATTTTAATATTATATACAATAATGTATTCAATGTTCAAAGAAAAGAAAGTAATTGAAAATTAAAAAATAAAATTAAAAACATAAAGTACTTTCTAATAAGAATTATAAGAGATATGTGTAATTCATTCGACTCTTAATATAAATATAATATGTGACATTTAATAATATTCATAATAACAAAAACTCAAATTAAGTAATATTGACATATAATTAAAAATATATTAGTAACAAAAAAATCATTTTGATATCGAGAATGTAGTCCATAGTTAAAATGTCTCAATGCACATGTTATGTAAAACATTTTAATGTCTCATATATATATATATATATATATATATATATATATATATATATATATATATATATATATATATATATATATATATATTAGATAAAACAATTTTTGGTTTTTTTTATGTATATTTTTTATGTCATTTTTTCATGAAATCCAACAAATATTTTTTTCACTTACAAGTTTAAGTTATGTACTCTACATAGTATTTAGAAATACAATTTAAACAATGAAAAAATACACACTGTGTATATATATAAACAAAGAACTATTATAGATTAGTTGGGGTGTATCAATGGATGAGGAGGTTGCAATTTTTTTTTTCAAATTTTGCGATCTAAAAGAGGTTTACACCTGAAGATATTTGATCTCTCTCTACACATGCTAGATTCATGATTAAGATGGATATATACTATTTTATAACATTGACATGATAATGTCATATGTTATAAAGATAAAAAACAATAACAATCATCAAAGAAGATAAGTTTTACTTCATTCTTAAGAGTGTGAAACTAAGAATTTTGTGAACATGATAGAAATGACGAAGCTACAATGGTCACCAAAGTTGAATAATTGTGGAGCACCCAGTGGAGAGGGGAGAAATTTTCATGGTCGACAAAGAACATGGATGTAGAAAACTGTTTTACACCATGGTGGAGGAGCCATGCACGAGTCTGTGGTCTACATTCTTAGTACCTCATTTTGTTGTGCCCTATGGCTAATGGATTGGATACTAAATTATGAATGTGATTTTGGTTCCAGTGACTCTATCTTTAAGCTGTGGGTGATGGGTTTTTCAATAGTCAGGAGAATGTGTGACAACAGGTATGGAAAACACATGTGCGGGGAGGGTGTTGACAATGTGTTTGTTGAAATGTTTGAAAGTGAAGTCAATCTAGGGTATGGTAATGTTTACAACACATTTCAAAAAATCCTCCATGAAACAAGGCTTCCCAAAGGTGTTATGTCTCCCTCGCAGCGCTTTGCTGCGGGTATAAATCAATATTTTTTAGAAAGTGGGGTCAATATAGGTTTTGGTCATGTCTACAATATTTTTATCAAAAACATCTAGCCAGTAGGCCTTTCTATAGGTGTTGAGTCTCCTGCGTGGCATTTGGAAGATGGTTTGGATCAGGATAAGCAAGATCTTGAGGATGTAGCTCTTCAAAGCTTTCCCACTTTCGTTAGACCCTTATTCGGACATTCTTTGAGTCTTAAGGTAAAAGAGGCAGACATTGTAATTCCAATAACTGATAACATACATCAAATTATAGGTATTTTGGTGGGAGTGATTAGGCTCCTCTTTTAAGGGAGGTTATTGTAGTTGGAAAGTGAACTAAAAGAATATGGAATTAAAAAGGACACCATAATTTCCTTAATTGTTGGTTTGTAAGGAGGTGTCAGGAAAGTTGGGGAATCTTCTTCTTCCATGCCCATGTCTTTTAAGGAAGCCCTCAAGTTGGATGCGAATAACCAAATTCCCAAGGATGGAACAGTCCTCAGAATTCCCAATGCTCAAGGTGAATGAGGCCATTAATAAGAAGATAATAGTTGATTTTGAAATATGGGTGATTATATGTTGTTTTAATGGATTTTGGCCTTCCGTATCTACTCTCAAAGATTGGATCCATCAGAACTGGTCCCAAATTATTGATCTCTTATTTTGTTCAAAGGGATACTTCGTGGTGTTCTTCAAAGATCTGGAAGATTGAAAGAAGTTTTTCAATCAAGGACCTTGGTTTTAGGTTCGTGTTGGCCTTTCAACTCAACCATGGTTTTCAGAGTTTAATCCTCTTAACATGAAATCCTTGTGAGTTATTGTTTGGGTTAGGCTACCTAACATGCCTCTAAATTGGATCTGGTTAAGAATCCTGCAACAAATTGGAGACTTTATAGGCAACTTCATCAAAGTTGATAGTGATATTTTATCATAGGATTTTGAAAGTTTTGTCTGCATTTATGTGGAAATGAATATCAGTTGTAACAACCCTAGTTAAAAATCCACATAAAAGATATAAGAACAAGGTCGTGGGACACATATTCCAAGCTAGATGGTGGTAAAAATATCCTAGTGAGTGTTAATTTTGGTTTATTATGGCTAAGGAAATTGGAAAAAGCAATGGAAAAAGAAAAGTGGCATTAATTGGCATTTTATTTATCAAAATAATGGAAAATAGGAGAAAAGGAAGGTGAAAGGTCGTAGGTTGCATGTGAGGAGGAAATTGAAGGAAAATAGTGGAAAATGAAGAAAATAGAGGCCTCAATGATAAAAAGGCTTATGAGGATAAGTTCATGGCTCTTTGACATGTTTTGGATGGAGCTCTCATTCTATTCTATCTCTCATACTCTTTCACACTTATAACATTCTTGGAGAAAGCTTGGAGCACTCTAGTATTCACTTGGAATTGGAGAAAGAAGGCAAAGGAAAAGAAGGAAAGCACAAGGGGACAATGGGATAAACAACTACAACTTTATTTCTTTGCAATTATCGAGTTGGATGTATGGTTTCCTTTCTAGTTTTGGCGTCCATGGTCCATGCATGTGGTTATTTGGTTATGATTTGTCGTTGGCATGGAGGATTTCTTGGATTAACGATGTTTTTTTCCTAGCCTTTCCATTTCTTGGATAGCCATAACGTTATGGGTTTTCATTTTTTTCTTTTATTGGTCTCATGTTCTGTATGGTTGTGGTTTGAGTTACTAGTTCCTAGAGCTTTGGTTGGAAAAATTATTTGGAAGCCCTATAACAGCTTGTGTTGAGTCACTAGTCCTAGAAGCCCTGGTTGGACAAACACTCTGGAGCCCTTTGTGGGTTCAGTTACTAGTCCTTGAGTCCTTGGTTGGACAAATGCTCTAGAGCCCAGTAACAACTATGGGTTAAGTTACTAGTCCTGGAAGCCTTGGTTGGAACAAACACTCTAGAGCCCTGGACAACTTGGATAGAGACTGATATGGTGATGGTTAGTGATGTTTGACCATGAGGTGGAATCACTGGTTGAGGGTTGAAGTGGTTTGGCCTCCGAAAACCTTAGTTTGGTATTATTGATTTATTCCATGATATCCCACATTCATGCTTGGAATATGGCATGGGGGTGATTGGTTGAAAGAGAGATTTGGTTCATTCCAATCTATGGTTGGGTGGTACGTGGAAGTCCCTAACTTGGTTAGTATTTTCATATGTTATGAAGAGGTATTTTCTATTGTGATCCATTAACATATGTATTCATTATGATGGTGATATTATGCTTGAGTTACCATGGTTTATATGTTGGTTATTGTTGGTTTATATGCTAGTTATTAGCTAGTTATATTTTGGATATATGATGTATATTTTTTATGGTTCTTAACATGTTTGATGAATATGTGATTGGTTATCAAATGCATGACCTAATAGATGTTTGTGCAGCTAATATGAGAGGGAATTATACCTTCTTGACGATTCTCAGATAAGTATGAGACCCCTATGTTATGACCTGTAGATTTCATGTTCGTGATATGTTTGATAGAATGCTTGTCATGGCTAGGCCTTGTTAGGTTAAGTTCTTGTCTAAGACTTGTATGGAAGGATTTGTCCTTGTTCCATTCATGGTTCTAAAAGGTTTCATTATCTTATGGGTAGAGGTCTGGATCCTACCCTGAAAAGTGGCTTAAATCTCACTGTCGTAGGCACATAAATGGGTGAAAAATATTGCAGTCGCTCCCTTGTACGCATCATGTGTGTGAGTGGAGGATTTTAATTGAAATAAGACAACATTGTGACATCATATGGGAGATCAAGACACTGAAAATATAGGCCTAATTCAGGGTTTGGGCACCTAGAAGCATGGATTAGCCTTTGG
This sequence comes from Pinus tabuliformis, assembly GCA_031772625.1. Lineage (NCBI taxonomy): Eukaryota > Viridiplantae > Streptophyta > Pinopsida > Pinales > Pinaceae > Pinus > Pinus tabuliformis. The sequence continues at coordinate 1,483,020,327 of CM062818.1, forward strand.
GCGTCCTATAGCACCTAATAGGGAAGTCATTAAGGTCTTTAGTTTGTCGCTTCTACTTCCTTAAGGTGATCTAGGAGGTTGAATCATATCATAGTAACTCTTTGTCACATGTTTACCCTGATAGGTTGGTAACTTAGGTAAATGTGGGAAGAGGGTGTTACAGAGTGGTATCAGAGCATGGTTTAACACTTGGAATGGAAAGGTGGAATCTGTTTTTCATGCATGCATGAAGAATGTATATGTGCTTGTTATGTATGCATGGTGGTAGTAATTGTTACAGTTGTGTTGTCATGTAGAAGTTGATGATGTTGTTGTTGGGATGTGTTTGTCATGAATGCATGTCGGTCGCATATGCATTTGTTATCCATGTTACTGTCTATAGGTTGTTGTGCATGCATTTTCATGGTTATAGTTATGCATGTATAGTAGGTCAAACATGCATTGTGAGGTCATTATATGTTATTTGTGTCATCATGATGTTGTTGGTTGTTATGATGTTAATGTGTTGATTGAGATAGAGCAAGAAATGCAGATCATCAAAGCGAGGTTGTAGCACTGGACCTTGGGGTAAGAGTAGATTTTCATACAGGTTTGCATGGTGGGTATGCAGGTATGTTGGTTAATGGTTGTTATAAGCATTAGGGTTATGCACATGTTTGTTAGTCTATGGTTGTTACGGTTACATGTATGATAGATGTTCGTTGATTAGTGTGATCATATGTATATGTGTCGGTTAGTCATGAAGGATAGTAACTTGTTTTTATATGCATCGTGGTCGTACACATGATGATTATGGTCATCGCAGCTAAGATATTGATGTTGTATGTATCATGCTAATCTGGATTGATCTGTGAAGATGGTTATGGTTATGCTATTCAGGTATGAGTCGATATTTTTGTTATATTATGTCATACTCATTTGGACTAACTTTTGCAGATGTGATAGGCTCCCTTGAGATATATTGAGGTATGAGTGGATTATGTTGTCTATTTGATTTATTTAACATAGTATGTTTACAAGTCATTTAAATGTGTGATTAATTGCATGATATGAGTATGTGTCTATCGAATTGCACGAATGAATGATCTTGTTTTAAGACGGTTGTACTAACACATGTGTTGAGAGAGTTGATATTTACTTGAGTGTAAGTGGGTGCTAGTTGTAGTATTATGATTAATGACTATGATTTGACTGTTTATTATGGCATGGATGATTAGTCTTTGTAAAGGATAATTAATAGACTTTACATCTTGATCTTTGGAACATGTGGCTGACATGTGTGAGCAGTTGCAGGGCAACATGCTTGGTAATAACATGACAAGGTAACAATGGATTATTTACATAACTAACAGTTGGGTGATGTCATAGCATGTAATAAGACCCAATTACAACAAGGTAAAAAGGTAAAATAAAGGAATTGGGTGAGAATTTCTTCAGAAATATTTTGAATCCTCAATTCCAAATGAATGAGTGCTTCAAATGCATAAATGAAGTCTTCTTAACTTGGATCTTATCTGCCATTATGTGGATATATGTTATATTTATGAACATGTATTGATAGGTATAACAACTAGTTTCTAGTTATAGTTGGATTCGTCAAGGTAATTGGAATCCCTTGAGAGATGGCATGGATGTGTTCAATTACAAGGTAGTGTGCTTGGCACAACAAGATAAGATAAATGGTATATTCTTATATTTGTTTATACAATAATAGTTATGTGTTTATGGCAGTATGATGCAAGGGACTGCATGTCAAAGGATACTGCCATGAAATCTTGGAGAAGGCTCGGGTTGAGCTTTCCCTTGGAAGCATTAGGAACTTATGGGGATTGAGTCATGCTGTTTGTTGCTAGTTTTTTGCTTTCAGTCTTTTTTTATTTGTTTGTGCCTTATTTGTAGTTTCATTTATGTCTCGTGCAAGGCCTTGCCACTTTCCTTGTGGTGTCGTACTGCTATTGTTTTTCTGTGGTTTTCTTCTTGACTGTTTTTGGTTCTTACCTTTTTATGTTTTTAGGGTCTTTGGATTTGGTTGGAGTAGGAGGAAGTTAATGGAGCTCAGGGAGAGTTGAATGAAACCTAACAGGTAAAGTAAGTTCTGAATGAAGTTAGTGAATATATAAGAGCAACGAAAGGCAAGAGTATGATAGTTAATTAGATTAGTTGGGTACACCAGGATAAATGGATGGTGGTATGGCAGTCATGAGAAGGGTAACATAAAGGTGAAGTAAATGTATTTGAGTTTTTAGATGCCTTGGCTATGTTGGGGACTATTTTTCTCAATGTTGTGCATGTGTTGCATGGATAAAGGGAGTTCTCTTAACCTTGACCTTATGATATATCGAAGTCATGTTGTGATCATGATTATGTTGATTTATATATATGTATACATGTATGTATGTATGTCATTGTTTGACAGAGTCATCAAAGATCTATTGATCAATGATTGTCATTGATGCCAACCCAAGCAACACCAAGGGCTACCTCAATCTTGCCAGGGAATTTTGAATTGAAAAATTACTCTATTCCGAGTGAAGGGTCTTCTATATGGATTCTACTCGTCGAAATGTTTCCGTTGATATATGGCACGCCATGTAATTCTTCACGGTTTGAGAGATATTCGTGTTTGAAATTAGTAACCCCGGTTAGTGGGCTAAAACCCTATGGGGTTATGGCATGGCACTCATATTTGGTTGTGGTCATTAAATAGTCAACAAATAATAATGTTGTTTTCTCTCATAAAATTCCTCCAACGTTAACTTGTTAAGGACCCTCTCAACTCAAGACATTCATATAAATAGTGACCCTCATATCCTCCTTTAGTAAGGATTTTGTGGCTTCAAAGAAGCCAACGTGACATTTTCGCTATAACGTTTTTTCTGCAAAGATTCCGAATCTGAATTTAAAACAATTTTGAGACAAAATATTGATGAACCTAATAAACAAATTCCAAATCTCGGTACGCTATATTTTCGGAGATATGACTTGAGGACGTTAGGGTTTTTACAGGCTCCTGAATTCCATGTCAAACAGGTGACCTTGGGAAAATCATCATAACTTTCTCTCTGAGCATTGGATTCAAGTTTTGTAAATAGTGAAAGGAATAATATGGATTGTAGTTTGTTGGATATCGTTTTTAGGGTCAAAGGTCACAATAGTGACATGTGGCACTCCGTACAAGTTTTCTCTATTGAACCAGTTTATAATCAAGTCATCATGGGCGATTGGGCATAAATATTTCTTGAAGAATCCAATCTTGATCATACCTATGGGGTTGGAAAGAAGACTCAGAGGGCTACCAAAGAACGATATTTCATACCCTAGAGATCTGAAGTTACATAGATACAACAGATTCAATATTAAGCTCCTAGAAGGCAAGAAAAAGCATGCATTCAAGGATGTTAGATGATCCAAAAATACAATTTTATCATAGGTTATAAAATTAGAATAAAATAATTATTAATTTAAGATATTAAATTAATAATTATTATTCTAGAATGTTTAATTATTTAATGGAGACTTTTAGAATTAGTAATTTTTTGTAACAAGATATGACTCTCCAAATGAGTCGTATCTTAGGCTCTATTATAGGAGATTAGTTAGCTAGTTGGTTTGAATAGCATTTATTGTAAATGGACACTTGTTATTAAATAAGTGATCCATAATTAGAGGTAGTTAGGACATGGAGCTTATAAATAGCTCATTGCAAGAGTGTTTGGTTGTTCGGGTGTAAACTCTTGCAAATCAATTATGTAATTGTTTTTTCTGATTAATAAAATTACGTGTCTGAGGACACTTCTGCCATTATTGTGGTATCAGAGCTCCAGTAATGCTGCAGTGGATTTGAGGAGATTTCAGCTCAACAAAGTCCTGGAAAACTCCATTCAGTTGGCCAGCAAATCATTGGTATGGAAATTGTACAGCTTTGTTTAAAAGGAAAATAAATTTTATCACTGATTTTACATTTTTTTTTAAATCTAAAATTCAATGTTTTTATTATAGAAATTGCCTCTGCCTCTCGATCCAATTGTTCATTGAACTGGAATTTGTTTTCTCTCCTGCCTCGTTTAGCCGGCATTTAATGGAAAGGCGATCCTCACAAATAAACTCAAAATCCTTTCTGAAACTGATAATCATCGAGGCTTCTTCGAAAAGCTTTTCAGCGATCATAGAAAGCATTTTTTCTGTGAGCGCGGTGACCCAATTGTTGATTTTCCAGAACCTGTGACGCCCATGATAACAATAGCCATTCCTTTCATTGCGTATTTTCAATCTCTGTTTTGGGACTTACTCCTACTTTTTTTTTACTTCTGACGGTCCAATGTCGCCAACGTTTGCAACCAACAATCGATCCCCTACAAGAACTGCAGTTGATGCAGTCGACCCAGCATCTCTGTGTTGACTATTTTCTTTATTGAGAAATTCCTTGTCTGTTTGTTTGTAAGCATCAGCTATTGCCAGCTTTGTATCACTAATAAATTTTGGGTGGCTTATCAAATTTGCAAAAAGTTTCTGTTTCACGTATTCAGCAGCTCGAGCACCAACCAGACCTGTGCCGACGTCAGGGTCGTTCTTGTCGAAGGATCCAACATTCTGAGGGTTATTGTAATGGTCGACCACTCTCACGTGAGAAGCCCTCACGCCACCCATAGCCGACGCATGAGCTGCGCGGGCAGCACTGGTTACGCTAGCTCCGGCTTTCCTCAACATATTTACCGATTGCCAGCATTGAAAAAAAAAAATATTGTGAATCAGGTTGTGTGTGCCTACTGCAGCGGAGTCTGAGTCCGAATCCGAAGTTTCATAGCAAACCAGCGTGTGTTTTTTTAAAGCCAGCATTTGCGTGAGCCCATAACCCACCGGCTTGGAGTTCTTCGAGAATGAGGGTAGAAATGAAGGATGAATCACATCTCTTCACGCATGAAGGTTTGAATTCTATTGTTAATGCCAAAGAAAAATATATATGTAACCTGTGATGTTGGGATTTACATCTTCCCTTCTATCTGTGTTTAAAAAAGATCTCATGAAATGAGCACAAATATTATCTGCCACAATCTACCAATGATTAGCGACGTGTTGATGGGACCCAGCTTGGTCGTAGGTAGCTGATTTGAGAGGAATTAAATAATGCAACCAGAAAAGAAGAGAGTGTAGAAAGAAGCGCCTCTCAACAAAATTCGATTGAAGATGAGGGTGTACCAAGCACTGCAATTCGAGAATCTGCAGTTCAATTGAATTCAGGTGATATGTGAAAATAGAATGAACATGAAGCTGAATTAAATTTGTAATTTGCAAAAATATGGTGATTTTTTAATTTTGTAACATTAATGGAGTGTAAGGTTTTTGGGTAATTTATAAATTGGGGAGATAAGGTGTGTTGGGTAATTTGTTTTTTTAAGAAGTTTTTTGGGATCATCAAATTGTAACTCAAAGTATTTTTTTCTTTGAGGGGGGGTAACTTTTTTTTACCAGATTGTGCAAAGCACCATTGTAAAAAGTCAAATTTTGAAAGTTGCCCTGTAAAATTTGAGAAATTGACTAGAGCCAAGTGCAAAGCTCAATCACTATTCTCCTGTTTTGACGACTATTCGAGGGTCAAGGCCAAGCCCCGATAGATCGTGTTTTTTGCGTGGTGTGTTGTGTTGACTATCTTGTCCTTTCTGTTCTGCTTCTTGGTGCGTCTCTTCATCGCTAAAAATGGCTAAGTTGATTAACCTATTTTCTGATTCCGACAAACTAGAAGGCACCAAATCTTATAAAACGTGGCATCGTCTTATTGAAAGCACACTCATTTACAATGAATTATGGCAAGGATTATGTGATGGAGATGTAAAGCCGAATAAACCCACAGATGCAGATCCACTGGCAAAATGGGAAATCAAGAATGCTAAAGCCTTAGCTCTTATTAAATCGTCTGTGAATGATGAAATGTATGTACATATAGAGAATGCCACAGATGCATGGACTGCCTTGAAAACTTTTAAAGACCTCTTTGATACTCAGCCAGAATCAAAGAAGGTTGATCTACAGTTAAAATTGTTGCAACAAAAATTAACTGAAGATGGTGATATTCTTGAATATCTCTCCAGACTTAAGAATATTAAGCAGGAAATTATTAATGCTGGTTTTCCCGCAATTGATGATAGCTTTATGGTCACAATTGTAATTGTTGGGCTTCCTTCTTCCTATACACATTTTTTAGAAACTTTACAAGTAACTGGGAAATTAGAAAAACTAAAGTTTGATGAACTTTGTGAAATGTTAAGTCAGCATGATAAAACTTTTGGGAAGAAGAAGAAAGTTGGTGAAGATGTTTTTCTCACAGAAGCCAGCACAAGTAAGTCTTCAACAGATAGTTCTCGAGGAAGAGGCCGATGGAATCAAAATCAAGCAACACATAATCGAGGTCGAAGCCAAAGTAGAGGCAACAATTTTAACAGAGGAGGAAGAAATAATTTTCAAGGTAGAGGAAACAACCAAGGAAGAGGCAATTTTCAAGGACAAGGATATAATAGTCAAGGTCGAGGAAAATCTCCAAATAGAGGTCAAAGCAGAGGCAGAGGACAATCTTCAGGACGAGGAAGAGACTTTAGTCAAATTGTGTGTCGAAGATGCAACAAAGTTGGCCATTATGCTGAAGATTGTCGAACTTCACTTAATAAAATTCCCAAATTTCAGCAGCATTCAGCACAATTTGCAAATGATCAAGATGAAGACAGCTCAGAATATGTTTTTACTTCCTCACCAGCATCACAAATTTCATCTCATCTTAGAAGTGACTATGAAGATGCCTGGATCTTGGATTCCGGGGCAACTCAGCACATGACATGTCGACGTGATTTTTTCTGGAATTTTCAAGAATGCCAACTTAATTCAATTTTTCTTGCTGATGATACAAAACATACTCCTTATGGAAAAGGAGTCGTAAAAGTTTTTCTCCCTGACATTGGAGAAAAATTGATTTCCAATGTATGGTATGTACCTAGTTTCAAGAAAAATTTGCTCTCTTTAGTCACGATTCGACAAGCAGGACATCAGGTGATTATGGAAGATGGTTTAGTGAAGATTAATTCAGTGAAACAGAACTTGAAAACAGTTATGACAGGTTATGAAGATGGAAAACTGTTACGGATGAAAGGGACAGTTATTCCAAGGCATTCTGATTTTGCAGGGGAAGTGACTACAGGTATTTCACCTATCAGACTATGGCATGTAAGATATGGACATTTGAATTTTGAGAGTCTTTCACAATTGCAGAAACAAGGAATGGTTAAAGGCCTTCCCACATTCAAAAGGGAAAATGAAAAATGTGAAGCTTGCATTTATGGCAAACAAAACCGAGAAAGTTTTCCAACAAGTTCATGGCGAGCAAACAAGCGGCTTCAACTAATTCACAGTGATGTTTGTGGTCCACTACAAACCTCATTTGGTGGTTGCAAGTATTTCTTACTATTCGTTGATGATTTCAGCAGAATGACTTGGGTTTACTTCTTGAAGAACAAGTCAAAAGCATTTGATAAGTTTAAACTTTTTCGCCAACTTGTTGAAAATGAAGTCAAAGAAAAGATAGGTACTCTCAGGACGGATAATGGGGGAGAATTCACTTCAACTGAATTCAAAAATTATTGCAGTGAAAATGGCATAAGACGACATCTCACTAATGTTTACACTCCACAGCAAAATGTAGTAGTTGAAAGAATGAATCGCACTTTGTTAGGAATGGCAAGATCCATGTTAACATTCAAGAGGTTAAGCCCAACATATTGGGCGGAAGCAATTCATACAGCTGTCTACTTAAGAAACAGATCTCCAACTGCTTCTTTAGACGGAATCACACCTTATGAAGCTTGGTTTGGTTTCAAACCTCGAGTTAAACATCTTAGAGTTTTTGGGTCAGTGTGTTATGCCTTAGTTCCGAAAGAAAAACGAACTAAGCTTGACTCAAGAAGTTTAAAATGCACAATGATTGGCTATTCTGATGAGAAGAAAGGGTATCGTCTTTTGACCAATGGAAAATTCATTGTGAGCAGGGATGTCATTTTTGATGAAACGGAGAGTAAGAGTGCTGAAGAAATTGAAAGTCTTCTTTACAAATTAGAAACTAAGGGAAGTAAAAGAAATGGCAAAATGCAAAGTCAACCAACTTCACCAAATTGGTATGAACTTGATTTTCCTTCCTCTGAAGATGAGTCATCCAGTCCATCTACATCAACAACATCATCTGGGTCTTCTAGCAGTTCATCCGCATCTCCAAGCAGCAGCAGTTCTTCAGACAGTGAGTCTCCACATTCTTCACCTGAACGATGAACATCAGTTTATATTAATCCTCTTTACAATGATGGGGACTTTACAGAAGCGCAAACAAGTGAGCACCAACTTCCGAAATGGGCAGTTCAACTTTTGAAAGATGTAAAGCCTGATGAACAGAATAAAACTGGCACCCGAAGGGCACATAGAAGTGAAGGCGATTTTGCCTTGATAGCAAATGATTTTACTGAACCTTCCACATACAAAGAGGCAGTAAAACATAAAGAATGGCAACAGGCTATGGTTGACGAATATAAAGCAGTAATTGATAACAACACTTGGAAACTTGTTGATTGTCCAGCAAATGTTAAACCCATAGGATGCAAATGGGTTTACAGAATTAAGTATAATCAGAAGGGTGAACTTGACAAGTATAAAGCACGACTTGTCGCAAAAGGTTTTGCGCAGCAGGAAGGCATTGATTATGAAGAAACTTTTGCTCCAACGGCTAAATGGAACACCATCTGATTAACACTTGCATTGGCCGCTCAAAAAGGATGGAAAGTTCATCAAATGGATGTGAAAAGTGCTTTTCTCAACGGGGATTTACAGGAGGACGTGTATATGACCCAACCACCAGGTTTTGAAGTGGAAGGACAAGAACATAAAGTCTGCAAATTGATCAAGGCTTTATATGGGTTAAAACAAGCTCCCCGAGCCTGGTATGCAAAGATGGATGATTACCTTAAGAAAGTTGGTTTTCATCGCAGTGAATCTGATGATACTTTGTATGTGCGACAACAGGGAAAATATTTGGTAATTCTTGTTATGTATGTAGATGATTTGATCATCACTGGCAATCATGATGATCATATTGCACAGGTAAAAAAGGAGTTACATGCAGGTTTTAAGATGACAGATTTGGGATTACTTCACTACTATCTTGGAGTTGAAGTCTTCCAACGTCCACATCATATTTTCATTTCTCAGAGTAAGTATGCCGCAGAGGTTCTTCAACGATTTGACATGCAAGATTGCAAGCCCGTTCTCACCCCCATGGAGCAGAATTTGAAACTTTCAAAATTTGAAGGGGGGGAAAAGGTGGACAGTACAACTTACAGACAGTTGATTGGCAGCTTGATTTATTTGACAAATACTCGTCCTGATCTATCTTATGCAGTCAGTATTCTTTCACGTTTTATGCAGGAACCACGAGACAGCCACTGGAATGCAGCCAAAAGAGTTCTTCGATATATCCAAGGAACAAAAGATTTTGGTCTTCTTTACACAAAGACTAAAAATTTTGTACTTGGTGGATATTCTGATGCCGATTTTGCTGGAAGTATTGATGATCGAGCATCAACATCAGGTTATTTAATGAACATGGGATCAGCAGCAGTATCTTGGAGTTGTAAGAAACAAGCTACAGTGGCCACTTCTTCAGCAGAAGCAGAGTACATTTCAGCATGGGAAGCAGCATGTGAAATTGTTTGGTTGCGCCGAATTTTGCAGGACTTGGGCATTTCTCAGGGAGAAGCTACATCATTGTTCATTGACAGCTAGTCAGCCATCAAACTTGCCAAGAACCCAGTTTTTCATTCAAAGACGAAACATGTGGACACCAAGTATCATCATATCAGATCTCTCATTGCCAAAGATGTCCTCAAGCCAGTTTATTGTCCTTCCGAAGATCAGATCTCCGACAATTTCATGAAACCGCTTGGCAGAATAAAATTTACTAAGTTCAGGGATGAACTTGGTATCTGTTGTAATGTATCTTTGGATCATAGGGGGGAATGTCAGATGATCCAAAAATACAATTTTATCATAGGTTATAAAATTAGAATAAAATAATTATTAATTTAAGATATTAAATTAATAATTATTATTCTAGAATGTTTAATTATTTAATGGAGACTTTTAGAATTAGTAATTTGTTGTAACAAGATATGACTCTCCAAATGAGTCGTATCTTAGGCTCTATTATAGGAGATTAGTTAGCTAGTTGGTTTGAATAGCATTTATTGTAAATGGACACTTGTTATTAAATAAGTGATCCATAATTAGAGGTAGTTAGGACATGGAGCTTATAAATAGCTCATTGCAAGAGTGTTTGGTTGTTCGGGTGTAAACTCTTGCAAATCAATTATGTAATTTTTTTTTCTGATTAATAAAATTACGTGTCTGAGGACACTTCTGCCATTAATCACTGCAGTAAGGACCACACATCAACAGTCAAGGGTAAGTCTCCTATAGCAAGGTATGTAGGATTAGTATTTACATTTTAATTTTGAGTATCATCTATGATATATGTTTTTGCAGGACAACGTAAGTATATACAGGGTCTCGGTTATATCTCTATGTCTCTATATGTCACAGTTAGTTTTGATATCGCATTTCAGATGTCCTATTCTTGATACTACACATTTGATGCTACATATTCTTGATGCTACACCAAGTCTTATAAATCTATATGATTTTGTATTTTCATGTTACTTGTCTTGTCATAGTTGATAGAATGGTCTCTGTTGTCATACTTAGAACTTGGTCCATCACAAGTCTAGGGTCTGTCATTAGTTTTTATTGTATATATCTTTAGGTCAGTTTTGGATATTGTCTTGCATAGAGTCCAGGCCTATACCAAGAGTAGGATTCTTTATCTACGGTTGCACAATTCAACAACAAAAGTGAAAATCACACATCAGGTACACATTGTAATTTTAATTTGTATTTATTCATTATTATGTACTTACATGTGTTTTGTAGATAGAGGTAAGTTGAAGGGTATTTTATTTTTGGGGATTGGTTTCCCTAAGAAAAATTTATATGCAGGTAGAAGAAGATTCAAGTACAACATCAAGCAAGAATTCAAGAGAAGAAGTATCAAATCAAAGGAATCATTGCAGTGGGACATCCTTGAAGATATGACAACCATTCAGATATCGTGAAGTATTGTTAAGGCCAAGAGCCATCATTGTAAAGTTTTAAAAGGGACATTTATAAAAGAGTCATCATTGTAAAAGAGTCATTTGTAAAAGATTCATCATTGTAAAGTTGTAAAGAGTCATTTGTAAAATAGTCATCATTGTAAGTATTGTAAAAGGGTCATTTGTGAAAGAGTCATTCTACCTAGAGTCGAAGAGGCAGTGTTGGGAGGTAAAGGAGTCACTGTTGGGATGATGTCATGGTTGGGTTGTAGGCCATAGAGTGATTGGGTATTTGGTCTAGTACACAAAAATCAGTATACATCTTATTGTATCATGGATTGTTGTCACTGGTTTGGGAGTCCACAGTATTGTCTTATTTCAGTCATTATAGGGGGTCAAGGAGGTGTTAGGCAGGTGTATGAAGTTGCCTATAGGTTGGGGCCTATAAAAACTTCAGGGTGGTAGGGTTGTGCTAGGGTGAGTTGTGGCTCGCTAGGGTGTTGGGGAATCCTTTCAGTTGATTACTGAAGAAACCATGGCATTGGGGCGTCCTTCCAATGGGAGCTGGAGAAGAATGCTTTTCTAGAATTCTAGGAAGTTGTTACTTTCATTTCAGTTGGGGCTGAAGATTAAAGAATTTATTAGAAAAGTGTTCAGTGGTTTTTGACCCGGAGGGGGTTTTCCGCCTAAAATTCTTATGCCTACTGTGTTATTTTATTTACTTTTATTACTGTATAAACATTAATAATAATTTAAGATTAACTAATGCTCTAAAAAGATTTAAAAGTGTTAATTTCTAAGGAATACTGATTCACCCCCCCCCCCCCCAAGTATTTCCAACAATTTGAATTAGAGCTTGGTTCCTTCAATAGCAGTCTAACAACTGGAAGGAGATCATGGAATATGCTAAGAATAGAGTTCCTTTGTTAAATGGAAATAACTATGCACTTTGGAGTGGACGAATGCAGGTTCATTTGTTGGCACAAGGATATGATGTATGGGAAATCGTTGACAAAGGCTTCACACTGACCCAGGATGAACAAGGTAAGAAAATATGGTATATAATGCAAAGGCTAAAGATATTATTATCAGTGGGCTTATCGAATATTTTTATCTTGAGGTATTGAGTTGCAAAACTTCTAAAGAGGTATGGGGCAAGCTTGAAAATATATATGCAGGTGACTCAAAGGTGAAATAAGAAAAACTTCAAATTTTTAGGGAAAATTTTGAGCGACTTAAAATGAGGGAAGATGAATATATTGTTGCATACTTTCAGCGTGTTGATGAAAAAATAAATACATTGGAAGGTTTGGGAAAACCTGTTGAAACGAAAATTGTTGTCTGAAAGATCCTTAGAACCTTGCCAGTAAGGTTTAACCCTAAGGTATCTGTCTTGGAAGATAGATAAAATCTGACCAATCTCAGCATATATGAATTGAATGGAATTCTTATGGTATTTGAAATGAGTACTGAAGAAGAGTATGGCACATCTCACATAAAAACAACATTTTCGACATCCAAGACGAAAGGTAAGGACAAGCAAACTCAGAAAGAAAGAACTTGCAGTTGTAAGGATGAATTAAATGAAAAAGTGAAAGAATAACTCTCAGATAAAGAATTCACCTACTTCACATGGAAAATGAGAACAGGTATGGGAAAATTCAAAGTTAAACTTCCGTTAATATGTTTTGATTGTGGTGAGGTTGGGCATTTTGTAGCCAATTTTCCTCACAAAAATGGCGTTGTTATGAATGGAAAGAAAGGTCCTAGGAAGTTCAATAAGAAAGGCAAGAAGAAATGGTTTAAGAAAAATTTCTTCACCAAAGAAGATAGTTCCTCATCTGAATAAGACAATGATAATGAAGAAGAATTCAAAGGAAGAGTATTTTTTATGGCCAAGCACAATAAGCAAGAGGCACTTGACGAAGAAGGAGATGAAGAAGAAGAAATGAATGAGATTGAATTTAAAAACAAAGTGATCAGGGTTATCAAAGAGCTCAAATTTGAGAAGAAGCATGTCAACACTCTTGAAGACGAGTTGAAGACAGAAAGAGAATAGGACCTCAACCTTAAAATCAAGGTTGAAGAATACAAGCAAATTGAATAATCTCTCAGGAAATAATTAAAGGAAAATAACCAGGAAAGAGAAGCATTGGAAGCTGAAATAGTTGGTCTATGAAAGGAAGTGAAAAATGGAAAAAAATTTCAAAAGTACAACAACAATTCAAAGACTTTGGATAGACTCATCAACAACCAATGATCATACAGTGATAAGACTCGTCTTGGTTACAAATAAAAATTTGAAAAGAAGTTGAGTTATTCTATGACAATTAAAGAAGATGGATATGAAAAATATACCAAGCAGATAGATCTCTTACCTAAATCAAGAGATCAAGTCTCACAGGAAGAACCTTGGAAGAAAATTCCTCGAAGGAAAATTCCCAGGTACCAACCTATCTTTTATGGTCATTGTTGTTCATGTGGAAGGTTTGGACATAGAGCTGCAGAATGTCGCATGTATGTTTCGAATGAATATAATTCCAGGAGATCCTTCAGAAATGGATATTCTAGAATTCCACATGATATCAACAAATTTGATCATTTGAGAGATGATTTCGAATGTTACAAATGTAACAATTCTAGACATATGGCTAGGGATTGTGAAGTTCCAGACAAGTACAAGTATTATTGGGAAAACCCTAGAAGAAAATTAGCAGGATCACAAGATAGACACCAAACGAAATCTTCTATGAATAACATTGAATGTTACAAATTTCATAACTATGGACACATAGCTCATAACTACAGGTACAAGATGGAATCAACCATGAATTAAAATCTTGATGACAAGAATAAGAAGGTTTGGAAAGGAAAATAGGTATAGGATGAACAAGTACAAGATGAGCAAGAAAAGAAAGAAGGAAATAAGGTCCCAACAGTTATTCTTTCATGATTCGTAATGGATTGTGAGGAATCAGCAACTACTTTGGTTAATGACTCGAGTCAAGACAGTCTATTAAATGACACGCTATTTTGAAAAATTCAACTTATCGACACTTAGAAATTTGAAGATGAGGAGTCTATGCAAGAGTATATGACACAAGTCTATGATTGACAGAAAGGTAGTTTGAACAAGATGGCAGTTCCATTACATGTTCAGGGGGAGAAGAATAGTTGAAGTATTACAGATTCAAGAAAAGAAGCACTGAAAAGCAATATCTATGTGAAAGTGGATCAAGACAATCTAACGATTATCGAGATATCTCAATAGGATAAAGGAATATTCATATATCAAATCAAGTACATCAAGGAAATGCTCAAGAAATTCAAGATAGAATATTGCAAGCCTATTCTTACCCCCATGGTAAAAGTTTGCAAAGGATGTGGACCAAAGCTTGTATAGATCCATGATTAGTAGTCTCCTATATGTGACAGCCTCCCGTCCAGATGTGATGCAGGAAGTTGGACAAGTAGCACGATTCCAAGCAACACCAAAAGAATCTCATATCAATGTCGTCAAATGAATTCTTTGATATTTTAAGGGCACAGCGGAATATGGTCTATGGTATCCCAAAGGAAATGATCTAGTCATCCAAGGTTATACAGATGCAGATTGGGAAGGAAGTGTTGATGATCGTAATACTACCAGTGGAGCAACGTTCTTTCAAGGTGGTTTCCTTGTCTCATGGTTAAGTAAAAAGAAGCCTTCAATCTCGTTATCCACAGTTGGACAAGTAGCATGATTCCAAGCAACACCAAAAGAATCTCATATCATTGTCATCGAAAAATTCTTCGATATCTTAAGGGAATAGTGGAATATGGTCTCTAGTATCCCAAAGGAAATGATTTGTTCATCCAAGCTTATACATATGCAAATTGGGTATGAAGTGATGATGATCGTAATAGTACCAGTGGAGCAGCATTCTATTTAGGTGGTTTCCTTATCTCATGGTTAAGTAAAAAGAAGACTTCAAGCAAACCTTTCAAGATATTCAAGTTAGGTTTGATGAGCCTATACCCATCTTCTACGATAACACTAGTGCCATCATTATCTCCAAAAATCCTGTGATGGATTCCAAAACAAAGCACATTCTGATAAAATATCATCTTGTGAAGCATTTTAGTATCTTCACAAAAATATTGGGATACTCCCAATTTATCATTAGAATCTCTCTCTTATATAAATAAGTAGAAAGGGGGAGTGGAGGTGTGTATAGGTCTGCACGATGAAAATTTATCAGGGGGGGTTACCCTTTTCCATTGATGACAAAGGGGGAGAGAAGGTAGTAGGAAGAGGTGTCATGATCCCAGGGGGAGTACTTATGTTGCCATCAATACCAAAAGGGGAGATTGTTGATCAGTGGTTGTCATTGATTTCAACCCAAGCAGCACCAGGGTTTACCCCGATCTTGCATTTGAATTTTGATTTGACAACTTACTCTATTCTGAGTCAAGGATCTTATAGATGGATTCTACTCATCTAGATGTTTCTGTTGATATATGGCATGCTACATAATTCTTCATAGTTTGTGACATATTTGTGTTTCAAGTAAGTAACCCCAGTTAGTGGGCTAAAACCCTATGGGTTGTGGGATGGCACTCATAATTGGTTGTGGTCATTGAATAGTCAGTAATTAATAAAAAAAAAATTCTCATAATATCCCTCCAATGTTCACTTGCTGAGGGCCCTCTAAACTCAAGACATTCATATAAATAGTGACCCTCATATCCTCCTCTAGTAAGGATTTCGTGGCTTCAAACATGTCATCATGGAATTGTTGCTATAACTTTTTTCTTGTGAAGCTTCAGAAGCAGAAATTAAAACCCATTTGACACAAAGCCTGATGAACCTTGTGACTGAATTTAAGATCTTGGTTCACTATATTTCGGAGATATTATCTGATGAATATAAGGTCTTTGCAGGCTCCCGAATTCCATGTCAAATCGGTGACCTTGGGAAAATCACCATAACTTTCTCTCTGAGCATTGGATTCAAATTTTGTAAATAGTGGAAGCAAGAGGATAGAATTTCGTTTGTTGGGTATCATTTTCAGGGCTAAAGGTCACAAAAATAACATGTGGCAGTTCATACAAGTTCGCTCTACTGAACTAGTCTATAATCAGGTCATTGTGGGAGATTGAGCATAACTCTTTCCTGAAGAATCCAATCTTGATCAAATCTATGGGGTTGGAAAGAGGACTCAGAGGGCTACCAAAAGATGAAATCTCAAACCCTGGGGATCTAAAATTATATAGTTACAATATATTCAATATCGAGATCCTAGAAGGCAAGAAAAAGCATGCACTCAAGGATCACTGCAGTAAGGACCACACATCAACAGTCAAGGGTAAGTCTCCTACAGCAAGGTATATATGATTAGTGTTTACTTTTGAATTTTGAGTATCATCTCTGACATATGTTTTTTCAGGAAAACATAAGTATATATAGGGTCTCGCTTATATCTCTATGTCTCTATATGTCACAGTTAGTTTTGATATCACATTTCGGATGTCCTATTCTTGATACTACTCATTTGATGCTACATATTCTTGATGATACACCAAGTCTAATAATCTATATGATGTTGTAAGTTCATGTTACTTGTATGTACATAATTGATAGAATGGTCTCTGTTGTTGTAATTAGAACTTGGTCCATCACAAGTCTGGGGTATGTCATCAGTTTTTATTGTATATATCTTTATGTCAGTTTTGGATATAATCTTGCATAGAGTCCAGGCCTATACCAGGAGTGGGAGTCTTTGTCTACTACTGTAGCAAGTCAAAAACAAAAGTGACAAGCACACATCATATATGCATTTTAATTTTTATTTGTATTTATTCATTATTATGCACTTACATTTTTTTTTACAGGCATAGGTAAGTTGAAGGGTATTTTGTTTTGTTTTGGGATTGGTTTCACCAGGCAAATTTTGCATGCAGGTAGAATAAGATTCAAGTACAACATAAAGCAAGAATTCAAGAGTAGAAGTATTAAATCAAAGGAAGAATTACAGCGGGACATCATTGAATACATGACAGCCATCGAGATATCGTGAAGCATTGTTAAGGCCAAGAGCCATTATTTTAAAGTTGTAGAAGAGTCATTTATAAAAGAGTCATTTGGAAAAGAGTTATCATTGAAAATATTGTAAAAGATTCATTTGTGAAAGAGTCATTCTGCCTAGAGTTGAAGAGGTAGTGTTGGGAATTATAGGAGTCACTATTGGGATGATGTCATGGTTGGGTTGCAGGTCGTAGAGTGATTGGGTATTTGGTCAAGTTCACGAAAATAATTGTACATCTTATTGTATCATGGATTGTTGTCCCTGGTTTGGAAATCCACAGTCTTGTCTTATTTCAGTCATTATAGGGTGGTAGGGAGGTGTGAGGCAGGTGTATCAATTCAGCTACAGGTTGGGGCCTGTGAACACTTCAGGGTGGTAGGGTGGTGTGCTATAGACATATTTGGGCACTGCAACTCCAATCACATATTTCCATAAACCAAGGGCTTCTAAACCCCTAAAAGTGTTGTTTCATACCCTAAAGGAAAAAGGTCAGCTAATTACATCATTTCCCAGAAGTTCTCCCTGAAAAACTACTCAGAACTGGTCAAAACTGGACTATACAGACTGCTCCATGCTGAGGGTGTGATGCATCTCACCTGTTACACACAGGGGGTGTGATGCATACTAAAAATCCCTTCTGTAGGGTGTGATGAGAGAGAGCAGACAAATGGCAGAAGCAGTTTGCTAGGTGGAAACTCAAAGAATCTTCTAGAAACTGCTCATATGACACTTGCCTCTTTGAATTCGCCCAGGGATGAGTAAGAGATCATGAAATCTCAAAGTGGAACCAAGAACTATCAGTGAAATGACACTAATCAAAATCCCAGAATCTGACTCACTCTCCTACAAACATCTATACATGGATCCCTCATCCTAGAGATCCAGAGGCTGGAATTTTGTAATCTGTAAGGAAGTGATGTTGGTTTCTCTTTGAGACATTGTATTGTTGGGTGATATTTCCTTGTATGAGGTGAAGAGGGCTTTCATGCTGGGAGGATGATGCTAGATCAGACAGCTTGGTTGTAATTCTCTCTTCTACTACTTCTATCAATAAAGCTATTTGAGTTTTCCTCCATATGCTTGTATATCTCTGAATCTTGTATTTGTATATGCATTTATATGGTTAATGTACATCTGATCCTACATTGTTTATGGTTATAGATCTCTATGCTTTGATGGTATTTTGTTGCTTTGACTCTACAGGTGTTCTTTGAAGCGGGACAAGTGAGAAAGGAGTGGCGAAAGCTCTATCAAAGGAGAGAGGAAACAAGTAAGGAGACTAGCAAAACACCGAGGTTGGTACTCTCTGCTTCTCTCTCATCTATCTCTCATAAAGGAAAACACAAGTAACTTTAGTTTGTTTGTTTCTAAGATAGCTACCCGTCTTAGTGGGACTAGCAGCTCTGAATGGACACTAGTTTTCCCGATAACAAAATAGTGACTTTCTACCAATGAAGTTATTCAAGTTTTCTTCCCTTTTTCCCCAGTCATTGCTGACTAGTACCTCTTTATTTTTGTCACGCTTGAGGAGGATAACATATGCTTGTTCTATAATTTTCCCTTCGGGCAAACCTGTCACTATGTACATGAAAACGAATTAATAAATCTGAGCATGGGAATGCCTGCCTCAGCTAGATCATGAAAATATTATGAAGACAATGTATTGTATTGTATCTTATTACAGGTCACCTTCCAGTTCGAAAAACCTCGGATCCTCATAATAATGCATTTCACTCGACATCAGAAGATTTACGACCTCATGCTCTAGGGGGAAACTGTTATAGACATATTTGGGCACTGCAACCCCAATCACATATGTCCATAAACCAAGGGCTTATAAATCCCTAAAAGTTTTGTTTCATACCCTAAAGGAACAAGGTCAGCTGATTACATCATTTCCCATAAGTTCTCCCTGAAAAACTACTCAAAACTGGTAAAAACTGGACCATACAGACTGCTCCATGCTAAGGGTGCGATGCATCTCACCTGTTACACACAGGGGGTGTGATGCATACTGAAAAGCCCTTCTGTAGCCGACTCACTCTCCTACAAACATCTATATATGGATCCCTCATCCTAGAGATCTAGAGGTTAAAATTTTGTAATCTGTAAGGAAGTGTTGTTGGTTTCTCTTTGAGACGGTGTATTGTTAGGTGATCTTACTTTGTATGAGGTGAAGAGGGCTTTCATGCTGGGAGGATGATGCTGGATCTGATAGCTTGGTTTTAATCCTCTCTTCTACTACATCTATCAATAAAGCTATTTGAGTTTTCCTCCATATGCTTGTATATCTTTGAATCTTGTATTTGTATATGCATTTATAGCGTTAATGTACATCTGATCCTACATTGTTTATGGTTATAGATCTCTATGCTTTGATGGTATTTTGCTGCTTTGACTCTATAGGTGTTCTTTGAAGCGGGACAAGTGAGAAAGGAGTGGCGAAAGCTCTATCAAAGGAGAGAGGAAACAAGCAAGGAAACTAGCGAAAGATTGAGGTTGGTACTCTTTGCTTCTCTCTCATCTATCTCTCATAAAGCAAAACAAAAGTAACTTTAGTTTGTTTGTTTCTAACATAGCTACCCATCTTAGTGGGACTAGCAGCTCTGAATGGGCACTAGTTTTCCTGATAACATGGTGCTAGGGTGAGTTGTGGCTCCCTAGCGTGTTGGGGTTGTTATACTCCTATACCAATAGGTGTCATATTTCATGATTGACTTGATGAGCTCTGTAATATGTTCATTCCTTTCCTTGTTGCAAAGGTTTTCCATATTATCAAAAAATCAAAAAATGTAAAAAATGTAAAGAGGGTATTCCCTAAAATAAAAATCAAAGGGTAAAAAGAATAAAATGGTCAAAAACGTGAAATAAATGAACCCCAAACAAAGAAAGACCAGGAAAGTGTGCAAGTCCAAAATGCCACTACTTTTTCATTTTCTGTAAATAAAGCATTGTGTGCAGCTTGTTAATTTATACCACAATTGATGAATGGCCAAACATCTTAATCTTGGCTAGTTCATGTTTGAATTTCCTGTTTTAGAGATAGAGAATAAAGTCTGACCAAACTGTTCAATCTTGGCAGATAAGTAGATAGGTAGAGCAAATAAAAAGGAGCTCCATAGTTAAATCTGAGCCCTTGGATGTAATAAGTGCAGACTTAGGTAGGCTTACTATGTAAAAAAAATAAAAGTTGATGAGGGTTTGCCAGTCTAAGTGCACCCAAAGAAAGAAGGAAAAATGCTAGGCCAAAGTAGGCAGGGTAGGTAGATGGTGTTGCATAATGATACTTATGATAGATCATGTCTCTAAATGTGTTAATATTTATCTCTATCACAAGTGCATGGCAAAAATTATACTTGATGCAGCTCAGGCGAGGCAAGGTTGAAATAACTAACTTCCCTTCATATTTTTTCCTAAACATTCACTAATTTCCCCCCTAAAATATTAAGAATTTGTTCTTAATATCACTCATAAACCACTCATTCCATTTCATAATGATTGCCTAAGTAAAACCCTATTTTACTTAGGGAAATGGCCATATTTCTCATATAAACCCCATTCCCTCTTTACCCTAAGTTTAAAAAATATAGAAACTGTTTTTAAAACTTAGCGCTTTTCATTATGTTTCATATTAATTTTTTAACATCTATTATATAAATCCTGCCTTACTACCCTATCCCGTATTATGTAAATACAATATAAAAAACCCCAAATATATATATTCCCACCCCGGTTCAAATATAACCATAAAACGTGTTGTCGGGAATTAATAAGTTTATTCGAAACTTATTAAGAACCCTCCCCACGCACAAAGGAATTAATCAACCATTTGGGTTGATTAATAACCAAGCCCCGAACCAATAAAATTGCGCCCGAAACCTTTAAAAAAAAAGTTTATTGTGTTGGCCCCACAGCTTAACGTCCCGCCGTCTCCAATGCTCGTCCACTGTCCGATCAACCAATTCGCATCCAACGGTTGATAACAAATATCGTGCCCCCCTTACCGCCGAGCTTTAACCCGCAGGGGGCTGGCAGTTTTCTGCCTGTACCACTGCCACGCGTCGCGCTCCTAGCCTGCTCGCTCCCTCCCAGCACGAAACTGTTCAACCCCAAAAGCAGTGCGGGCAAAACTGCTTACCACCCTCCCCTGATGTTATCCATTGATGTCATCTGTCCTTTTGCTAACATCACCCGCCACATCATCAACCACGTCACCTGCCCCTGTACTCCCGCTAACGTCATCCATCCTTTTGCTAGCGTCATCCGTACTGCTTACGTCATCCGCCCATCAAATCAAAAAATCCCGCCAAAACTTCATTTTGTCAAATAAAAAGGTAAAAAATATCATTTTTTCTATATTTTTCTGCATATCATGCTCCAGGCGTAAAATCGACCGCGTTCACAGTTCCAGTTTCTCAACTGGCACCCGACCAGAAAAGCTACAACAATAAGCTCGCAGCCTCAACCAACCTGCCATTTTACAGTTTCTTCCTCTTTAACACAGTTTGAACCAACACCGAGGGACTTCCAAGCTCGCAGAAGAGAGAAATAAAGAGAAATACAGGGAGATCGCTACCCTAACCAGTGGACCTTCAGAGACACAAATTTCCAGAGGAAAGATGATCAGAAGACACGTTAGCAGTTTTGTTTTACCAGAGCAGGATGAACAGGCGTCAAAACAGGTCAAAGTGTAGCAAATCAAAATTAAAGAGTAGCAGAGCAGAATTAAAGAGTATCAGATCAGCGTTAAAGAGTATCAGATCAGCATTAAAGTATATCAGATCAGCATTAAAGAGTATTAGATCAGCATTAAAGTATATCAGATCATAATTAAATAGCACAGTAAAGGCAGACAGCCAGCGCAGAGTTACTACAGAAGACAGCTGCCAGCCGAATTAAAGGGCCTCCCTCCAGCACAAACATTAGTTATCTTTTCCTATTTTCAAAGAGTAGTTTTTTCTATTTTACTTGTAAACTATTATTAGTCATCCTAGATATTATCTCACAGTTGTTATGAGATATTTGTTGTATAATTTTTGCATAAATACCCCCTCCATTGGAGTATTGAGTGGTGGATTCCTAGACTTTGCTGTAATATTGAATTTTTGGAATAAAGAGTTGTTGGAAAAAATTGTCGCATGGCCTACTGGATGAAAAATTGAAGCAGAGGACTTGTCATAGATTTCTTGAATCAACCACTTGATCAATAAGTCCTCTATCTTGTGTATTAAAGTTTTCTGGGTTATTATATCATCTGTGTCTCATAATCTGAATGATAAAGAAAATATTAATTTCAGAATTTGCTTGATTGCACTCTGTTTTCAGTAATTAGTATTCTCTGTGTTTTCTTCAGAATTAGGATAAGCAATGAAATCTTAATTGCTCCTGTTTCCTTATTCTTTCATGTTGATTATTTGCTAAAGAATACTTAACTGCTCCTTATCAGTGATCATCCATTTTCCCTCTTTAAATAGGTTGAAGGATTCTTAACTGCCCTTCACCCCATTTGAGCCCATTCCATCTGTTTCCAGTTTTTATTTGTTCCATGTTTGACTACCTTGCTCTGTGAAGCCATCCTCTGTTAAGAAACCAAATCCAGAAAGCCATCTTCTTTGACTCCATCAGCCCAATGGACTGAACTACTCTGTCTTACCTCTCTGTTCTATTGAATCTCACCACCCAAACTCAAACAAAACCCTTGAACTTCATAACTAGCCTAATACCTTTAAAAACAAAGCTAAATCATAAAGAGAGAGCCCTCTCTGGATACAGATTGGCTAGATTATGTATCTAAAATATTGGTCTGTGGTTACCTCGGCATCCTTCCCTTTCTTACAACTTTTGGGAAAACCTGAGTGATAACATCATTGGCGACTCCGCTGGGGACCTGAATAATTGTTTGTTACTATTGTTTATTTCATAAGCTACAGACGGAGCCTGAAGTTAGCCAGGTAGCCTTTGAAATGCTTTTGCTTTGCAATTGCAGAAGTAAATGAATGCTACTTCAGTCTATCTCCAGTCTAGCTTATAGATTGACAGTTGGTTTCAAATGTTTGATCAGTTCCTCTTTTCAAAAAAGTCTTTAGGAAAGTTCAAAACTCCCACATCTAAAACCTCCTAGAAGAGACTGTTAAAGTTGTATTGTCAAATCTATTTCAAGAAAAAACCAAAACACACCTAGAAGACTGGCTTCAGAAAATATTCATTACACCATATCAAATCATAATCCTAATCCCCCACCTATGTTTGAAAATCCTAATCTGATTTCTAGGATTCTTAGAGGCAAGGGAGCCAAGAAAATTTTGCTAATTCTCGGCCTCTATACAGATCAAGGTCCTATCTTGTGAGGTGGATCTACCCTGAGGATGAACCTTTTGATAAGTATCTTGAAAACTCTTTAGTTAAGACCTTTTCAGAATCTGGGTTAAGCCACATAGTTCAAAATCCAATATTCATTGAAAATTTGCAGATTGAAGTTATTACTTCACACCTTGACAGACATTTGCAGAACTCCATTCAATCTGAGCTTACCTCTCAAAGAACACCAAACCTTTCTGTGATTACTACAGCTTCTCCAAGTCCACCATCAGCACCTCAAACCACCCTTTCCACTCCATCTACAACACACATTCCCATTGTTATCCCTACTCCTCCAGCTGTCATATCTATTTCTGCAACCATGGCAAACCGATATACTCCCCTGCACATACCTGCCAATCCAGGGGCTATGCCCCAAGACTATCAAAGTAAAATCCCTTCTTTTGAAGGTACTGTCACTTACACATCTCAACAACATACCAATAAAATGACCGTCTATTTTGAAAGATATGAGGTTGATGATGATGATGTTAGAATGAAAGTATTTGTTCAAAGTTTAACTGGAGATGTTAGAACCTAGTTTAGAGCCATCCCTGCAAACAGTATCAATGACCCACAATCTCTTTATCAAACCTTCTTGAATAGATAGGAAAAGAAGAAATATCCTCTCCACATTTTATCATAGTATGAAAACCTAAGAAGAGGGACACAAGAAACTGTCCAAGATTACTGTACCAGATTCAATAATGTCTACAATACTATTCCTCAGAATCTCAGACCTCCTCCAGATTTTGCCTTAATCAAATTCCCCGATGCATTTGGTTCTAATATGGCATATCAACTTAGGGAAAGAGCTCCTTGAAACTTAGAAGAGATGCAGAGTATAGCTATCAGTGTTGAGGCCAACCTGATATCTAAACAATCTAGAGCCAAAGCTGAAAGGAGGACACCTTTCAAAGAAGAACCTTCTGCCTTTGAATAGAAATTAGATGCTATTATTAAATGAATGGATATACTTGGAAATAGAGTAGAAACAATCAAGAGAAAGTCCCCTTGGGATGGTCAACCAAGCAATACTGGGAGAAATCCAAATTTTAGGAAGAACCAGAATCCTAACACTGGAAAGACAGGGCCTGACCAAAATAATAGACCCCATTTCAAGAAAATTATGCTGAAGCCTCAACTTCTGATGAACCAACAAAAGACACTCAAATTAATCTGATGGGACTCAACAATGAACAACAAGCTTTCTTGACCCAAGAGGATCAAGAAGCTCACATTCTTAAACAATTCCAAACGATGAACCACACTGGTTGGTTTGAAACGCGTCGACAAAAGATTGGTTATGTGATTTTGCCGAAGATTATCTAAACAATGTTATGGATCACAAAAGTCTAAATTCCTTAATAAATTCCAAACTCAATCAGGTGAAACATATGACTTTAGGGAGGGATATGATACAGCCATTTATGAAGTCCACAAACAATACAATCTGAGGAGCAGAAGAATAGATGTCCCTAAAACCAATAAACAGAAAGATACCAAGTAGCCTAACAAAAGTAAGATCAATAACCCCCCTGCACATGTTCTTTCTAGAACAAATCCTAACCCTAATAACTCAATTGTTGAAGGTGTATCAGATAATCAACCACCTAACAGACAACCTTCCACTTCTATTCCATCTAAAGGAAAAGCAGGAGAGCCTCTAGAACTTGATTTGGAAGCAACTTCAGCCCATAATCCCACTCCTGAAGAGGAGAGAAACGAAGAAAATCCAGTTGTCTGAAATACAAGAACTCAAACCGAAAAACCTTTCAATATTGAGACAGAAGTAGGCAAACTAAAGATAGCTATTCCATTATCAGAATTAGATAAACACGATGTCTACAGAAGTCAAATCAGCAGATCACTCAAAATTTCTATGAACGAAGATTCAGTAAATGTTTTAGATGACCAGCCTGAATTGATATTTGGCCCTAGAGAAAATGGAAAAATAGTAGAGAGAGAAGTTCCTCCTTTCTATATAAGTTTAAACATACATGATAAAATACTTCATAATGCTATGTTTGATTCTGGTGTTTCCCATAACTTAATGCCTAAATCTGTAATGGAGAGGTTAGACATTGACATCACTAGACCATATAAAGACTTTTTCTCTTTTGATTCAAGTCAGGTCAAATGTTTGGGTTTAATCAAAGACTTATGTGTATCACTAGTCTAATATCCTTCCAAAACCATCTTAATGGACATAGTAGTAGCTGATATTTCACCAAAGTATGGCATGTTATTGTCTAGATCTTGGGGTGCAAAGCTTCAAGGATCTCTACAGTTAGACATGTCTTACGCTACTATTTCAGTGTTTGGTCAACCCAAGAGGCTATACAGAGAAACCTTAATGAAGTATGTAGTAAGTAGTCAAGAGAAACCTCAAAATTTCCCTATCTACTCAGTACATTCAGATATGGATTCTTTTATCCTTTACAATGCTGAAATTGATCTCCCACATGAAATAAAATTTATAGCAGATGAAACAGAAAAAATTGCAAATGAAAGGTCTAGTGTCCGAATCCAAGAAATTTCTGAAAATCATGAAACATCAGAGAAATCAGAAGAAACTAAAAAACCAGATCTCCCTATTGAACAGATCCCTGAAACTCCAAATACTAATTATGAACATGAAATCCTTTGGTACTTAGAATTTGATGGTTTTGTGAACAAATTAGGAGCGGAAGCAGGAGTCTGGGTGCACAATATTGAAAACAATCATGCTGAAGGCCATGCCTATAGGTTAAACTTTAGGTGCACTAATAATATGGCTGAATATGAAGCTCTATTGCTAGGTCTTAAACTGGTCAAGAAATTGGGAGCAACTAGAGTGTCAGTCTTAGAAGATTCTAATTTAATCATTCAACATATAAAAGGGAATTTCTTAACAAATGATCCCAGATTAAGAGAATACAGAGGAACAACTATAGAAATCCTCAATACATTTCTAGAAACTCAGCTTGCCAAAATCCCGAGAAAACATAACTTGCAAGCTCATAGCCTAGCAATGTTTGCCAGCACCTGTAAATTACCATTTGAACCAAATCATGAATTCACAGTTGAAATTAGACACAGGCCAGCCATACCTGACAATGTAAAGAACTGGCATGTGTTTGACAATGATAATCAGATCAACAATTTTTTGACCCTAGAAGAAGAATTTTCTAGCACTAACATAGATGGAGATACAGTTAGTGAGTTTGATCCAACAAATCAGATAGAAACAAACATTTCAGCAGAAAATGCAACTCAAATGCTTCATCCAGCGAAATTTACCAAAAAGGAAATACAAAATCTTAAAGAAATAGACATTGATGAGATTATTGAAGGAGAATCTGAAGTTATCAATTTGAAAGACAATCATTTGCCCAAAGGATTAACTCCTTTGGAAGACCTCTTTAATTTCAACGATATTCCAAAGAAACCCAAGATGGAACCTCTAAAAGCAGACATTGAAGACTACAACATAGGAACTGAAGAGAATCCAAAAATGGTAAAATTATCCAAATCTTTTCCCCTTGATAAAAAAACTTAAATATGTTGAACTGATCAAAGAATTCCAGGATGTTTTTGCCTGGAGCTATGAAGACCTGAAATCTTATGAAACCTTTGTAATTCAACATACTATACCCCTCAAGGAAAATCAAAAACCATTCAAACAAAAGCTCAGAAGAATCAACCCTGTACTGCTCCCTTTAATTGAAAAAGAAATCAAATGAATGCATGATGCAGGGATAATTGTTCCAATCATATTTTCAGAGTGCATGTCTAATTTAGTGCCTACTAGGAAGAAAACAGGAGAAATCAGATTATGTGTTGACTTAAGAAATGTAAACAAGGTTTCTTTGAAAGACAATTACCCTTTACTTAAGATGGATCATATTTTACAAAGAGTAGTAGGTGGTTCTAGGATTTCACTTTTGGATGGGTTTTCAGGTTATAATCAGATTCTGGTTCATCCTGATGACCAAGAAAATACTGCATTTACAACACCATGGGGTACATTCAAATATGTTAAAATGACATTCGGACTTAAGAATGCAGGGGCAACCTTTCAACGTGAAATGGACATAGCTTTTGCAAAAGAAATTCACGATTTTTTGGTTATATATCTAGATGACCTCACTGTGTTTTCTAGATCGGATCAGCAACATTTAGATCATTTGAGACAAGTGCTTTTAAAATGCAGAAAGTATGGTATTTCATTAAATCCTAAAAAGTATTTGTTTGGCCTAGAAGAAGACAAGTTGTTAGGCCATATCATCTCCAAAGATGGCATTAGAATTGATCCTGCTAGAATAGAAGCTATTTTGCAAATACCCCACCCTAGAAATGTCAAAGAACTTCAAGCTTTCCTAGGAAATATTAACTTTTTAAGAAGATTCATATCTAATTTGGCTGAATTAATTAGATTGCTGAACAATATGTTAAAAAAATATTCAAAGGTTAAATGGACAGTAGAAGCCAAACAAGAATTTGAAGAAATTAAAATGGCTTTGACTAGAACACCAATCCTTGCAAGTCCAAAGTTCGATAGAGACTTCATAATTTTTTCATTTGCATCAGAACACACTATAGCAGTTGTTTTACTGCAAAAAGATGATCGAGGATGTGAAAAACCCATAGCCTTTTTCAATAAAGCACTTAGAGATGCACCTCTAAATTACAAAATCATGGAAAAATAGGCTTTTGCACTTGTGAAAGCTATTAAAGACTTCAGAGTCTATATATTGTACTCCCATGTAGTAGCTTATGTACCAAATGCTGTGGTCAAAGACATCCTGACTCAGGATGGAATTGAAGGCAAATGAGGTAAATGGATAGCTAATATATTGGAGTATGATATTGAAATAAAACCTACAAAGTTTATAAAAGGACAGGGATTGGCTAAACTCATGACTGAAGCAAACTTTCAAGCCCTGGATATTAATGAACTAGATAATGAACAGGAGATGGCAACTCCACAAATCAACCAGGCCTTCTTAGAATCACCTTGGTATGCTGATATAACTCACGTATTATTAAACCTGCAGGCTCCTCCAGGGTTATCCAGAACAAAGAAAAGGTTTTTAAAGATGAAAGCTTCAAAAATTATGTATTTTAGATACTGCTCTTTTTTGGAAAAATCATGAAGGTATTCTATTGAATTGTTTAATAAAAGAAGAAGCTGACAAAGTTCTCAAAGAATTTCATGCAGGGGACTGAGGTGGACACCTTTACTGGAAATCAACTGCAGACAAAATCCTAAGGGCTGGATTTTACAGGCCAACCTTGTTCGCTGATGTAAAGAAGTTTGTCACTACTTGCCACAAATGCCAAATTTTTGAAGGCAAAAGGAAACTGTTACCCTTACCCTTGAGACCAATTTCATTGAAAATCCCTTTCAGCAATGGGGTTTGGACTTCATTGGATAAATACACCCTCCCTCTTCTGGCCAACACAAATGGATTCTTACTGCCACAGACTATTTCACCAAATGGATAGAAGCCATTCCTTCTAGACAAGCCAATGATACAATGATTATAGGATTCTTAGAAACCAACATATTGTCTAGATTTGGCTATCCTGAAAAGATCATAACCGATAATGATGCTGCCTTCATGTCTAAGAAAATGATAAATTTCTGTAACAAATACCATATCACTATAGGCCATTCCACAGCGTATTACCCTCAAGGTAATGGTCCAGCTGAATCTTCCAATAAAAACATGATTAATATTATTAAAAAATTGTTGGAAGAGAACAAGAAAAACTGGCACAAGAAACTTACAAATGAAGTATGGGCAGACAGACTTACTACAAAGAGATCTACTGGAACTAGCCCTTATGAGTTGGTCTATGGCATGGAGGTTGTGTTTCCTTCATCTTTAGGAGTTCCTGTAATGAAATTACTGCAAGAAGCTTAGGTGGAACCCAATGACATTCAAAGGAGAATAAATCAGACCATCCATTTGCAGCAGACCAGAGAAGAAGTGCACCAAAGATCACAAGTGTTACAAGAAAAACTCAAGAAAATATTTGATAAAAGGACCAAAGAGAAAGACTTCTACCTTGGAGACAAAGTTCTAAGATGGGATTCCAGGAGAGAAGACAAAGGAAAACATGGGAACTTTGACTTCCTGTGGAAAGGGCCATTTATCATTCAGGCATTGCAAGGGAACAATACTTACTTTCTGAAGAGCTTGGATGGTACAGAAATAGAAGAAGGACCAGTGAATAGTCGAATTGAAACATTACTTTGATCTAGTTTTTCAATGTATTATGACTCTAACATGTACATATTATATCCTTAATAATGTCACAGTTCGGATTGGATAGGAACTTGTTGCAGTTGAAGCCTGAAGAGAAGGCCCTAAGCTTCACAAGCATGCTGTCATATATACAATAAAGCAACCAGCTGAAGGGAGATTTCAGAGCATAGTCTAAGTTATTCAGAAGGCCATCCAACCTGTTGTTCTTGACTTTCCACCAGGGAAAGCCATCCCCAAGTGGAGCCACTGTTATACTCCTATACCAATAGGTGTCATATTTCATGATTGACTTGATGAGCTCTGTAATATGTTCATTCCTTTCTTTGTTGCAAAGGTTTTCCATATTATCAAAAAATCGAAAACTGTGAAAAATGTAAAGAGGGTATGCCCTAAAAGAAAAATCAAAGGGTAAAAAGAATAAAATTGTTAAAAAAGTGAAAGAAATGAACCCCAAACAAAGAAAAACCAGGAAAGTGTGCAAGTCCAAAATGCCACTACTTTTTCATTTTCTGTAAATAAAACATTGTGTGCAGCTTGTTAATTTATGCCACAATTGATGAATGGCCAAACAGCTTAATCTTGGCTAGTTCATGTTTGAATTTCCTGTTTTAGAAATAGAGAATAAAGTCTGACCAAACTGTTTAATCTTCACAGATAAGTAGATAGGTAGAGCAAATAAAAATGAGCTCAACAGTTAAATCTGAACCCTTGGATGTAATAATTGCAGACTTAGGTAGGCTTACTATGCAAAGAAAATAAAATTTGATGAGGGTTTGCCAGTCTAAGTGCACCCAAAGAAAGAAGGAAAAAATGCTAGGCCAAAGTAGGCAGGGTAGGTAGATGGTGTTGCAGAATGATACTTGTGATAGATTATGTCTCTAAATGTGTTAATCTTTATCTCTGTCACAAGTGCATGGAGAAAATTATACTTGATGCAGCTCAGGCGAGGCAAGGTTGAAATAACTAACTCCCCTTCATATTTTTTCCTAAACATTCACTAATTTCCCCCCTAAAATATTAAGAATTTGTTCTTAATATCACTCATAAACCACTCATTCCATTTCATAATGATTGCCTAAGTAAAACCCTATTTTACTTAGGAAAATGGCCATATTTCTCATATAAACCCCATTCCCTCTTTAGCCTAAGTTTAAAAATATATATAAACTGTTTTTAAAACTTAGCGCTTTTCGTTATGTTTCATATTCATTTTTTAACATCTATTATATAAATCCTGCCTTACTACCCTATCCGGTATTATGTAAATATAATATAAAAATCCCCAAATATATATATTCCCGCCCCGGTTGAAATATAACCATAAAAGGTGTTGTCGGGAATTAATAAGTTTATTTGAAACTTATTAAGAACCCTCCCGCGCACAAAGGAATTAATCAACCATTTGGGTTGATTAATAACCAAGCCCCGAACCAATAAAATTGTGCCCGAAACATTTAAAAAACATAGTTTATTGTGTCGGCCCCGCAGCTTAACTTCCCACCATCTCCAATGCTCGTCCACCGTCCGATCAACCCATTCGCATCCAACGGTTGATAACAAATATCGCACCCCCCTTATTGCCGAGCTTTAACCCATGGGGGGCCGGCAGTTTTCCGCCCGTACCGTTGCCACGCGTCGCGCTCCCAGCCTGCTCGTTCCCTCCCGGGCCGAAACCGCTCAGCCCCAAAAGTGGTGCGGGCGAAACTGCTTACCACCCTCTACTGACATCATCCGCTGACGTCATCTGTCCTTTTGCTGACGTCACCCGCCACGTCACCTGCCCTTGTACTCCCACTGACGTCATCCATCCTTTTGTTGGCGTCATCCGTACTGCTTACGTCATCCACCCATCAAATCAAAAAATCCCGCCAAAACCTCATTTTGTCAAATAAAAGGGTTAAAATATCATTTTTTCTATATTTTTCTGCATATCGCGCTCCAGGCGTAAAATCGACCGAGTTCACAGTTTTAGTTTCTCAACCAGCACCCGACCAGAAAAGCTACAACAACGAGCTCGCGCCTCAACCAACCTGCCATTTTACAGTTTCTTCCTCTTTAACATAGTTTGAACCAACATCGAGGGACTTCCAAGCTCGCAGAAGAGAGAAATAAAGAGAAATATAGGGAGATCACTACCCTAACCAGTGGACCTTCAAAGACACAAATTGCCAGAGGAAAGATGATCAGAAGACACATTAGCAGTTTTGTTTTACCAGAGTAGGATGAACAGGGTTCAAAATAGGTCAAAGTGTAGCAGATTAGAGTTAAAGAGTAGCAAAGCAGAATTAAAGAGTATCAGATCAGCATTAAAGTATATCAGATTAGCATTAAAGAGTATCAGATCAGCATTAAAGTATATCAGATCAGAATTAAAGAGTATCAGATCAGCATTAAAGTATATCAGATCAACATTAAAGAGTATCAGATCTGCATTAAAGTATTTCATATCAGAATTAAAGAGCACATTTAAGGCAGGCAGCCGGCGCAGAGTTACTACAGAAGACCGCTGCCAGCCAAATTAAAGGGTCTGCCTCTTGATGAGCCACGAATTGGGTAACTTATTGGGCTCATTTTGCCTAATTATCCTTGTTCAATCCTCCATTTTTCATAGATTATGCATGTTTTTCTATTATGTTTATGTTATTTGAACGAATAAGGGTGGTCACTCTACCAAGGAGGCTAATACGTGGTCATTTCAGGTTTTTTGGGCAAATTTTGGAGCAAAACCAAGCAATTATGGCCCAGGTGACAGCCAAGCTTGAGGTGAGGATTCGTAGGGAGGTTTTCTGTGGCATTAAATGGCCCTTCCTCGAAATCTCCACCCTCAACTCCGAGCTCAACAGGCCACCAAAACGAGTTCTAAAGGCAGCCAAGAAACTTTGGAAAGAGTGACTGTTTACTGCAGTTGGAACAGCTGAGTCCCTTGAATCTAGGAGGGTTGCTAGCCCCCTCGTATTTTATAAATAAGAAGGCCTCAGCCTTCATAGTTTACTTTTGGAACTGTTGGTATTTGCACTATAGTGCTGTCCTTTCTTCAGCTCGTTTTTCTTAGCTACTGTTGTACACTTTCTTGTGATGATTATTTTTGAGTAATGAGAAGCAGCTTTACTTGGCATCAGATCTAAATTCTTTATAGGAGCCTGCATCTCTTGGGGTTGGGCCCAACCCCAGTGCTAAGGCCTGCTTTATGTATTGTTATTTGTTCTTCATGCATTTGCAAAATTATTTTTGTTAAGTAGATTAAATCTTGCTGATTAACTAGGTCACTGTTAATGGTTAGAAAGACTTTTGATGCTTAGATTTAGTTGATAGGTTGTTGACAGGGAAAAGCTTCAAAAAAAGCGCCATCAAACATCTCTGGTTTCACCTCTCCCTCAGTGGGATCAGGAGCTGGGATCAGGATAACCTTGCTGCCCACAAAAACACTGATTTTGCTTTGCCATGCAATCACTAGTGTTTGATTTTCATGTGTAGAAGTTGGTTACAAGTTCAGTCTTTTGCTTGCTTAGTTGCATGAGTTGGAATACATGATTTCATGGTAGTTCAACTTCTGTTCATTCTTTTTACTGACAGTTAGATCGGATTAGGTCAACGTAACTAGGTTTTTGATTTTACAAGTCTTCATCAGTCCAGGTTGAAAAACGACTTGCAGAGCACCTGTACCACTTCTCTACCTGCCCATACTCCATCAAACCCATTTGCTCCATCGCTCAGTTCAGCTTCTAGCCTTACATTTGCCATTTTCTCACATAACCCTAGTTTTTTTGTGCATCATTGCTTCAGTCCTCCTTGAACAATTCCAACCATCTGCATCTGTCCTCAACTCCATACACCAAGTCCTGGTCCACCTCCAACCCTTATCCTACCTCCATACCCACTCCTTCATCTTTCTCCATCCATCCGTCCTCCAAAATCCCATTTCTGAACATCCTGTAGAAAGTTACAGAACATCCTGTAGAAAATCACAGACATCATGTAGAACCCCTGCAGACTTCCTGTAGAAGCTCACGAATGAGGTTTCTTGATAGCCAAACTCTGTGAAACTCTATAGAAGGGTGTTAGGGACCCCTTAGGCCCTCTCTGAACCTTCCCGACCTTATCCAAGCATTTCCTCTCGCCAATCCACCTCTGCACAGTCAAAACAGTCAAATCGCATGCATAATAATTCTAGCAACTTATCCAAAATACAAAAAGATGTGTTTTTTTCAGATGTTACTGTAGAAGTAGCTTAGATACATGTATTTACCTTCCTAGAAGTCAATGGCAGTCCTTTCAGTAGCTTGCATCCTCTTTCTTGCATTGGTAGGGATAGCTGGTAAAATTAGGGTTTGCTAGGGTTTACGTTTCCTTTCAGCTTTCCAGTTTCTTTCTGCAAGTAGATCAGCCTTCTTTGAGTTAGCTTTCATCCATCAGTTAAAAAGCTTCTTCTCAGAGCTCATAAAAGTTGGCTTAAGCCCCTAGCGGACTCATGTCAGCTGACCAAGTGACAGCTGCGGCAAGAGCTAGTACTTGTGCATACAGCACCGTCGCTTCCAAGTTTGTTATGAACTACCAGGTTGATAAAAGTAAAGAAGGGAGTCCCAGGAGTTGCAGCATTATTGCTGCAACACTGGAGCTCACCACTCTTTTTGGCGCCGTTGCCGGGGAAGCGTCAGATTATTTGTGATCACTGCTTTTCTTCTATTTTCCTACTCTAACCTTCTGCTAAGTAGTTTATTTCAGTTCCATTCTGCAATTTCATTTCTGCAAAAGTAGATTAGACATTTCCTGCTTTCATAGATTAGCCTATCAATTCTACAAGCGTAGAATAGAATTTCAATTCTGCAAGCGTAGTCTAGCATTTCATTCTCACAATTGTATTTCAACAAAGTAGATTAGTCCTTTCCTTCTTTCATTTCAATTTTGCATTTTCATTTATGCAAGATAGATTTTAGTTAGTTGCAATTCCATCTGTTTCAGTTTTGCAGGTACAAGCAGAGAAAAAAAAAAACAACCAAAAATCTTTTCATGTCTCGCAGGAATAGAGATAATATCGGAAAATTCCTACCCAACACACCCACCACTTCACTGAGTCACCCTTCTCTCTTCTTTGGTGGCAGTGATCCAGAAGAACCTATAGGTGAACCTCCTGAGATATACGAAGATCCTATAACAGAAGAAGAGAAAGAAAACATTCCTTTTGAGACCATAGCTGACAACAGAAATGGTAGAGACGATGACGAGAGAGTAGAAGGTACCTTCCCCATCCGAGAGACCAATGGGGACATGAAAATGAAGAACATAAGTCCCTCAGCCTTACCTCATTTCCATGGATTGACCACTGAAGACCCTGATACCTTCCTGTTTGAGTTTGTTGTTCTTTGTCAAACTTATTACTATAAAGAATATGAGCAAAAGTTGAAACTCTTTCCCTCTACCCTCAAGGATGCAGCATTACGCTGGTTCATGGGGTTACCTGGAAACATTATCACTACTTGGGCTCAGATGCAGCAAGCCTTTAACAACAAATACCGGGATTACTGTAGGTCAAAGGAAACCAAGGGAGAAATCTTTCGGATGACCATGGGGAATGATGAGTCTTTAGAGGACTACGAGGAAAGGTTCCAACTTAGCTATAAATGGGCTAGGTGAAAACTTGACCTTGAATCTCTAAAGCTGGTTCTGCTCCGAGGAGTCCCTGAAGACCTTCTAGATACCCTTCACATGCTAGCTGGAGGAGACATTTACCAACTACCTTATGAGGACATAACGACTGTGTTTAGAAACCACTCTAGGGCAGCCCGAAAAAGAGGTAGGGGGAATCCACTTTCAGCTAGTACTACTTCTCCAAGCATGAGTTTGCTAATCAGATGGAAGACCTCAAAAGTGAGATGATACAGACCATTTCCATGCAACTTGATACTTTCCGAATCCAACAAAAGAAGGAGGAAGCTGAGAGGGCTTTGGCCATTTTCTGTCCCAAATGTACGAGGAAGCACCCTAAGAACGAGTGTCCATTGCACTCAGTAAAGGTATGTTTCGTTTGTGAGGAGAACCACCCCACAAACTAATGCCCAACCTTGCCCGAATTCAAAGCCATGTACCAAGGGACTGAGGCACCCACTGAACCTCTCTACTTCCTCAACCAAAGGAGGCCGCATGGACCCAGACCTTACCAGCAGGGGATGCAAGGGACATCCCAAGCTTATTATAGCCCCAACCAATCTGCTTACATGCCTTCTTGGGGTCCCCCTGCTCATCCTTCTTGGTCTGCACCTCCTCTGTCGTCTTATCCACCTCAATACCATACTCAACCCACCGTTCATTCGTTTCACTCACATGTCCAGCCACAGCCTCAGTGGAATGCACCTCAACTGGGGTGGAGGCCCCAATACAACTCTCCTCCCGCCATTCTGCCTCCACCACCGGCTCAACCACAACCATTACCTCCTGCTCCTCCAAGACAACCCCAGATGCCTGCTCAACTGAACCCGAACCCCAACAACCGATCGGCCCAGTAGGTATACACTGGGGAGACAACATGTCCTACTATGCTATGGAGATCCAGGAGATCAACCTGCGATCCGGGAAGACCCTTCCAGATCGCCAACCTCCTCCCCTAGAGGACGAGGAAGAGAAACAGGAAAGTGAACCCAAAGCCATTCCACCCTTTCTTAAGTGACTAACAATAACCACGGAACCAAACCCAGAGGAGATTGAACTTCTGGGAGAACTGAAACAGTTGTGTGTGAAAATAACACTTCTCCAGGCCATCAAAGATGTACCAATATACAACAAATTGATTAAGGAGAAGTGTTTCTGGCACCCAAGTAGGCGAAAGAGAGATTCCTCGACTATCAATGTCATCGGACAACTGTCTGATCTAATGTTGGGGCAAGTAATCTGTCCAAAGTATTTGGACCCTGGGAGTCCTGTAGTTGATGTTCACATCAATGGCACCATAATTCCCCATACCTTGATTGATCTAGGGGCTGCCATTAATGTGATGACCAGGGACACCATGCTTAAACTCAACCTTCAGAATTCCTTAAGGAAGACCTCGACAGTCCTGCAGTTGGCAGATCGCTCCACCGTGACTCCCGAAGGGATTGTGGAAGATGTCTTGGTCTTTGTTGACTCTTGGGAGTACCCTGCGAACTTCTTGGTCCTTCAGCCAAAGGCAAAGCTCACTGGATACCCCCTCATTTTGGGAAGGCCTTGGTTAGCCACTGCGGATGCTTACATCAGTTGTCGAGCTGGAAGCATGACCATCAAGAATGGGCATATGTCCAAGAAGCTAGTCCTATATCCTCCTGCCCAACCTCTGCTAGAACATGACTTACCACTCTAGTTGGAAGACGGAGATGAGGATGAGGTCTACTCTGCACCATTGTGCACAGTAGAAACCACTAGGGGAAGTGCTCAAACCGAGGATGATTTGATTGAGACTTTGATTCAAAATCCACCTCCCAGTGCACTGTCCTTAGAGGAATTGGTGGGGGATGCCCAAGCCAGCACCTTAGTGGACCTCTGTGTGATTGATCCAACCTCTCCCAGAGTTAAGAATGTGGAGTTTGGTCCCGAAAGAACTTTAAAGATCAACTCCTCCCTATCTCCTTCCCAGGAGAAGGAGCTGTGTAGCTTACTAAACAATCATCTAGATGCTTTCGCTTGGAGCTATAAGGAGATGAAAGGAGTCCATCCATCGGTCTGTACCCATCACATCTACATTAAAGAAGATTGTAAACCGATCAGGTGGCCTCAGAGGAGAATGAATCCAGCCCTTAAGGACATTGTCAAAGAAGAATTGCAAAAATTATTGGATGCAGGATTCATCTATCCTATCTCCGATAGTGAGTGGGTCTCGCCTCTAGTGCTGGTGCCCAAAAAGAACGGGAAGTGGAGAATCTGTGTAGATTACCGAGAACTTAACAAATCCACCAGGAAAGACCATTTCCCTTTTCCTTTCATAGATCAGGTGTTGGATGGACTGGCAGGGAAGAAGTTCTTCTCTTTCCTAGATGGGTTCAGCGGGTATAACCAGATCCAAATCACCCCGGAAGACCAAGATAAAACCACCTTCACTTGTCCTTGGGGTACCTTTGCCTACTGATTCCTTCCCTTTGGGTTATGCAATGCTCCTGCCACTTTCCAGAGAGCAGTATTGAGCATCTTTTCTGAGTTGGTCCATGATTCGGTAGAAATCTATATGAATGACTTTACTCCTTATGGGTCCAACTTCCAAAAAGCATTGACTAATCTGGGAAAAGTTCTAACCAAGTGCATTGAGATGAACCTGTCCCTCAGTCCCGAAAAATGTGAATTCCTGATGACTGAAAGGACCGTGCTAGGTCATACCATTTCTCGGCAAGGATTACAGGTGGACCCTAATAAGATTGCTATTATCCAAAAAGTCCCACCTCCTCAAAAGGTAAGAGATGTTCGGAGTTTCCTAGGCTTAGCAGGATATTATTGAAGATTCATTAAAGACTTCAGTAAGCTAGCCTCACCTTTGTTTGGCCTCTTAGGGAAAGATGTTGAGTTTAAATGGACTGACAACTGTCAAGGGGCACTGGATGAGTTGAAAGATACGCTGGTGTCTGCCCCGATCTTGAGAGGTCCAAACTGGGCCCTACCTTTCCACATCCACACTGATGCCTCGAACAAAGCCATAGGGGTAGTGTTAGGACAAGTTGAGGAGAAACTCCCATATGCCATATACTTCGTCAGCAAAAACCTATCCAAGGCATAAATGAACTATACTGTAACCAAGAAAGAGTTCCTGACTGTAGTCCATTCCCTAAAAAAGTTCAGACACTACATCACTGGTTATCAAACATTTGTACACACTGATCACACTGCGATTAGATGTTTAATGAATAAGCCTGATGTCAATGCTCGTATCATTAGATGGTTACTTTTGTTGCAGCAATTTGATTCGACTATTGTCGACAAGCCAGGTAAGGAAAATGTTGTTGCTGATTTCTTGTCTAGATTGGACTTGCCTGCAGGTGAAGAAGGAATAGTGGATGACCAGATGCCAGATGAACATCTGTTTGCTATCTCAGTGCTCTCTCCATGGTTTTCTGATATCGCAAATTACTTGGTCTCATCACAGTTCCCTCCGCATCTATCCTCAAAGGAGAAGAGCAGAATTGTAAGGAAGAGTGCCTCGTTCACTTGGATCGGGGGCAACCTGTTTAAACTTGGCCCAGATCAGATTTTGAGACGTTGTGTTAGGGAGGAGGAAGTCTTTGAAATCCTCCTAACCTGTCATGACAGACCTTGTGGAGGCCACTTTGCAGCCAAAAGGACTGCCTTCAAAATTCTATAGGCAGGCTACTATTGGCCTACTCTTCATCAAGATGTCAAAAGATACATCAGCCAGTGTGACCGATGTCAGAGGATGGGAAAACCGACTCCAAGGGATGAAATGCCTCTCCAACCTCAAGTGACCTTCGAGCCATTTGAAAAGTGGGGCATGGATTGTGTGCAT
This sequence comes from Pinus tabuliformis, assembly GCA_031772625.1. NCBI lineage: Eukaryota > Viridiplantae > Streptophyta > Pinopsida > Pinales > Pinaceae > Pinus > Pinus tabuliformis. The sequence goes on from CM062818.1 coordinate 1,483,059,655, forward strand.
CGACTATCTGACCAAGTGGGCAGAAATGAAGGCAATCAAAGCAGCAACAGAAGAAAAGGTGGTTGAGTTTCTGAGGGAAAATATCTTCTACAAGTATAGCTACCCAAGAGAGTTAGTCACCGATCAAGGAAGCCAGTTCACCTCCAACCTGATTGAAGATTTGCTCGCTCATCACAAGATCAAGCACAAGACTTCCACTCCCTATCATCCTCAAGCAAATGGGCAGGTGCAAGTCACCAATAGAGCATTGGAAGGGATTTTGACTAAGGTTGTGAGCAGCAGCAAAAAGGATTGGGCAGATCACCTGGTTGAGGCCACCTGGGCCTACAACACCACTTGGAAGACCACAACCGATTTCACACTTTATGAGCTGGTCTATGGGAAGAAAGCTTTGTTGTCCATAGAGTTTGAGTACAATACATTAAGGGTGGCAGCTCAGCTGGACCTAGATCTCAGCCATGCTCAACGGAAAAGATTATTGCAGTTGAATGGATTAGATGAACAAAGAATGCAGGCCCTCCTCCACTTAGAAGTAGTTCAGCTCCAGAGGAAGATATGGCATGACTGGCACCTTAATGAAAATCAATTCCAGCTAGGAGATTGGGCGCTACTGTATGACTCAAGTTACAAGGATTTCAAAGGAAAGCTGAGGACAAGATGGTTAGGACCATATACAGTGGAGAAATGCAATGACAATGGTTCAGTCCTTATCAGGACCATTGATGAAGAAGCCATCCCCATGCTTGTCAATGGGCATCGATTGAAAATCTACAAGAAACCCCTTTCAAGGCAGGAGTTCATTGAAACTGTGGAAAAATCAGTGCTGGTAATAGAGCAGGGTTCTGCCTCTGTTCCGCCGACACCTTGCTCAAAAAAAAAAAGAGGAATAAAAAGATCCCTGGACGAAAACCTCTCTGAGGCGGCCAAGGCAGGCAGTGAGGGTGAAAACCTCAGGGAGGTGACCTGCTGTCTCTCAGAAAATAAAGAATTTGAATAAAAATATCCTTGGGTGAAAACCTCTCTGAGGCACCCAGGGCAGATAGTGGGGGTGAAAACCTCATGAAGGCACCCCTGCTTTCTTTCAAAAAAAAAAAAAAGAGAGAGAAAAATAAAAAGAGGAAAGAGAAAAAAGAAACAGGTCTAATCTCTGAAGAATTATTGCAGGTTGCAGGGAATGTAGTGCAGATAAAGGAGGTCGCGCAAAACAAGGACAGGGGTCCATACCAAGTTACCAGACATCCTCACAGACACTCCCTACATGGCCACTCACTTTTTCCAGGATTTGGACACATTCGGGTCAAGATTCAACCTCCTACAGGAAGTTTCAGGGCTTCCTACAGGAAGTTCTACATTTCTACAGGAAACATCCTGTAGAACCTCTTAGCAGGCCAAAATCGATTCTGAAGAGGGATTTAAAGCTTGAAATCTGTTGATGAGGCATGCAGCCACCCCTTTTTCCCATCCATCACCTGTTTCATCTCTTTCCACCGCCATTACCACAATTTGGTCCTGTATTCCTGCACAGTCATGCAAAGAGTCCTGTTTTCTTCAGATTGCAATTTTTTTCAAAGGGAAAAATCAAGTACATGAAGGCCCACACACTCTACCTGTTAAAGCTTCATCAGGACCCTTCAATTGTGAATGCAACCCTGCTCGTTTCAGCATGCAGCCCAGGAGGAGAAGCAGCTACAGGATGTCCTACAGGAATCTTGTAGCAGCTGATCCGCCTGGAATACACACTATGGAGTCAATAGCATTTGAAATCAACGCAGGAGGCATGCAACTAGCTCCGCTTGAATGTGATCAACTCCTCGACAGCTGAGAAAAGATAGAGCCATGCATGCAACGTTCACCACCAGTGGATCGGGTCCCGAAGCCTTGCATGCAGCATCAGAAAATGAACGAAGGAATTCCAGCACCTGTGCACGAAGCAGCAATGAGAAAAGCCATCGTTCCACGTCCGGAAACCTGCAAAGCACGTCCACGGCCACACAGGTAAGTACCTAACCTTATTTCGTCAAATTGCATGAACTATTCTATGAAACTTGCATGTCTGTGAATGGTGCGGGTTGAACAAATTCGGTGGCCAGTCAACTGGCCACCCACAGTCAGTCGAATGGCCTAGTGGGATCCAAACGAGCTCGGTTATGCTAAAATCCTCCAAAGGGACATGGAGCCGACACGTGGGAAGTGTCTAGTCGAGGAAAATCGGCGGATTTGTAGTGAAATCGGCGAATGGGCAGTGATGACGGCGGGTAATGGCAGAGATAGGAAAATGGCAGTCAGAGACACGCCGGAGAATGATGGCCATGACGTTGGCCAATGGATTGGCCTGGACACCTCACCCCCGCGCCATGAATTGCACTGTAATTCAAAATCCTTCGGTCATAACACTCACATTAACCACTGGCATTTACTATTGCAACCGATTTTCAGTAGTGTACGCGTCCTCCTCCTCTGCAGTTCGTTAGCCCAAGCTTCTCGGCCCATTTCAAACTCCTCCCGCATCCCAGGCTTGCTCAGAAGTGTCGTGACGTCTTCCAGAAGCCGGCAAAGCTCTCTACAGGAAGCACAGCATAGCCTCCCGAAGCAGAGAAACCTGGATCTTCTGCGTCAAAGTTCGAGTTTCGAAAAGAGGTAGGCTCGAAAAAAGCCATACCCGTGCATGAAATTTCAAAAGGTGGTAAATTAAACTGTCTGGAGTAGGGAAAGTTAAAAACAAGTCTTGCCTGTGGGTCAAGAATTTTGGTTTGGTTCTGTGTTACATTCTCCTCCACGGTGCCTGTTAACGAATTCCTCCTGTAGAAACGATAAACCTCTGTAAGGACTGATCTGTGCATAAAAAAATGTGACTTGTATATGGTTGGTGTGAAAATTAAGCTCTGCACTCTGTCTGTGAGATCCTAATTTCCTTTTGACAGTCAAGTCTTGGGGCAACATCAGCATTATAACCAAGGAATTGGTGAAAGGGGAGATACAAACATCTGAGAAACCATGTCCTGAGAATCAAAGGAGGAAACCTTAAACAGAATTCCCTTTCTAATCAGAGCACAAGCCAAAACAGAGTATTTTTCGCCATGCCAGGAGGGTTTATCAGAAAGGAACCCTCGGATTCCAAGAAGTTGAGAGAAACTCCTGAGGTGGTAGACCTATTTGCCCGTGTAAATTGGATAACCTTCTGTGACAGAATTCAAGAGCACGATGATGAGATAACAGAGGAGTTCCTAAGGTCCCTGCAGCCTAAGTCAAAGACACTGGCCATTGTAAATTTCCGAGGATTGACCTTAAAACTCACCCCACAACTCATTAGTTGGGTCACTGACTTGCCATTGGGGATACCCTGGGATAAAGAGGAAAGGAAATTGGGCCAGAAGGCCAAAAAGGAATTCTTCCTACCAGAAGAACAGTTTTTAGAGGATAAAAATGGGGTCCAGAGAGCTAGCCTACATCGATTTTGGAGCGAGGTCAGCCTTCAGATTATTAAGTACATTACCTGTGAGGGGCGATTCAGTATTGTATATGGTTATCACTTCCGATTACTCACTGAACTCAGACATAAGATGGATTTACCCACAGAACAAAAGCTAAGCATCCCCTACTTCCTCCTACAGTCATTGATTGAGTGTGGCACAAAACTGAAGGAAGGGACACCAAACCAGCTGGCCCATCATGGGCTTATCAAGCTTCTAGTAGAAGATGCCCTTCATACTTATACTGTCCCTCTCTCTTGGGAGATTTTTCGCAATATGACCAAGGATGATGATATCTGGATTCTGGCTGAAGAACTCAATTCATCCAGCAGTGAGGAAAAGGAGCATCTTGAGGCAGAGAAGCAAACTAAGGGTAAGGAAATTAAGGGTAAGAAAACCCAGGATAGGCCACCACAGGAAAAGCAAGAAGAGAAACGAGAAAAAGGCCAAGTTACTGAGACCAAAGCGGTGGGTGGAATAAAAGCACAAACGTCAAGGGAGAAACGGTTGCAAATCAGGGCAGAAAGGACTGAAAAGGTCCAAGCAAGTGAGGGCACATCCAAGGAAACCACAACAAAATTGAAGGAGAAGACACCCCCAGCCAAGTAGGCCAAAACAGTGAAAACTATTTCTACAGGAAGCCCGAAAACTGCTTCTACAGGAAGACAGAAAATAGTCAGCACACGAATTTCTATAGGAAGTCTGAAGACAGAGCAACAGAGGGAAAAATCACCGGAAATTTTAGCTAGGGAGGCAGCAGCTGTGCTGGCCACCCTAAGCACATCTCCCAAGCAGAAGGAAAAGTGAAAGAGGGAGCCTCCCCTATATTTTAAAGCAAGAAGGAGTATGAGGATTAAGACTGGCAGACCCCAACCTCCGTCAAAAGAACCAATCACAATTGTAGACACCCCTACCACACAAAAGGAGAGGTCCCCCTCCAAGGCATCCATCACTTATGAACGGGGAAGCCCGAAGACATCCACCTGGAGGGAGAGAATGAAAATGTTGGACACAAAGGCCTCTCTACAGGATGCTGAGACTATTCTATAGGAAACACTGGCTAGGCTGAAGGAGACCGAAGCAATGGAAGGTGAGGCAGCTAAATCACCACAGGAGGAAGAAAAGGTGGAGAACATTGTGGAACCTAGCCCCCAGCCCAGCTTGGGCTCCTACTATAACTTCTTGGAGGCCGGGAAGATCATTCCTCAAAAATTCATAGTGCCACTTTTCTTTGCACTAGAAGAAGAGAGAGTGAGGACCCACACTTGGATGAAAATCGCTAAGTCCAAGGGTGTGGCGGATATAGGTCCTCTGGAGGAACAACTCAAGGAGGCAAGAAGGGAATTGGCTCTGGTACGACATGTGGAGAGCAGCCAGCGGGTCAAGCTACAGGAAGAAAATGAGCTGCTTAGACAGCAGCTACAATTACAGGGACAGAGGAAGGAATACAGGCCTCATATCTTGGGAGAACAACAGCAACAGGAGGAACCCACAACAGCCAAAGATACCCCTGATGAACAACAGAGAAAGGAAGGGATACAGACTGAAATTGAGATACTGAATCGGCAGCTACAAGAAAAAGAATTGGAGACACAGTCTCTGAAACAGCGGATACAAGAAAAGGAGGCCCAACTGGCCTGCATGGCCAACTGGGCAATGGAAGCTCTGCAGTGTAGGTAGCCTGCCAAATCCTATGCCATATACCTCAAGGATCAGTGGTTACATTTTTAGATCAATACCTTGGCTCAAAGGGGCATCACCCCATTCCAAAATTATCATCAGTTTGCAGCTCTATGTGGCAGTAGTTCATCTAAGGATAGGGCCAAACTATCAGAGTTCTACTTGCACAACTTTTCCCTTCCGGACATGAATGCATGGGATCCCAACACGGTGATAGGAGATGTCTAGCTTATGGCCATGGCCTCTTGGATGAGCCATGAGGAGAAGAGAGCAGCAGAGGTCCGCAGTATCATAGGTAGAGAGCTCAGTGAGCCTCTCATGATCAGAGCAGAGCCGGATGACCCATCAACAGTGATAAGCGCCCACCAGCACTTGGCCAACAGTCCTCAGGATCTACTGGAATACATTGAGCAACAGGCTCAAGCCATTGCCCACTTTGAGGACATGGAGAGACTGTTGGGAGAAAACTGCATGCATGCCTACACAAGGCGGTGGAACACACTGCCTCACAGCTTGAAGATAAAAGAATACCACTCTCCCACCAGGATGAGAGAAGCCTTGGCAAGGGTACCCCTCTAAAAACAGTTGATGCAGAATTTGCAGGCCAATTAGATTGGCTTGAAATTCAATCCTCCTTTACTTTTGGGATTGCTAGAAGGAGTGAAGGAAGAGGAGGAAGGTAGACAATGGGAGGAAGTGGAAAGGAAGGCAGGATTCCACGACCGGGAAGAGGATATCACAGCAGAGGCTTCGGACGTGAGGGAGACGATCAAAGCCATAAAGGATGATGAGCTGGACTAGTTGCTCAGAGGATGAGCAACCCATTTAGCAAGGGGGTGATGATGAGCCCCGAATTGGGTAACTTATTGGGCTCATTTTGCCTAATTATCCTTGTTCAATCCTCCATTTTTCATAGATTATGCATGTTTTTCTAGTATGTTTATGTTATTTGAACGAATAAGGGTGGTCAATCTACCAAGGAGGCTAATACGTGGTCATTTCAGGTTTTTTGGACAAATTTTGGAGCAAAACCAAGCAATTATGGCCCAGGTGACAGCCAAGCTTGAGGTGCGGATTCGTAGGGAGGTTGTCTGTGGCATTGAATGGCCCTTCCTCAAAATCTCCACCCTTAACTCTGAGCTCAACAGGCCACCAAAATGAGTTTTAAAGGCAGCCAAGCAGCTTTGGAAAGAGTGACTGTTTACTGCAGTTGGAACAGACGAGTCCCTTGAATCTAGGAGGGCTACTAGCCCCCTCGTATTGTATAAATAAGAAGGCCTCAGCCTTCGTAGTTTACTTTTGGAACTCTTGGTATTTGCACTATAGTGTTGTCCTTTCTTCAGCTCGTTTTTCTTAGCTACTGATGTACACTTTCTTGTGATGATTATTTTTGAGTAATGAGAAGCAGCTTTACTTGGCATCAAATCTGAGTTCCTTATAGGAGCCTGCAGCTCTTGGGGTTGGACCCAACCCGAGTGCTAAGGCCTCCTTTATGTATTGTTATTTGTTCTTCATGCATTTGTAAAATTATTTCTGTTAAGTAGATTAAATCTTGCTGATTAACTAGGTCACTGTTAATGGTTAGAAAGACTTTTGATGCTCAGATTTAGTTGATAGGTTGTTGACAGGGAAAAGCTTCAAAAAAAGGGCCATCAAACATCTCTGGTTTCACCTCTCCCTCAGTGGGATCAGGAGTTGGGATCAGGATAACCTTGCTGCCCACAAAAACATTGATTTTTCTTTGCCATGCAATCACTAGTGTTTGATTTTCATGTGTAGAAGTTGGTTACAAGTTCAGACTTTTGCTTTCTTAGTTGCATGAGTTAGAATACATGGTTTCTTTGCAGTTCAACTTCTGTTCATTCTTTTTACTGACAGTTAGATCGGATTAGGTCAACGTAACTAGGTTTTTGATTTTACAAGTCTTCATCGGTCCAGTTGGAAAAACGACTTGCAGAGCACCTGTACCACTTCTCTACCTACCCATACTCCATCAAACCCATCTGCTCCATCCCTCAGTTCAGCTTCTAGCCTTACGTTTGCCATTTGCTCACATAACCGTAGTTTTTTTTGTGCATCATTGCTTCAGTCCTCCTTGAACGATTCCAGCCATCTATATCTGTCCTCAACTCCATCCACCAAGTCCTGGTCCACCTCCAACCCTTATCCTACCCCCATACCCACTCCATCTTTCTCCATCCATCCGTCCTCCAAAATCCCATTTCTGAACATCTTGTAGAAAGTTACAGAACATCCTGTAGAAAATCACAAACATCCTGTAGAACCCCCGCAGACTTCCTGTAGAAGCTCACGAATGAGGTTTCTTGATAGCCAAACTCTGTGAAACTCTCTAGAAGCATGTTAGGGACCCCTTAGGCCCTCTCTGAACCTTCCCAACCTCATCCAAGCATTTCCTCTCGCCAATCCACCTCTGCATAGTCAAAATAGTCAAATCGCATGCATAATAATTCTGGAAACTTATCCAAAATACAAAAAGATGTGTTTTTTTTCAGATGTTACTATAGAAGTAGCTTAGATACATGTATTTACCTTCCTAGAAGTCAATGGCAGTCCTTTCAGTAGCTTGCATCCTCTTTCTTGCATCGGTAGGGATAGCTAGTAAAATTAGGGTTTGCTAGGGTTTACGTTTCCTTTCAGCTTTCCAGTTTCTTTCTGCAAGTAGATCAGCCTTCTTTGAATTATCTTTCATCCATCAGTTAAAAAGATTTTTCTCAGAGCTCATAGAAGTTGGCTTAAACCCCTAGCGGACTTGTGCCAGCTGACCAAGTGACAGTTGCGACAAGAGGTAGTACTTGTGCATACAGCACCGTCGCTTCCAAGTTTGTTACGAACTACCGGGTTGATAAAAGTAAAGAAGGGAGTCCCAGGAGTTGCAGCATTATTGCTGCAATACTGGAGTTCACCACCTCCAGCACAAACATCAGTTATCTTTTCCTATTTTCAAAGAGTAGCTGTTTCTATTTTACTTGTAAACTATTATTAGTCATCCTAGATATTATCTCACAATCTATCATGAGATATTTGTTGTATAATTTTTGCATAAATACCCCCTCCATTGGAGTATTGAGTGGTGGATTCCTAGACTTTGTTGTAATATTGATTTTTTGGAATAAATAGCTGTTGGAAAAAGCTGTTGCATGGCCTACTGGATGAAGAATTGAAGCAGAGGACTTATCACAGATTTCTTGAATCAACCACTAGATCAATAAGTCCTCTATATCTTGTGTTTTAAAGTTTTTGGGTTATTATATCATCTGTGTCTCATAATCTAAATGATAAAGAAAATATTAATTTCAGAATTTGCTTGATCGCACTATGTTTTCAGTCATTATTATTCTCTGTGTTTTCTTCAGAATTAGGATAAGCAGTGAAATCTTAATTGTTCATGTTTCCTAATTCTTTCATGTTGATTATTTGCTAAAGAATACTTAACTGCTCCTTATCAGTAATCATCCATTTTCCCTCTTTAAATAGGTTGAAGGATTCTTAACTACCCTTCACCCCATTTGAGCCCATTCCATCTATTTCTAGTTTTTATTTGTTCCCTGTTTGACTACCTTGCTCTGTGAAGCCATCCTCTGTTAAGAAACCAAGTCCAGAAAGCCATCTTCTTTGACTCCATCAGCCTAATGGACTGAACTACTCTATATTACCTCTCTGTTCTATTGAATCTCACCACCCAAACTCAAACAAAACCCTTGAACTTCATAACTAGCCTAATACCTTTAAAAACAAAGCTAAATCATATAGAGAGAGCCCTCTCTGGACACAGATTGGCTAGATTCTGTATCTAAAAGATTGGTATGTGGTTACCTCGGCATCCTTCCCTTTCTTACAACTTTTGGGAAAACCTAAGTGATAACTGGGGCATCCATTCAGTTGATTACTGAAGAAACGAGGGTGTTTGGGCGTCCTTCCAGTGGGAGATCAAGAAGAATGCTTTTATAGAATTATAGGAAGATGTTGCTTTCATTTCAGTTGGGGCTGAGGATTAAGAATTTATTAGAAAAGCGTTCAGTGGTTTTTGGCTACAGGGGGTTTTCCGCCTAAAATTATTCTACATATTGTGTTCTTTTATTTATTTTTATTATTTCATAAACATTAATAATAATTGAAGATTAACTAATGCAATGAAAAGATTTAAAAGTGCTAATTGCTAAGGAATACTTATTCACCTCCCCTTTTAATATTTCCAACAAGATCATGATTGTTTCATGCTAATGTTTATATGTATATATGTATGTATGTCCTTGTCTAATAGGGTCATCATGGATCATGCCTATGGAGGAATGATTTCTTACGCAGATGAATGACTTGAACAAGTTCCTGGTCTTATGAGGAATCAAATGGGAAGAGTGGCCCTAACAAATCTGTGAGGTCAGTATCATGTGGATATGAATTGATATTATTTGATTATACTATGTCTATGCTATGACAGGTAATGTTGAGGGATACATCAGTGGGATGAAATTAGTGTGAATTGTGACATGATGGGGCAAGCATGGATGGTGGAAAGACACTAGAAGCAAGGTTTCCTCATAACGATAGTGTGATCTTAGGATGTGTAGTACTGGTGTTATGTACATGTAGCATATGGCATATTATGTACATATGATGTTGTGTGCATGTTGTATATATGATGTTGTGTGTATTGCATATGGATTGTCGGGTATAGATGGTGCTATGTACATGATGGATATGTGGTGTTGTGTGCATATTGTATTGAGCACATGTTAATATGTGGTGTTGTGTGCATATGGTGTTACGCACATGTTGGATATGTTGTGTTGTGTACATATGCTTCTATGTACATGGTGTATATGCAGTGCTATGTACATATGGTGTTGTGTGCATGTTGTACATGTGGTGTTGTGTGCATGATTTTACAAGTTGTGTTGTGTGCATGTGGTGTTGTGTGCAGGCAATGTTGTGTACATGTCATGCATGTGGTGTTGTGTACATGTGGTTTCGTGTATATGTTATAAATGGTGTGATGTGTACATCTAGTGTTGTATACATAATGTACAGGTGGTGCAGTGTCCATGTGGCGCTATGTACAGGTTGTGTAAGTGGTGCCACGTACATGTGATGTTGTTTACGCGTTGTGCAGGTGGTGGTGTGTATAGGTGGTACTATGTACATGTTGTAAATGTGGTACTTGTATACATTTGGTATTGTGTGCATGCCATACATGTTGTGTTCTGTACATGTGGTACTATTTATATTCATTGTGCAGTCATGGCATCATGATATGTGTATTCATTGTGTTGTACTATGTGTATGTATGTGTATTTTGTTGAACACCGAAGGTAGGAGTACGTATAGTGTTGTGTTGTACACCGGGTGTAGGTGTACGTGTCATAATGTATATCAGGCGTAGGTGTATTTATTGTGCCATGCCATATGTTGTGTGTGGATGTATGTGTTATGATGTACATTGTGCATTTGTGTGTGATTGAAGAAAATAAAAAGGCACTGAGTTCTTCTTAGGTGTGGCAATCAATCTAGTGTGTATACAAAAGGACAAAGGTAAAATAAAAGGACCAATTAAAGGATAAGTATTAGTATTTTATTTCAATTATATTATGCATGTGATCTATGATTCTGATTTATGATGGTTACACGTGATCTATGATTTCCATTATGATGGTTCTAATTTGAGCTAACCAAATGTGATATGTTTGTACATGATGATTTGGTCAAAAAACTAGTTTGACTTTTTTTGACATGAAGTAAATAGGATTGCAAGTCTACCTTATTAACGGACTACCAATGAGGTATGATTTTATTTTATTTTAATTTATTTTGAATCTAATGGAGGTTATGTGCTTGGTACAGGAAAGCAGGGAAATACCCGATTTGGGTGGTATTTTAGTAGCAACAACAAAAGAAATTGAAATAGGAAGAAAAATGTTAGTAAATCATTTCAGGAGTAGGGTGGGACACTGGTACCCAATAGTGTCCAATGATATCCATGAGAATTCTATGACTAGTGTGATGGTTTTGAGGCAGGGATATGCCTTGGTTTTCGTACCTTCTGATGTGAGGAAACCTTGCCAAGTTATGGATCGTCTGGGATAGGGAATGTCTAGGAACTTGGAAGGTGAGTGACTGCACAGAAGGGGTGACCATATTTCCTGAGGGACTATGTAGCAGAGAAGGGAAGGTCGGGAATGGATTTTTTTCTTTATTAGCATTGCTAGATGGAATCAGATGCACATTTGAGTGTGCCCTGGAATAATGAGTTGATAATTATTCACTAAGAGGACAAGTGGTGCAGGATTGTAGCATTGGACATTGGATGTAGATTTGATTTTGACATTGGATTCTAGACTTCCTATGAAGGATTTGAATCTTGATACTACTTTTGAGGGTTGACGTGTGAGCCTTTGTATTCCCTTGTTGCAGAAACAAACATCATATCATTTTATTTGTTGGTTGAGAAAATGTGCATATGTGTATGTGTGTATATCATTGTAAATATTGTATCGAGCTAGATTTATAAAGATACATGGACAGCGTAATTATTTTCTAGTTGAATAAAATGTGTATGAGTGTATATGTGGTTATTATTGTAAATATCGTAATGGGTTGTCTTATAAATCTCTAGTAAATGGTATGATTGTCATATCTTAAACAGTGGTAATTGTAAATACTGCAACGAGTTATTTTATAAATCTCCATAGGCGGTATGTTTTTCTTCAATGGTTTGTTGGTTTATAGGTGTCATTGAACACCGAGGATGGTGTTCCCCCAAGGGGGAGGGTTCTGTAACACCCCTGGTTAAAAATTAATGTAAAAAATATAATACCAATGTCATGGGACACATATTCCGAGCTAGATGGTGGGAAAAGCATATTAATGGGTGTTCATTTTGGTTTATTATGGTTAAGGAAATTGGAAAAGGTATTGGAAAAGAAAAAGTGGCATTAATTGGCATTTTGTTTAAGAAAATAATGGAAAATGGGAGAAAGGGAAGGTGAAAGGTCACATGTTTCATGTGATGAGGAAAATGAAGAAAATAGAGGCCTTAATGATAAAAGGATTCTAAGGATCAGTTCATAATTTTTTGACAAGTATTAGGTGGATCTCTCATGCTATTTTGTCTCTCATACTCTTGCACACTTAAAGCATTCTTGGAACATTCTTGGAGCACTCTAGTATTCACTTGGAATTGAAGAAATGTAATGCCTCCTCCAAATTTTACCCACTTTCACCTGCTTTCCCAGTATAAACATGAGCTTAGGGTAAAAACATGAATATAGCCATGACTGAGAACTGTCATATAACCATGCTTATAACCAACATATAACTAGATAAATAAATATAAGGGAAAAACCATTAAAGCCACATAATAACCAGTGCATTTCCTTACCAAAAGAAACAAAAACTTAGCTTTTATTAAACATAGGGAAATATCGAAAGGTTCATGACTTCTACATTCCACCCGACCATAGATTGGTTGAGCCAAATATCTCTTCATCCAATCATCCCTAGGCTCCACCCTCTCCATATCATGATCACACCTAGATCGATGTCGAGATCCAAAAACCGAACTAAGATTGGATGCCTCATAATTTCTTCACCGTCCTTGAGGAATTTTCCTATCTCCATCCTCATGATTTACCATGTATCCCACCATTATCGGTCAAGGGATTCCTAGGCCTTTGAGAATTTTCCTATGACCACCTCACCTCAGATTCCAAAACCATCTGGAAATCCAAAGCTCAAAACTGAGAACAATCCCATCACACCCTTGTTATCCAAAAATAGAAAGGCTATGCTAAAATCCACTGTTAAATCCTGTCAAAATCCATGCTAATGAAAACAAAAGAACCATATACCAACATTCACATACCATGCATGTGAAAACTAGCTAGGAAATCACACATGCAATATATTACCTTCTTTCCTTTCCTTTCCTTTCCTTTCTTTTCCTTTCCTTTCCTTACTTACTTACTTTCTTTCTCCTCTTGGTGATCTTCTTCCCTGAAGCTAACTCCAAAACTGAACTGACAAAAGGTACCAACTAATCCTTAGAAACCTTTTTATTAATGAGGCCTCTATTTCCAACAATTTTCCATTATTTTCCTTCATTTTCCTCCTCACATGCAACATGCGACCTTTCACCTTCCTTTTCTCCTAATTTCCATTATTTTCATAAATAAAATTTCAATTAATGTCATTTTTCCTTTCCAAATCCTTAGCCATTTCCTTTTCCAATTTCCCTTATCCATAAAACACAAGTGATGCCCACTAGGATATTTTTCCCAACATTCATCTTGGAATAAGTGTCCCTTTCCTGTGGTCTTATTTTACCTTTATTAAATTTTATTACATGACTTTTTAACCCACGGATGTTATAGACCCCTCCCCATTAGGGGAACACCATCCTCGATGTTAAACCACACCTAGACCCACTAAAACCACAAAATAGAAAAAACATACTTCCTATGGAGCTTTATAAGCTAGCTCATTGAGGTATTTACAATAACATCCTTCTCAAAAGAGAAACCATCATGTAAAACATGACAACATGACAACCATACCGCTTATTGGAGATTTATAACTTAGCTCATTGCAGTATTTACAATAAAAAACATATATAAATATATACAAATACCAAGAATCATTTTCCTTTACCAACAAACAATGAAGGATACATAGCCCGCATCTGATCAGCGATCTCCCATGTAGTTTCATCGGTCCCAAAGTGCTTCCACTTCAATTTAACCTGCTTGAGTGCTTTGTTCCAGAGCATGAGATGTTTCTGCTGCAATATACATTAGGGTTTCGGCTGTAATTCTCTGTCTTGCTCCACCTTCAATATAGACCAATCAATAACATGATCAACATCCTTTACATATATTTTAAGCAATGAAACATGAAAAACATCGTGTACTTTTATTGTCAAAGGCAGTGCAAGCCTGCAGACTACTAGTCCAATCCTCTCAAGGATCTCAAAAGGCCCGCAATACCATGGTGCCAACTTGGCACATGATCCAATCCTCAAGGAGCTCTTCTTGGACTTGATGCACAAATACACATGCTCCCCAACCTAAAACTCCTTAAATTTCTTGTGTTGGTCTACATAAGTTTAAAGCATGTCATGTACTACTTTTAAATTCTTCTTTATAACCTACATTTTATGTTCCATGTTTGCCAACATGTCTAGTCCAATAAGTACCATGTTCACTAGATCACTCTATCTGATGGGATTTTTAAAATTCCGCCCATACAGTGCCTCAAATGAACTCATCCTCAGTGACTCCTGACAGCAATTGTTATATGAAAACTCAACCAATGGAAGGTACTCGTCCCATCTCCTCTACTAATGCATGACATAAATTCTCAACATGTTCTCCAATATCATGTTGACCCTCTTTGCTTTTCCATCTACTTATGGATGATAAGATGTGCTGAAGGGAAACTCTGTCCCCAATCCTACTGGAAAATCCTTCCAAAATTTGGAAGTGAACTTGGCATCCCTATCTGACACAATCTTCTTCGAAACACCATGCAATCTCATGATCCCCCTGATGAAGACATGTGCTACCTCACTAGATGAATATGTACTCTTCAATGGAATGAAGTGAGCTACCTTATTCAACATGTCTACCAAAACCATGATAGAATCATGCTACATCGATGTCCTCAGAAGACCTGTAATGAAATCCAAAGAAATGACCTCCCATTTCTATTTTGGAATCAGAATAAGCTGAAGCAACCCACCTAGATTCTTAAACTTTGCTTTGAATTGCTGACAGTCCAAACATCTCGCCAAGAACTTTGCCATTTCCTTCTTCAGATTCGGCCAATGATAAAACTTCTTCACTCCTGTCAATGTCTTCTGGTATCTTGGGTGACCTAAATATGGTTTTATATGAAACTCCCTCAAGATAAGCTTCTTGAGTTCTGTGTCATCTGGCACATAGATCCTATCCCTAAATCTCACCAAGCCATCTGTTGTAATATGATAATCCACATCCTGATCACCTGTACCCTACTGTAACCTGAGCATAAGTTCCTTGTACCTGTCATCTTGTTGTCATGTCTGTAAGATCTAATCCTGTAAATATGTTCATATGAGCTCACTACTGCAACATGGTTCAACTGCACTTTCCTTCTGAGAGCATATGCAACCCTATTCTTCTTTCCCTTAATGTACCTAATCTCAAATTCAAAATCACTAAGAGTATCCAACCATCTAGCTTTCCCGGCATTCAGATTTGGCTGGTCAAACAAATATCTCAACCCACTGTGATCACTCATCAACACAAACCTCATGCCAAGAATATAATGTCTCCACATATTAAATGCATGAATAATAGCTTCCAAATCAAGATCATGAGTCACATAGTTCAACTCGTGCTCATTCAGTTTCTTGGACTCATAGCATATCACTTGTTCCTCCTGCATCAAGACTCCACCAAGTCCTCTCTTATAAGCATGTGTACATACAACAAACTCTTTATCCTGATATACAATCTTTAACACTAGATCATTTGTCAACAACTGCTTCAACTGCTCAAAACTGGATGCACACTCCTCTGTCCATTTAAAATTATTACCTTTGCGTGAGAAGTTCCTGATGAACCTCCTATAGTAACCTGGTAAGCCCACGAATGACCTGACTTCCTCCACATTTCTAGGATATGCCCACTCCATGATAGTTTTTATCTTCTCCAGATCTACTATTATGCCATTCTTGGAAACAACATGTCCCAAGTAGTGTACTTATGTGTGAAATAAATTTCACTTGCTAAGCTTAGCATACAACTGATGCTCTCTTAGCAACCTCAATACTGCTCCTAAATTCTCGGCATGCTCTTCCTCATTCTTAGAATATATTAAGATGTCATCAATGAATATAATAACAAACTTCTCTAGGTAAGGATGCAACGCAATATTCATCAAACAAATAAATGTAGCTAGAGCATTAATCAAACTAAATGGAACCACAACAAACTCTTAATTCCCATACCTGCTCCTCTAGGCAGTATGCCCTCTTCTTTGATGCGTACCTAATGATATCTTGATTGTAGATCAATATTTGAGAAAATTGCTACTCCCTTCAACTAATAAAACAAGTTGTCAATCCTCAACAATGGTTACTTGTTCTTAATCGTCACCTTGTTCAAATGTTTGTATTCAATGCACAATATAAGAGTACCATCCTTCTTTTTCAAGAACAATATTGGTTCACCTCAAGGCAATACTCTTGGTCTAATGTATCCCTTATAAAGCATCTCCTTCAACTAAAACTTCAACTCCACTAACTTTGGAGTGCTCATCCTATAAGTTGTCTTTGGTGTTGGTCCTACCCTTGTTACCAACTCAATAGAAAAGTATACTTCCCTATGCAGAGGAAACTATGGAATATCTGCTGGAAACACATCATGACTACTACTGCAACACAAGGTATCTCTTGAAGATTTTTGCATCCTCAACATCCTTACCCTTGTCACTGGAAATATGAACTACAAACATCACACACCCTTTCCTATAACTTCTTCTTCCCCTGTGAGATTCTCTTCTCTCCATTATCATCCAGGTTCTCAATAGCCTTGTCATATAAATCTACCTTGGGCCTGTGGAGATACAACCAATCCATTCCCAAAAGCATACTATACGATCCCAGTGGTATTACATTCAAATATGTTGTTGTAGGCATACCATTCAAGTCAAATTCACAAGCTCCTACCCAATGACGAACTATATTCTTCGTATCGATAGCTAACCGTACCAACTAAGACTCTTCATGCACTTATTTTCTCAAGCCACACTTATCCATCGGGTCAGTTTAACATAACTATAATTATATATAGGATTAATCAAAATGGAAATAACTTGACCACAAATCTTATTTTCCATCTCAATGATAGATTCCTAGTGATCCACCTTCCTGTTGTCCACAACCACATAAATTTGAGGAATTATATGACGAACATCCCCAACTGTCTGTGCCTCCTGAGCACTATAGATTTGAGGCCTACCTCCCTGGTACAATGGAAAACCCTTCTTACGATGATATTTTCCACATGTCCAACACTGTAATGGTGCTATGCTATCACCTCTATTTTGTTTCTCTCTAGGCTACGACACATGTCCCTTCTCAATTGTATTGAACTTCTTGTAAGAAGAAACATTTTCTTTCTCAACTGCATCATGAGGTCTTCCCCGCTTCGGTGGCCAGTTTCCTTTGACTTTCTCATTTCCTTTCAAGTCATGTTTAGGCTCAACTTTTCTCTTTGACTTCTCTTAACAATGCTTCAATTTACGGATGGCTTCCCCTACCGATCTAGGCTCATCAAACTGTGGAAAATTTGAGGGGCTAATATTCGTAGGTGGGCTAGTTTTCCATGATTTTTCTAGAAAAATGATTCGCCAATTTGCATTTTTTCTAAAAATGATTCGCCCAAATTTTACAATACAAAATTATTTTACCTTAAAAGTCACCAACATCATATAGATATATATATATATATATATATATATATATATATATATATATATATATATATATATATATATATATATATATATATATATATATATATAGATATATATAGATATATATATAATCATTATAAAATTGAATAATTTTACAAATATATCAATAAACAATTTATAGTTTTCATATTAGGGACTACTGAGATTCACCAATATTTTTAAACTTCAAGATAATTTTCCATCCTTAAAATTTTCCTTACATCAAACTCAATCTGTTCTCTATATGTTGTTTGCAATCCACTGAAGAATCTCTGAATATTAGCCTTATCCTCCTTGATATATGGCACATACCTCAACAACTCCGAGAATCTACTAGTGTACTCATCATCTATCATAGAACCCATATGTGGTTCATAAAACTCCTTAGCTCTATCATCATAGTACCTCTCCGATAAGTACTTCTTCTTGAAGAGCCTCTTGAACTCATCCAAAGTCAAATATTCTTCTCGAATATCTTTGACATTCTTCACATCCTCCCACTAGATATATGTATTCCATTTAAGACTGAAAGTTGTTATCTTAGCTTTCATGTTCTCTAAGTAGCTATGCAATCTGAAGAACTTATCCATTCCAAGCAACCATGCCTCTGCATCTTCCAGCTTCTTCATCTCTCCATCAAATGTAGGGGGCTTCACCTTCTTGAACTCCTTAGGTAAATACTCCCTCCTCCTGTAAGGATGATGATAGAGATGACTGTAATGATATCTCCTAGATGAGGAACTAGAATGATGCCCATACATATCAATCCTTCTGTCAAGTGTATCTAGTGATTTTCCACCTCTAACTATGTCTCCTCTATCCAAATTGTATCTAGACCAAGATCTGATACCATAGACTCCATTAGTTTTCTCTTCCTATTCTTGACTGATCCTCAGTTATCCCTGTCTCTGCAACTTTCACAAGCCTTGAAGGATTGTTGCATTAACCTCTACCTACTTCTCCCGAGCCATTGCAAGTCTTTCCTGAGCCTCAACCAACCTATCATTTTCTTCTTTACAACTTCTGATATCTACCCTCAAGCTCCCCAATGTATCTTCTATACCAAGAGAATACTCTTCTCCTTCATGCCCAATTGATCTATAGGGGGAGTCACAGGAACTAGAGTCTACCATTTTGTTTGTCATCTTGAATTCTCTTCTTCCTGCAAGGATACCATGTCATATAAACCAAATAGATTCCAAAATCAAATCCATACCTTAGTGATGTTTAGGGGAGGTTTATCTCATCTACAAGATCAATCCACATTATCATGTACATGTATTATCATAAACATATCTTTGTAATAAAATAACATCATAACAACATCATGCATGATGATACCAATTGTATAACCTGATCCCATGTGTGACAACCATAACCTTGACAACATCAGACTTACCCAAAGGGAGTGAAACCACACTCTGATACTACCTTGTGGTATCAGCTATGACCCAAAGAGAGTGCAACCCGCTCTAATACCACCATCTAACGCCTCCTCCCACATTTACCCAATTTCACCGACTTGTCGAGGGTAAACATGAGCTGAGGGTCACTATGATATGACTCAACCTCCTATGTGACCTTAAGGAAATGGAGTCGATAACTGAGGAACTTGCTAAATTACGTTAGGTGCCACAGAACCCCAGGATTAGCCCAACCCCTCCAGGGGTCCAACCACCGAGACAACTCCCTTTTTCCCAGACCTTGAGCCTCAACCGCTCGCTTGCCAAGGCCTCCATGTGACTATGGGTTCATAGTCGCTCACAGAGGTCTACATTGGTGCGATTGTGACCTTGTTTCTGCTAGTGTTGCGCCAACGACTACGAGAATTAAGGCTACTTTCCATGGTTGGGGCTAAGCCTCTACCTAGAAATCCATGAAACTTTCATAACTCATAATGGAAAAGAAGACAATGCTTACAAGCCAAAACTGGTACCAGGACTGGACCTGACAATCTCCAACCGATACAAACATTTTGTCAAACAATTGGTAGATATGCAACCTACAGGTCATGAATGAAAGTCTGAACATAAGGGACTGAAAATTTAACGGATTTTTAGCAAGAAGGCTCTCTACCTTCTCACATTAGTTTTCATATCATCAATTAGGTATTGCATTCATTATTAATTTAGTTACTAGTAAAAACATGAATAGATCCATGACTAAGATCTATCATATAAACATACTTATAGCTAGCATATAACCAGATAAATAAAAATAAGGGAACAACCATTAAATCCACATAATAACCAATACATTTCATTACCAAAAGCAAGAGAACCTTAGCTTTTATTAAACATAGGAAAATACCGATGAGGTTTGGGACTTCCATGTTCCACCTGACCATAGATTGGTTGAGCCAAATCTCTCTTCAACCAATCATCCCCATGCCATATTCCAAGCATGAATGTGGGATCTCATGGTATAAACCAATCCAAATAGAACCAATGGAATCCAAAGATTAAACCTCCTTCCACCCTCTCCATACCGTCATCACACCTATATCAGTGGCGAGATCACAAAATCGAACCGAGCTTAGATTCCTCAGAATTTCTTCACCATCCTCGAGGAATTTTCATGTCTTTGCCCTTAGGATTTACTGTGTATCCCACCATTTCCAGTCAAGGGATTCTTAGGCCTTTGGGAATTTTCCTGAGACCACCTCGCCCCAGATTCCGAAACAATCCAGCAATCCAAAGCTATAAACCTAGAACAATCCCATCACACCCTCATTATCGAGAAATGGAAAGGCTAGGCGAAAATCCACTATCAAATCTCGGAAAAATCCATGCCAATGATATAAAAATAACCATATGCCAACATGCACATACCATGCATGTCAAAACGATCTAGGAAATCACACATGCAATCTATTACTTGCAGGTATTCCTGTTGAAGCTACTTTATCCTTGCCTTCCTTTGTTGTCCTTGTCCTTCTTTTCTTTCCTTTCATTTCCTTGATTTTCCTTTCCTTGCCTTACTTGGTTACTTTCTTTCTCTTCTTGGTGCTCTTCTCCTCTCTAAAGATAATTCCAAAACTAAACTGACAAAAGGTACCAATTGATCCTCAGAAGCCTTTTTATTAACAAGGCCTATATTTTCTTCAATTTTCCATTATTTTCCTTCATTTTCCTCCTCACATGAAACCTTTGACCTTTGACCTTCCTTTTCTCCTAGTTTCCATTATTTTCATAAATAAATGTCAATTAATGCCATTTTTCCTTTCCAAAGCCTTATCCATTGCCTTTGCCAATTTACCTTAGCCATAAAACACAACAAGTGATGCCCACTAGGATATGTTTCCCAACATTCATCTTGGAATAAGTGTCCCTTGCCTGTGGCCTTATTTTACCTTTATTAAATTTTATTACATGATATTTTAACCTAGGGCCATTACAAGAAAGATGGAAAAGGAAAAGCAAGAAAGCGCAAGGGGAAAATGGGATCAACAACTACAGTTGGATTTCTTTGCGGGTTTAAAATTACATGTATGGTTTCCTTGCTAGTTTTGGAATGCATGGTCCATGCATGTGGTTATTTGGTTATGATTTGTCATTGGAATGGAGGATTGCTTCGATTTAGCGTGAATTTTCCTATCCTTTCCATTTCTTGGATAGGAATGGTGTTGTGGGTTTTCCCTCTTTTTCTTCTGATTGATGCTCATGTTTCATATGGTTCTGGGTTGATTCACTATTTCCTAGATCCTTGGTTGGACAAACGCTTTGGAAGCCTTGTAAAATCTTGGGTTGAGTTACTAGTACTGGAAGCCCTGTTTGGAAAAATTCTCTGGAGCCCTTCATGGGTTGAGTTACTAGTCCTAGAATCCTTGGTTGGACAAATTTTTTGGAGCCCAATGACAATTGTGGTTTGAGTTACAAGTCCTGGAAGCCTTGGTTGGAACAAACACTCTAGAACCCTAGAAAACTTGGATAGAGACATATGGTCATGGTTAGTGATGTCTGGCTCTGAGGTGGAATCTTTGGTTGAGGGTTGAGGTGGTTTTTTCTCTAGAAGCTCTGATTTGGTGTTCTTGGTTTATTCCATGATATCCCACATTCATTCTTGTAATATCGCATGGGGGTGATTGGTTGAAAGAGAGATTTCGTTTAGCCCAATCTATGATCGAGTGGTACGTCGAAGTCCTGACTTGATTGGAATTTTAATATGTTAATAAGAGGTACTTTCTATTATGATCTATAAGAATATGTATTTATTATGATGGTGATATTATGATTGAGTTTCCATGGTTTATATGTTGGTTATTTTTGGTTTGTATGTTGGTTATTAGCTGGTTATAGGTTGGTTATATGATGTATATTGTTTATGGATCTTGACATGTTTGATGAATATGAAATTGGTTATCAAATGCATGACCTAATAGATGTTGTTGTAGCTAATATGAGAGGGCATCAGACCTTCTTGATCATTCTTAGATAAGTATGAGACCCCTATGTTCAGATGTGTATTTATAGCATGTAGATTTCATGTTCATGATATGTTTGACGGAACGTCTGTCATGGCTAGGACTTGTTAGGTGAACTTCTTGTCTAAGACTTGTATGAAAGGCTTTGTCCTTGTGTCATTCATGGTTCTGGAAACTTTCATTAAGTTATGGGTAGAGGTTTGTATCCTAGCCTAAAAAAGTGGCTTAAATCTTGCGTTACAGGCATAGAACTGGGTGAGAAAGACTGCATTCACTACCTCATAGTCATCATGCATACGACTGGAGATTTTTAGTTGAAATCGGGCAGTGATGTGTGTGTATCTAGGAGATTAGGGCACTGAAAAAAGAGGTTTAATTCAGGGTCTGGGTACCTAGAAGGGTGTTTTAACCCTTGGTGTTCCTGTAGCACCTAATAGGGAAGTCATTAACGTCTTTGGTTTATTGATTCTACTTCCTTAAGGTGATTTAGGAGGTTGAATCATATCATAGTAACTCTTCATCACATTACCCCGGTAGGCAAATAACTTGGGTAAATATGGGAGGAGGGTGTTACATCAATGAAGGGTTGCTTGAAAAAAATTTCCTACAGTCCTAAGGAAAGAAATATATACAACCTCTAGACTATGAAAACACTGCCTTCAGGTGTAGAATTTATTAAGATCCTAGGCACCTTCAGAATGTATGCCCCTGTTCCAAAGGGGCTTTCTACAACCGGGAGATGAAGAGAAACCACAGTGGCTAGAGAGATACAAATGTTGAAACAAATTCGAAGATTTCAAAAGCTCTGAAGATGAACAATCCTAAGAATCAAAAGATATCTCCCAACAAATCAACCTCTCAGAATGCTATGTGATGGGTCCCATCAATAGGTATATTTTGAAGTTCATTGTGTTATCCTCCAACCCTTAAAACTCTCCTTTTCTCACATCAATTCGTATTTTTATCCATAATATGCTTAGTAGGAAGACTAAAGGGTGGTTTTCATATTGTATGGCCTATTGTGATCAATTTGTAGGAAAAGAAGCATTTTTGGAGGAATTTAGTATACAAGGGCTCGATGGAAACAACTAGGAGAGAATATAGGGGCCTTGTCCACCTCATTAACTCTCTAAATTGGCTTGAGATCATTGAATCCTCACTCATAGATCGAATTCACTAGCAAATGAGGGACCCCAACAACATGTGAAAATCAAGGGGGACCATATCCACAAATCTGCAGATCTTGGAGGGAATCACTCCTCTTTTCAAGGGAGCTTCCATCGACTACCTTTTTGTATAAAAGAAACCAACCAAGAGGCTCAGTAGGATTCACATTTTTTCATTAGGATTCACATTTTTGTGAGCCTAATGTTTGACATTGTCATTCTTTTTTTTCATGATGTATGTGACTATCATTTTCTGTTAATGAGAAGCTTACTATTGGTTTGCGTCTGAGTTAGTTTTGGAGGGATCAAACCCTTGGTTTTGGGCCCAACCCATAGGCTCTAGTCCCTCTCTAATTAGTTGGAGGAGTGGTCTATGAACACCTTAATTTGATTTCATGAATGAGGATGACATGAGTAGAACCTAACCTGATGTGCATATAGCATTGTCACCTCTAAGCTTGTATGAACCCAGAGTTGATAATTTAAGTTGAGAAGCCCTTGGGAGTTGCAACATGTTTGGTGCAATACCAGGGCTCATCACATTTTGGTGTCGTTGTCGGGGAGGTGTCTAATTATGTGTTATTTTTGCTTAAGAGTTTCTTTTCTTTTTCTATTTTTCATCAGTCTTATTGATTTTTAAAAAAAAAAGTGAAATTTTAAAAAAAAAATTGTTCCTTCATGCCTCGTAGGAGTAGGGATAACCAAGGGAAATTATTGCCAAAAACCCCCATCCCCTAAAGAATTCAATATTCATTCTTATTTGGTGACTGTGAACTTCCCTCTTTAACTACAGGGGATTTAAAAGATCCTCTAGGTGAGCAATCTAAATTTTTTGAAGAACCTATCTCACCTACCTAAACCATGGCTGAAAACAAGAACAATGAGATTTTCCCTATCAGAGAAAGCAATGGAGATGCTAGAATGAAAATTATAAGCCCTGTTTCCCTTCCACATTTCCATGGCCTGATCTCTGAGTACCCTGACAACTTCATGTTTGAGTTTGTTGTTGTATGAAGGACCTTTGACTATGCATCTGATGAGAAGAAGTTGAAGTTGTTTCCTTCTACCGTTCAAAGATGCAACCTTTTGCTGGTTTATGAGTCTACCTAGTGGCAACATCACTGCCTAAGCCCATATTCAAAAAGCCTTTAATGACAAATACCAATATTACCGTGGGTCCAAAGAAACAAAGGAGGATATCTTTAAGATGACCCTTGGACTTGATGAATATTTAGAGGACTATGAGGAAATATTGCAACTTAATTATAGGAGGGCCAACTATACCCTGTATCCTGAGTCACTCAAGCTAGTTCTTCTCTAAGGGATCGGGCTGGATGTAATGGAAACCCTTAACATGTTATCTCAAGGATATATCTACCAATTACCTTAGGGTGGCATCAAAATTGTATTCAAGAATCAATCTAGGGTTGTTAGGAAGAAAGGTAGGTCTAGCCAAATCTTGGTAAGTTCCTCTTCCTCTAAAATAACCATCAAGAATTAGATAGGAAGTATGTTGGAATATTTTTAGATTGAAATGTTGCATAACTTTTCCTTCAAAATGGATACTATGAAAATTAAAAGGAGGCAAGAGGAAACAGAAAGGGCACTAGCTATATTTTTCCTTAGATGTACTAAAAGACATCCTAGGAATGAATTCCCATTGAATTTCATAGAAATATTCTTAGTCTGTGAAGAGAATCATGCAACAGATAAATGTCCCTCTCTATTAGGCCTAATGGTTTTATATCGAGGAGAGGTAGAAGGTGGGTCATATTATTTGTGCTTCATTAACCAAAGGAGACCCCCAAGTCCTCGGCCATATCAACAAGGCAAGCAAGGTGCACATTATCCTCACTACAATCCAAATCAAAATGCGCATTTCCATCATTGGTACCCTTCCACTCATCCATCATGGTCCACACCTCCTCCTTGGTCTTATTCTCCTAAATATCCTTGTCAACCTATCAACCCTCCTTTTCATCCATATCCGCCCCAAATTTCCCAATGGGGAAACCCCTCACCAAGGTGGAGGCCCAAAGCCACCCAACCTCCTACTTTATTGTCTACACCTCAACCTCAACAACAACCTCCTTACCAAAATCCACCTAAGAAACCTAATATGCCTTCTCAACCCAATACAAATCCAAACCAAAACAATAAGCAGGCACAACAGGTTTACAATGGGAAGAAATCCTATCCTTTTAATGTTGTGGAAATCCAAGAGATCAACATTCGGTCTGGGAAGGTTCTCCCAGATAATCACCCACCTTATCCACCTAAAGAACTTGAAGAATAGAAGGAAGAGAGTGTAGCTTATGCCACTACATATCCTTATCCTGAAAGGTTGGTCCACCCTAAACAACACACCCTAGAAGAGGTTGAACTATTGGGAGAATTGAAAAAATTGTGTATCAATATAGCCCTTCTCCAAGCCATCAAGGGTGTTCCCATTTACAACAATCTTATCAAGGATGAATGTTTCAAAAGGCCTGGGAGAAGAATAAGGGATACCCCCACAATCAACGTTGTTGGACAACTATCTAATATGATGCTTGGGGGGGTGATCTCTCCAAAGTACTTGGATCATGGTAGCCCGATATTGGATGTGCACATTGATGGAATTATGGTCCCTAGTACCTTGATTGATCTTTGGGTTGCAATCAATGTAATGACAAGGGAAACCATGCTGAAGCTCAACCTCCAAGGGGCTTTGAGGAACACCACTACAATGTCGTAGCTTGTAGACAGATCCATAGTAGATCATGAGTGAGTTGTTGATGATGTGATGGTCTCCATTGACTCCTAGGAGTAACCCATTGATTTCCTGGTCCTCTGGTGCAAAACCAAGGTTAATGGCTATCCTCTCATCCTAGGAAGACCTTGGTTGGCCACTAATGATGCCTAAAATAGTTTCAAGGCTAGGAACATGACTATTAGGAATGGACATTTATCAAAAAAAATTGTGTTGTATCCTCCTTATTATCCTTCTATTGAGCATGGTTTACCCTTATGGCTAGAGGATGAGGAAGAGGAAGAATTTTATCAGACATCCCTCTACCCAGTCTGCACTCTAGACACTTTTATAGGAGAGGGGAAGCTTGATGAAGATGACCTTATTGACCATATCTTACAGAATCAACCTCCCACTATTATACCAGTTGATGAACTAATGAAAGAATCTGAGAGTAGTCCTTGGAATAATTTGTGCTCTATTGAATCTAGCCTAGAACATGCCAAGATTGTGGATAACGGCCCATCCATAACTCTAAATATCAACCCCTCTTTCTGTTTAGTAGGAAGAACAATTATGCAGTGTGTTGAGGAAACACATGGATGCTTTTTCTTGGGATTATAAGAAAATGAAAGGTGTGCATACCTCAGTATGTACTCATCATATTTACATCAAATAGGGATGAAATCATGTGCACCAACCCCGGAGAAGGATGAACCCAACTCTTCAGGACATTGTGAAAGAAGAATTGCAAAAGTTACTAGACACAGGGTTCATATATCCCATTTCAGATAGTGAGTGGGTGTCACCTCTTGTTTTAGTCCCCAAGAAAAATGGGAAGTGGAGGATCTATGTTGATTATCGAGAACTTAACAAGGCTACAAAGAAGGACCATTTTCCTTTTCCCTTCATTGAATAAGTCTTAGATGGCCTTTCAAGAAAGAAATTATTCTCCTTCCTAGATGGATTTAGTGGATACAACCAAATAGCAATCGGCCCTAAAGACCAAGATAAGACCACATTTACATGTCCTTGGGGTACCTTTTCTTATAGTTTCCTTCCATTCGGTTTGTGCAATGCCCCTGCTACTTTCCAGAGGGAAGTTCTAAGTATCTTACCTGAATTTTTTCATGACTTTGTTGAGATGTACATGGATGATTTCACTCCTTATGGATGTGAATTCCTAGAAGCTCTTTCTAATCTATGAAAATTCTTAAAGAAATGCATTGAAATAAATATTTCATTGAGTCTTGAGAAATGTAATCTTTTTATGAATGCATGGATTTTCCTTAGCCATTATATATCCGAGGAAGGGATATAGGTTGACCCAAAAAAAATTGCTATCATAAAAAAGGTCCCTGTCCCTAAAAAACAAAGAGATGTTAGGAGTTTCCTTGGATTAGTTGGGTATTATAGAAGGTTCATTAAATACTTTAGTAAACTAAATTTACCTTTGTTTGGATTGTTGGCTAAAGATTCATATTTTTGTTGGACAAACAACGATCAAGAATCTTTCAAAGTACTAAAAGAAAACATGGCCACTACACCCATCCTTAGGGGTCCCAACTGGGCATTACCTTTCCATATACAACCAAATGCCTCATACAAAGTTGTAGGGGATTCCTTAGGAAAAGTGGGAGGAAAAATTCCTTATTCTATCTATTTGATTAGTAAGAACCTTTATAAAGCTGAGTTAAATTATACTATCACTGAAAAGGAACTCTTGGCAGTGGTACATTCTTTGAACAAGTTTAGGCATTATATCACTAGTTATCCAACTTTTGTTCACACTGATCATGCAACCATTAAGTATTTAATGAATAAACCTGATGTTAATGTTAGGATAATTATATGGTTGTTATTATTGTAGCAATTTGATTTGACTATTATTGATAAACCATGGAAAGTGAATGTGGTTGCAGATTCCTTGTCAAGTCTAACCCTGCATGCAGAAAAGGAAGAAATGGTGGATGATCAACTTCTAGATGAACATCTCTTTTCCATCTCAGTTCTTTCTCCTTGGTTTGCTGATATAGCCAACTACTTGGTTGCTGGGAGGTTCCCTCCTAATCTATCCTCCAAGGAGAAGAGAAAGATTGTTAGGAAAAGTGCCCCATTCACTTGGATTTGGGGAAATATTTTTAGATTGGGACCAAATCAGATCTTGAGGATATGTGTGAGGGAAGAGGACGTCTTTGACATCCTCTCAATATGCCATGATGGACCTTGTGGGGACCACTTTGTTGCTAAGAGGACAACCTTCAAAGTTCTATAATCAGGTTATTATTCATACACTTTACATCAGGATGCAAGGAGGTACACCACTAGGTGTGATTAGTACCAAAGGATGGGTAAACCCACACCCAAGGATGAAATTCCCTTACAACCTCAAGTGACTCTAGATTTATTTGAGAAGTGGGGAATGTATTTCATTGGACCTATTGATCCCCCATCAAGACATAAGAAATATATCATTGTGTGCACTGATTACTCTACTAAATGGGTTGAAACAAAGGAAATAAAGGAATCAGGTAAGAAAAAGGTGGTTGAATTTATGAGGGAGAACATCTTCTACAATTTTGGTTTTCCAAAGGATTTACTCACCGATCAAGGAGCACAATTTACATCAAATTGGATTGAATATCTCATGAAGTAGCACCATATCAAGCACAGGACATCCACTGCCTATCACCCTAATGTAAATGGGAAGGTGGAGTTCATAAACAAAGCATTAGAGAAAAATCTAACCAAGGTTGTTAGCAGTACTGGAAAACATTGGGCAGACATACTTGTGGAAAGCCATTTGGGCGTACAACACCACTTGGCATACCACCATTGGATTCACTCCATTTTGAACTATTCTATGGGAAGAAGTCCCTGATGTGTATTGAATTTGAATACAACACCTTAAGGATGGAATCTTAGTTAGAAATGGACCTCACTATATAAAAACATGAGAGGTTTCTCAAAGTCAATGGTCTAGATGAATTTAAGTTGCAAGCTCTCCTGCACACTGAGGTAATCCAGCTACAAAGGAAGATTTGGCATGACAAACACATCAAAGAGAATACTTTTCAAGAAGCAGATTGGGCCCTGCTGTGTGTTTATAGATTCAAGAATTTCAAAGGAAATTTAATGACAATATGGATGGGTCCCTATCTAGTAAAACAAATTTCATGAGAATGGGTCTATCTAGATCAGAACAATTTATGAGGATGGGATTCCCCTACTTGTTAATGGTTTATTTTTTGTAAAAGACATTTGTTTAAGGAAGAATTTATTAATTCAATCAACAAAGAATTGAATGTGATTGGAAGGCTCACAGTCCTCAATCCACACAGCTTCTAAAAAAAAAGGAGAAAACAAAATAAAGGGTCTAGGTGAAAACCTTCATGAGGCATCTAAGGCTAGCTCTAGGGTTGAAAACCTCTTTGAGGCAGCCTAAGAGAGAAAAAAGAAAGAAAATAAAAATATCCCCAAGTAAAAACCTCCTCTGAGGCACCTAGGGTAGGCATGCAGGTTGGAAACCTTTGCCGAGGAAGCCTGCATGTCTTTAAAAAAAAAATTACAAGGAAGGAGTTCTTACACCAATTTTGCTAACATTTCTCTTTTGCAGGACTCCAGATAGTCAACAAAACCATGTCTATAGAATAGATTCTACAACTTCATTCCTCCATTTTTCGAGTCATTCATTGCATTTTCACCCTCCTCACTCACTTCTCTCCATCATCTAGCCAACAATAGAATCATATTTTTCCTCATCACTGAAGTGCTACAGGATTGTCCTAAAATGCTACAGAAGTAGCCTAGAATGCTACAGGAGCAGCCCGAAATGCTACAGGAGGTAGATCCGATTGGAGAAAATAGCCAAAAGGTCATTTCTTCTCTAAGAAATATTGAGAGAGGTCCACCTTTAGCACCTTCATTACTCATCCACTCCATCTAGCCAAGATTCATCTTCAAATTCCACTCTACCCTACACAACAAAAAAGTAGAAAAGGCTTTGTCATCAACTTTTCCACCACCAACACCACCTCTTGATGATTTTAACCCTGTCCTTATACCTCCTATGAATCGGCATCAATCCCACATGCAATATTGAGGTCTCGAAGAGGAATTAAATGACTGCCACAGGAAGAGGATTCCTCATGTAGCAACTTGGACAATTACAACAGAACTTATAATCAATATTTTCACCCACAGAGAAGAAGATATATCCACCTTGAGCATCATGAATCCATTTCTGAAGTTGAGAAGGGACACATTCTCCTTAGGAATCAGTCCATCCATTCCACGATCAATAGATAGGACATTGGGAAGAAACCCGCACACACAACAATTTTATCAGTCAAAGGATCATCAAGCTAAGAGGACCTGTGCAGAAGCAAGCAAAGGAAACTAACACCTTCAATATCATCTTACTATGAGGTCCAGCTCCAACATGTAAGCATCCCCAACAAATTGACATCACAGGTAGGCTCAAGTATGACAACCCTCACCTCTTCCCTATGCATATAATGATAAAAATTTTAATGGTTAAGAAAGTAATTTTTTATGGGTTGGAGGTGTCGAGTAAAATTGGCCATGTTTGATTAGTAAACTAAAGTTCATTCAGTCACACATGCATGTGGAAAGTTTAACTCAAGTGAGGTGGTGATTACGAGGAATGGGGTGATGATCATGAGGATCAAGGTGATGATTGCAAGGAGTGGGGAAAATGATTAAAATGGGGAAGTTTGTGCAAGAGGCATGTCACCAAAGCAATCCAAGCCTTTACCACAAAAAGGAATATTAAGTACAAGGCTCAACTCCATTTGTATATTCACTCATTTCTAGAAAGCAGTTAGAGAAGGATGATCTAGTGCTATCAAAGACTACCTAGGTGCAATTGAGATGCTTCGAATAGTGTTTATAGGTGCTACAGGAAGAGCTATAGGAGGCTCTCAGACTACTACAGGAGCCCTGAAAGGAAGCTCTCAGATGGCTACAGGAGGCCCGAAAGGAAGCTACATGAGAGATTTGAAGGGAGAAAGAGATCCAAAACTACCCAAATTTGTCCTCAAACACTCATGCACATGAAAAAAGTTATTTTGAAAGGAGTAAGTGGGTTTCTCCCTCTCTTTTTTTCCAAACCCCTGCATGGATAATTTTTCTTGAATTAAGTTCCCTGTAGAAAACAATTGTGCAGTAGTCCCCTTTGGAAATTGTTAGATGTGAAGGCAAGATAGGGTCAGAGGAAAGTTTTTTTTTATAAAACAATTATTAACATCCTTCTCCCCCTCTAATAAAAAGGAAAACTTGACACTCTCTCTATAACCAAGACTGTTCTAAGGCCAAAATTTGAAATACACTAAGTAACCTTGAGAAGTAATAGTAGGAGAAATGGGGGGAGATTTCAATAGAAGAGAACCCATAGAAACAAATATAATTCATCAACATCCTCCCGTGGTAAATATTTTTCTAAGACATGAATGGATGGACTTTGTTGAATAGTTGATGGGGTAAGATGATGATATAACTAAGGAATTTTCCATGGCACTAAACCCTCAGGTAGAATATAGTGCCACTACTGTTGTTAGAGGACTTTCCATCTCCTTAAATTTTGAACTCATACGCAAAGTGAATACCTTACCCCTAGGAAACCGATGGAGCAAGGAGGATAAGGCAGTGAGTGTTATAGCTAAGGATAAATTCTTCATTCAGAGAGAAAAGCCTGTAGAAGACAAAAATGGAGTGAGAAGAGAAAGTTTACTTTACCCTTGGGATGAAGTGGCCTATCATATTCTGAAAAACATATCTTGTGAGGGGAGGTTGAGCATTTTGTATGCCTATCATTTGAGGTTGCTTCATGAGCTAATATTCAAAGTAGAACTACCTATTCCACAGAGACCCAATGTTCCCCATTTCCTCCTACAATCTATCATTGAAATGAGCCAAAAAGTGAGGGAAGGGAAGCACCAACATATTTCCCACCATGGCCTCATTCAGATGATTATTATAGATGCTCTAAGTCACCTAAGGGACCATGTTCTATGTACTTATTTTGTAGACATGGACAGGAAAATTTTCATTGAAACCCAAGCCATCACACATGAAGAAACACCAGCCTCTCTCATTGGAAGAAGAGAAGGAAATAAGGAAGAAGAGGACTCAGCAGAAACAAAAGAATAAGAAGAAAAAAATGAGGAAGGAGAAGGAGAGAAACAAATAACAGAGAAAGAGAACACTGAGGGGGGCATCCAACTCTCAAGGGACTGGAAGAAAGTACATAAAACAAGTCTCTCTCCAGGGAACACAGAGCAAGAAGTGGTTGAAACATTGGCCACATTGGGCACACCAATCAATCCCAAAAGAAGGCATCCAAATCAAGGTCCCTTATACTTCAAATCAAGGAATAGCACCAGGATAAGGCAAGGGAAGCCTCAACCTCCTTCAAAAATCCCTATCATTATTGGTGAGCTAGAAAGCAAGAAGGAAGAAGTGGGACCTAGTGACGGAAAAATTGAAGTCACCTCTCCTAAGGCAAAAACCAAGCAACATGTGCTACCTATGAGAAGTCCCACCACTAGGTAAGTCACCTTTAAGAGGCTCAAGACACAAGTTCCCCTATTACAAGAAGAAAAATAAGAGCTATAGGAGGAAACATAACAGCTACATGATAAACAGGGGCTTATACAAGACAAATAGTGGTTTCTATAGGAGCAGCAGGAGGTGCTACAAGACGGGACAACCACCCCAAAAGAAGATGAAAGAGGCCTCCAAGGGCATGATCCACAACCCAATTTGAAATAATAATATAAATTTGTTGAGGGAGGTAGGATTATACCTGAGAAATTCGCCATCCCACTCTTCTTTGAGTTAGAGAAGGAAAGAGGTAGAACACATATATGGATGAAAATTGTAAAATCCAAAAGTGCAGAAGATGTGGGCCTCATGGAAGATAAATTTAATGAGAGGGGAAAATAATTGAATGATATGAAACTAAGAGAGTCAATCATGAGAGAGAAAGTACATTCCAAAAACACAAGGCTAAGAGAGTAGCTGCAATAAAAAGAGACACAACTTTCTACTATGGAAAGTCTATCTATGCAAGCCATCCAATGTAGGTATCCACCCAAATCCTATGCCATTTTCCTCAAGGACTAGTGGTTGTAGTTCCAAATTAGCACATTGGCACAATATGGCTCCCTGCCTTTCCAAGAATATAGGAAATTCTTTGAATTTTTCAAAGGAGCAAGTGTTGAGGATAGAGCCAAACTGGCTAAGTTTTACATGCACAATCTGATCCTCACAGACATGAATTTCTGGGACCCAAACTCAATATTTGGAAGCATGCAATTGATGACATTAGCCTCCTAGTTGACCCATGAGGAGACAAGGGTTGAAGAAGTGAAAAGGGTGATGACAAAAGAAGAAAAGGAACCCTTAAGTTGCTATCAACAACCACAATCTCATCTCCTCTAATCCTGAATCGGCCCCTAGGTATATAGAAGTCCAAGGGAAATCCAACCTAAATTTTGAGGACACTTTTAGGATGGTGGGGAAAAAGGTTTGTGGGCTTTCCAAAGAAGATGGCAGGACCTGCCTCATAGTTTACAAATCAGAGTATATCACTCCCCAAAACGATTAGGGAATACCTTAAGAGAACCCCACTATACAAAAGAATCATGTAAAGGCTGAAGATCAGACGGATAACACTCAAAATGAGACCTCCCTTACTATTGGGCCTACAAGAAGGAAGAAACCATGCAGAGTAACAAAAAATAATGGACAAACATAGAGGTAAATGCAGGTTTCTATCCACAAGAGAGCACACCATCTGAGGTGCCTTTGGATGTCAGCAAGGCCACTAGGGCCATGAATGAGGTTCATACCAATGACTGAGTTTCCCAGAGGGTGAGTAACACCTTAAGCAGGGGGTGATGATGGGTCCTATCAATAGGTATATTTTTAAGTTTATTATGCTGTCCTTCAGCCCTTAAAACTCTCATTTTCTCACATCAATTCACATTTTTATCTATAATATTATTAGTAGGAAGACTAAAGGGCATTTTTCATATTGTATGGCCTAATCTGATAAATTTGAAGGAAAAGAAGCATTTTTGGATGCATTTACTATGCAGGGGCTTGATGGAGACAACGAAGAAAGAATATAAGGTGCTTGTCCACCTCATTAACTCTCTAACTCAGCTTGAGATCATAGAATCCTCAATCATAGATCAAACTCACTAGCAACCGAGGGACTCCAAGTACATGTGAAGATCAAGGGGGACCAGATCCAAAAATATGAAGATCTTGGAGGGAATCACTCCTCTTTTCAAGGGAACTTCCATCAACTACCTTTTTGTATAAAAACCCACCAAGAGGTTCTTTAGGATTCAAATTATTGTTGCATCTAGGAGTAGATACTATGAGCCTAGTGCTTCACATTATCATTCTTATTTCTCATGATGTATGTGAGTACCATTTTATGTTAATGAGAATTTTACTATTGGTCTGGATCTGAGTTAGTTTTGGAAGGTTGAAACCCTTGGGTTTGGGCCCAACCCATAGGCTTTAGTCCATCTCTTGCATTTATTTCTTATCCTTTTTAGAAGTATTGCAATTATCTCCTTGTTTTAGTAGATGTTATATCATAAAAACTTTTAGTCGTAGGCTTTCCTATCACCTCTCTTGTGGGAAGAGTGATTGTAAATATCCACAATAACAACTCAAAAATATTTGTTTATGATTTATTGGAAAGTGTTAGATATTAGATTGAAATCTCTCTACATCTATAATATATGAAACTTAGGAGTTAGTAGCATTAGTTTGGCAATTGGATTTGTGTTGTAGGTTAGAGTAGACTTCAATAAAATTCAACTCATCTTTTCCATGATTATTTACTTTACTACAATAATTATCATTTGATGCATGTACTTGGTTAATTGCAGGAACTATGCTGGTTTGTAGGGGTGGGAACACATTTCCACGTCCACCTGAACCTTTCCATCTTCATCTTAGGAACCTTACCTTGCTTCTAAACTATGTCTCCAAATTCACTTTGTTAAGATAGATGAAGTACACCATGGGCATCAACTCTAGTGCAAGATAGACCTCTGAGGGGTACTAGGCTTGGCTAAGGGGTTCCCACACCCTTCATTCACCTCCTTTTACATTGATCCACCATCCTTTTCCTTCAAAACACAATTTATATCCTAAAAAAGATCTTGGACCCTCCTCCTGTAGCAAAACAAGGCCTCCTATAGCAATACAAGACCTCCTGTAGCACATCCTATAACAGACCTGTAACACTATTTTCTTCAACCAGTTTTGCTCCATACTTTGACACTGGCATATTTAAGTTGAATAATGGTCCCCACATTATGATTTGATGATTAGGGAAGACTTTAGTACTGCTCCAACCTCATCCTTTCATCATTGCAACCATCAGATAGAAAAACAAAGTTAGAATTAGAAGTTTTCTTTATAGTTATGTTAAAAATTGGATTCTTCATTTTCAAGTAAGTGTGAGTAGATAAATGGTGCTTGCAAGTAGGGTGTTGATTTAAATTAAGTGTGCAAGTAAAGTAGCATGATTTACTTCTGCAAATAGTTTAGCCTTTTTCCTTTCATGCAATTTCAATCAACATTTACATTTGATGAATGGAATTTTCACCTTTGTAGTTAGAATCATGTTCGTTTATGCTTTCATAAGAATTGTTCACTATAATTATTTGGAGGAGTGTTCTTTGAACACCTTAATTTTATTTCATGAATGAGGGTGACATGAGTATAACCTAACCTGTGTTGCATATAGAACTATCACCTCTAAGTTTGTATGAACCCCGGATTGATAATTTATGTTGAGAAACCCTTGCGATTTGCAACATCCTTGGTGCCATGCTAGGGCTCATCACTAGGAAACCTCCAATTTAATTAACACAACCCTCGACAAAGGGAAATCTTCTGGAAAAGGAAAAGTAGAGATCTTCAAACATAATTGTGTCTACAATTTGTGGGCAGAAGCAGAACCAGAGAAATATCTATCTAATTTGGCTAAATTGGATGCTATGGAACTTTCTCAGCGAAATGAAGAAGAAACATTATCTTATATTGTGAGGGATGGCTCAGTAGGATGGATTGATGTCTATAGGAGAAAGGGTAAAAAATAAAACCCATGGATCACCCTGGTTTTTAAAACCAGGATTGTAGTAGATTGTCTCTGTAGTATTTGATTTTCTGATGTAATATGTTTTTATAGAGTTGATGGAATATAAATTCACAAAAAAAAGGTAACTGTAGCCAAAGTTTTTTTCTTCTTTTGTTTCTTGAAAGATAAATCCCAAGCATATCCTTTAGTATTTAATTTTGATACCATTGAGAGGGCTAACTAACTTGACTAACTTATGCACCATAGTCATTTTGATGTGTATAAGGTTTTTTTAATCTTCCATCGCATTCCAATAGTGTGATGATGGTTATTTCATTGTCATCACATACTTTTGCATGCCTTGTGTACAATTTTTTTTATGTTTTCTCTAGCGTGAATGACCCCATAAGTTGGACTTCAATGCACAAACTATTTTCTACTAATACTTAATTCAAATGATGACTTGGATTCCATATAAATATTGATTTTAGCATATTACCTCACCAAGAACCTAGTGTACATCAACATGGTGTTAGAACTCATAGGAGGATTTGTGGGCCTACATAACTAAATGATTAAAGTTAACTAGGTTTATATAAGTCCTATTGTTAAATATCAAATTGATCTAAGTTAACACACACCCTAGTCAACATACTTCTAGTATTGGAGGGATCACTTAACTACAACGGTAATGTCAAGGCTAATTATTGGGTATGTCTCATTTAAAGAATGGTTCTAGTGACTTGCATGACACAAATTTTTGGCAACATTTTAATTCATTTCATTTATTGCAATTCATTATTTTGTATGAATGATTGATGTACATTGGAACAATCTTGGGACTTATGGTTTGTCACTTTACTTACAGTTTTCATTGTTACCTATATTATACCAATTTATTTTTCATTCAATGTGTTGATCTTACACCTAATTTTTTAAGTACACACACTTTTCTAGTCAGCCATTTGTGGCATTGATTCGAATCTAACAAGCACTTAATCACTTCTACACTTATTGGCAATATATTCTTGAAATTCTACAGATTTGATTGTGTATAATAGTAAACATTTTGTCATATAAATTTGTCACTAGCTAGACATTAAAAATAAATATGATTAATAACCCTCATTTCTCATCTATTTTCAACTTTTTTACTTTAATGCATTAGCCAAAATGGCCATAAAAAAGTACATAAATTTTCATTAGACGTCACCTAAATGTGTGGAAAGGCACTTTCTACAACCTGTATGAAGGAGATGTGTAATCCTTCCTTGCCTAACATTGATTTAAAAGTTCATAGTTAATACAGAGTTGACACGTGACATATTAAGAATTTTTGTAGAACTATCTTAACTCTAAATGTATTGCACTAAGAGGAATGTTTGCACCTATTGGGGTTTGATCAATCTTGAAGCATGGTGATTAAAATTTTTATGATTTGTTGATTAATATGAGGGTATGTATACAATTTCATTATTAACATAGAATTGACATGTGATATATTAAGTACATCTTAACTCTAAACCTATTATGCATAGAGAGGGATCAAAATTTGAGGAAAGATTTGCACCAATCCCTTTTGATTTATAATAAATTCATGCTAGTATGTCCATGGGGTCTTAGATAGATGGTGATCATGTGCCACATGACCATGATGTAGCCTAACCAATGCCCAACTTAAAACAGAAACAAAAAGAAAATCTAAATAAATAAATTCAGGCTAATATAAGATATATAATTTGCATAAAACTACATTAAATCATCATAATCAATTTCACTGTTAATTATATAGTTTTTACCCCAAATAATTTACCAATTTCTTCCTATAATAAACCTTAGTTTATTTATCTAAATAGAAAACCGAAAACCAAACATATAATAATATTTATATCTTATATTATATATATTAATCAAAATCATCCTATAAACACACAAAAAAGTTCCTTAGATATATATATATATATATATATATATATATATATATATATATATATATATATATATATATATATATATATATATATATATATATATATAATCATTGACTGATTCAAAAATCAATTAAAATCAAAATCCAAAATCTTGAATTCTTAATCACTATATTTAGTATCTATATTGTCCATTTTATTATTCCCTTTCCATAGCGTGAATTGTGACTCTTTCACTGGGACTTCACTAGGGGAGCAATACTATACCACGTGCATTCATATTGGAGGATATATATTGATGAAAAATGACATAATATATTGAGTGAAGGGTTTTTATATCTTGTGTATAAAAGTTAATGATAAAATATAAAGGGGTATAAAAAATGTTAATGAAAACATGGATACCTACAATATTTAGTAAAAGTAGGGTTTTTTTAATTGGGAAGGTGTATTGAGTTGTATAGGTAGGGGATTAAATAGATTGATATTTAGAAGTATTTTTCAATATATAGTCAAATTTTGGGTATTGTTTAGTATGCTACAAACACACGTGTTATATTCGAGATTCATGTAGACCCACTATATCTTCTTTCCCATCAAAATCCTATGTGCATTTTCTTATTAAACCATATCAATCCCGGTGCATTTTATTGTTAAGTTGCATTGAATTTCCCAGGCTCCCATTCTTCATTTTATTTTAGTTTTCTTCGTTGTTCCCCTATAAAATGGAGAGAACCATTTTCATCTACTATGTCCCCGAATTTTCCTGGCAATGATTTATCTCCACACAAATCAGTGGGTAGAGATATCCTGCCATGGATCTTGTAGCCTTGACCATCCACCATGGTTGGTCATTGAATTCCCCTCCTTCCATGAGTCCCATGTATGCACGAAACATAATGGTGTGTCGACAGGGGAGTAGAGGGTCGAGGAAATACAAAAAAATGACGTCAGCAAAATCCCTACATTTCTCTGAATCTAATGCATTAAGGGACATTCCTATCTTTTCCATGAATTCCCCTAGGGCCTTGGAGTAGAGATACCCTCTAATGTTGTGCCTTAATGAAATTCCTTACTTTGAATTGTCCTAGGTTGGGGGATGAATCTAAACAGTTACCCCTCAACCACCTTTTTGGGTCAATTCAGCCATTTATTATTATGATACAGGAAAATATATTGGGTTCACATAGAGTTGCTTCATATTTTAAATCTTTTCTTCCAGAATGGAATATGGTAGCAGTGGATGCTTGTGGATTATTTGGGGGTTTGGCTATATTATGGGTCCCAGATGGGCCACGCTACAGACATACAATTTTTTTGTAGGTATATTGGTGTTCGAATATATCAGAGGATTAGCTAGCAGAATTCATTTCCTTAATTTATATGCGGGGCATCAAGACATAATTACTTTTTGGGAACATATGAAGGCATGTGATATACTTAAAATTGGATCACTCATTATTGTTGGTGATTTCAATGCAACTATATCCAAAGAGGAAGTATGAGGGGTTTTATAGGCCATTTTTTCACATTTGATCAGTAAGCTTCCTAATGGGATCAATCAACATCCTATTCCCCCTTATCACCATCTTGCACAAATCCCTAAGCATGTTCCCTTCATCCCCCAGAGTTTCATCCCTAAACTGCTTCATTTGAGCTAGTTTGAGGACCAACACTCCCTGTAAGCCTATTGGAGTGCATTCACCAGCAGGTTGCTCCACTATGGCATGCATTGGTCACCGAGAGGTTTCTCCCCTTTGCACCTGTGTTGGCTCTAGAAATCCGAGAGCATGATCGAGATTATATAATCTTTCCCTTCTAGGAGTTTCTAGAAGTTGTTTCAACTACTTACCTAGGATAAATATTCATATCTTATCCTTCCCTACTTTGGAGTTTTCACCACTTATCCTTTGATCCTATCCCTCCATCAAAGGTGGATCTCTTACCCTAGATTGGTAATTGGATAAGAACTCCCAACTTACCCTACTTCTCTATATATTCCCAGCCTTCTATGTGGTTGGGGGTTGGCTTTTGGAGAGTGATTCTGCCCTTATGTTGTTGTAGTGAGTGGTCATCATCTCATGCATTTAGGGTGATTGGAGGTGCATATTGTGACAAGGAAAGGACAAGTCAAAAACTTGGAGGAGCTCTTCTACAAGATCAACTGCTACTTACGTTTGTAATCTCCTTCCATTTATATTACTTCAAATAATTCATTGTTTTCCTATATGTGATGTTGGTATTTCACTTATTTCGATACCATGTTGATCTATTGAATGAAGTACTTAGATGATACTACATAGATATTTTAGTTTCTTGGCTTGTGTTATCTGACTGTCTAGGTTATAATGATGGCATTCGGAGCTGGAATTGGAGTTTCCAAGCTAAAGAAGGAGTGAAGTGTGCGAAGGATTACAGGTAGGCCTCACTCTGTCATCTATTTACTTTAAGGAAAAGAATTATGTTCCTTGTCTCTATGTTGTTCTATGTTAGCCATCGACCTAGGGGAGAAACGTTTGTCCGCAATTGGAAATCCCGTATAACAGGGGGTTTAGAGCAAACAAGATTCTATGGATGACATGCTTATTGAAATCTTTGACACAAACCACCTAGTTGATATCATGCCAGTACCAGTTTCCCTTACTTAGAGAAATGGTAGATTAAGGACACAATATTTCGGCAAATGATTGGATCGATTTTTGGTGCAAGAGAATATGTTTGAATGACTTGGGAATTTTATATCGTGGTTGGATAATACACGTGTATCAGACCACCTCCTAGTCCTTCTACAGTGGTGCAGGGAGCATACTTGTTTGGGAATCCCTTTTAAGTTTAATAGAGTGTGGTTAGAGGATACAACATTCAATGAGTTGATTAAAACTACATGTCTCTCATTCAAGAGGGATGTGAATGGATCACCAATGAAGCATATCTCAGAGAAATTATAGACACTTAAAAACAGAATCAGAAAGTGGGAATGATTGAAGAAGAAAGAATATATAAAATACCTTAGTGACATAGTGGCAGAGATGGCGCATATTCGAAATGATATGAAAAAGGGATTACCATCGACAAATATGTGGGATCACCTGAAAACATTGGAACATAAGAGGAGGAATATACTATAGATTCAAGAGACGACATGGCGC
Source organism: Pinus tabuliformis (assembly GCA_031772625.1). NCBI lineage: Eukaryota > Viridiplantae > Streptophyta > Pinopsida > Pinales > Pinaceae > Pinus > Pinus tabuliformis. The sequence goes on from CM062818.1 coordinate 1,483,100,847, forward strand.
TTGAAAAGCAAGGATTTATGGATCAAATGATGACCCTAGGTATTGCAGCAAGAATGTTGCAACTCGCCGGGCTACCAGCTTTACTTATCAAATCGAGGTTCGTAAAAACTTGGAGGTGACAGTGCTATATCCACAAGTAGAAGTGAAGGTATTTCCTGTTGTCACAGCTCATCTGGAAAGAGACCCCAGGGGTTCCAAGACAGACTTCTATAGGGTCGAAAGAAGCTTGATTTTGATGGAAGAAGAGCAAATTTATTCTAAGGGGGAGCTACTCTACTGCAGTAATGAAGGGAAAAACTTGTAATGCTAACTCACACCAGACCCTAGCTAACCAATTAAACAACTATGTTAAGCAGAATTACTAGAACAACACTAATATAATGCTAATTATCTAAGTTACAGAAGTAAAAGCATCAAAACTAGACTAAGGGGTAAGAAAAGGAAACTAAGCTAAGTCTTTGTTTAAGCAAAAGAGCAGTCGAAGGATGAAATTGGTGAAAGAAGGACGTGAGGGAGCAACAGTGCGTGAAAACCGTTGGGTCAGGCGGGTGAAAGGTAAATGAATGGCTGAGATCAAATCATAGGAGGCTTAGGTGAATAGGTGAACGAACAAGGTAACGAAGCAGATGAACGGCTAAAATTATATCGCGGAGACTAAGTAAAAAGATGGATGGACTGGACTAATCGGTTGATCAAGGATGGAGATCAGCCAAGCTGGTTGGCGATCGAGTGAAGCGACAGCCGTCAGATCAGGAGACAGATCGACGGTTGAGATTGAAGCGCCTAAAGGAACGTTCGGAAATGACGGAGCGGGTTTAGAGGGCGGTAAGGTGTTTATCACGCCCCTCAAAGTTGTAAGCAATTTTCCAAAATTTCATGCGATTAGCCTCCCCGGGCAACACATAGCACAGGGAAACCGCTCATATTGTGTGCCTTCGAGCAGATAATGACCAGACAGAAATCCATGTGATATGGCGCGATATCCATCGAATCTGTTTAGGCATATCAACAGTGGAGACTTGACCGAGCTAGTTGGCGAGCGGGTGTGCGATAGCCGTCGAATCTGACAAGGCATATGGATGGTTGGGATTTAAAGTGCACAAAGTCAAAAGTTAAAAATGAATTTGGGCTATGATTGGTTAGTTTTTCTTGTGAAAGGTGATCTACCAGTAAAAACCGTTTAAACATGAATTATCAGCGTCCGCTAAGCGTTTCATGCTGAAGGAGAATGAAATGGGAATGTGAGGGAGATCAAATGATAGGAAGAGAGTGAAGGAACAGGTGGCCATGAAATCACTGAATGACCATGAAATGAACCAAGGGGAAATGTAATGAACCAGTGCTTGCATTAAACAACAAACTTCATGCAAAACTGAAACTCTGTGTTTTTGGGGTTGCTGCAGGGTTTCTTCCTCATGTCATGGTCCCAGAGGGAGGAGGTGAGGCCGAGACACCTGTGGACAACCTTATGGATCTTTTCTTTTCTAACCTGCTAACTGAATGAAATCATAAATGATCTACTCTACACTACTGTAATGAGACTACAACTATTTAAGCAGATGAACTGTTAAACAATAAACCTCTGGAATGGAAATGAATTACTTAAGCAGGTGAACAAAAAACATGAAATTATGCTACTTAACAATACATTAAAGAGGAGCTTTGGTTGTTAGGGTCGGGCCCTAACCCAAGAGTTTCAGCCCTCTGAGTTAAATCAATGTTGGCTCAAAACAAAACTCATCTTCATTATAAAAGAACATTGTATTACATCAAAACTGTTACAAATCTGCACTTGGACACAAAGTAGAGTGAAAAGTCTGAATACTTCTAATGCTTGCTAACTGACTACTAGTAACTAACTAACAAGACTGAGGTCCTAAGCCACTCTACTAATACATCTGAAGTCTCCAATGACTTCTTTCCAAATTATGGAGGCACAGCTCCCAATTCAATGATAAAATCATGCTTTTCCTTTCACTAGATCGATTGCCTTCTAGTAGGGAGGCTTGGCTCCCAACTCAAGATAGACTCGTACTTTTCACTTGCTTGGCTACCTTCTAGTACACTTGATTTGGTTGTTTGCACCTTCACTTTCTTGGCTGCCTTCTAGTACACCTAATTTGGTTGTTTGTACTTTCAACTGATGGAGGGATATTCGAATGGAGGGGAAGTAAATGAGGAGGATTTACCTCCTATAATTCCTCTCCCTTGTCCCATTCAAGTTTTTATCAAGGTCTTTACCATAGTTCCTTGCTTTTATCTTTTATTCCTACATTACATGCACATTAGACAACAAATCAAATTATCCAACTCTACTCATCTCATAAACAAAATATAATCAAAAGTATGCAATAAGTTGGGAGAATAGTTGGCTTGACTAAGCTAGGAGGTGAATTAAGGCCAATTAAGGCCCATATAATTACTCAATTATGAGGCTCATCATCACCCCCCTACTGAAAGTGTTGCTCATCCTTTGAGCAACTTAGTGGCTCTAGTAGCCTCTCTGACATCCTATGCTTCTGTTGTGGTCTCTTCTTCTTGTTCATAGAAACCTGATTTCCTTTCTACTTCTTCCCACTGATATTCTCTGATCTTCAAGCTATGTGGCAGTGTTTTCCATCTCCTTATGCAGGCATGTATATTATCATTTCTTAGCAGCCTAAACATGTCCTCAAAATGTGAAATTTCTTGCTATTGGGAAGCAAGATATCTAAGTTCCAATTTGATTATTAGTGTGGATCAAGCCCATGGGATTTGATTGTTCAGCTGCTTCTCTGTCCCTGAAGCCACTTAGCTCTTTTGTTTGTTGCTGCTCTTCCTTTTTTTTGTTTCAATGCCTTCTTCCTCTTCTGTTTCAGCATCATGTTCCTTTGTATTAGTGTCTTCTTCATCAAGTCCCTCTATATTAGTTTCTTCCTTAACCACCTCATCCCTATCTAGCTCTGTATCCTCTTCTTCTTGTTTTTCCTCCTCCTCACTGATGGAAGGACTAACACCATAGATGACGGTTCTGATGTCATCTTCTGCTGGTAAGTCATTGAAGATTGTCCATGTTATAGGGATCCTGGGGTTTAGGAGGGCATCCTTAACGAGGATTCTGATCAACCCATGGTAAGCCAATGGTAGGGAATTTCCTTTCTTTACTTTGCTGCTGGAGTCCATGAGTGATTGCATCAAAAAATAGGGTATGTTGAATCTTTGGTGAATTAGTGTTTCTACCCCAAATCGTAGTTCTTCAAGCATTCCAAAATGGCAGCCATAAACAATATTGTATCTACCCTCACATGAGATATACTTGATGACCATCTTTCTTGTGAGGTTTGAAGAGGAAAGGAGCAACTTTTTTTTTAGAGGAAATTGGCCAACTTTTTACTTACAAACCAACTACCTCTTAACCTTTACAACTTTTGATCAAACGATGCATATGAGTGAGCATGATACTTACCTGTGGCCTTAATGCCACGTTGCAGTTGTCAAAGATCAGAGGTGCTACTAATGGTCATTCTTCTTCCTCCTCTGTTGTCTGCTGATGGTTTCTTGACTACAGACCTAATGCTACTACTGCTGTTGCTGTATGGTCATCTTTCTTCCTCTTTTTTTGTTTGTTGATGGTGTCTGTGACTACAGGTATGATGCTGCTAAATGGACAGAGGGAGTAGGAGTGTGTGTGAAGGCAGGGATGATGGTAATGGATGAGGTGAGGAGTCCTTCTAGAAAACACAATTTTCACCTGAATTGGAGCAATGAAGTGAAAAACAATGGAATTTATGGAGGGATGCATGGTAAGGAGTGGAGGAGATGAACATATGTGAGGCAGGGCCCCCTTTGGATCTTCACTTTGTTCCCTAATTGTCTTTATCATACTCCTGCAAATAAGAATTATGTATTTTTTCCTTTTTCTCTTATTATTATTATTATTATTATTATTATATATTAAAAACACCTAGGCTGCCTCAGAGAGGTTTTCACCCTAGATATTTGCCCTGGGCGCCTCAAGGAAGGTTTTCACCCAGGGATCTTCTTTTTCTTTCCATTTTTCTCATCCTTGGGCCACCTCATGGAGGTTTTCAACCCAAAGATGGGACTCAAGTGCCTCATGGAGGTTTTCACCTGAATCCTTATTCTGTTTTTTCTTTTTCAGTGACCTGATGAGGGAGGAGTTGAAACTTGCTCCACCATCATCACTGTCTTATTAATACTGTCAATGAACTCTTATTTAGATAAAGGCCTCTTTCTCATTTTTAGTATGTCCATTAACTAGTAATAGAATGGCTTCTTCAGCTATAGTTATGATCTGCACTAAACCGTTGTCATGGCATCTTTCCACCACACAAGGTCCAAGCCATCTTGTCCTTAGCTTTCCCTTGAAGTCTTTATACCTGGATTCATATAACAATGCCTAGTCTCCTTCTTGAAATTGCTTCGCCTTAATGTGATTGTCATGCCAGATTTTCCTCTGAAGATGAACTATCTCTGTGTGGAGGAGGGCCTGCATTCTGAATTTATCTAAGCCATTCAAATGGAACAGTCTTTCTCTCTATGTCTGACTAAGATCCAAATCTAGTTGGGTTGCCATCCTCAATGTATTATATTCAAATTCAATGGAAAACAAAGCCTTCTTCCCACAGACCAACTCATAGGGCGTAAATCCAGTGGTGGTCTTCCATGTTGTATTATATGCCCAGGTGGCCTCAACTATTCTTTCTGCCCAATCCTTTCTACTGTTGTTCACTACCTTGGCTAGGATATTCTCCAGTGCTCTGTTGGTCACCTCCACTTGCCCATTAGCTTGTGGATGATAAGGAGTGGAGGTCCTATGCTTGCTTTTTTGATGCTTGAGTAGTTCTTCAATCATGTTGGAGGTAAACTGGCTACCTTGGTCTGTGACTAGCTCTCTAGGGTACCCAAATTTGTAGAATATATTCTCCCGTAGGAACTCAGCCACCTTTTTTTTTGTTGTTTCCTTAATTGCCTTGGTTTCAACCCACTTAGTCAAGTAATCAGTGCACACAATAATGTGTTGTTTTTGCTTTGAAGGAGGATTGATAGGCCCATTGAAGTCCATCGCCCACTTGTCAGATGGCTCAAAAGTCACTTGAGGTTGTAGGGGAATTTCATCTCTTGGAGTAGTATTTCCCATCCTCTAGCACCAATCACACTGACTAATGCACTTCCTCACATCCTGACGAAGAGTAGGCCAATAATAACCTGCTTGCAACACTTTGAATGTTGTCCTCTTTGCTGCAAAGTGTCCTCCACAAGGCCCATCATGACAGGTCAGAAGGATGTCAAGGACTTCCTCTTCCCTTACACATCTTCTCAAGATTTGATCTGGGCCAAGTTTGAACAGATTTCCCCCAATCCAGGTGAAGGGGGCACTTTTCCTGATTATCTTTCTCTTTTCTCTGGAGGGCAGGTTTGGTGGGAATTGTGTTGATACCAAATAGTTTGCTATATCAACAAACCATGGGGAGAGCACTGAAATAGAAAACAAATGCTCGTCTGGTAATTGATCATCCACCATTCCTTCTTCACCCACAAGAAGATTCATCCTAGATAAGAAGTCAACAACAACAGTCTCCTTACCAAGCCTATCAACAATAGTTAGATCAAACTACTACAATAAAAGTAACCATCTTATGATTCTAGAATTTACATCTTGTTTGTTCATAAAATATTTAATTGTAGCATGATCAATATGCACAAATTTCTGATAGCCTATAATGTAATGCCTAAACTTGTTTAATGAATGCACAATAGCCAGGAGTTCTTTTTCGGTCACAGTATAATTTAACTCAGGCTTTGACAGGTTTTACTGGTAAAATAGATGACATAAGGCAATTTCTCCTCTACTTGACCTAAGGCTACTCCTATGGCTTTGTGTGAGGCATCAGCATGGATATGAAAAGGGAGGGCCCATTTTGGGCCTCTAAGGATTGGTGCAGTGGTTAATTTACCCTTTAGAATGTCTAGGGCCTCTTGATAGCTCTTTGACCATATAAATTTAGAATCTTTGGCCAACAATCCAAACAAAGGAGAGGCTAACTTGTTGAAGTCCTTTATGAACCTTATGTAGTATCCAGCTAACCCCAAGAAACTCCTGACATCTCTCTGCTTTTTTGGAGGTGGGACCCTTTTGATGATGGCTATTTTGTTTGGGTCCACCTACAGTCCTTGCTGAGGTATGGAATGAACTAGCACAATCCCTTCAGTCATTAAGAATACACATTTTTATGGATTGAGAAACAGGTTCATTTCAATGCATTGGTGTAATACTTTGCCTAGGTTAGTGAGGGCTTCTTGGAAATCACATCCATAAGGTGTAAAATCATCCATATAGATTTCCACAGTGTCATGCACTAGTTCAACAAAAATACTCAAGGCTGCTCTTTGGAAAGTGGTAGGAGCATTGCATAAGCCAAAAGGAAGGACCCTATAGGAAAAAGTACCCCAAGGATAAGTGAATGTGGTTTTATCCTGGTCTTTTGGGACGATTTGGATTTGGTTGTACCCACTGAATCCATCTATGAAAGAAAAGAACTTCTTCCCTGCCAAGCCATCTAGCACTTGGTCAATGAAGGGTAGGGGAAAATGATCCTTCTTTGTGGCTTTTTTCAACTCCCTATAATCGACACAAATCCTCCACTTACCATTCTTCTTGGGAACTAACACTAAAGGAGAGACCCACTCATTGTCAGAGATAGGGTAAATGAACCCTGCATCTAACAGTTTTTGCAGTTCTTGTTTGACAATGTCTTTAAGGACTGGATTCATTTTCCTTTGTGGTTTCCTTACTGGCTTGCAACCTTCCTTGATGTATATGTGGTGAGTACACACTAAGGGGTGTACTCCCTTCATTTCCTTATAGCTCCAAGCAAAGGCTTCTAGGTTCTCTTTCAACAATTTGCATATTTTTTCCTCTTCTAAAGTAGAAAGAGATAGATTAATCTTCAAGGTTTTCTCTGGGCCAAGTTTTATGGTTTTGACTCGGAGTGGGTTGGAATCGGCCAAGCATAAGTCAATTCGATTATTTTTTAGTGTTTCCTTTACTTCTTCTTCTAAGGGTAATGAACTAGGAGTTGGACTTTGGAGCAAGTGTTCAATTAAGTCATCCTCCTCTTGTTGTCCTCCTCCTATGATTGTTTCCATAGCATAAAGTTGGGCAGAATAAAGATCATCTTCTTCCTCCTCCCCCAACCGTAAAGGTAAATCATGTTCTAGGGAGGGTTGAGAAGGAGGGTATAAGACTAACTGTTTGGACATATGCCCATTCTTGATGGTCATATTCCTAGCTCTGCAACTAATGTAGGCATCAACTGTGGCCAACCACGACCTCCCAAGGATGAGAGGGTAACCAGTAATATTAGCCTTAGGCTGGAGAACTAGGAAATCTATAGGGTACTCCCAGGAATCAATGGAGACCATCACATCCTCCACAATTCCCTCGGGGTGACTGTGGAACAGTCTGCAAGCTCCATCACTGTTGTGGTCTTCCTTAATGACCCTTGGAGGTTAAGCTTGACCATGGTGTCCTTGGTCATCACATTAATGGCAGCCCAAAGATCAATCAAAGTGTGTGGGACATTGGTGCCATTGATGTGCACATCAACTACAGGGCTTCCAGGGTCTAAGTATTTTGGACATATTACCTGCCCCAACATTAAGTCAGATAACTGCCCAATGACATTAATTGTAGGGGCATCCCTTTTTCTTCTTCCTGGATGCTTAAAGCACTTCTCCTTAATTAATTTTGTTGTAAATAGAAATATCTTTGATTGCCTGAAGAAGGGGAATCTTTACACATAGGTTTTTCAATTCTCCCAGAAGTTCAGTTTCTTCTGGGGTACGCTGGAGTAGTTGGGATAATCTTTCAGGAAATGGTGGATTTGATTTAAGGTTGCTTTCCTCTCTTTCTTCCTCAACCTCCCTATGTGGAGAGGGAGGTTGGTTATCTGGGAGAATTCTCCTAGATCTTAGGTTGATCTCCTGTATTTCTACAACATAAGCTGGGTAAGGTGTCTCTCCACCGTATCCTTGTTGAGCCTGCCTATTGTTTGGGTTTGGATTTAGATGGACATGCATCTAGGTTGCCTAGGTGGAGTAGAGTGCAGGAGTTGTGGTTGGGTAGGTGGTGGAGGCAATAGGGCTGGAAAATTGTTGACTTGGGGCCTCCACCCATGGGGTGGGGTATTCCATTGGTGTTGTGGCTGAATGTAAGGTTGAAATAACTGGCTGGCTGGCTGGGAATGATACTGAGGTGCATAGGACGAAGGAGGGGGTGTAGACCAGGAAGGTTGAGCAGGGGGTCCCCAAGAAGGTATAGTTGTGGTTTGGTTGGGTCTGTAATATGCATGCGATGATCCTTGCATACCCTACTGGTATGGTTTAGGCCTAGGAGGTCTCCTTTGGTTGATGTAGAAAAGTTGCTCAGTGACCCCTTCAGCTCCTTGATATACAACTTTGAGTCCAGGTAAAGAAGGGCACTTGTCTGTGGAGTGGTTTTCTTCATACACTGAGAAAATCTCAATACAATTCAATGGGCATTCGTTCCTAGGATGCCTCCTGGTGAATCTAAGACAAAAGATGGCCAAGGCTCTCTCTGCTTCCTCTTGCTTCCTTTCGATATTCATGGAATCCAATTGCAAGGCAAGAGTTTGTAGCATCTCACTTCTGAAGTCCTCCAACATATTTCCAATGTCACCCTTGATGGATGAGTTGGAAGATGATGTACTGGCCATAGGTTGACTACTCCTACCCTTTTTCTCGATTTCCCTAGAGTGGTTTCTAAAGATAGTCTTGATATCCTCATAGGGTATTTGGTAGATATCTCCTCCTGCTAACAAATGCAAGGTATCTAAGATATCCTCCCTTACTCCTCTAAGTAGGACTAGCTTCAGTGACTCAGGGTCAAGTATGCACCTGGCCCTTTTGTAACTGAGCTGGAATCTTTCTTCATAGTCTTCTAAGGATTCATCCTAGCCTATGTTCATCCTAAAAATATCTTCTTTAGTGTCTTTTGACCTACAATAGTCCCTATATTTGTTGTTAAAGGCATGCTGCATCTGAGCCCAAGTTATGATGCTATCTCTAGGTAAACCCATGAACCAGCGCAATGTTGCATCCTTGAGGGTAGATGGAAACAATTTTAACTTTTTCTCATCCTCTGTATAGTCATAGGTTCGGCATATAACAGAAAACTCAAATAGGAAAGTGTCAGGGTCCTCTGTGGTCAAGCCATGGAAATGAGGTAGAGCAGAGGGGCTTATATTCTTCATTTTAGTGTCCCCATTGGTTTCCCTAATGGGGAAGGCACTCTCAATTCTCTCTCTATTTCCTCTATCATCTTGGCTTTCAACCATTGGTTCAGTAGGAATGGGTTCTTCCTCTTCTTCTTCCCTTATAGGTTCCACAAATAGGTAAGGTTTCTCACAAAAAGGGTCTTCCAATTCACCATCAATGAAGAAGAAATAAGGTTGATTGTTGGATGTAGTGGAGGTATTTGACAAGAATTTTCCTGAATTATCCCTATTCCTACGAGGCATGAAAGGAAATGTTTTTGGTTTTTTGTAATATTTTTCTTTAAAGCTGGAAAGTACTCTGAAAAAGGAAATTGTTGATTGAATGAAAACCACTAACAAAAAGGAAACTACCTACTGAATTGAAATTCTACTTGCATAATGGAAAGGAAAGAAGATAAATGAAAAATGAAAGAAATAAACTAGATTACTTTTGCAGAAATAAACTAATGAAAGAAAATTTAAGACTAGAGTAGAAGAGAAGAAAGTTAGAGACTAGAAATAGAAGAAGGAGCAGTAATCACTCCTACTCTGACACCTCCCCGGCAACGGCACCAAAAAGTGATGAGCCTAGGTATTGCAGCAAGAATGTTACAACTCCCAGGGCTACCAACTTTACTTATCAACCTGGGGTTCATACAAACTTGGAGGTGACAATGCTATATGCATAAGTAGAAGTGAAGGTATTGCCTGTTGTCACTGCTCATCTGGAAAGAGACCCCAGGGGTTCCAAGCCAGACTTCTATAGGGTCAGAAGAAGCTTGATTTTGATGGAAGAAGAGAAAATTTATTCTAAGGGGGAGCTACTCTACTGTAGTAATGAAGGAAACAACTTGTAATGCTAACTCACACCAGACCCTAGCTAACCAATTAAACAACTATGCTAAGCAGAATTACTAGAACAACACTAATCTAATGCTAATTATCTAAGTTACAGAAGTAAAAGCATTAACTCTAGACTAAGGGGTGAGCAAAGGAAACTAAGCTAAGTCTATGTTTAAGCGGAAGAGCAGTCAGAGGACAAAATTGGTGAAAGGAAGACGTGAGGGAGCAACAACGCATGAGAATCATTGGGTCAGGCGGGTGAAAGGTGAATGAACAGTTGAGATAGGATCACAGGAGGCTTAGGTGAATAGGTGAACGAACAAGGTAACGAAGCAAATGAACAACTGAGATTATATCATGGAGGCTAAGTCAAAAGATGGATGGACAACACTAATTGTAGAAATTCCCACTGTAGATCAACAGATTATGCAATAGAATAAAGCAAAATATAAGATCTACTTCTACAACAAACTTTGCGGAACCTTAATCGAATTCAGCAAGATCAATGAGAACACATATAACTCAGAATGAGAAATCAATCACACATAACACAGAAGAAATAACCTGGGGAAAGCCTAAACCTAAAACCCCAATCTTTGTATTATCATACAAGTGGAAATATGTCCGAATTACAAAAAGCATTAGCTCACAAGCTATCTTGCTCTCAGTACAATCCCTCTACTGCTCATATACAGTCAAAGGTTTCTCACAAACCTTCTCCTCTGCCCTCCAAGCCTCCTATTTCCTTGTGCAATTTTTCCTGGAGTCTGGTGCTTCCACTTGTGTGAATTCCCACCTCACACTGCTCACTTTGCTCAAAAATAACTGCACAAACCTGAAGGAGATAATCTCTTATGCATGGATGAGTTTCCTATATAGGAAAAATCCTCCATCTGATAGCACATTGTCCCTTCCTCTGATCTCAACTGGGTCTCTGACTGAACTGACATGCATGAGTTATTTATGAGAGAATATTCAGTTATCTGAAGTGCAACGGTTACATGCATGCATTAACTAACTGAACTCACAATTAATTCCAAAAACTGTTAGAATTAATATAACTGGACTTAACTCAGTTAACTAAGCTAAATAATTACAACTCATCCTTATCTCTTTAAATGATGGATAAATTCCTCAATCAAAGGGATAACTATTGCATGTCTTCACAAAGACTTCATGTTTGATTTTCTACAACTAATTAACTCAAGATGAATTAATTAATTATTTTACAAACAGTTGCTAAGATCAAATTTGAATTTTACTTCTCAATTTTAGTTCAGGGACTGACTAAAATTGGAATCCATCCCGAAATGCTATTTATAGCAATTCTATTTTTAGTATTTCATTTTTCATTCCTTGTTTCTATGTCCAACATTGGTACCTGAATTGCTATTTATAGCAGTGCTATTTTTAGCAATTCTATTTTTAGCATTTCTTGTTGCTATTTTCAACACTCCCTCTCAACAAGAAAGGCATTCAACTCAAACCCGATCCTGAACCTTTGGAATGTTCTGCATGCAACACTTCTCTCAAGTGTTGTTGCTCCAGCAACTCTAAAAACAAAAAATCTCCCAACTAACCTCCTTGTTGGGCTAGAACACCCTCTGATGTTGAACCTCCCTCTTTCGTTGACAAGTTCTCCCTCTATGACCTCTGAGCTGCTGCAACACTCCATTCATCTCACACTGTTGCACACCTCTCTGTACCATCCTGCACTAGTGCAACTCTCCTGTGCCTCTCGCATTGTTGCGGCATGCTAGCTCTGCACTGTCTTGGGATTCCTGCACTGTAGCTCTCTCTACTGCTCCATCCGCATCTACCTCTACCCACTTAGCCAATCTTGCTACTCGTTGTCGGGGCTCCCGTAGCAATGTCTAATCAAAGAGGTTGGGTACCTCAATGATCCTGCCCCTATTCCAGCCTTCTTGGGATTGTCACTCCACATCGCCCCACCTCCTACCTGGAGGTATGGATGCATGTGATCCCTCTGCCCACTTGGCTTTAAATTTCCCTCTACTAGAGGTCTTTGCATGAGTGGATGCCTCCATTCGATCTCCTCTTGGCTTCTCTAGTTGTGGCTGCTCCACAACCTCCTGAAGCTGCTTCACCAATTGTGGCTCCTCCGCAATTGTCTGAGACTTCTTTTGGCACTGCATGTTGAGAGGTAATATACTCTCCCTCTCAACCACCAACTCTCCAACAGTTGCTTTGCTCCTCAAGGCTTTGCATGCATCTTGAACCTCAAGAGCATACAGGTTCTTGACTCGTGAACTGATCTGCTTCACCTGTCTCGTGGTGATGTGTCGAAGGAAAACATTTCCCTTACTGAAGACTACATCATAGCCTTTGTCTTCTAGCATTGCGATCGACACCAAATTTTTCCTCAGTCCTGGTACATACTTGACATCAGTCAAGGTTATGTGAGCTCCATGCTCCCTCTAAAAAACAATTGTGCCTACACCTGAGACACTATACTTTTTATCATTACCCATCGCTATGAGTATCTGGAGATCTTTCTCCTCCAAGGTACTGAACAAACTCTTGTCATCGATCATGTGGAAAGAAGCTCCACTGTCAAGAAACCAACCACTTCCCACCATGGATGAAACCATGCATGTGAAAACTGTGAAATCCAACTCGAACTGTGAGGCCAATGCCCCACCTTATGATCCCTTCTTGTATTTCCTCAGTGAACAATTTATAGCAAAATGGCCCACTTCATGACAACGAAAGCATCGCACTTTTGATTTGTCAAACTTCTTCCCACCATGGAAAGAATTAGATTTGGGATGAGAATCATTCTCCTTCCCTTTCTTTGCCTTACTCTCTAAGGCTAGATTTTCCTCATCATCTTGCTTCGATGAGGATCCATCTCTGGTGCTTCTTCTTATTTCCTCCTGCATCAAATCCGACCAAAGTCTTTCCCAATCTGGTAGCTTTTCTCTTCCATTAACTGAGTCTTGGTAGCTATGCCAGCTCTTAGGAAGATCGAGGAGTGAAAGACTCACCATGTCATCATCAGCAGTCGTGAGCCCTACACTTCCAAGCTCATCCCTGCAGGTGGTGAGCTTGTTTAGATATGTAGAGATCGTGTCACCCTTTTCACACTTGATTTTCTGAAGCTTGTCTTTCAGTACCATCTTCCTCTGATCGCTGCTATTATGATATAGATCTTTCAATGTTTTCCACATCAAAAATGGTGTCTCCTTCCCATGGAGACTCGAGACTATGTGGTCTTGAACTCCCTCCAGAAGGATTCTCCTTGCTCTAGCCACACAATTCTTCCATTCCACCAATTCTTGGGCATTAGCTGTTGCTGTCTTGGAGACTTCTTGATCAATGAAGTCCTTTAGACCATTGTCCTCTAATACCGCTTCCATGCGATCCTTCTAGGCTATATAATTTGAGCTACCATTAAGGGCATACTCGAGTCTTAAACCATTCAATGCCATTGGTGAAATTTGAGATGTGATAAGAATTTGAATTCTATAATCAGGAACTTGAAACTTCGAACTTCTCCCTTCTTTGTATATTGTTCTTTGCTTTGATCACCTTCGCTCTGATACCATGTAGAAATTCCCACTATAGATCAACAGATTATACAATAGACTAAAGCAAAATACAAGATCTACTTCTACAAAAAAATTTGTGGAAGCTTAATTGAATTGAGCAAGATCAATGAGAGCACATATAACTGAGAATGAGAAATCAATCACACATAACACAGAAGAAATAACCCGGGGAAAGCCTTAGCCTAAAACTTTATTATCATAGAAGTGGAAATATGTCTGGATTACACAAAGCATTAGCTCACAAGCTATCTTGCTCTCAGTACAATCCCTCTGTTGCTCATAGATAGTCAAAGGCTTCTCGCAAACCTTCTCCTCTGCCCTCCAAGCCTCCTATTTCCTTGTGCAGTTTTTCCTGGGGTTTAGTGCTTCCACTTGTGTGAATTCCCACCTCACGCTGCTCACTTGGCTCAGAAATAACTGCACAAATCTGAAGGAGATAATTCCTTCTGCATGGATAAGTTTCCTATATAGGGAAAATCCTCCAACTGATAGTACACTGTCCCTTCCTCTGATCTCAACTGGGTCTCTGACTAAACTGACATGCATGAGTTATTTATGAGAGAATATTCAGTTATCTAAAGTGCAGCAGTTACATGCATGCATTAACTAACTGAGCTCACAATTAATTCCACAAATTGTTAGAATTAATCTAACTGGACTTAACTCAGTTAACTAAGCTAAGTAATTACAACTCAAATTACAACTCATCCTTATCTCTTTAACTGATGGATAAATTCATCAATCAAAGGGATAATTGTTGCATGTCTTCACAAAGACTTCATGTTTGATTTTCTACAACTAATTAACTCAAGATGAATTAATTAATTATTTTACAAACAACTGGTAAGATCAAATTCGAATTTTACTTCTCAATTTTAGTTCAGGGACTAACTAAAATTGGAATCCATCCCGAAATTCTATTTATAGCAATGTTATTTTTAGCATTTCCATTTTTCATTCTTTGTTGCTATGTCCAACACTGGTACCCGAACTACTATTTATCGCAGTGCTATTTTTAGCACTTCTAGTTTTTCTTGTTGCTATTTTCAATACTAATCAACTGATCAATAGTGGAGATCGGCCGAGCTGGTTGGCGATCGGGTGAAGCGACAACCGTCAGGTCAGGAGACAGATCGACGGTGAAGATTGGAGCACCGAAAGGAACATGCAGAAATGACGAAGCAGGTTTAGAGGGTGGTAAGTTGTTTATCGCGCACCCTCAAAGTTGTAAGTAGTTTTCCAAAATTTCACACGATTAACCTCCCTGGGTGACACGTAGCACAGGGAAACCACTCATATCGCGTGCCTTCAGGTGGATAATGAACAGATAGAAATCCACGCGATATGGCGCGATAACCATCGGATATGTCTAGGCAGATCAATGGTGGAGACTTGACTGAGATGGTTGGCGAGTGGGTGCACGGTAGCTATTGGATCCAACAAGGCATATCGACGGTTGGAATTTAAAGTGCACAAAGTCAAATGCTAAAAGCGAATTCGGGCGGTGATTGGTCAGTTTTTCTTGTGAAAGGCGATCTACTGGTAAAAACCGTTTAAACATGAATTATCATCTTCCACTAAGCATTTCATGCTGAAGGAGAATGAAATGGGAATGTGAAGGAGATAAAATGACAGGAAGAGAGTGAAGGAACAGGTGGCCATGAAATGACTGAATGACCATGAAATGAAGCAAGGGGCAATGTAATGAACCAGTGACTACGTTAAATGAAAAACTTCATGCAAAACTGAAACTCTGTGTTTTTGGGGTTGTTGCAGGGTTTCTTCCTCACGTCATGGTCCCAGAGGGAGGAGGTGAGGCCGAGACACTTGTGGACAACCTTATGGATCTTTTCTTTGCTAACCTGCTAACTGAATGAAATCATAAATGATCTACTCTGCACTACTGTAATGAGACTGCAACTATTTAAGTAGATGAACAGTTAAACAATAAACCTCTGGAATGGAAATGAACTACTTAAGTAGGTGAACAGAAAACAGGAAACTATGCTACTTAACAATACAATAAAGAGGATATTCCCAAGAGCTTCAGCCCTCTGAGTTAACTTAGTGCTGGCTCAAAACAAAACTAATCTTCATTATAAAAGAACATTGTATTACATCAAAACTGTTACAAATCTGTACTTGGACACAAAGTAGAGTGAAAAGTCCGAATACTTCTAATGCTTGCTAATTGACTACTGGTAACTAACTAAAAAAACTGAGGTCCTAAACCTCTCTACTTATACATCTGAAGTCACCAACGAATTCTTTCAAAATTAGGGAGGCACAGCTCCCAATTCAATGATAAACTCGTGCTTTTCCTTTCATTAGCTTCGTTGCCTTCTAGTAGGGAGGCTTGGCTCCCAACTCAAGATAGACTCATACTTTTCACTTGCTTGGCTGCCTTCTAGTACACCTGATTTGGCTATTTGCACCTTCACTTGCTTGGTTGCCTTCTAGTACACCTGATTTGGTTGTTTGTACTTTCAATTGATGGAGGGATATTCGAATGGAAGGGTCGTAAATGAGGAGGATTTACCTCCTGTAATTCCTCTCCCTTGTCCCATTCAAGTTTTTACCAAGGTCTTTACCATAGTTCCTTGACTTTATCTTTTATTCCTCCATTACATGCACATTAGACCACAAAGCAAAATATCCAACTCTACTCATCTCATAAACAAAATATAATCAAAAATATGCAATGAGTTGTGAGAATAGTTGGTTTGACTAAGCAAGGAGGTGAATTAAGGCCAATTAAGGCCCATATAATTACTCAATGATGAGGCTCATCATCAAGGAGGAAGATAAGAATGCACACTTCTTCCATAAATATGCAAATCAACAAAAAATATCAATATTATTTGGCATATTCAGAGTAGTCGTGTTGAAAAGGTTTATACAATGGAGGAGATAGAAAGAGAAGCAGTACGATATTTTGAAAATTTTTATCAAACAAGGATGGATGTTGACATTGTCGATCAGATCTGGGCTAGAGAGGAATTCCCACAAATGGTCAATGAAGAACATAATAATGTACTATATAACCCAGTCTCCCTTGATGAAATTTTGAGGGTACTAAAATCCTTTAAAAAAGGCAAGTGTCCGGGGCGGATAGTGTTCGAAGTGGAGCATGATTATCATGCTAATCTAGAGGTCTTTGTTTCAACCAAATGTATATCCCAGGAAGGTTGTACACTCCTCCAAGCGGGGGGGTGCAGGGGGGACTTGTCCCCCCGCGAGGGTTCGGGGCGGGCCATCCCCCCCGACTGGGGGGGTCCGGGGGCCAGCGGTCCCCCGACGAGGGTTTCAAGGGCAGCGCCACCGAAGCTAAAAACAAATGTAAAATTGCCTTGTAAAAGTATAGTAATTTCTAGTCAATCTGGGTCATTCATTAGGCGGATGATCTAATAGTAGAATTTATGTTTAATTTAGGGTTTTTTTCCCTAGAAGGCAACCCCTCTCTTTGTATGAGGGTATTGTATTGAGGCTGTGGTATAGATGTGTATTCTCAGATCGAGAAACAGATAGGTGAGACTATAAGAGAAAAAAGGGGATATTACAGCGGATCTGTTGTAGGTTGTGTATCTTCATTTTGTTGGATAATAGAAAGGAAGGATTGGCTGTTCAGGGTGGACGTAGCCCAAACTGGGTGAACCACGTATATCTATGTCTCTCTGGTTTTATGCATTTGTTTTTTTCCACGTATTATATGTCTTGCATTTCTCTGTCATATATAATATTTTTCTAATAGATGGCTAGACGATTGTTATATTTCTGCACCACTTTGATTTGTTGGGTAATGAGCTGTTGGATATGGTTGAATAAGCTCAGACTACTAGTAAGGTATCTGGCGCCATAAATTCTAATTTTATTGCCTTAATTCCAAAGGTCACTAATACTACTACCTTCTCTGACTTCCGACGTATTTCTCTCTGTAACACCTGTTACAAACTAATTTCGAATATTATTGAAAAATCGTTAAAGGGGACTCTCTCGAATTATATTTCTCGAGAGCAATTTGGTTTTCTACATAAGAGATTGATACATGATGTTGTTGCTATAGCGTAGGAGGTGTTACACTCTATACATACAAAGAAATTGGAGGCCTTGGTCATGAAAATTGATTTAAAGAAGCATGCATATGAATGTGTAGAATGGTCACTTCTCCGTCTTATTCTGTCGAAGATTGATCTCTCTATCAATATGATTGAATGGATCATGGGTTGTGTGACCACTGTACAATTCTTAGTGCTTGTAAATGGATACCCATCCAACTTCTTCAAGGCTCGTAGAGGTTTGCGTGAGGGGTGTTCTCTCTTGCCACTACTATTTATATTGGTGATGGACGGACTTAGCAATAAGATAAATAATACTTGTGCCAGGGAATGTTCATGGGTATTAAGATGGGTGTTCGCACAAACATCACACACTGCCTCATTGTGGATTATTTTCTCTCTTCTGGGATGGTATCGAGAGAAGAATGGATGGTTATGCATCAGATTATACAAAGATTTGGGTTTGCTTCAGGTATGCTTATCAATGAAGAGAAATCAATGATGATATAATCCTATGGCACACAGGAGGAGATCAATTTCATTGCTAACCTCTTCCATTTCCGAACACATCCTCTAGGGGAAGGATTCACATATTTGGGATATCTGATAAAGCCAAACACTTACAGGATTGCGGACTAACAATGGTCATTAGACAATTTCCACAAAAAAATGAATAATTGGGCGCACAGACGATTAACACTAGTTGACAGATATATTATGGCACAAGCAATTCTTCAATAATTAATGGTATACTGGGCACACTTTTGTGTCCTTCCATCTTATGTGGTTAATAAAATAAAAAGTATTGTGTCTCATTTCCTTTGGGTGGGGACGGAGAATAGACATAGGCTCCATCTGATTAAATGGGAAAGGATCTCAGTTTCGAAAGAATATGGTAGATGGGGGCTCCTAGATATTAAATATTTATGATGGACACTAATCATAAAATCTCTCTGGCGTGCACTTTTCTGAGAAGGAATATGGAAAGATATTATAGCATCCAAGTATTTATACAATAGGGCAGCAAAAGACTGGATTATTTCTAGGCACATTGGACTCAAATTTGGTTCTTGTATATGGAACAACTTCCACAAAATCAAAGAATGGTTCCTCAGGAGGATTACCTGGGCATTTGGTATGGGGAACTGAATTATTTTTGGTAAAGGAATCTTCGGTGTGAAGGGGGCACACAGTTTATCTGAAGACGCCATAAACAAAATGCACTCTAGAGATTATTTCATCTTGGTAGAGGTCATTGCAAGATGGCAAGGACTATTTCCTATCTAGCATAGGGTGGAAGAAATGGGTTTATCTGGAAATTATGCAGATGAATGGAGAAGATATATGCATTCCCTCTGCAGGGCGGGACTGTGCCAGAATGAGGGTGGATATTACATCACATGGGATGGTATATTACGCAGAAACTCGATGGTCGGTGTCGATACATATAGGTACATAGTCATTTCCATGCACTCATTTACACAGTGATGTTGGTTCTATAGAATCTGGAAATTAAATGTTCCCTATAAGATTATACTATAATCTTGGTTGGTTTGGCATGACAAGACTTTGACGTGGGAGAATCCAAGGAAAAAAGTATGGAGGGACCTCGTGGATGCTCACTCTGCAAAAATGCATTGGAGACAAACATACATATGCTCTTGGATTGCCCGATCACTGTGCAGGTTTGACGCTTTATCATGATACAAAACAACATCGCTTTCAAACAATTCATGTCCATAGAACAATGTTTCAACCGGTGGTTAGCGTGTGGCAGTTGTCTACAAGCTATACCTCTATTTATTTTCTGGGGAGTATGGAAAGCTCGTAATGGTTTTATATTTGAAAATTATTAAATCGACACTTTCCGGATTCTATACAAATTAGAACTTGGATGAACACTATAGGAATAATTTCACAGAGAGTTAAGGATCTTTCGATCCGAAATTCTCCTCCTCAAATTATGCTTCTTGCAGGTTTTCTTGATGGGGTGACACAACGGGGACAATGTGGATGTGGGGTATGACTCAAATTGGATTACATGACACACTACAAAATCTCATGGAATGCAGGTACAAGTGCTAACATGAGGGCAGAGGTAATGGCATTATGGGGACTATTGTGGTTTACTAGAAGACTGGATATTTATAACATTAATATATATGGGGACTCAAGAACGCTCATTGATGTGATTACTACAAATACTTCTTTTCCCCACTGAATCTAAATGGCTAGATTTCTCACATTCATGGACTGAGACACACTTTCCATGACATCACTTTTCAGCATATATACAAGGACGTCAACATTGTGGCAAACTTTCTATCAAAAAAGGGCTTATCTGATGGTAATGGGTAGATGTTCTATTCATATCTAGAAGACAATCATATTAGAGAGAAGGGATCCACAACTCTACCCTAGACTCTTACAAATTATATTTGAGTGTCACTCTATATGATTATATAAGACATATACTTTGAGGCATAACTGGAACATGACTCACTATAATAATAATATATGGTTAATAGAATCTTAAGAAATAAAGTTTTATAGAAATTTGTAATCTTCCAAATATAAAACAATTTTTTCATCGTAAGAAAGAAAAAAAGAAATAATAATAATAGGGATCTTCATACGTTGGACTTTGATTCAAACCTCTAAATCGCTCAGCTGAAGACCAAATACGACACGACTCTAAAAGTCTGAAAGCAATGTAGACCACCATGACTTTGAACATAAATTCCAACTTATTGTGAGAACTGCAGCGACAAAACCTTAAAATTGTAGTGGTCCACAAAAGTATTATATTGACAGCTGGTTCTTGACAACAGGGTCTCCATTTCGCAAGATCCTTGGCACATCCAACTTTTTGGGCATGGGCCAACCAACTTCCAAGAAAACAAAAGTGTTGCGGCACACATGGTTATAAATTAATCACTATAGACACGTGGATTCAAATAAAAGAGAACTTTTGCCGAGTGAGAAATCTGAATCTCTGAGGTCAATGATATTTTGAGTTGATCTACGCGTATTACTGGTGGGTTTCATCGGCGTTAAGAGTTCGATTTGGTGCTAAGGCGCTCATATATATGCCCGCTGAGCAGGCGTGAAAGTGAGATATTTTGGTTTGGGTATTTCTGGAAAGAGTCACAATACTTTAGTGTGAGCAAAATTGTGGTTTGAGACCTAGGCGTGGTTCGAAATTCGGCGATTTAATTTGAAGTTGGTTTCAAAGTCTTCAAGGCAAGTTCTTGATTAACGCTGGAGGTTGCTTGTGGTTGTGTTATTGGGACGGTGTCATCTCTTCTGCGCCCAATACAGATCATCATGAGCTCCAGCAGTTCCAGGAGCCCGGGGATGTTTTCAACGCGACGAATTCCTCCGTGTGAGGAATACGAGCGATTCGGCAGCGATCTCGGAAACGAAAAGCAGAACGATGCTTTCAATAAAGTGCCGAAGAAAGTGCGACTGGATTTTTTCCCTGACGCCAGCGATTATGAAGGCGAAATGCAAAGAGGATAAAAGGAAGTTTTACAGTGTAAGTGTAAGCTATTTTTGTAGAGATTTTAACCAATTACATACTGTTGTTTCATTTCTTCCCGATTCATATTTAAGAAGAATTAGGCAGAAATTTCGAGGTAGAGTTTGGAATAAGGAAGAAATTTCAATTTCAGATATAACTAAAATGGAGAAAAGCACAATTTGTATTAATATCCAAAGGAGAAATTTACAAAAGTCAGCAGTTGTTCCCAAAAATAATAGCCACTTTGTCATTGTCTATTAGTTAAAACATGCTGTAAATGCAGGTACCACCTACTTTTTAATATGAAAATAGCAAACTATTCTCTGAATAAACTATGTATAGGGACTGTATGATATAAACTATATCTATGTATAGGGACTGTATGATATAAACTGGATATAGAAGTAACAAAATTTTTAGAAGTAACAAAATTTTTAGTATATAGTTTAACCTTGTTGAGAAAGAAAAACACTATCTACGATGGAGAAAAAAATCCGACCTCGCAGAGGACACTGTTTTATGCCCAATGGCCAAGCAGTAGACTATTCATCAACAGGAAACAGAAACAGACCTCAGCATTGCCCAAGAGATATCCTATATCCCTGGAAAAAGAAGGTCCTCCATGACATCCATGTTGTTCTCCCAATAGATTTCCATATACCATTTACCAAGTTCTTGGGAAAAACCTTTTTCTGATAGTCTGTCAGTTTGCTCGTTTTGAGATCTGCCTATGCGCTGGATTGAGTAGCCATTTTGTAGTTACCAATAAGAGGGGTTGTTTATGGAGGCCTTTTCTAATACATGATCTATTATGATCTTGGAATCTCCATATACATGTAAGACAGGAATGATTAAAAAGATGTTGAACCATAATAGGCCCCAGAGAGCCATTGCTTCCGCTTTGTTGTTGGTGCCATTCCCTCCCTTCCAGTAAAAACTGTAGGTTAGTTGTTAAGTTATGGATATCCAAACCCCACAAGCACATACTCCTTTTTGTGCAGCGCCATCAAAAAAACCCATCGGATACTTTAGCAGTGAGTTACTGTGCCCATTGGGTTGGGAAAGAAGGACACTGTAGTTTGATGTGATTTTGTGAAAGACCTGCTGGAACTCTTCTCTCATATTATCGAACAAGAAGTTACTCCTCCATTTCCAAATTGCCCATAAACAAATTAACAGAATGGGTCTCCAGGAGGGCTTCTATGTACTCCACCATTCCAGTGAATCCTTAATGGAAAAATGCACTATAAAACAAAAAACCAAAAAAGTTAGATAAATTTTTCCATACTTGAGTGGTGAGCTTACATTGCAGGAAGATGTGATCATTGTTTTCATCTTTGCCTTTGCAAATAAAGCAGATACCTTGCCCTTGCCACTGTCTCTTCTGTAGAATCTCCCAGATGAGATTTTTGTTATGAAAAACTAGACGAGAAAAGATTATGATTTTGTTTGGAATTCCTGTTTCCAGAAAACTGTGGGGAATTGCCGTCCGGATTGTCCGGATTGTAGTGTTGATATTCTTGGTTCCAGGTCCCTCCTGGGAAGAAAATCATTATGCAACCGTGACGAAACCTCTGTACCTGTGTGAAACAGGAGTTTTATCCATTTCCGAATTTACCTGAATTGTTGTAAAAAAATTTATCAAATTTTGGTTCGATGATTTCTTTAAATTGCAGTAACACAAAATTTGGACAATTAAAGTTTGATTATAGTATTATTTTGTATCGATTTCCCTCTGTAATGATATGTTTTGTTGGACGGAGAAGTCGTTATGAGATCGTGTATATATATTTTGTCTGTGGTATCTTGAACTGATATGTGGTATATATATTTTCTATGTTGCAGGAGTTTCTAGAATGTGGGAATGTTGGAAACTTGGGTACGGATGTCGGGAATGGCTAGAGGTTTCTCCAAAATTTATAGGAAATAGCTAATCGGGAGCGGTAATATTATATAATAAAAAAATTAAAAATTAAAAATAATTTTTTTAATTATATAATTTATATAATAATCAAAATTAATATTGAATCAAAATATTCAAATATTAAAATCAATTTAAATATATCATCTTTCTTATATATAAATATATTCTTTGGGTGTCTCTCTCCCTTAGTCTCTCCCTTTTATATATATGAAATATTAAAATGTCAAGTTCATTACGACACGTGACAAGTCTTTGGAACAATCTGGCTGAAAAATACAAAAGAACAGTTTTACATATGTTTCTCTAGTTACTCTTAAGAGAAAAAGTAAAGCAACTTTAATGTTTAAGCTTTGATTGCCACATACAATATGCATACACAATCTTCTGCGATATATATACATAAACAACAAAAGAAATACTCATTAGCATGACATCCAAGATATCGCCCTTACATCGAGGTGCCACACATTTCCTTATCCCATCAGGGGATTGCTCCAGTTTCTCAATTAAGGATATATGTGTTAAGGATGTCTTTGGCCTTTCTTCCTGCGAAGATTTCAACTTAGCTCATGTTTTGTGAGCAGTTTAGCGTATTTCTCTACATACAAGATTTCAACTTAGGCTCATGTTTTGTGGGCAGTTCAGCTTATTTCTCTACATACTTTGTATTCCCCAACCCCAAGGAACGCTGAAACTCCAAAAAAAATAGTCTTTAAAGCTCTTGGAACTTTCCCAAGCTCCCATTGCAGCTCCCATTGAAAAGGGAACGTTCCCATACAGTTCCAAAGCTCCCGGGAGCGCGGGAACCATTGGAACGGGTTTCCCAACTCTTTTATAAAAGAATGTGATTATTATTAATTGGTCATCATAACATATTTTTGTTCTTTTGGTGTACGGTTTTTTTTTATTTCTTTTCTACTGCAAATGACTACCCTAACTTGGTTTACAATGCACTAAAGATTCACTACCAATGTTCAATCCAAATGGTGACTTGGATCACATATTAATGTGTGTGTTAGCAAGTCACCTTACTAAGAGCCCAATTGACATGAACAGGGTGGGTGTTAAAACTCATAGGATTTAGAGGTCTCTTTAAGTAGGTGATAAGTTATGAAATTTATTTGGTTATAAATTAAATATGGGTTTGGAACAAGTTAATGTATACCCTAGTCAACTTGATTCTAAGATTGGAGGGATCAATTACATGTAACAAAAATGTCTAAACCCAATTATTAAGTATGTTTGATTTAAAGAATTTGATAATTCAAACATGTATAGATATGTGTTGTTGAACTTGAAAATGACTCCATAAGTTCAATAGATTTTGATCAAACTTGTCAATATATTCTTTATGAGATCAAGCTTAGTATAATGGTTTTCATTACTCAAGCTACAAATTCTTTCACAACATTTTAATTCTAATAATTTATTGCAACTTAATCTTTTGTGTCTATAATTGATGTATAATTAAACAATCATGGGAATTATGATTTGTATCTTTAGTAAGATTGGCGTTGTAACTAATTTATTACAACAATCTATTGTTCATTCAATGTGTTGATCTTACACATAATTTCTTAGGTATACACATTTTTCTAGTTAGTCATTTATGACATTGATTTGAGCCTAACAAACACTAATCACTTCTACACTTTCATTAGTAATATATTTTTGAACTTATGCAAAATTGAGTGTTTATATTAGTGAACATTTTTTCATGTTAATCTATTGCTAACTAGACACTAAAGAAAACAAAGGTCAATAACCTTTATATTTCATTTTTTTTTAAACTTTGTTTATTTTTATGTACTAGCCTAACTATTCATAAAAATATATAAAAAGTTCTTTAACCATCACCTAGTTGTATGGAAAAATAGTATGATAATTATGGAGTTGACACATAAAATTTTTAAAAAATATTAATAACAAATGAAAATTTCAATGTTACCAATTTTATATTAACTTCACTTCTTAATCTATCCATAGTTGCTTTCTACTTCCAAGTATAAGGGAGATGTGTAATACATTCATTTCTTAATATGGACTCTAAATTGAACTAAGAGGAATATCACTATAAATCCATCTTAAGTATGAACCTATAGAACTAAGAGGAAGTAAGATTTGAGGAAAAGTTTGCATTATGGCCACTCTTGACCCATGGTGGTTAAAACATTTCAATAGTATGTTGCTTAGTATCAAGGAGATATGTAATTCCTTTCATTGTCAACATGAAATTGACATATGACATACCAAGCACTTATCATACATCCAAAATGGATCAAAATTTGAGGAAAAAATTGTACCTCTAAAAATTTGATCCATTTTAACCCATAATAAATCCCAAAGTTAAAATGAATCTACACATAGGTATATAATTCATGTTAAGTTATCTTAAACTATTATAATTCATGTTAAGTTATCTTAAATTATTATGATGTAATTGATTCTTTTTTCCTGAACTATCGATCTATGAATTATGATGTGGTTATTGCCAAAAACATGTCTCATAAATTGATTCTCTTTAAACCAATTTCTCCTTATAATAAACCTTTATCTTATTTTTAATATACAATGAAAATCAGAAAGATAATAATCCTTTTTTTCTTTCAACTTTTATAAAAAAAAAATTACCAAATAAAAAAAATTAAAATCAAGATCGAATCAACCTCCTCTGTGAGACAGAGGATCCTTAATTCTTAATCACCAGATATATTATCCATTTTCTGAACTGTGATCCATCATATGTTCTTTTCAATCAAAATCCTATGCACGTTTTATAGTTAAATAGTATTCGGCATATACCAGGTTCTCATCCTTTATATTAGCTTTCGTTACTGTTCCATACACAATGGAGAAGGCCAATATCAATGGGGTCTTGATCCGTTGTACTTTGATTCGAACCTCTGAATCGCTGTGGTGGAGGCCGAGGGTGATATTATACAGTGGTGACCCTATGGTCTGAAAGCAATGTAGACCACCATGACTTTGTACATAAAATCGAACTGAGAACCCCAGCGACTGCCCTTAAATTCGTACTAACCCACAAAATAAGTTTTATGGAATGTGCAATCATTTTAACATTGCAGCCGCCATGTCACTCGGTTATTCACAACAGGCTCCCCATTTGCAAGAACCTTCCCAAATTCTGAAGTTGGAAAAATGATTTTTTGGGTACGGACCAACTAACTTCCACATGCAAATAACAGCACTACGGTGAGCACAAATACATGGTTATAAATTAATCACGACAGACACATGGTTTTAAATAAAAGAGAACTGTGCCGAGTAGAATATATTTCGCAGGAGGAGCCCACAAAAATCTGTATATGGGTGGTCAATGATATTCTCAACGAACGCGTACTGCTGGGGTTTTCATCCGCGTTAAAGTTTAATTTGGTCCTACGGCATATATATCTATATATATATATACCAGAAAGATACATTGGTTTGAGTATTTCTGAAAACAGAACCTAATGTGAATAAAACTATGCTTTGAGACCTAGGTTTGGTCTAGAAATTGGTGATTTAATTTGCATTTTGTTTAACAATCTTCAAGGCAAGTACTTGATTAACACTGGAGGTGGCTTGGGGTTGTGTTAGTGCGGCGGTGTCATCTCTTCTGCGCCTGAAACAGATCGTCATGAGCTCCAGCAGTGCCAGAGACCCGCGGAGATTTTCTCTGACACGAACTCCTCTGTGGGAGAAACACGAGCGATTCGACAGCGATGTGGGAAACGATATGCAGAACGATGTTTTCAATATCCCGCCCAAGAAAGTCCCACTGGATATTTTCTCTGAGGCCAGCGATTATGAGGACGAAATGCAAGGAGGATAAAAGAAGGTTTTACAGTGTAAAGGAATTTTCCCAATTACATATATTTGATTTCTTCCCGATTCATATGTAACGAGAGTTAGGCAGAAATTTCGAGGTAGAGTTAGGAATAAGGAATACATTTTAATTTCTTCCGAAAGAGGGGAAGAAATTTCATTTTTAGATAAAGTTAAGTTGGAATGAGGTGAATTTTCCACTATAAAGTAGTATCGTAATCTGTGCATGGAACAGGGGTTTTATCCATTTCTAAATCTGAGTTTCTCCAAAAATTCTGTCAAAATTTTGATGGGATGATTTCTTTAAATCGCTGGAACACAAGATTTTGACAGCCAAAAGGTAGTTTGCAACGCAGATTATAGCATTATTTTGTATCGTTTCCCCTCTGTAATAAGAAGAGTTTTTGTTGGACAGGGAGGTATATACTGTTACTGTTATCTGGAACTTTTCTTTTTTACATTTAATCAAATTTTTATTATGTTTTTACCAAATTTTTTTAATATAATTATTTAATTTTATTTATATAAATTTGGCATAAAATTATATTTTCATTATTAAACAAAATAATATTTTTAATCAATTATGATGATAATACCACTGATTTAACTTGCTGCTATATTTGGGAATACATTTATATTTTAATTTTCAGCTCTTACAACCATATATTCTTCCATTTCTGGCATAATCTGGCATAATTTGTCAAGATCCTAAGCACCTTCAGAATGCGTGTTCTGAGGCTTTTTACAAGCTGGAGAGATCCGCAGAATCAGAATCGATTTCAACAGCTCAAAAGAAGAAGAATCCCCAATCCCCATAATCAGACATCTCCCAACAAATCAGCCTGTGAGGATACTAGGAAACCTCCAATTGCATCAACAACCCTCAACAGAGGGAAATCTTTTGGTAAGGGCAAGGAGAGATCTTCAACCATAATTATACCTGCTATTTGCTGGCAAAAGCAGAACCATGAGTTTGATATGATAGTTCTGATAGTTAGAAATATCTATGTAATTCAGCTAATCCAGATGCTAGTATGGAACTTTCTCAACTAAATGAAGAAGCAACATTATTCTATATTGTGATGAATGACAGGGTAGGATGGATTGATGTATGTAGGAGAAAAGGTAAAAACAAATACCCATGGATTACCTTGGTTTTTAAAACTAGGATGATAGTAGATGGTCTATATAGTATTTGATTTTCTAATGTAATATGTTTTCCTAAAATTAATGGAATGAAAATTTACAAAAACTAAGTGTGTAGCCAATTTTTTTTTTGTTTCTTGAAAGATAAACCAACAAATTATTCTTTAGTTGATAATTTTGACACCATTGAGAGGGTTGACTAACTTGACTAACTTATGCACCATAGTCATTTTGATGTGGATAAGGTTTTTTTTTATCTTATAATGCATTCCAATAGTGCCATCATAGCTATTTTGTTGTCATACATAATTTTGCAGGCCTTGTGTACAATTATTTTTATGTTTTCTCTAGTGTGAATGACCCCATAGCTTAGACTTCAATGTACCAACTATTAGCTACTCATACTTAATTCAAATGGTGACTTGGATTTTATATCAATATTGATTTTAACATATTACCTCACCAACAACCTAATGTAAATCAACATGGTGTTAGAACTCATAGGAGGATTTGTGGGCCTACATAACTAAATGATTAAAGTTAACTAGGTTTGTCGAGGTTATATTTTAAATATCAATTTGAGTCAAGTTAACATACACCCTAGTCAACCTAATTCTAGGATTGGAGGGATAAAATTAACTTCAACGATCATGTCAAGGCCAATTATTAGGTAGTGTGTTGTTGCACTTGTAAATGATTTTATAAGTTAGACAAGTTTTGACGAAACTTGCCATTGTACTCCTTGTACAGTGGTTCTAATGACTTGAGTGACAATTGTTTTTTGACAACATTTTAATTCATTTCATTTATTGTAATTCATTCTTGTGAATGGATGATTGATGTATAATGAAACAATCTTGGGACTTGTGGTTTCTAATTTTACTTACAATTTTCATTGTTACCTATATTATACCAATTTATTGTTCATTCAATGTGTTGATCTTACACCTAATTGTTTAAGTACACACACTTTTCTAGCTGAACATTTGTGACATTGATTTGAATCTAACAAACACTTAATCACTTCTATACTTAGTGGAAATATATTCTTTAACTTCTACAAACTTGATTGTGTATAACAATAACCATTTTCTCATATTAATCCGTCACTAGCTAGACACTTAAGAGAAAAAAGGTTAATAACCTTCATATCTCATCTCTTTTCAACTTTGTTTACTTTAATGCATTAGCCAAAATGGTGCTTAAAAAGTAGAGAAAATTTTCATTAGACATCACCTAATTGCATGGAAAGGCACTTTCTACATCATGTATGAAGGAGATCTCTAATCCTTCCTTGCCTAACATGGATTTAAAAGTTGGTAGTTAATATGGAGTTGACACATAACATATTAAGAATTGTTGTAGAACTATCTTAACTCTAAATATATTACACTAAGATGGATCAAAATTTGAGAAATGTTTGCACCTATTGGGATTTGATCAATCTTGAAGCATGGTGGTTAAACATTTTATGATGTGTTGATTAATATGGGGGAATTATGTAATTCCTTTCATTGTTAACATAGAGTTGACATGTGATATATTAAGTACATCTTAACTCTAAACCTATTATGCATAGAGAGATCAAAATTTGAGGAAAGATTTGCACCTATCCCATTTGATTTATAATAAATTCGCTCTAGTATTTCCAATGGGTCATGGATAGATGATGATCAGGTGCCACATGACCACGATGTAGTCTAACCAATGCTCAACTTACAACCAAAAAAAGAAGATAATCTATGATATAATCTTACCAATACCCAAAACTTACAACAAAAAGAAAAATAAAATCTAAATAAATAAATTCATGCTAATATAAGAGATATAATTTGAATTAAACTACATTAAATCATTATAATCAAATTGACGGTTAATTATATTGTTTTTACCCCAAATAATTTACCAATAATTTCCCTTAATTTATTTATCTACAATAATAAAAAACCAAAAATCAAACATATAATAATCTTTATATCTGATATTATATATATTAATCAAATTCATTCTATAAACACGCAAAATCTTAAAAAAAAATAAAAATTAATCATTGTTTGATACAAAAATCAATTAAAATCAAAATCAAAATCTTGAATTCTTAATCATTAGATTTAATATCCATAAGAAAAAATGACATAATATATTGAATAAACGTTTTTTATATCTTGTGTATTAAAATTAATGATAAAATATAAGAAGGTATAAAAAATCATTGCTGAAAAAATAAATAACTACAATATCTAGTATAAGTAAAAGTTTTTTTAATTGAGAAAATATATTAGATGTAAAAGTTTTTTTAATTGAGAAAATATATTAGATCGTATTAGTAAAAATTGAACAAAATAATTTTTATAAATAATTTTTAATTAGAAATATTATTTAATATGCTACCAACATAGGATACATTTTATTATTAAATCACATTGCATGTCCCAAACTCTATTTATTTTAGTTTTCTGGGCGGTTCCCCTATACAATGGAGAGAACCGATAACCTGGGGCTCTTCATACATTGGAGACCAAATACGACACAGCGACTCTAAAAGTCTGAAAGTAATGTAGACCACCATGACTTTGAACATAAATTCCAACTCATCCTGAGAGCCGCAGCGACCGAACTCAAATCGTACTGGCCCTCAAAAGAATTATATTGACAGCTGGTTCTTGACAACAGGCTCTCCATTTTGCACGATTCTTCGCACAACCAAGTTTTTGGGCATGGGCCAACCAACTTCCACAAGAAAACAACAGCGCTGCAGCACACACGGTTATAAATTAATCATTATAAACACGTGGATTTAAATAAAATAAAAGAGAAGCGTGCCGTGTGAAATATATTTCGCAGGAGAAGCCCAGAAAAATCTGAATCTCTGAGGTCAATGATATTTTGAGTTGACCCACGCGTATTACTAGTGGGTTTCATCTGCGTTAACAGTTCGATTTGGTGCTAAGGTGCATATATATATACTCTGAGCAGAGGGGAAAGTGGGATATTGTAGTTTGGGTATTTCTGGAAAGAGTCACAATACTTTAATGTGAGCAAAATTGTGCTTTGAGACCTTGGTGTGGTTCCAAATTCGGCGATTTAATTTGAAGTTAGTTTCAAAGCCTTCAAGGCAAGTTCTTGATTAACACTGGAGGTTGCTTGTGGTTGTGTCGTTGGGACGGTGTCATCTCTTCTGCGCCTGAAACAGATCGTCATGAGCTCCAGCAGTTCCAGGAGGCCGAGGAGATTTTCCACGCGACGAACTCCTCCGTGTGAGGAATACGAGCGATTCGGCAGCGATCTCGGAAACGAAAAGCAGAACTATGTTTTCAATATCGTGCCGAAGAAAGTGCGACTGGATTTTTTTCCTGACGCCTGCGATTATGAAGACGACATGCAAGGAGGATAAAAGGAAATTATACAGTCTAGGCTATTTTTGTAGGGATTTTTCCCAATTACATACTGTTGTTTCATTTCAAATTTAACAAGAGTAAGGAAGAAATTTCAATTTCAGATATAACTAAAGATGGAAATAGGGGAAATTCAAGTTGAAATAGAGCTGTACCATACCTGTGTGAAACAGGGGTTTTATCTATTTCCGAATTTACCTGAATTGTTGTAAAAAAAATTTATCAAAAAATTTGGTTCGATGATTTCTTTAAATTGCTGTAACATACAATCTGGACAATTAAATTTTGATTATAGTATTATTTTGTATCGATTCCCCTCTGTAATGATATGTTTTGTTGACCAGACGAAGAAAAACGATATTATATATTATAGTTCAGAAATAGGAATTTATAATGATATTCAGAAAGTCTCACATCATAAAGGTTTTATCAGTGGAGATGCCATTACAGCAATCCATTCAATACAGCCCAATACAAACATAAAGGGAGTAATAAACAGTCCATATCCTCATACAGATTCAGAGTAATAAACTAGTATGCAGTTTAGTATCAAAAGGAAAATAAAAAGCTTTCAGCATGTCGACTGCTTTTTCTGGCTGGCTGTACAGCATGAAATGACAGCATGTCCATCCTTCTGAGTGAAAAAAGCAAAAACAGTTTTGAGACAAGTAGAGTTACAAAAATTTATACAAAAAAGAAGACGAGATGTAGTATTTAGCCAGGTAATGGGAAGTCTCTCATGTCAATGACTTGCTGTTCCAGGATAATTTCTAAGTGCATTCTTCCAGTGTTACCATTCAAGCCCTTCTTCAATAGTTCATCTGCAACCATATTCTGATCCGTGCCAATATGCTTGATAGTGGAGTTCCTGCGTTGATTCCATAGTAGCTTAATTCTTCCCAGCCAGCCTTGTAATAATGGGTTGGTGATGTTTTCATTGCCCATTAATCGATCAATTATAATTTTTGAATCCCCATGGATATGAATAGAAGGGATATCCAGGAAATTAGAAAACCATAAGAGGCCCCATAAGGCCATTGCTTCAGCCTTTGTGTTAGTGCCCCTACCTCCATGCCAGAATGTTCTATATGTCAGTGTCTCTGAGATGGCAAGCCAAAAACCGCAACCACATGTGTGCCGTTGAGCAGCACTATCAAAAAACCCACAGGGTATTCCAACTTAAGTTCAGTCCTCTCTTGATGAGGTGTTTTGGGGCAGCTATCATTGGATGTATGCAGTGAGTGGATGATTAAAACATTTTCAATGATCTTATTGAAATTTCCCATGCAGTTCTGAAAGATATATCTATTTCTCCACATCCAAATTTCCCAAAAGAGAATAGGTGGGGTGATTCTCCAGAGAGACTTTTGAGAGCTCCACCACCGTAAACAGTGTACAGTGCCCGCATGTTGAATGTAAGGAAAACCAATATATGAAGAAAGTATTTTCCATACCTAAATTATATGTTGACATGTAAGGAAAATATGACAGTGATTTTCTGATTCCTCTTTGCAGAGAAGACAGATGCCAGGTCCTTGCCATTGTCACTTTTGCAAGTTTTCCAAAGTAAGATTTTTATTATGGAAAACTAACCAGGTAAAATGGATGATTTTGTTTGGGATACTAGTTTTCCAAAATGTGAATAAAACATGTTTCTTTGTCAATAGTGTGTCCTTTGAACAGAGAGAGAGGTATATATCTGCAACCTTGATGTTCTCATTCTTCATCTTTCCTGACCAGATTAGTTTATCATGATTGCCAACTTGGCAAATCCCAAGTTGTTTCATCTCAGCAACAATGTGATCCCAAACCAGGACCCAGTGCCCAGATAAGCCCAATTCCTGCACATTCTTCCAGACTGGGTAAGGACCCCTCCATAGTGTAATGGCTTGACACTAGAAGAATATGCCTCTTCTATTAAGAGCAATTAATAGATGCTCCGGGATCAAATCCATATTGCTAGTATCCAAAATGTGGTTAATGCTAATGAGAATGTTGTGGCCAGAGCCAATGTTCCAAGCCAGATGTTGTAGGAAGATGTTTGTGACTTTTTTGAAACTGAGCCAGATAGTCGATCCATTGGAGACCCCAATGGAGCCTCTACGGAACCAGTATATAAAATCCAGGTTCTTTAAATATTTTTGTCTGATGACCAGACTCCATGTTCCCATCCCAAATATACCTCTCCAAAGTGACTTGATTAATAATGCCCATCCAAAACGACGGAGGTCAAGAACACCCCATCCCCCCATGGCCTTTGGCAGAGTGATTCTGGATAATTTGGACAAGTGAAATTTCTTATGTTCATGACTACCCCCCAAATAAAATTAGCCATGACCCGGTTGAGAGAGTTTATGGTGGCAGCAGGAATGTGATACAAATGGGCCCAATATACCCCTAATTGATTAAGGACAACTTGTGTAAGGATGACACAACCCCCCATGGATAGATTCCTATATTCCCACCCAAAGATCTTCTTGAAGAATCTATCTATAAGCCAAAGCCAATCGGCATTCCTATAATTGCATGGTTTGATATGGTATCCCAAGTACTTCATGCCATGACTCATCAACTCAGCTTCAATTCCAAACTGATTTTTAATATATGCGATAATGTCTAAATCACAATTCCCATGATAAATAATAGATTTGTGAGCATTCATATACAAACCGGAAGCATTTGTAAATTTCCTAAAAATATGGAAAAGACATAACCATGTAAAACAATTCAACATACCCATAATGGGCACATCATCGAAAAAGAAACCATGTGATATGTTGATGTTGCAGCCCATCTTCAGAGCCTAGAATTGATCTTGTTCCACCGCTTTTGAAATATGCAGGCTCAAGCCATCCATAGCTAGGATAAATAACGACGGCGGCAAAGAACATCCCTGTCTCAGGCCACACCCTCCCTGGAAGAAATTTGTGGGGTATCCATTAATGATCACAGAATAATCAACATTTATCACACATGTCATAATCCATTCCACACATTTTAGATGTAGGCCTATTTTGAATAGGACCAACCTAAGGTAACCCCAATCCAAGCAGTCGAAAGCCTTCTTCAAATCAACTTGCAGGATGGCTGCATTTAGATTTTTTGTATGTATTGAGTGCAAGAATTCTTGTGCAATTGCAACGACATCATGTATTTGTCTGCCATGTAGAAACCCATGTTGTTTAGGAGATATATGGCGTGAAAGAGTGCTTTGCAGATGCCTAGCAATGGTTTTTGAGATAACCTTGTAGATGAGGTTGCACAGTGAAATGTAGTCCTCAAAACAGGTAGGAGTATATCGCTTTGGGATAAGGGCAATATAAGTAGATATTATGAGGTTGTGTACATACCTAGTAAGTCTAGAATCCTCCACCATTTGCAGAAGATCTTTTTTGAAGAGATCAAAAAAGTGCGTGAACAGCTCCACGGTCCACCCATCCGGTCCCAAGCTTTTATCGCCCTTAAAATATTTGAGGATAGTGAGTAATTCTTCCTCAGTGATGTTGCTGTATAGAGCATCATTTGATTCTTGGTCAAACATGATCGGGTAGTGCTCAATCCCCCATATGAAGTCTTCGACACCAATGTTATCTCTGCGCTCATATGCCGCTTTGAAATGTGTGGTCGCAGCTTTAGAGATTTC
Organism: Pinus tabuliformis; assembly: GCA_031772625.1. Lineage (NCBI taxonomy): Eukaryota > Viridiplantae > Streptophyta > Pinopsida > Pinales > Pinaceae > Pinus > Pinus tabuliformis. The sequence goes on from CM062818.1 coordinate 1,483,136,054, forward strand.
CTCCTGTGACTGGATATGATTTCCTTCGGCATCTAGAATCCTCCAAATAGAATTTGTGTTGCATCTATGATTTCTATATCAACGGAATTTTTTTTTATTTATGTCTCCCTCTTTTATCTAGATAGCCCGACTCTTAAAGCGCTAAGTGGCTTCTTCAAAATCTAAGAGTCGTTTCCTTTTTTATTCTAACTCCAGTATGTCTGAGCGGGTAGCATCTGGAAGATTGTTCGTGGCCATCAAGGGGAGGAGGAGGTCCAACTCACCTTGAATGTCCTTAAATTATTTTTTCATGGATTGATTTTTTCTCTTTTGCCAGCTTTTCACATCCCTGCGAAGAGTCTCCAGTTTGTCTATTATATGTTCCATAGGGGATGATTCAATATACCCAGGTGCACCATCGGCTTCTTCCAAGCAAGAGTAATAGGCCTGTGATTTGATAAGAAATTGCTGATAATTTCCATCTGCACATCCCAAAACCGAGAAATCAGTTGTTCATGCATTGAAAATTGGTCCAGTCTCTTGGTGACATAAGCCTCACCAGCACGCCCATTGTCCCAAGTGGGAGCCATTTCCTCTTGGCAAATATCTACAAATTATGTACTAGAAGAGCATCACGAAACATCCCGGCCAAGGGGTCAATCCTTCTGGACTGTACCCAAACTTCTTCCAAAGCAATGTGAAATTTAGATCACCAGCAATGATGAGGGAGGCCAGCTCCATTATAACAGAGGAAAACTAATGGTTCCAAAAAATAGACCTATCTCTGTAAGGAGCATAGGTATTTAGAATGTGAATGCGACCGTCCATCCCTCAAACATGTCCTTCAAGGAGAATGCCAGCGAAGCATCTGAATGCTTTACAAATGACCCATCTAGGGTCCCAAATTGCCACTAGACCACCAAAGAGACCCATCGTCGCGGTAGCAGATATATGCCATTCCAGGAGCATTTTCCTGAAATACTATACAACCCAAGGAAGAGAGTGCATGGATTATTGCAGAAGAATGATGTAAGGGTGAAGAGAGTAGAAGAGACTCTTGAGGGTCCAGTATTTCGAGGCAGTCCCCAAATCCCGTATGTTTAGAGACAGAATGAAAGTCATGGAGACACTTGTTCGGGTAGTCGTGCTCTAAGGGCCCGTGAGGGGGAAATATCAGCAATAGGCACATCAACCAAAAAATGGTCCATAGGGGAGGAATGAGGATTAGGCCTAAGACGTCCCCTGAAATGCCGACTTCCACGATTTTGTTTATGCTAGATAGTGATATTACCGGCAGATGTAGGGCTGATGTGGGGGGTAGGAGAGCCAAATGGCTTATGGATGGTAATGGTCCGCAGGTCCAAAGATTTTCTATTGAGCGAAAAGTCCAAGTCACTACCGACTGAGTTGGTAGGGGAGTCCAGTGGCGAGTTGGTCGGAGTGACACTTGTCCTAGGTCCCTTGTTTCGGTTAGTGAAAATGGAAGGTGGCGAAGATGAAACATACAAGATTTGGATGGTGGAGGGTAAGTCGTGGGAAGGGAATGGAGCCGAGAAAGGTGGCGGGGCTTTCAGGCTAGGGTGGCTTGTTCCCAGAGAGGGTTTTTGGGAGTGTATTATAGGACTAGATGGAGCCAGATAATCAGAGTTTAGTGAAGATAAAGGAGAGGAAGGAACTAGGATGGGCGACGAACCATTTAGAGAAGAGTCTAAATTATGAGAGTGGGGAGGATAGGAACCAAGAGGAATACCTGAATGCTGACGAGTAGAATTTCCATGTCGAAAAATATGTGCCGGCCGACCTCCCCCATGATGAGACTTCAAAAATGCGCCAGAGAAAGGCCTATCATGTAAACGTCCTCTCGGCCAACGTGGGCATTGTGCTAATAGATGTCCAGTGTGGTGGCAGACTGAACACCGGAAAGGAACTCCCCAGAAGTTGAGTCTCTGAGAAAGCCAAGTCTCGCCCCAGAATAAATCTATATGGTCTGGAAAACCACCACAGTATTCCTTTTCTATCAGGATCCATGCCACTCACTTGTTCGGAGCTCCCAAGCATCGAGGGTTTACATAAACAAATTTACCAATTTTGTTACCTATATCCATAAGGACTTGTTTCGTCCAAATCTCAATTGGCAAACTGGGTAATTTCGCCCAGATGAGCTTGTTTTGTGGAGTGTTATGGAGAGAATTGTATCTGATGCACCAGCGGTGTAGCGCGATGAAGCTTTTCCCATTAATCCATGGCATGGATTTAATTTTTTCCAAGTCCTCCTGACTTAGAAAATGGAAACTATACCATCCTTTAAAGAGTCGCATGACAGTGGACATCTACCCAAGCATTGATTTCCACTTCTCCTCAACCCAGTCCCTCATGTCTGGGTCAGAAAATTCTGAGAAGTACCACCTTCCAACTAGAGCGTGCTTCTGTAGACTGGTGATCTTGTCAGATAGAACAACATTGTCCGAAGATAATGCAGGTGGTGGGGAGATGGTTTTAATTAAATGTTTCTTGTGCTTGGTACATCTTCGCCATGCAGCATGTTCACCACCCTGCGAAAATAGGGATACATGGTCGCCATCTAGAAGATTGGCATCACCCAATATATTGTGCCAAGTGTCAAGTGAACATGGGCCACCCTGGTATCTATATTTTTTCTCTGGTGTTTGGAATTGATATGTGGTATATATATATATTTTTGTTATGGGTAGCTGGAACATCATTTTTATATTTGGTACCATCACTTTTTTATATAGATTGTTTTGGATATGAGAATACCATTTCATTTATCAACAACGTGTTTATTTTAATTATTATTTTATTAATAATTAATATAATAATAAAAATATGTTTAACTAGGATAATTTTTTTAATGTAAATTCACTATCATACTTAACTTAAAATTTATTTGGATTTTAAATTTAAATTTATATAGTGTATAATTATGTATTTTTTTTAATTTTAAAATAATGTACTATACAAGTAAAAAATTTATTTAACATAAATCTAAAATTTAAGATTGTAGAATAACTTGTTCAAATCATTAAGACTATAAAACAGAATCATGATTGTGAGGGCCCATAAATTTAGAAGGCTATGAAACTCAACCACAATTATTATAACCAATAAATTTTCCAAAAAGATAACCACTTTATGTATAATTAATTAATTGTAACAAATTATGTTAGTAAAGAATTTTGACACTAGGACTTTCAATTATGTTTTCAAACATAATGGGAACATTGTTATTTATGGGTTGATAATTTATTAATTATAGTAATTTTAGTGTGTATAAAGTATTTTTAATTCTATAAGGCACTTTAAAAATGTGATTATAATTAATTAGTTATCATAACATATTCTTGTGTGCTTGGTGTATGGTTTTCTTTATGTCTTGTCTACACAGAAATGACCATCATAACTTGGTCTCTAATGCACTAATGATTCACTACTAATGCTCAATCTAAATGGTGACTTGGATTCCATATTAATGTTTGTGTTAGCATATCACCTTACTAAAACCCTAATTAACATCAGCGGGGTGTTAAAACTCATAGTATTTAGAGGTCTCTATAGGTAGGTGTTAAAGTTAACTAAGTCTATTTTCTTCTACATTAAATATCAGTTTGGAACAAGTTAATGCACACCCTAATCAACTTGATTCTAAGATTGGAGGATCAATTACATTTAACAAGAATGTCCAAAGCCAATTATTAACTATGTCTAGTTTAAAACATTCAATAATATAAACATGTATAAATATGTGTTGTTGCACTTGAAAATGGCTTCGTAACTTCAATAGATTTTGATCAAACTTGTCAATATATTCTTTATGAGATCGAACTTAGTATAATGGTTCTCATAACTCAAGTTACAAATTCTTTCACAACACTTTAATTTTAATCATTTATTGTAACTTAATCGTTTGTTTCTATGATTGATGTATAATTAAACAATCTTGGGAATCATGATTTGTTTTTTTAGTAAGATTGGTTGTTGTAACTAATTTATTATAACATTTATTGTTCATTCAATGTGTTGATCTTATGCATAATTGCTTAGGTATACACATTTTTCTATTTGGTCATTTATGACATTGATTTGAGTCTAACAAACACTAATCACTTCTACACATTCATTAGTAATATATTTTTGAACTTATGCAAAATTGAGTGTTTATATTAATGAACATTTTTTCATGTTAATCCATTGCTAACTAAACAATAAAGAAAACAAAGGTCAATAATCCATATGACAGTGATCTGGATTTCCTTCTCAGCAGACAGTCTCTCGAATTGGAGCCATTAACTATCCACAAACATAGGAATCCTGCCTCTCCCTTCATTAGCCCGAACTCTGCAAAGAATATAACTGTAAGAAAAAAGAATAGAGGAGGTAGCAGGCATTTTAGAGGAAGGACTACTGTTACAGACAGTGGGGTTAGGAACCTTACTCTGGTTGATGTTCCTATTTATGGCATGCTGATTTCTCAGCCTCTTAGAGCAAGCGCGGCTGGTGAATCTTCCAAATGACTTTTATTATTTCTATGAATATCAGGGGTCTCGGCGTTGACCCTAAATTCCTAGCGCTGAAGGATTTTTCTACTCTTCCCGGCCGGGAATAATTCTAATCCAAGAAACTATGCACAGTTGCCAGGCCTCCATTTCTTACTTTAGGAAAATGTTCCCATCATGGTATATGGTGGCCACAGAGGCAAGAGGTCTGTCAGGGGGTTTAGCAACTCTATGGGATCCTCATCGGATCAGAGCCAAAGCATACAGGTGTTTCGCTGGGATCATTATTTCGGCCTCCATTAGGGGCAAAGATTTCCCTATAAACATTTTAAACATTTATGCGCCTTATAAAAATAGAGCTCCTTTTTGGGAAAAGTTTTTTGCCTCAGATATGTTTGATATCGAACATCTGATAATTGCAGGCGACTTAAATGTAACATTGAGCTCAGATGAATGCTGGGGAAGCTGTAAGAAAAAGGACTCGCTTGCGGATAGCATAAAGCTTGAGCTTTTAAATAAGAATTTGGTGGATATCGCTCCCTCGGAAATGAAGCCGACATGGGATAATGGCAGAACTGATAAGGCTTATATTGCAAAAAGGATTGATCGGTTTATAGTGCATATTAGCATTATAGATAAAATGGGCATGCCTTATTCATCAGTGGGGAATGCACTTGTATCCGATCACAGACCAATTCTTCTATCCTGGCGGGAAAAAGACTTCAGAAAGGGGTATCCATTCAAATTCAATAGAACTCTTTTATAGGACCCAGCCTTTAATGATCTCATCTCTAATGCATGGAAAGAGTTATCAGCTAAAGCTATGTCTCCCCCCTTTTTAACATTTAGAGATAAGATGGCCGCTATGAGAAAGCTGGTGAAGGAATGGCAAATTGAAAAAAGGAAAAAAGACAGGCAGGAACTTCAGGCAGTGCAACAGGAGCTGGATAGCATTTTAAAATTGTCAGAAGCAAACTCGTGCCCCTTCAGCTTGAAATGTAGCATAAGAGAGCTTGAAAGAAAAAAATATAAATTGCTGAAGCAGGAGGAATCTTTTTGGAGGCTTAAAAGCAGGGCATTATGGCTCAAAGAAGGTGATAAGAACACGAATTTTTTTCATAAATATGCAAATGCCAGACGTGAGAAAAACTCCATATGGAAGATAAGGGATGGAAATGGAGGTTTTCTTGTATCTCAACATGATATCACAAAGGAAGCTGTAAGTCATTTCAAGAGCCAATACAGCAGAAGGAAAGATGGTGCTTTTCAGGACATTCTATGGGGTATTGAATTGGTTCCTCAGATGTTTGACGATGAAAAGAATGAGGCCCTGTTTTAGCCAGTCACAGAGAACGAGCTTCTTGGAATTTTGAAGTCCTTTAAGAAGGATAAGAGCCCAGGCCCGGATGGCTGGACAATCGAATTTTTCACCCACTTCTTCGACCTCATTAAGCATGATCTGCTGAGGATGGTGGAAGCGTCTAGAATGACTGGCTGCATTCACCATATCACTACTTCCACTTTGATTGCTTTAATTCCGAAAAAGGGGAGGCGGAATCTTTTCATGATTTCAGACCGATATCATTATGCAATATTTCTTTCAAAATCATCACTAAAGTTATTGCTGAAAGAATAAAAGGAACACTGGCTTCCTTTTTATCTAAGGACCAATTCGCTTTTCTGAAGGGCCACAATATTCTGGATGCCGTGGCTAATACACAGGAGTGCCTATTCTCTATGTCTTCTCAAAACACAGAAGCGGCCATCATGAAAATAGATTTGAAGAAAGCTTACGACTGCTTAGACTGGGGGTTTGTTGAATGTCTTTTGGCTAAGATCGGTTTGAGGCCCAACTCCATCTGATGGATCATGGCTTGCGTAGAGAATGTGAACTATGCGGTCATTATCAATGGTATTCCTTCCCATTTTTTTCAAGCAGAAAGAGGTCTGCGTCAGGGATGCCCCCTTTCGCCTCTTTTGTTTATTCTGGCCATGAACTCTCTAAGCATCCACATCAATAAAGCGGTCGCTGAAAACAGATGCAAGCCTATTAAAATATGCAGGCACAACTTCATTTCGCACAACCTCTTTGTTGATGATGTGCTCTTATTTGCAATGCTATGCAGAATATCTTGGATGTGTTTAAAAGATATACTTGAAAGATTCCAAAGAGCCTCCGGGCTTATTATCAACAAAGCGAAATCCTCACTCTTTCACAATGATGTCAACATGGAGACGGTGAATTGGATTTCTGAGCTTTTTGGTATAGAGACAAGGCCGCTCAAGGAGGGCCTCAAATATTTAGGCTTTCATCTCAAAGCTAAGGGTTACTCCAAGAATGATTGGCAATGGCTGACAGAGAGATATTATAAAAAGATATATGCATGGGAACATAGGAGTCTATCCTTGGCAGGTAGAGTCATTCTCTCTCAATCTGTTTTATTGCAGATGGTTATCTATTGGGCTCATTTATTCTTCCTCCCGGCAAGCATTATTCATAAGATGACCAAGGTTACGACAAATTTTATCTGGGGTGGTAAATCTGATCAGCGAAAGTTCCATCTTTCCAAAATGGATAGTATTTCATTACCTAAGCGTCTTGGGGGATGGGGCTTAATGGATTTGAGGGTTTTTGGTAAAGCTCTATTATGTAAATCGCTCTGGAGAGGGATCTTCGGGGAAGGGCCATGGAGTGTCACTGTAAAACTAAAATATATGAAAGGAAAAAATCTGGAATATTGGTACAGATCTGGAGCAATTGGAACCAAACATGGATCAGCCATTTGGCTCAGCTTTCAGAAGGTCGAGAAATACTTTATAAAGAATCTGAGGTGGAGGATTCACTCTGGTAACAATATCTTAATTGGTTTTGATTCTATTGCCTGCTGTCGTGGAAACATTTCCATTCCTGAAAACCTCTTATATCCCCTACACAGAAATGGTATCTTTACATGGGATAAACTCATTTCCGAATGGTGTGGCCTTGTTCCTTTATGGAAGGATGCCACTGATCTTGGTTTGCCAGTCGAACTGAGTTCATCATGGAAAGCTGTCAAAGATGCCCTAGAAGGCTGCGGGATTCATCGTGGAGGGTCGACTGATCACCTAACTTGGACTATGTCAAACGCTCAATTGCCAGCCCGAGTAAAAGATATTTACTCTGATATTATCTCTTCTAAGGTTCCACATTCAAGCTCTAAATTTCCAATGGTTCTCTGGAAATCGGGATGCCCCCCTAAGATGATTCTTTTCGCATGGTTGGTGTTTAATAATAAGAACCTGACATGGGACAACTTGAGGAAAAGAAGCTGGCACGGCCCTAGCAGGTGTTCGATGTGTGAATCAGACGAGGAGTCAAATCTCCACATGTTCTTCCAATGCAAATCCTCTCAGCAAATCTGGTATGATCTGGCCATTCTTCTTGGTTTTCCTCATGTTGTTTTTGATTCTATCCATGCAGCTTTCGAATGGTGGTGCAGACAAAGGGAGCCAAGGCGTATTCTCATCGTTATTATGTTATGGTGCGCATGGAAGTGGAGGAATTATAAAATTTTCAGAGACTCAAAGGATCCCTATAGATCCATTTTGCATCGCATCATTGCAATATTCGATTCAGTCCCAAAAAAGCAGCCCAAAAAGAATGGGCCCGCTATATGACTTTTGGCTTTTTGTCTATGGAAGTAGTGGTGGATGTGATGTCCTGGCCGCTCTTGGAATTTGTTTCTCCTGGTTTTTTTTTTTGGTGCATTTATGCCATGATTCCTGAACCTGATGTATATGTTTTGTAATACGGTTTCCTGTATTCTCAGTCCTTTATGTTTCCATGTTGATGTATTTGTCTTTCTGCACAAGGTGCCTTTTCGGACATCTGACTTTTGCTTGTTTCTCGAGATGTCTTGGATCGTGGCTTCTCTTGCCACCCTTTTGTATCTTATGATGGTTTTTATATTGTCTCAATATAATCTATGATGCTTTTTTCTCTGAAAAAAAAAATTATATTAATCAAAATCATCCTATAAACACACAAAATCTTTTAAAAAATAAATAAATTAATCATTGTTTGATACAAAAATCAATTAAAATCAAAAACAAAATCTTCAATTCTTAATCATTAGATTTAATATCCATAAGAAAAAATGACATAATATATTGAATAAATGTTTTTTATATCTTGTGTATTAAAGTTAATGATAAAATATAAAAAGGTATAAGAAATCGTTGCTGAAAAATAAATAACTACAATATCTGGTATAAGTAAAAGTTTTTTTAATTGAGAAAGTGTATTGGATCGTATTATTAAAAGTTAAACAAAATAATTTTTATAAATATTTTTTAATTAGAAATATTATTTAATATGCCACCAACATAGTATACATTTTATTATTAAATCACATTGCATGTCCCAAACTCTATTTATTTTAGTTTTCTGAGCTGTTCCCCAGTACAATGGAGAGAACCAATACCCTGGGGCTCTTCAAACATTGGACTTTTAATCAAACCTCTAAATCGCTCAGCTGGAGACCAAATACGACACGGCGACTCTAAAAGTCTGAAAGTAATGTAGACCACCATGACTTCAAACATAAATTCCAACTCATCCTGAGAACCGCAGCGACCGAACTCAAAATCGTACTGCCCCTCAAAAGAATTACATTGATAGCTGGTTCTTGACAACAGGCTCTCCATTTTGCACGATTCTTCGCACAACCAAGTTTTTGGGCATGGGCCAACCAACTTCCACAAGAAAACAACAGCGCTGCAGCACACACGGTTATAAATTAATCATTATAAACACGTGGATTTAAATAAAATAAAAGAGAAGCGTGTCGTGTGAAACATATTTCGCAGGAGAAGCCCAGAGAAATCTGAATCTCTGAGGTCAATGATATTTTGAGTTGACCCACGCGTATTACTGGTGAGTCTCATCCGCGTTAACAGTTCGATTTGGTGCTAAGGTGCATATATATATACTCTGAGCAGAGGGGAAAGTGGGATATTCTGGTTTGGGTATTTCTGGAAAGAGTCACAATACTTTAATGTGAGCAAAATTGTGCTTTGAGACATTGGTGTGGTTCCAAATTCGGCGATTTAATTTGAAGTTAGTTTCAAAGCCTTCAAGGCAAGTTCTTGATTAACACTGGAGGTTGCTTGTGGTTGTGTTGTTGGGACGGTGTCATCTCTTCTGCGCCTGAAACAGATCGTCATGAGCTCCAGCAGTTCCAGGAGGCCGAGGAGATTTTCCACGCGACGAACTCCTCCGTGTGAGGAATACGAGCGATTCGGCAGCGATCTCGGAAACGAAAAGCAGAACTATGTTTTCAATATCGTGCCGAAGAAAGTGCGACTGGATTTTTTTCCTGACGCCTGCGATTATGAAGACGACATGCAAGGAGGATAAAAGGAAGTTTTACAGTCTAAGCTATTTTTGTAGGGATTTTTCCCAATTACATACTGTTGTTTCATTTCAAATTTAACAAGAGTAAGGAAGAAATTTCAATTTCAGATATAACTAAAGATGGAAATAGGGGAAATTCAAGTTGAAATAGAGCTGTACCATACCTGTGTGAAACAGGGGTTTTATCTATTTCCGAATTTACCTGAATTGTTGTAAAAAAAAATTATCAAAAATTTTGGTTCGATGATTTCTTTAAATTGCTGTAACACACAATCTGGACAATTAAATTTTGATTATAGTATTATTTTGTATCGATTCCCCTCTTTAATGATATGTTTTGTTGACCAGACGAAGAAAAACGATATTATATATTATAGTTCAGAAATAGGAATTTATAATGATATTTAGAAAGTCTCACATCATAAAGGTTTTATGAGTGGAGATGCCATTACAGCAATCCATTCAATACAGCTCAATACAAACATAAAGGGAGTAATAAACAGTTCATATCCTCATACAGATTCAGAGTAATAAACTAGTATTCAGTTCAGTATCAAAAGGAAAATAAAAAGCTTTCAGCATGTCGACTGCTTTTTCTGGCTGGTTGGATGTACAGCATGAAATGACAGCATATCCATCCTTCTGAGTGAAAAAAGCAAAAACAGTTTTGAGACAAGTAGAGTTACAAAAATTTATGAAAAAAAGAAGAGGGGATGTAGTATTTAGCCAGGTAATGAGAAGTCTCTCATGTCAATGACTCGTTGTTCCAGGATAATTTCTAAGTGCATTCTTCCAGTGTTACCATTCAAGCCTCTCTTTGATAGTTCATCTACATCCATATTCTGATCCGTGCCAATATGCTTGATAGTGGAGTTTCTGCGTTGATTCCATAGTAGCTTAATTCTTCCCAGCCAGCCCTGTAATAATGGGTTGGTGATGTTTTCATTGCCCATTAATTGATCAATTATAATTTTTGAATCCCTATGGATATGAATAGAAGGGATATCGAGGAAATTAGAAAACCACAAGAGGCCCCATAAGGCCATTGCTTCAGCCTTTGTGTTAATGCCCCTACGTCCATGCCAAAATGTTCTATATGTCAGTGTCTCTGAGACGGCAAACCAAAAACCGCAGCCACATGTGTGCCGTTGAGCAGCACTATCAAAAAAACCCACAGGGTATTCCAACTTAAGTTCAGTCCTCTCTTGACGAGGTGTTTTGGGGCAGCTAAATTTGGATGTATGCAGTGAGTCGCTGATAAAAACATTTTCAATGATCTTATTGAAATTTTCCATGCAGTTCTGAAAGATACATCTGTTTCTCCACTTCCAAATTTCCCAAAAGAGAATGGGTGGGGTGATTCTCCAAAGAGACTTCTGAGAGCTCCACCACCGTAAATATTCTACATCGCCTGTATGTTGAATGTAAGGAAAACCAATATATGAAGAAAGTCTTTTCCATACCTAAATTATATGTTGACATGTAAGGAAAATATGACAGTTATTTTCTGATTCCTCTTTGCAGATAAAACAGATGCCAGGTCCTTGCCATTGTCGCTTTTGTAAGTTTTCCAAAGTAAGATTTTTATTATGGAAAACTAACCAGGAAAAATGGATGATTTTGTTTGGGATACTAGTTTTCCAAAATGCGAATAAAACATGTTTCTCTGTCAATAGTGTGTCCTTGGAACAGAGAGAGAGGTATATATCTGCAACCTTGATGTTCTCATTCTTCATCTTTCCTGACCAGATTAGTTTATCATGATTGCCAACTCGGCAAATCCCAAGTTGTTTCATCTCAACAACAATGCAATCCCAAACCAGGACCCAGTGCCCAGATAAGCCCAATTCCTGCACATTCTTCTAGACTAGGTAAGGACCCCTCCATAGTGTAATGGCTTGACACTAGAAGAATATGCCTCTTCTATTTAGAGCAATTAATAGATGCTCCAGGATCATATCCATATTGCTAGTACCCAGAATGTGGTCAATGCTAATGAGAATGTTGTGGCCAGAGCCAATGTTCCAAGCCAAATGTTGTAGGAAGATGTTTGTGATTTTTTTGAAGCTAAGCCAGATAGCTGATCCATTGGAGACCCCAATGGAGCCTCTACCAAACCAATATATAAAATCTAGGTTCTTTAAATATTTTTGTTCGATGACCAGACTCCATGTTCCTGTCCCAAATATACCTCTCCAAAGTGACTTGATTAATAATTCCTATCCAAAACGATGGAGGTCAAGAACACCCCATCCCCCCATGGCCTTTGGCAGAGTGATTCTGGATAATCTGGACAAGTGAAATTTCTTATGTTCATGACTACGCTCCCCAAATAAAATTAGCAATGACCTGGTTGAGAGAGTGTATGATGGCAGCAGGAATGTGATACAAATGGGCCCAATATACCCCTAATTGATTAAGGACAACTTGTGTAAGGATGACACAACCCCCCATGGATAGATTCCTATATTCCCACCCAAAGATCTTCTTGAAGATAAGCCAAAGCCAATCGGCATTCCTTAATTGCATGGTTTGATATGGTATCCCAAGTACTTCATGCCATGACTCATCAACTCAACTTCAATTCCAAACAGATTTTTAATATATGCGATAATGTCTAAATCACAATTCCCATGATAAATAATAGATTTGTGAGCATTCATATACAAACCGGAAGCATTTGCAAATTTCCTAAAAATATGGAAAAGACATAACCATGTAAAACAATTCAACATACCCATAATGAGCACATCATCGACAAAGAAACCATGTGATATGTTGATGTTGCAACCCATCTTCCAAGCCTAGAATTGATCTCGTTCCACCGCTTTTGAAATATGCAGGCTCAAGCCGTCCATAGCTAGGATAAATAACAACAGCGATAAAGAACATCCCTGTCTCAGATCACGCCCTTCCTGGAAGAAATTTGTGGGGTATCCATTAATGGTCACAAAATAATCAACATTTATCACACATGCCATAATCCATTCCACACATTTTAGATGTAGGCCTATTTTGAATAGGACCAACCTAAGGTAACCCCAATCCAGGTAGTCGAAAGCCTTCGTCAAATCAACTTGCAGGAGTGCAAGAATTCTTATGCAATTGCAACGACATCATGTATTTGTCTACCTTGTAGAAACCCATGTTGTTCAGGAGATATATGGTGCGAAAGAGTGCTTCGTAGACGCCTAGCAATGGTTTTTTAGATAACCTTGTAGATGAGGTTGCACAATGAAATAGGTCTGTAGTCCTCAAAACAGGTAGGAGGATATCGCTTTGGGATAAGGGAAATATTAGTAGATATTATGAGGTTGTGTACATACCCAGTAAGTCTAGAATCCTCCACCATTTGCAGAAGATCTTTTTTGAAAAGATCAAAAAAGTGCGTGAACAGCTCCACGGTCCACCCATTTGGTCCCGGGCTTTTATCGCCCTTAAAAGATTTGAGGACAATAAGTAATTCTTCCTCAGTGATGCTGCTGTATAAAGCATCATTTGGTTCTTGGTCAAACATGATCGGGTAGTGCTTAATCCCCCATATGAAGTCTTCGACACCAATGTTATCTCTGCACTCATATGCTGCTTTGAAATGTGTGGTCGCAGCTTTAGAGATTTCCTACTGTGACTAGATATGATTTCCTTCGGCATCTAGGATCCCCCAAATAGAATTTTTGTTGCATCTATGATTTCCATATCGATGGAAAAATTTTGTATTTTTGTCTCCCTCTTTTATCTAGATAGCCCGACTCTTAAAGCGCTAAGTGGCTTCTTCAAAATTTAAGAGTCGTTGCCCTTTTTATTCTAACTCTAGTATGTCCGAGCAGGTAGCATCTGGAAGATTGTTCATGGCCATCAATGGGAGGAGGAGGTCCAACTCACCTTGAATGTCCTTAAATTATTTTTTTCATGTATTGATTTTTTCTCTTTTGCCAGCTTTTCACTTCCCTGTGGAGAGTCTCTACTTTGTCTATTATATGTTCCATAGGGGAGGATTCAATATACCTAGGCGCACCATCGGATTCTTCCAAGCAAGAGTAATAGGCCTATGATCTGATAAGAAATTGCTGATAATTTCCGTCTGCACATCCCCAAACCGAGAATTCAGTTGTTCATGCATTAAAAAATGGTCCAGTCTCTTGGCGATATAAGCCTCATCAGCGCGCCCATTGTCCCAAGTGGGAGCCATTTCCTCCAGGCAAATATCTACAAAATTGTGTGCTAGAAGAGCATCACGAAACATCCCAGCCAAAGGGTCAATCCTTCTGGACCATCCCCAAACTTCTTCCAAAGCAATGTGCAGTTTAGATCACCAGCAATGATGAGGGAGGCCAACTCCATTATACTAGAGGAAAGCAAATGGTTCCAAAAAATAGACCTATCTCTGTAAGGAGCATAAGTATTTAGAATGTGAATGCAACCGTCCATCCCTCGAACATGTCCTTCAAGGATAATGCCGGTGAAGCATCTCAAAGCTTTATAAATGACCCATCTAGGGTCCCAAATTGCCACTAGATCGCCAAAGAGACCTACAACTGCGATAACAGATATATGCCATTCTAGGAGCATTTTCCTGAAATACTGTACAACCCGAGGAACAGAGTGCATGGATTATTGCAGAAGAATGATGTAAGGGTGAAGAGAGTAGAAGAGACTCTTGAGGGTCTAGTAGTTCGGGGCAGGCCCCAAACCCCGTATGTTTAGAGATAGAACGAAAGTCATGGAGACACTTGTTCGGGTAGCCATGCTCTAAGGGCCTCTGAGGGGGGAATGGCAGCAATAGGCACATCAAAAAAAAAACGGTCCATAGGAGAGGAAAGAATATTAGGCCTAAGACGTCCCCTAAAATGCCGACTTCCACGAATTTGCTTTTGCCAGACAGTGATATTACCGGCAGAAGTAGGGCTAATGTGGGGGGTAAGAGAGCCAGATGGCTTGTGGATGGTAAGGGTCCACAGGTCCAAAGATTTTCTATTGAGCAGAAAGTCGAGGTCACTACCAACTGAGTTGGTAGGTGAGTCCAGTGGCGAGTTGGTCGAAGTGACACTTGTCCTAGGTCCCTTGTTTCGGTTAGCAAAAATGGAAGGTGACGATGTTGGAACATACAAGATTTGGGTGGTGGAGGGTAAGTCGTGGGAAGGGAATGGAGTCGAGAAAGGTGGCAGGGCTTCCAGGCCAGGGTAGATTGTTCCCGGAGAGGGTTTTTGGGAGTGTATTATAGGACTAGATGGAGCCAGATAATCAGACTTTAGTGAAGATAAAGGAGAGGAAGGAACTAGGATGGGTGACGAACCATTTAGAGAAGAGTCTAAATTATGAGAGTGGGGAGGATAGGAACCAAGAGGAATACCTGAATGCTGACGAGTAGAATTTACATGTCAAAAAATATATGTTGGCCGACCTCCACCATGATGAGACTTCGAAAATGCGCCAGAGAAAGGCCTATCATGTAAACGTCCTCTCGGCCGATGTGGGCATTGTGCTAATAGATGTTCAGTGTGGTGGCAGAGTGAACACCGTAAAGGAACTCCCCAGAAGTTGAGTCTCTGAGAAAGCCGAGTCTCGCCCTAGAATAAATCTATATGGTCTAGAAAACCGCCACAGTATTCCTTTTCTATCAGGATCCATGCCACCCACTTGTTCGGAGCTCCCAAGCATCGAGTGTCTACATAAACAAATTTACCAATTGCGTTACTTATATCCATAAGGACTTGTTTCGTCCAAATCTCAATTGGCAAACCGGGTAATTTCACCGAGATGAGCTTGTTCTGTGGAGTGTTATGGAGAGAATTGTATCTGATGTACCAACGGTGTAGCGCGAGGAAGCTTTTCCCATTAATCCATGGCATGGATTTAATTTTTTCCAAGTCCTCCTGACTTAGAAAATGGAAACTATACCATCCTTTAAAGAGTTGCACGATAGTCGACATGTACCCAAGCATTGATTTCCACTTCTCCTCAACCTAGTCCCTCATGTCTGGGTCAAAATTTCAGAGAAGTACCACCTTCCAACTAGAGCATGCTTCTGTAGACTGGTGATCCTGTCAGATAGAACAACATTGTCCAAAGATAATGCAGGTGGCGGGGAGATGGTTTTAATTGAATGTTTCTTGTGCTTGGTACGTCTTCGCCATGCAACATGTTCGCCACCCTACGAAAATAGGGATGCATGGTCACCATCTAGAAGATTGGCATCACCCAATATATTGTGCCAAGTGTCAAATGAATGTGGGCCACCCTGGTATCTATATTTTTTCTCTGGTGTCTGAAATTGATATGTGGTATATATATATTTTTGTTATGGGTAGCTAGAACATCATTTTTATATTTGGTACCATCACTTTTTTATATAAATTGTTTTGAATATGAGAATACCATTTCATTTATCAACAACGTGTTTATTTTAATTATTATTTTATTAATAATTAATATAATAATAAAAATATGTTTAACTAGAATAATATTTTTAATGTAAATTCACTATAATACAATAATTTTAAATTAAATTTACTATCATACTTGACTTAAAATTTATTTGAATTTTAAATTTAAATTTATATAATGTGTAATTATATAATTTTTTATTTTAAAGTAATGTACCATACAAGTAAAATTTTTATTTAACATCAATCCAAAATTTAACATTGTAGAATAACTTGTTCAAATCATTAAGACTATAAACATTATGATTGTGAGGGCCGATAAATTTAGAAGGCTATGAAACTCAATCATAATTATTATAATCGATAAATTTTCCAAAAAGACAACCACTTTATGTATAATTAATTAATTGTAACAAATTATCTATGAGTAAAGAATTTTGACACTAGGACTTTCAATTATGTTGAACATTGTTATTTATGGGTTGATTAATTTATTAATTATTGTAATTTTAGTGTATATGAAGTATCTTTAATTTTATAAGGCACTTTAAAAATGTGATTATAATTAATTTGTTATTATAACATATTTTTGTGTGTTTGGTGTATAGTTTTCTTTATATTTTGTCTACAGACAAATGATCACTATAACTTGGTCTCCAATGCACTAATGATTCACTACTAATACTCAATGTAAATGGTGACTTGGATTCCATATTGATGTTTGTGTTAGCATATCACCTTACTAAGACCCCAATTGACATCAGTCAGGTGTTAAAACTCATAGGATTTAGAGGCCTCTATAAGTAGGTGTTAAAGTTAACTAATTCTATTTGCTTCTACATTAAATATCAGTTTGGAACAAGTTAATGCACACCCTAATCAACTTGATTCTAAGATTGGACGATCAATTACATTTAACAAAAATGTCCAAAGCCAATTATTAAGTATGTCTAGTTTAAAACATTCAATAATATAAACATGTATAAATATGTGTTGTTACACTTGAAAATGGCTTCGTAACTTCAATAGATTTTGATCAAACTTGTCAATATATTCTTTAACTTGTCAATATATTCTTTATGAGATCGAACTTAGTATAATGGTTCTCATAACTCAAGTTACAAATTCTTTCACAACACTTTATTTTAATCATTTATTGTAACTTAATCATTTGTTTCTATGATTGATGTATAATTAAACAATCTTGGGAATCATGATTTGTTTTTTATAGTAAGATTGGTTGTTGTAACTAATTTATTATAACATTTATTGTTTATTCAATATATTAATCTTATGCATAATTGATTAAGTATATACATTTTTCTATTTGGTCATTTATGACATTGATTTGAGTCTAACAAACACTAATCACTTCTACACATTCATTAGTAATATATTTTTGAACTTATGCATAATTGCGTGAGTGTTTATATTAGTGAACATTTTTTCATGTTAATCCATTCCTAACTAGACAATAAAGAAAACAAAGGTCAATAACCTTTATATATATATGTGTATATTTAAACTAATCAGTGATTTAATTTGTGTTTAGTTTAACAATCTTCCTGGCAAGTTCTTGATTAAACACTGGAGGTGGCTTGGGGTTGTGTTAGTGCGGCAGTGTCATCTCTTCTGCGCCTTAAACAGATCGTCATGAGCTCCAGCAGTCCAAGAGGTCCGCGAAGATTTTCTCCGAGACGAACTCCTCGGTGAGAGAAATACGAGCGATTCGACAGCGATATGGGAAACGATTTGCGAAACGATGTTTTCAATATCCCACCCAAGAAAGTTCCACTGGATATTTGCTGTGAGGCCAGCGATTATGAAGACGAAATGCAAGGAGGATAAAAGCAGGTTTTACAGTGTAAACTCATCTTGTAGGGATTTTTCCCGATTACATATATTTCATTTCTTCCTGAGTCATATGTAACACGAGTTAGGCAGAAATTTCGAGGTAGAGTTAGGAATAAGGAATACACTTTAAGTTCTTAGGAAAAAAGGGAAGAAATTTCAATTTTAGATAAAGTTGAGTTGGAATGAGGGGAAATTTTCACTATAAAGTAATATCGTATGTATGGAACAGGGATTTTATCCATTACTGAATCCATTGCTCCAAAAAATCTATCAATTTTTTCTTTAAATTGCTAGAACGCAAGATTTTGACAGCTAAAAAGTAGTTTGCAACGATTATAGCATTATTTTGTATAGTTTCCCCTCCCTAATAAGAAGAGTTTTTGTTGGACAGGGAGGTATATAATGTTAGTGGTATCTCTGGAACTTTTCATTTTTTCATTTAATCATATTTTAGGATGTTTTTACAAACATTGTTTTGAATCTGGTTATTTTATTTTATTTATATAAATTTGGCATAAAATCATATTTTCATTATTAAATAAAAATAATATTTTTAATCAATCATTTTTTGCTATTAAACATTATAATGATAACTATCAATTGAATTTGGTGCTATATTTTGGGATATATTTATATTTTAATTTCAGTTTTTTTTCAGTATAGAATTTTAATTTTCAGTTCTTACAATCATATATCCTTCCATTTCTTGAATAATGTATTATACCCTTAAACCTCTATTTGACATAAACCCAAAATTCAGCATGCCAAAATCTTCTATTTATGTTATTGACATGATGATGTCACATATTACAACGCTGCAAAACTGAATCATAATGGTAAAAAGAAAAGTTAATTTCTACATGCTTAAGCAAATGCAACGAAAGCTTTCTTATTCAATTTGTTGGATCATTTATTTATTTATTATTTTTTTAAATATGGAATTGAGACACCATTGGTCCTTTGGACTCTCAAGTCTACTTTAAGTTACTTTCAACACAATGGGGACAATTGTTTCTTTATGTCCACTCCATCTCAAATGATTACCAAAACTTGGTCTCCAATGCACCAATATGAACTATTAATATTAATCTATGGTGACTTGGATTCCATATCAATGTTTGTCTTACCATACCAACTCCACTAATAACCCAGTGGACATCACTCATCCATTATTAATAAGGTGACTTGGATTCCATATCAATATTTGTGTTAACGTATCACCTCACTAATAATTGATATCAATAAGGTGTCACAACTCATAAGATTGACAAGCCTATGTAGTTATCAAATCAAAGTTGATTAGGTCTATCTGTATTCTATACTATATATTAATTTGGACCAAGTTAATGCACATCCTAGTCAACTTGATTCTAGGATTGGAGGGATCAATTACCTTCAATGATAATGTCCAAGGCCAATTAATAGGTATGACTTATTTAAAGCATTCAATAATTCAAACATGTATAAATGTGTGGTGTCACACTTGTAAATGGTCTCATAAGTTGGATTGTACTCTTTGTGAGATCAAGCTTACTATAATGATTCACATGACTTGAGTTGCAAATTTTTTTCACAAACACTTTAATTCTTATAATCTTTTGTAACTCATTCTTCTGTAATATGCAATCAAACAATCTTGGGAAATGTGATTTGTCTCTTTAATTAGATTGTTCATTATTACCAATTTTTTATACCAGTTTGTTGTTCGTTCAACGTGTTGATCTTACACTTACTTGCTTAAGTACACACATTTTTCTAGCTAATCATTTTGACACTAATTTGAATATGAAAGGCACTTAATCACTTTTACAATTCTACTAGTAATATATTTGAACTTCTCCAAAGTTGATTATTTACAATGGTGGACATTTTGTCATCTTCAAAAAAAAACACTAGCCATCACCTGATTCCCTAGAAATAAATTGAGGAAGATTTTAGCCTTTCCTTGCTAGACATGGAGTTGATATATGACATTTAAATTTTTTTATTAAAAAGAAAAGAACATTTCAATGTTGAGCATAAGAAAAATATTTCAATGTCCATCTTATATAGTATAATTTTATATCAACTTTATATGTGTGTAATTTTTATCCATAGGTCCTAGTGTAAGGGAGATATGTAATACATTCATTTCTTTATATTGAGGTGTTACGTGATATGTGCATAAATAAAATATTTTAAGTGAAGTTAAATATTTCTATACCAAGTAAACAACCAACCAATCAACCAACTATATATATATGTGAGGGAGAGAGAGTAAAAAAAATCTTATGGTTAAAACATTTGAATCTAGTGCGTTAACCAATAATGAAGAACATGTCTAATTATTTTCGTGTTTAGTAAAACATTTCAATGGTATTTTGATTAGTATGAAGGATATGTGTAATTCCTTTCATTTTCAACATGACTCCTCTTGAGATAGTTTAATCCCCACAAAAGTGGCTTCCATCCTCAACCCTTCCCCACAAAGTTTGAACTTAAAGCCTAATAGAGATTAAACCCTACACAAACCAACTAATCTATTATTCATGCATCAAATCTTACTAATTTAAATTATTTATCTAAATAATACAACGCCAAAATAATAATAATTATTATTATTATTCAATTTTAAGGTCACGGCTAAGCCAGACACCACATTGGTGTATGAGACCCCTTTGTTGGTGGGACAAAGGACCCACCTCTGCGCAGTGATTTGAATGCTAAGTCTACGAAAGCATACATACTCTACCCCCCCTATGGTTTTGAACATGTGACCTATTAGGATGAAACACATGCTCTTAACCATTAGGCCCACTCAAGATGTATACTAATAATAATAATAATAACATTTTTTGTTTTGTTTTCTGAGTGGTGTGAGTCCTCACATGACTACACGCTTAAACTTTTGGCTTGACAAACCGTGACCCAGGGGGCATCTAAGCCATGAAAATCACCTGGGATCACATCTGGCCCTCGCATCTAGCCCTAACCACACCAATGCTTAACATGACTGGATTTTTTCCCAAAGAATTTAAAATTGTTAATCTCATCACATTAAAAGGTGCCTTAACAATACACCCTATCACAACCTACTCTAGACCCTATAGAGAATAATAATTATTATTTTTTGGCACATAGTTTTGAACTAGTGATCTATGTAAAAAATCATTGGGATATGGTATGGGTCACACCAACCCTTAGCATGGTTAGATTTTTTTCAACGTAGTTTTGAACTAGTGACCTATGTAAACAATCATTGGGATCTGGTAAGGGTCACACTAGCTCTTAGCATGGTTAGATTTTTTCCAACATAGTTTTGAACTAGTGACCTAGATCAAACTTTTTTTTCCCACATTATTTTATTTATTAAAATTTTATTATATTAACCAAAATTATCTTTAAAAATACACACAAATTTCTCTAACCATTAACTATACAAAATAAATCAAATTCAAAATCCTTTTTAATATCTCAAAATACTCAATTCCTAATCACCAATTATATTATCCATTTTCATATTCAATCACCTTCCATGCCGATAATTGTGATCCATTATCTTATCTTTTCAATCAAAATCTTATGATCATGTTCTTGTTAAATCACATTCCATACCCTGGGCTTTTGCCCTTTATTTTAGGTGTCTTTGTTGTTCCCATATACAATGGAGAGATCCAATACCCTCAGGGTCTTCATCTACTAGAAATGGAGGAGCAGACATAGTGCACAAATTACTCACAAATCAATTTGTATATTTCTTACAAAGCCAAATTACAAGCCACATAAATAATGTTCATGAGATCCAACAAATTCCAAACAAAGGGAATATTGTTAAGAAAATCTCTCAACAAAACTCCAACACCAAGAACCCAATCCTACCTATATACTATTGTAAGCATTATTCCAAGTCCCCCCTTTAATGCTTACATTACATCATTACAAAAATACAAAAGATGACAAATTACAATTCACATATCACATCTGTTTGACTGTTCTTCCTCGACACTTATCACCACCACAATATTCGATCTTCCCATTCAACTCATTTAAGACATAACCATCTCTAACCATCTTTGATGAACTTTGTATAATTGAAGCTTCTTGATCTCCCGAAAGACAATCTTGATATTGCACTGTATCTAGTAGTGAATTATGCAATCGACCTTTCTACACACATGGATCTCATAACATAACCTGTAATTGATGCCCTTGAATCCCGAAGCACAACGAGACCCATCATCATATAACATACTCACATAATCAAATTAACGATATGTTATCTCGACAGCAAAGAACGTAGAGAACCGCTAATTTAAACAATACTATTATGTTCAATAATTGGTCCTCTGTCATATAATTTTACAAAAAAAAAATACAAATAAAATAACCGTTAAACAACAGAACTAAACAAAACACCAGAACAAACAAAATAATTGACCTTTCTTTATCAATTTGTGAAGATTGGGTCAAATACACTAGATACATCTCCCCATTTACTGCCATTTCCCTAAAGTTTTGAACAAAATTCAAGCTCCACCCACTTGATTTCACATTTTCATTCCAATAGCTCGATATTTCTACGAATGGGCTGAATGAAAGGAGAATAAGCTACAGTAGGGAGTGGAGGATAAACATTGTTCTGAATTCCTTTAGAGGCCATCATTGCCTCCCGCAATTAGTAGTAGGACATGCTTTTAAGCCTCGGTCAGGCGTCGAGTCAACTCTTATATCAACACCGATAACAAGTGTTGGATCGTCTTTAGCTTTGGTGTGACAATCAATACATCATGTGACCACCTCCCATCTTCGAACGACAGCCATATGATTTCATGGATCCATTCACGTCAGTCGTTTCTATGCGGGTTTTTACAAATATAATTGTAATTGCAAATTGTCTTCCAAAATGGCTCTGGTGCAACCCTAATTCATGCTTGGGCCGTCTGAAAAATGATGCAATCCAATAGATCACATAGATCGCAATGCCACACAAATCTGTTGAATGAAGACCACGTCGTCTTGTCAGTCACAAGCTTGGAGGAGATAGGCCTTGGTGTTATGCCATTGATTGGATTAGATGCGCACAATCCCAACAAGAGCATCAGGGAAAAATTTTGATTTGCATTGAACACGACAGTCATATCCAACGTCGATCCTTGCAGCAAGTTCATTATTGAAGTCGTGATAACGACCACACAGGCATCTTTTAACCTCATTGTCCAAAAACACATGCAGAGACACCATTGAATCCACATCGTTCCATAATATTGCATCATGTAGACATCGACATCCGCATGGGAATTAGAGTCATCCCCGAGATTGGAATGTTCCAAAATAAGAAAAACAATGATAGGTAAGCAAATAACAAAACAGAAATTTTAAAACAATTTAGTAAACACTAAGAACAATAAGAACAATAAAAAAATATGGAAGCAGCTGAGCCATTTTATTGTAAATTGGTGTAAGAGTACAAAATAATATGGAAGGAGTTCACATGGGATTGCCTCAAAGGTAAGCAAAGAAAAGTCCAGGGGAAGCAATAACAACTCAGAGCTACAATCAACTAACCCACTGCTCTATTGCGTAGTCCCTATCACTTATGCACTGCCTGCTGCAAATATATGGCTAAAAACTCCACCTCCGGTGCTCAAAAAATTCTGCAAATTTATATATACGCTCCTTAGGCAAAATCCACAAAAACCCAGAAATGGTTTGGTTTGATTTTGATCTTCCAAAATCAACCCCCAAAGGCACTGTGCAATCACTAGTAAATCTACATTATTTGCTGCAAATATATGGCTGAAAACCCCACCTTCGTTGCTCATAAAATTATGCAAATTTATTTATAGGATCCTCAATGTGCAAAACCGAGAAGAACCCAGAAATGGTTTAGCCTGCCTTCCAAAATCGACCCCCAAAGGCCCTACACTTTCCAATAGTTGTTGAAGCACATTGTCTCTCAAACCATCAGCAAAATCCTCCCCAGACACTCTTGAAATGTAGCAATCAACTCCACCAATAATTCCCTTATTTCTTCCGGCAAGAAATAGCCCCAATGGTTGAAAATCTATCTCCCATGTATGCCCAACTTCTCTCTTCTGCACTAGCCACAAAGTCTGCAAAATCACTCTTGAATATTGTTGCCACTTCCAGCCCTCAAACTCACCCAATAGACAAAAAATATATTGAGCCTTCTTCTCCTAATTTCTCCCGACAATAGCCCCCCAGAAGAATGTTGCAATGGACACAGTAGATCCATAATTGCATCCTCCAAAAATACACACTGTTGGGACGAATTGAATACAAATATTGTAAATCTCTCTACAAATCTCCTCAAGATGATAATGGATGAACCTCTTTAGGGTGTCACTCGAATTACCCTGAAGAAAGGGTGATTTCTCTGCTTGGAAAACTCTTGCTAAGCAGTGAGTGACCCGGCTAAACAACTCGAATGACAGAATCAAATTCGATAAGCCAAGAATGCCAAATGAAGTGTGTTGCCTTCCTTTTATAACTTTCGTGGAGTCTTTCTTCCCGCCTTTTCTTCCCTCTAATGCATTTCAAATCATTGGCTTAGGGAGTGGGTATTTCTTATGTGGCCGGTCCCCACATATCATTAACAAAACAAAATTAAATTAAATTAACTTGCCTCTAACTCCTATGTCTTCTATAAAAAATCAAATGGGCCTTGTCTTCACCAAAATTGGCCCCCAAAATGTAGAAATAAAGCTTGTTCCAAAATAATTTAGGAAGGGACATTACAATTTCATAGACTCTGGTTAGAGGATACAACATTCAATGAATTGATTAAAACTACATGGCTCTCATTCAAGAGGGATGTGAATGGATTGGCAATGAAGCATATCTCTGAGAAATTACAGACACTCAAAAGCAGAATCAGAAAGTGGGAAAGATCGAAGAAGAAAGCACTTATAAAATACCTTAGGATAGTGATAGAGATGGTGTGTATTTGAAAGGATATGCAAAAGGAATTACCATCGATGGATATGTGGGATTGCCTGAGAACATTGGAACAAACAAGGAGAAATATACTATAGATTCAAGAGAATACATGGTGCTTGAAAACAAGGGCTTTGTGGATCAAGGAGGGGGATAAGAATACACACTTCGTCCATAAATATGAAAATCAACGAAGAAATATCAATACTATTTGGCATATTCAGAATAGCCGTGGGGAAAAGGTTTATACAACGGAGGAGATACAAATAGAAGCAATACAATATTTTGAAATCTTCTATCAAAAAAGGATGGACGTTGACATTGATGATTAGATTTGGGATATAGAGGAATTACCACATATGGTCAATGAAGAACAGAATAATGTACTATATAACCCAGTCTCCTTTGATGAAATTTTGAGGGTACTAAAATCCTTTAAAAAAACAAGTGTTCGAGGCCGAATGGTTGGACAGTTGATATATTTATGCACCACTTTTATTTGATGGGTAATGAGTTGCTGGATATGGTTGAAGAAGCTCAGACCACTGGTAAGGTATAGGGTGCCATAAATTATACTTTTATTGCCTTTTTTTTTCCAAAGAAAAAATCGAACTTTTTATAACCAAATAAAAAGTTGCATAGTATATGCCGAGGCATTCAGTTTGCTGTATGATTTGAAAATCATAGAGCTCCATAGGATGTGACTACCAATCCTGTCCAAAACCATGAGGAAAAAGATAGGCCACTAATCTAAAAACATGGACCTCCTCATATCGAGGAAAACAACCCCAGTCTCTAGCTCAAGATAAACAGTTTATAACAGTTTTAACACAAAGTATGAACGTCTCCATGGAAAGATAAAAGCAATGCATCTACTTCCCCAGTCTCCTCATCGAGGAAAACAACCCAAACAGGAAGTAGAGCATAAGTTGGCCAACAACTAAATACAATTTATAAAAAACAGTTACAAAAAGGAGATAAACATAATGATAACAACTGTAAACAAAATCAGGCTGTGCAGAGCCTGAAGAGTCCAAGGTGTAAACTGACTATGAATATGGAGGTTGATCCGACACATGGATCTCTCCTTGATCCTCATTCGTATTCTCCAACAACCCATATCTTGTTGCAGACCCTCTTTAGAAAGCATGTCTACTGTATCATTGCGATCCCTGTAGATGTGGCAAAGAGAAAAAACATTAAAGGAGTGCTTTAACTATTTTGTCTCTTCTAATAAAGGTAATAAGATATAGTTTTGACATCTGCTTTTCCCATTGAACCATTTAATAACATTCATTGAGTCCTCGAAGATCTGAACTGTGAAGATGTTCCTATGAATAAGCCAACATAAAAGCAATTTTAGAGCAGACAACTCTGCGAAATTATTTGTACCAGTTCCTAGGTCCACAGAGGCTTTCAGGCACCAGTTTTGATTTATGTGAATTACCAGCCCTGCTCTTGCTCTGTTGTTCTGGGATGCCCCATCGAAATAAGCCCACGGAATGCCTTCCTTAATTTGTTCCCCAATAACTTGTCTGGGCACCTTCTCTGTATCAGGTTCAGGGATATTTGTGTTAGGTAAACTTGACTCAGGATAGAGTCAAAGTTGACCAGGTTAAACAGTGATGTATCTCCACAATGGTATGATAGTGTCCACTTTGGGACTAAGCCCTCATGGATTTGCTTTTGGACTTACCCCCAAAAGGCCTCATACCAATGGAGATATTTGTCCATCCTTATATACCCATGATCCTCCCCACTTCTAGTCAATGTGGGACTTTGGTCGTACACCCAACAATCCTCCCCTCAAACAAAGGACCATCAAGCCTCCCCTCAAATGATTATCCATCCGTCCACTCTCTACCAACCAGGATTCTCCTCTCCAATGTGTTGGAAGCACACGCCTTACATGGAGCACCACCTGCCTCGAGAGCTTGCTCTATCCCAGGTCAACTCCTCTTCACTGTGTTGGGACTAGGACACGTCCATGAAGAATCTGGAGCACACTGCCTGTCTAACCAAGCTCATCCACAGATCCCATCATGATATTACCGAGGCCCTCCACCTTCGTTCTGCATTCCGAGGATTCACCCACTTGTCTAACTTCGGGGCATGGCTCTAATACCACTTGTAAGGACTCTGGACACCACATATCTCCACAATGGTATGATATTGTCCACTTTGGGCCTAAGCCCTCATGGATTTGCTTTTGGACTTACCCCCAAAAGGCCTCATACCAATGGAGATATTTTTCCATCCTTATATACCCATGATTCTCCCCACTTCTAGTCAATGTGGGACTTTGGTCGTATACCCAACAATTTGTGTAAATAGAGGTACATTGAATTGCAATATCCTCAAAAGGAGTGTCCTTATCCAAAAAAATGCTCCTATTTCTGGCTATCCAAATGCCCCATGCTATGATGAGAGGTAAATTCCATAAGTTCCCCTTTGGGTATAGATGCCACCATTTATGCTAAACATCTGAAAATATTTCCCCTTCCCAGACTACATTCTTTTGGATGAGCTTCACAACCTCCAACCACACTCTTTTAACAACAGGGCAATCTATAAATAGATGCCTTATTGTTTTGGAATCGTTTTTGCATAGTGGGCATGTCCCCGGTCTTGACTTATATCTGGATTGAAGGATGTCCCATGTTGGAACCTTTCGCTTGAGAATACACCAAAAGAAAAGTCTGGCTTTAGCAGGGCATTTTAGCTTCCACAAGTGTTTGGCCCACCATTTCGGATTCCCCCATCCTTTCTTTGACATAAGGAATTTATATCCAAATTTTGGGGAGTAGGACCTGGATTCTGCATGGGCCCACACCAGCTGATCTAGTCTATCTCTCAATCTCACATTTGACCTGGAGAGTTCTAGGGTATAGGTCTTCCAATCATTCCACCATTGGGGCAACAGATCCAATTCCTCCCCTGATAGCCACGCTTGGCCCCAAATAGTTGAGTGACCTTGTTTCTCGATCTGATTGAGGAAATAAATTCCTTTGGAGTCGAGATGCCTGATAAGGTCTGGGGATAATGCAAAATTTTCATTACAGCCTACCCAGGGGTCTTTCCCTATTCGAAGATTCTCCCCGTTTCCAACCTGCCAAGACAGACCTTACTCAATGATCTTGAAGGCATCTAAGGTAGCCTTCCATACAACAGAAACATTCCCTTTTTTCTTAATTGGGTTTCTTATCTAGTCTTCTAATGGGACAGGGTCAATGTATTTCCTTTTCACCACCTTCATCGAGAGGTTTCCCATTTTATACTTTTATTTCCTTGATTACAAAGGTCACTGATATTACTACCTTCTCTAACTTCTGACGTATTTCTCTCTGTAACACCTGCTATAAACTCATTTTGAAGATTATTGTAGAATGGTTAAAGGGGACTCTCTCGAATTATATTTCTCGGGAGAAATTTGGTTTTCTACATAATATATTGATAAATGATGTTGTGGCTAGAGAGAAGGGGGTGTTACACTCTATCCATAGAAAGAAATTGGAGGCTCTGGTCATGAAAATTGATTTAAAGAAGGCATATGAATGTGTAGATTGGCCACTTCTCCGCCTTATTTTGTTGAAGATTGGTCTATCTATCAGTGTGATTGAATGGATCATGGGTTGTGTGACCATTGTACATTTCTCAATGCTTGTAAATGGATACCCATCCAACTTCTTCAAAGCTCGTACAGGTTTGCGTTAGGGGTGCTCTCTCTCTCGCAATTATTATTTATATTAGTGATGGACATACTTAGCAATAAGATAAATAACACTCGTGCCAAGGGACTGTTCATGGGTATTAAGATGGGTGTTCACACAAACATCACACACTGCCTCATTATGGATGCTTTCCTCTCTTTCGGGATGGTTTCCAGAGCACAATGGATGGTTATGCATTAGATTATACAAAGATTTGGGTTTGCTTCAGGTATTCTTATAAATGAAGAGAAATCGGTGATGATATACTCCGATGATGTGCAGGAGGAGATCAATTTCATTGCTAACCTCTTCCATTTCCGAACACATCCTTTGGAGGAAGGATTCACATATTTGGGATATTGGCTAAAGCCAAACAATTATAGGATTGCGGACTGACATTGGTTACTGGAAAAATTCCAAAAAAAAAATTGAATAATTGGGCGCACAGATGGTTAACACTAGGTGGCAGATATATTATGGCACAAGCGGTTTTTCAAAAATTAACATTATACTAGGCACACCATTTTATCCTTCAATATTATGTGGTTAATAAAATAAAAATTATTGTGGCTCATTTCATTTGGGCGGGGATGGAGAATAGACATAGGTTCCATTTGATTAAATAAGAAAGGATCTCGGTTCCGAAAGAATATGGTGGATGGGGACTCCTGGATATTAAATATTTCTAATGGGCACTACTCATAAAATCTCTCTGGCGTGCACTTTTCCGAGAAGGAATATGGCAAGATATTATAGCATCCAAGTATTTATACAAGAGGGCAGAAAAATATTGGATTATTTCTGGGCACATTGGACTCAAATCTGGTTCTTCTATATGGAACAATTTTCACAAAATCAAAGAATGGTTCCTCAGGAGGATTACCTGGGCGTTTGGTACGGGGAACCAGATTATTATTGGTAAAGGAATCTTCGGCATGGAGGGGACACATAGTTTATCTGAAGACACCATAAACAAAATGCACTATAGAGGTTATTTCATCTTGGCACAGGTCATTGTAGGTTGGCAGGGACTATTTCCTATTGGGTGTAGGGTGGAAGAAATGGGTTTATCTAGAAATTGTAAAGATGAATGGAGAAGATATATATAGTCCCTTTGTAGGGTGGGACTGTGCCGGAATGAGGGCAGAGATTACATCACATGGGATGGTATATTACGTGGAAACTCGGTGGTCATTGTCGATACATAAGGTACATAATCACTTCCATGCACTCATGTACAAAGTCATGCTGGTTCTATAGAATCTGGAAATTAAAGGTTCCCTATAAGATTATACTATATTCTTGGTTGGTTTGGCATGACAAAACTTTGACATGGGAGAATCTAAGGAAAAAAGGTATAGAGCGGTCTCGTAGATGCTCACTCTCCAAAAATTCACTAGAGACAAACATACATATGCTCTTGGATTGCACGATTACTATGCAAGTTTGGCTCTTCTTCATGATACACAACAACATCCCTTTTAGACAATTCACATCCATAGAACAATGTTTCAACTAGTGGTTGGTGTGTGGCGATTGTCTACAAGCTATAAATCCATTCATTTTCTGGGAAGTATGGAAAGCTTGTAATGGTTTTATATTTGAAAATATGAAATCGACACTTTGAGGATTTTATACAAAACTAGAACTTGGATGGACACTATAGGAATAGTTTAAAAGGGACTCAAGGGTATTTTGATCCAAAATTATCCAATAGGATTTAAAAAATTTATAAGAACCAATAGGATTTAAGATGATGATGTCAACCATGGGGGATGATTCACCATTTTTTCAGTAAAAAAGAAAAAAATAATACTTTTTCAACTCCTATTTTCAACTAATCTCCCTAAGGTTTTACTGAAATTTCAAGGAGTGTCCATTGGATGCAAAATTTAATTCCTCGTCCAAGGAGTATCCATGTTTCATACTTTTGATGGACCCTTCTACACGAAAAATCAGAAATACATGAAAAAACGTGATTGCAATCACGTTTTTCATGTATTTCTCATTTTTCGTGTAGCAGGGTTCGTTGAATGTATGGAACATGGGTTGTCCTTGGATGAGGAATCAAATTTTGCATCCAATGAGTGTTGCCTCTCAAAATTTGAGTAAACCCATAGGGAGATAAGTTGAAAATACGAGTTGAAAAAAATAGTTTTTCTTTTTTCCCTCTTAAATTTGATGATGTAATCTAATCTTATTTTATTAGTTTCTTAGGAGGCCCATTTTAGACCTCAAAATTCCCCTAATGCAAACTCAAGTGACTCTAGAGCCATTTGATAAGTGGGGCATGGATTTCATTGGACCTATTGATGCCCTATCTAGTCAAAATGAATATATCATTGTGTGCATTGATTACTTGACTAAATGGGCCGAAACGAAGGCAATAAAGGAAACAACTGAGCAAAAGGTGGTTGAATTTACGAGGGAGAACATATTCTACAAGTTTGGTTTTCCAAGAGAGTTAGTCACTAATCAAGGAGCACAATTTACATCAAATCTAATTGAATATCTCATGAAGCAACACCACATCAACACATAGGACATTGACTGCCTATCACCCTTAAGAAAATGGGCAGGTGGAGGTCAGGGAAAATTTTAAGAACCCCCCCTAAATTTATAAATATAATAAATGGGCGAATCTCCATGGTATATAGGAAAAATGGAAGGCGATTTTGTCAATAATATAATATGTATATATAATTTTTTGGCGAATCTCTCACGTGGCATGGAGAATATTTTACTCAATTATAAAATCTTGTAAGATCTTGGCGAGCCTTTCACTAAATAATATAACTTTGTAAAGTCCTAGTGAATCTTAGCATAGGCTACATGCTGGTTTAATTCCCCCATTTAAATAGGCTACATTCCAAGTGAATACCATGGGTGAATACCATGTTCCATTTTGGCGAATACCATGGGTGAATACCATGTGCCATTTTGGTGAATACCATGGGTCAATACCATGTGCCATTTTTATTTTTATTAATTCTAATATTAGGGTTAATAATGGTTTTTTGCATGGTATTAATAACAATCTAGTCCATGGTATTTGTCCCATAGTATTTTTGCCATAGGTTTCACCTAAATATAACCCATTTTTTGAGTGTTTGTAAATATAAGGTGACTTATGGAGTAAATATAAAAAAATGTTTTATTTGTTTACCATACCTCTCGTTTATTTATATTTTTACTAATTTACCATACCTCTTTTACAAATATGGTATTTGGCCCATAGGATTCACTTAAATAAAACCTCTTTCTTGAGCCTTCATAAATAGAAGGAGGGTTATGGACTAAATATAAAAAGAGGTTTTATTTATTTACGATACGTCTAGTTTATTTATATTTTTATTTATTTACCATACCGTTTAAGTATAAAAAGACATTTTATTTATTTACCATACCTCCACTTTACTTATATTTTTATTTGTTTACACTGTTACATGTATATAAGGTGACTTATGTAGTAAATATAAAAAATGTCTTATTTATTTACCATACCTCTCATTTATTTGTATTTTTATTAATTTACCATACCTCTTTTATAAATATGGTATTTGGCCCATAGGATTCACTTAAATAAAACCTATTCTTGAAAATGGGCGAATGGATTCACTTAAATAAAACCTATTCTTGAAAATGGGCGAATGGAAGGTTGTAAGTCCTAATTTCAAGGGCTAAATTTACCTTTTTCACCCTCTCCCTTAAAATAAGGTGGGCTATTTGAGGTGATTTGTAAAAATGTACTATGATACAAAATATTCGCCCACTAAAAATTTAAAACCCCTTAATTTCGCCAAAGGGCGAACATTCGCCCCTAAAATTATCCTTGGTGGAGGTCACAAACAAAGCATTGGAGAACATTATAACCAAGTTTGTTAGCAATAGCAGAAAATATTGTGAAGACATACTTGTGGAAGCCACTTGGGCATACAACACCACTTGGAAGACCACCACTAGATTCACTCCATTTGAACTAGTCTATTTGAAGAAGACCTTGTTGTCTATTGAACTCAAATACAACATCTTAAGGATGGAAGCTCAGTTATACTTGGGCCTCACTATAGCACAACAAGAGAGGTTGATCCAACTCAATGGTATTGATGAATTTAGGTTGCAAGCTCTCCTACGCACTGAGGTAATCCAGCTACAAAAAAAGATTTGGCATGACAAACACATCAAAGAGAATATTTTTCAAGAAGGAGATTGGGCACTGTTGTATGATTCCAGATTCAGGGATTTCAAAGGAAATTTAATGACAATATGGTTGGGTCCCTATCTAGTAGAGAAATGTCATGAGAATGGTTATGTACAGATCAGAACAATTGATGAGGAAAGGATTCCCCTACTTGTCAATGGTTATAGGTTGAAGTTGTATAAAATAACTTTGTCCAAGGAAGAATTTTGTAAGAGCCCTGGTGAAAATTTCATGTAATAAAAGTTAAAAACAATAACCACGGATGAATGGGACACTTATCCCAAGCTGAATTTTGGGTGAGACATCCTAGGGGGTGTTGATTTGATTGTTTATGGCTAAGGAAATTGGCAAATGTAATGGCTAAGGATTTGGAAAGGAAAAATGGCATTTTGGCACAATTATTTACTAAAATAATGGAAATTAGGAGAAAAAGGAGGTGAAATGTCACAGGTTGCATATGAGGAGGAAAATGAACAAAAATAATGGAAAATGAAGAAAATGGAGGCCTCATTCATAAAAAGTCTTCTGAGGATTAGTTGGTAACCTTTCGTCATTTTAGCTTTGGAGCTCTTTCATTATTCTCTCTCTCTCTCTCTCATACTCTTGGAGCACTTTGGCATTCAAGCAAGAAAGGTAAATAAGGCAAGAGGAAAAAAAGATCAAGTAGGAAAAGGCAGGATCAAGCAGCTACAACAAGCTTTAATGCAGGTATCGAATTGCATGTGTATTTTCCTTGCTGGATTTGCATGCATGAGATTTCATGTGTTTATTTTCTACCATGGCATGGGTTTCGCCAGGTGTGACAATATTTTCAGCCTAGCCTTGCCATTTCCTGATAGCCTTGATGAGATGGGTTCTCTCATTCGGTTTATGTGGGATGACCGGATTGAATTTGAAGCTGAGTGGGGTGGATATCCTAATTGACAAACACATGGTGGTAGTGGTCCCTGAACTAGACTAAGGATGCATGAAACCACTGGGCTAGTAACCCTTGAACCAAAATGTGGGTTGTGGTAAAGCTAGATTGTGTGCCTCGGTGGGCCTAGGAATCCTTACGGTGAATGATAGGATATACAGTAAAGCCAAGAGGTGGGATTTCTCTCCGTTGGGCCTAGTGATTCTCGGATGGAATGCATGGTAAAGCCTAGAGAGTATGTCTCGGTGTAGGGCCTAGTGATCCCTGGATCTGACTATGGATGCACGGTAAAGCCTAAGAGACTAGGAGGCACTCAAATTCCTCACGATGTAGGTAGAGAACTCCGATGGCATCCACATTAATTGGCATATTTAATGTGTTCTATGAGTCCCACATTCATGCTTGGAATATGGCACGAGGGTGATTAGCTGAAGAG
The DNA here is from genome assembly GCA_031772625.1 of Pinus tabuliformis. Classification (NCBI taxonomy): domain Eukaryota; kingdom Viridiplantae; phylum Streptophyta; class Pinopsida; order Pinales; family Pinaceae; genus Pinus; species Pinus tabuliformis. The sequence continues at coordinate 1,483,170,378 of CM062818.1, forward strand.
AGACTTAGCTTAGCCAATCTATGGTTGGGTCATGGTAGTCCCATCACTGGTTGGTTCACTGCATTGATTAATGAGAAATTACTTCCATTGATTTTCATGTGTAAATGTACTAGTGTATATATGGATTTTGATGGCTGATATGCTTATTTTATTTATGTTCCTATTATGTTGATTATATGTACATTTTATGGCAATCGCTATGTTTGGCTCTCAGCATGTTTTTACTTTTATTTGAATGGATATTTTATCTATGACCTAATAAGTGATAAGGCAACAAAATACATGAGGAAACAATGCTTCATGGTGATTCTCAGATAAGTTTGGGATCCCTACACTTAATTCTATTGTTTACACTTGTAGGTTACATGTTGCCAAAATGTTAAATGAAATGTCTGTCATGACTAGTATGGGTTTGGTTAAGGTCTTGATTAGCTATTTACTTTTGCATCATTGTTTCCTTGTACGCTATTTGATTTTGAGCTTTCGTTCTATTTTGGGTCATCGGCTGGGCTCTGGTCCTAGAAAAGTGGCTTAATTCCCAGGGTCGCTGGCACAAAACTGGAACTTTTGGTCCACAGTCGCTGACAAGCAGGCCTATGAGAGTGACTTTAGGTCTCTGGTCACCTTCTTTCCCATAGCATGAGAGCGACTATGGCCCAAGAGGTCCAAACTAGCAGTGGAACCTAGGGATAGACTGTTTGAGTCATTGACTTGTCTCCTGAGGGTTTTGTTGATGATATTAAATGACCGTGTGTGATGTTCCATCGATTCCACTTCCTTAAAGTCACCTAGGAAGTCAAATTTGATCATAATATCCTCTTGTCTCATGTTTACCCCGGTTGGCATGGTTTCTTTGGTGGATGTGGGAGGAGGGTGTAACAAATTTATTAGTTCAATTAGGAGAGAATTGAATGTGATTGGGAGGCTCATAGTCCTCAATCCATAAAGCTTCTAAAAATTAAAAAAAGAGAGAAAATTAAATAAAGGGCCTAGGTGAAAACCTGCATGAGGCATCTACGATCAACTATAGGGTTGAAACCTCTCTACAGAATCCCAAGTGAAAAAATAAGAAAAATGAAAATAAAATAAAATAAAAATATCCCTAGGTGAAAACCTCTTAGCCACCTAGGGTAGGCAAGTAGGTTGAAAACCTCTGCAGAGGAAGGTTGCATGTCTAAAAAAAAAACACAAGGAATGGATTCTTACACCAATTTTGCTAACATGTCTCTTTTGCAAGACTCCAAACAATCAATAGAACCATTCATATAGAACAGATTCTACAGATTCATTCCTCCATTTCTCCAGACATCCATTGCATTTTCACCCTCTTCACTCACCTCCCTACCTCTGTCCATCATCTAGCCAACAATATAATCATGTTTTTCCTCCTCTCTGAAGTGATAGAGGATTTTCTTGAAATGCTACAGGAGAAGCATGAAATGCTATAGAAGCAACCTAAAATGCTACAAGAGGCAGATCCGATAGGATAAATGGGCCAAAAGTTCATGTCTTCTCTAAGAAATGTTGAGAGAGGTCCACTTATATCACCTTCGTCACTCATCGACTCCATCTAGCCAAGTGTCACCTTCAAATTCCACTCTGTCCTACATAAAAGAAATAGAAAAGGCTTTGTCATCAACTTTTCCACTACCTACACCACCTCTTTATGATTTAAACCCTGTCCTTATACCTCCTATGATTTTACATCAATCCCACATGCAATAATGAGCTCTCGAAGAGCAATTAAATGACTGCTACAGGAAGAGGATTCCTCTTGTAGTAATCTATACAATTACAATAGAACTCCGCATCAATTTTTTCACCCATAGAGTAGAAGATCCAACCACCTTGAGCATCATGAAGCCATTTCTAAAGTTGATAAGGGACACATTCTCCTTAGGAAGAAGTCCATCCACTCCACCCTTAGGAGATAGGACACTAGGAAGAAACCTGCACTCACAACAATTTTATCAATTAAAGGATCATCAAGCTAAGAGGACCTGTATAGAAGCAAGCTAAGGAAACCAACATCTATATCATCGTATTATGAGGTCTATCTCTAGCATGCAAGCATCTCCATCAAATCGACATCACAGGTAGGATCAGGTATGACAAACATCACCTCTTCCCTATGCATATAATGATAAAATGTGTAATGGTTGAGAAAGGAGTTTTTTATGGGCGAGGTAGCCAGTAAACTTGGCAACCTTTGATTAGTAAAATAAATTTCATTCAATCACACATACACATGGAAAATTCAACTCAAGTGATGTGGTGATTATGAGGAGTGAGGCGATGATCACGAGGAGTAGGGTGATGATTGAAAGGAGTGGGGGCAACGGTTAAAAAAGGGAAGTTTGTGCAAGAGCCATGTCACCAAAGCGCTCTGAGAATTTTCCAAAAAGAGGAATATTAAGTACAATGCTCAACTCCATTTGTATAATTGGTCATTTCTAGGAAACAGTTAGAGAAGAATGATCTAGTGCTATCAGAGACTGCCTAGGTGCCACTGAGATGCTTTGAACTGCTACAGGAGGCCTGAAAGGAAGATATAGGAGATAATTGAAGGGAGAAACGGAGCCAAAACTAGCCAAATTTGTCCTCAAACCCTCATGCACATGACAAAGCTACCTTGAAAGAAGTGGCTTTCTCCCTCTCTTTTTTTCCATACCCCTGCATGGAGAATTTTGCTTGAATTAAGTGCCCTATAGCAAACAATTATGTAGTAGTCCCCTTTGGAAATTGTTAGAAGTGAAGGCAAGATAGGGTCAGAGGAAAGTTTTTTTTGATAAAAAAAATTATTAGTATCCTTCTCCCTCTTTGATAAAAAAGGAAAATTTGACACTTTATCTACAACCAAGACTTCTCTAATGCCAAAAATTGAAATACACCTAAGTAACCTTGAGAAGGAGCAATAGGAAAAATGGGGGGGAGGTTTCAACAAAAGATAACCCACATACACAAAAATAATTTATCAACATCCTCCTGTCGTAAATATTTTTCTAAGACATCAATGGATGGGCTTCGTTGAATAGTTGAAGGGGTATGGTGATAATATAACTCAAGAATTTTCCATGGCACTAAAACCACAGGGACAAGATAGTGCTACTACTATTGTTATGGGACTTTCCCTCTCCTTAAATGTTGAACTCTTAAGAAGAGTGACTACCTTACCCTTAGGAATTTGATGGAGCAAGGAGGATAAAGCAGTGAGTTTTATAGCCAGGAAGAACTTCTTTATTCAAAGAGAAAATCACGTAGAAGACAAAAATGGAGTGAGAATAGAATGCTGACCTTACCCCTGGGATGAAGTGGCCTATCATATCCTCAAATACATATCTTGCGAGGGGAGGTTGAGAATTGTATATGCCTATCATTTTAGGTTTCTCCATGACCTAATATTGAAAGCAGAATTACCTATTCCACAAAGACTCAGTGTTCCCCATTTCCTCCTACAATCTATCATTGAAATGAGCCAGAAAGTGAGGGAAGTGAAGCCCCAAAATATTTCCCACCATGCCCTCATTCAGCTCATTATTATGGATGCTCTAAGTCACTTAAGGAACCCTGTGCTATGGACTAATTTTGTAGACATGGACAGGGAAATTTTCATTGAAACCCAATCCATCACACATGAATAAACCACAGCCTGTAGCATTGGAGGTAGCGAAGGAAAGAAGGAAGAAGAGGAGGAAACAGAAATAGAAGAAGAAGAATAAAAAACTGAGGACGGAGAAGGAGAGAAACAAGGAACAAAGAAGGATAACCCTGAGGGGGCATTCAAGCCTCAAGGGATAGGAAAACAAGGACAAAAAAAAAAGTCTCTTTGTAGGGAGCATCAAGCAAGAAGTGGATGCAACATTGGCGACATTGGGCACACCTATCAAGCCCAAAAGAAGGCAGCCAAGGTAAGGTCACTTATGCTTCAAAACAAGGAAGAGCACCAGGATAAGGCAAGGGAAGCCTCAACCTCCTTCAAAAATCCTTATCACTATTGATGAGTCAGCAAGAAAGAAGGAAGAAGTGGGACCTAGTGAGGGAAAAATTGAAGAAGTCACCTCTCCTAAGGCCAAAACCAAGCAACTTGTGCTACCTATGGGAAGTCCCACCACTAGGGCAGTCACCTTTAAGAGGATCAAGACAAAATATACCCTATTACAAGACGAAAAATAAGAGATACAGGAGAAAACCGAGCAACTATAGGAGAAACAGATGGTGCTACAAGAGAAACAAGGGCTGCTATAGGAGCTGCAGGAGGTGCTACAGGAAGGGGAAAACACCCCAAAAGAAGATGAAAAATGGCTCCAAGGGATCCAAGAGCCTGATCCACAACCCAATTTGGAATCCTACTATAAACTTGTTGAGAGAGATAGGATTATACCTGAGAAATTCTCCATCCCACTCTTCTTTGAATTAGAGAAAGAAAGAGGCAAACACATAAATGGATGCAAATTAAAAAATTCAAAAGTGTAGAAGATGTGGGCCTCATGTAGGAGAAAGTCAATGAGATGGGAAAATAATTGAATGATATGAAACTAAGGGATTCAATAATGAGAGAGAGGCTATAGGCTGAAAACACAAGGCTAAGAGAGAAATTACAAGAAAAGGATACACAACTTGCTACTATGGAAAGTTTATCTATGGAAGCCATCCAATGTAGGAAGGCATCTAAATCCTATGCCATTTTCTCAAGGAGCAGTGGCTGCAGCTCCAAATTAATACATTGGCACAATATGCCCCCCTGCCTTTCTAAGACTACAGGAAATTCATTGAATTTTGCAAAGGAGCAAGTATTGAGGATAGAGCCAAACTGGTTGAGTTTTACATGCACAATCTGATCCTCACAGACATGAATTTATGGGACCCCAACTCAAGATTTGGAGACATGAAATTGATGGAATTATATTCCTTGTTTACCCATAAGGAGAAAAGGGTTCAAGAAGTGAAGGGTGATGACAAAAGAACAAAAGGAATCCTTCTATATCAGAGTAGAACTAGTGAGCCTTAAGGCTGTCATCATCAACCATAATCTCATCTCCGCTGATCCTGAATCAGCCCCTAGGTATATAACATCCCAAGATAAATCCATACTACATTTTTAGGACACATTTAGGATGGTGGGGACAGAAAGTTTGCAGGCTTGCCAAACAAGATGGCGGGCCCTGCCTCATAGTTTACAAATAAGAGAATATCAATCCCTAGAAAGACTAAGGAATGCCTTGTAGATAACCCCACTATACCAAATAATCATGCAAATGCTAAAGATCAAATGGGTAACACTCAAACTAAATCCTCCCTTACTACTGGGCTTACAAGAAGGAAGAAACCAGGCATAGGAAAAAAAATAATGGACAAACATAGAGGTAAATGCAAGTTTCTATCCATAGGAGGGAAAACCATGTGAGGTTCCTTGTGATGTCAAAGAGACCACCAAGGCCATGAATGAGCTTCATACCAACGACTGAGTTGCTCAGAGGGTGAGAAACACCTTCAGCAGGGGGGTGATGATGGTTCGAATTAATAGGTATATTTTGAAGTTAATTGTGTTATCCTCCATCCCTTAAAACTCTCCTTTCCTCACATTAATTCACATTTTTAGCCATATATGCTTAGTAGGAAGAATAAAGGGTGTTTTTCATATTGTATGGCCTAATGTGATCAATTTGCATGAAAAGAAGCATTTTTGGAGACATTTACAATACGGGGGCTTGATGGAGACAACCAAGAGAGAATATAGGAGGCTTTTCCACCTCATTAACTCTCTAACTCGGCTTGAGATCATAGAATCCTCACTTATAACTCAAATTCAATATCAGCCGAGGGACTCCAAGTACATGTCAAGATCAAGGGGGACCGGATCCATAAATCTCAAGATCTTAGAGGGAATCACTCCTCTTTTTAAGGGAACTACCATCAACTACCTTTCTATATAAATAAACCAGCCAAGAGGCTCATTATGATTCAAATTATTGTTGCAGCTAGGAGTAGCTATTGTGAGCCCAATGCTTGACATTTTCATTCTTATTTTTCATGATGTCTGTGACTATCATTTTTTGCTAATGAGAAGTTTGCTATTGGTATGCATCTGAGTTAGATTTGGAGGGCTGAAACCCTTGGGTTTGGACCCAACCCATAGGCTTTATTCCTTCTCTTGTATTTCTTTATTGTTCTTGTTTCAAAGTATTGCAATTCTTTCCTTGTTTCAGTAGATGTTATATCATAAAAACTTGTAATTGCAAGCTTGTGTATCACCTCTCTTGTGGGAAGAGTGATTGGAAATATCCATAATAACAGCTCAAAAATATTTTTTTATGATTTCTTGAAAAGTGTTAGGTATTAGATTGAAATCTCTCTATGTGTCTAATATCTGCAACTTAGGAGTTAGTAACATTGGTTTGGAAATTGGAGTTGTGTTGTAGGTTAGAGTAGACTTCAATAAAATTCAACTCATCTTTTCCAAGATTATTTACTTTGCTACAATAATGATCATTTGATGCATGTACTTGGCAAGCTGTAGAAATTGTGTTGGTTTGCAGGGGTGGGTACATCTTTCCACATCCACCTGGACCTTTCCATCTTCCTCTTAGGCACCTCACCTTGCTTCCAAACTCTATCTCTGAATTCACTCTGTTAAGGTAGATGAAGGACACCATGGGCATCAACTCTGGTGCAAGATAGACCTTTGAGGGGTACTAGGCTTGGATAAGGGGTTCCCACACCCTTCACTCAACGCCTTTTACCTTCATCCACCTTACTTTGCCTTCAAGACACCATTTCTGTCATCAAAAAGTTCTCGGACCCTCCTCTTGTAGCAAAATAGGGCCTCCTGTAGTAAAACAAGGCCTCTTGTAACACCTCCTATAATAGACCTGTAGTGCTGTGTTCTTCAACAAAATTTGCTCCATACTTTGAGTCTGGCATATTTAAGTTGAATAATGGCCCCCACACTATGATTTTATGATTAGGGAAGACTCCAGAACTGCTCCAACCTCATCCTTTCATCACTCCAACTATCATATAGTAAAACAAAGTTAGAATTAGTATTTTTCTTCATAGGTATGTTAAAGATTGGATTCTTAATTTGCAAGCGATCATGAGTAGATAAATCATTCCTTCAAGTAGGTTATTGAATTTAAATTAATTGTGCAAGTAAAGTAGCATGATTTACTTCTACAAATAGTTTAGCATTTTTCCTTTCATGTAATTTCAATCAGCATTTACATTTGATCAATGGCATTTTCACCTTTGTAGTTAGAACCATGTTTGTTTATGCTTTCATAAGATGTTTTCATTGTAATTAGTTCAAGGAGTTGTCTTTGAACACCTTAATCTGATTTCATGAATGAGGGTGACATGAGTAGAACCTAACCTGTTGTGCAAATAGCATTATCACCTCTAAGTTTGTACGAACCTCGGTTGATAATTTAAGTTGATAAGCCCCCCAGAATTGCAACATCCTTGGGGCAATAACGGGGCTCATCAATAGAAAACCTACAATTGCATTAACACAACCCTCGACAGAAGGAAATCTTTTAGCAAAGGACAAGGAGAGATCTTCAACCATAATTATCTCTGCTATTTGTGGGAAGAAGCAGAACCATGAGTCTGATAATTTTTATAGCGAGAAAGATCTATCTAATTCGGTTAATCTGGATGCTATGGAACTTTCTTAGCAGAATTAAGAAGCAACATTATCCTATATTGTGATGGATGGCTTGGTAGGATGGATTGTTATCTATAGGAGAAAGAGTAAAAAATAAAAACACATGGATCACATTGGTTTTTAAAACCAAAATTGTAGTAGATGGTCTCTGTAGTATTTGATTTTCTGATGCAATATATTTTTTTGGAGTTAATAGAATGGAAATTTACAAAAAGAAAGTGCGTGTAGCCAAAGCTTTTTTTTTTTTTCTTGAAAGGTAAACCAAAAACATATTCTTTAGTAGATAATTTTGATACCAATGAGAGGGTTGACTAACATGACTAACTTACGCACCATAGTCATTTTGATGTGTATAAGGTTTTCTTAGTCTTCTAATGCATTCCAATAGTGTGATCATAGTTATTTCGTTGTCATGGCGTACTTTTGCATGCCTTGTGTACAATTATTTTTATGTTTTCTCTACTGTGAATCACCCCGTAACGTGGACTTCAATGCACCAACCATTCACTACTAATACTTAATTCAAATGGTGACTTAGATTCCATATCAATATTGATTTTAGCATATTACCTCACCAACAACCTAGTGTACATCAACATGGTGTTAAAACTCATAGGAGGATTTGTGGGCCTACATAACTAAATGGTTAAAGTTAACTAGGTTTATTTAAGTTCTATGCTAAATATCAATTTGAGCCAAGTTAACACACACCCTAGTCAACCTAATTCTAGGATTGGAGGGATCAATTAACTTGAATGATAATGTCAAGGCCAATTATTACATATATCTCATTTAAAGAATTTGATAATTCAAACATATATAAATATGTGTTGTTGCACTTGTAAATGGTTTCATACGTTAGGCAAGTTTTGATCAAACTTGTCATTGTACTCCTTGTGATATCGAGCTTAGTACATTAGTTATACAACATTTTAATTCATTTCATTTATTGTAATCCATTCTGTTGTATGGATGATTGATGTACAATGAAACAATCTTGGGACTTGTGGTTTGTCACTTTACTTATAGTTTTCATTGTTACCTATATTATACCAATTTATTGTTCATTCAATGTGTTGATCTTACACCTAATTTTTTTATGTACACACGTTTATAGCCGTCCATTTGTGACACTGATTTGAATCTAACAAGCACTTAATCACTTCTACACTTATTGGCAATATATTCTTGAACTTCTACAAAGTTGATTGTGTATAATAGTAAACATTTTGTCATATTAATCTGTCACTAGCTAGACACTAAAAATAAAAAAGGTTAATAACCCTCATATCTAATCTGTTTTCAATTTTGTTTACTTTAATGCGTTAGCGAGAATGGTCCTAAAAAAGTACATAAAATTTTCATTAAACATCACCCAATTGTGTGGAAGGAAACTTTCTACAACCTATATGAAGGAGATGTGTAATCCTTCCTTGCCTAACATGGATTTAAAATTTGGTAGTTAATATGGAGTTGGCATGTGACATATTAAGAATTGTTGTAGAACTATCTTAACTCTAAATGTATTGCACTAAGAGGAATGCTTGCACTTATTCAGATTTGATCAATCTTGAAGCATGGTGATTAAACATTTTATGATGTGTTGATGAATATGAGGGAATTATGTAATTCTTTTCATTATTAACATAGAGTTGACGTGTGATATAAGATTTGCACCTATCCCACTTGATTTATAATAAATTCACTAGGGTGCCACATGAATGCAGCCTAACTAATGCCCAACTTACAACAAAAAGAAAAAGAAAATCTAAATAACTAAATTCGCGCTAATATAAGATACATAATTTGCATTAAACTACATTAATCATCATAATCAAATTGACTGCTAATTATATCGTTTTTTTTTTTTTTTCGATGTGGTTCACGGGGCACCGGAGGTGGGCCGCTACGTCCACGTAGAGAAGCACGGCCATCAGGCCTAACCTCGAGGGCGTCGAGGAGATTTGACCCCGTGACCTCCCAAATCGGGAGAGTACTGTCAACGGGAACTCGACCATTTGAGCTATCCCTCGGGGCTTAATTATATCGTTTTTACCCCAAATAATTTACCAATTTACCAATAATTTACCTTAGTTTATTTATCTAAAATAATTAAAAACCAAAAATATAATAATCTTTATATCTTATATTATATATATTAATCAATTGTAACAACATCTTTCAGAAAAAATCACATAAGAGATACACGTTTTGAAGCAGCCAGTGTGGTTCATCTTTAGGACAAGATGAGGAACCAGATCCAGGCAATGCAATAAATAGATGTAGAGAGCAGCTAACTAGCCATTTAGGAGTAACAACTAGTTTGACTAAAGGCAAAAATTAGTAATTAAGATTTGAAAAAAAAGGACAAGATAATTTAACTAGAAAAATTAAATTTATAAAATTACTATTAAATTAATTTTTTATTAATACTATAAATAAATTCAAAAATTTTAAGTAATAATATTATTAATAATTAGTATTTTAATAATATTATAAATCATGTAGTTATAATAAGTTAACTTTATCAAAGTATATATATATATATATATATAACCCCTTATAACCTTATTATTATATTATTATATATAATATATTTTAAAAATATTCATAACCCCAATTATTAACTAATATAAAACTAACTTTAGAATATTATAAATAATATAGTTAGATGGATTAAAAAATATTATTCTAAGCAATATTAAAATATTAGATGGATTAATCAAAGTCATCCTATAAACACACCAAAGTTCTTTAAAAAAACAAAAAATTCTTTAATCATGGGCGGATACAAAAATAAATTAAAACCAAAAACCAAAATCTTTAATTCTTAATCACTAGATTTAATATCCATATTGTCCATTTTAGTATTTTATTTCCATATTGTGAATTGTGAGGGGCTATATTAAGTGAGCAATACCATATCAAGTGCATTCTTATTGGAGGCTATATATTGAACAAAAAATAATGCAATTTATTGAGTAAAGGGTTGTATTGTTAGGAGTTAAATAAAGTAATTTTTTCCAATATGTAATCAAATTAGAGACATTGTTTAGTATGTTAAGACAATATGCATTTTATTAAATCACATTGCATATCCCAAACCCCCAATACTACTTTTACAAGATTTTTTAAAATTATTTTATCAAAATCCAGCCACTTTTAACCGTCTAGACAATTCCTCCTTCTCCATAAACAACTCCTATCCCAAACTCTCCTTCCTCATTTTAGTTTTCTTGACTGTTCCGGTATACAACCGAGAGAACCATTATCCTTGGGTTCTTTTTCCATTGGACTTTTACTCAAACCTCTAAATCGCTCGGCTTGACCAAATACGCCACAGCGAACCTCAATCCTCTAAATCGCTCGGCTTGATACGCCACAGCGAACTCTCCTTATTTTAGTTTTCTTGACTGTTCCCCTATACAACACAGAGAACCAATATCCTCGGGTTCTTTCTGCATTGGACTTTTACTCAAACCTCTAAATCTTTATTTATTTTAGTTTTCTGGGCTGTTCCCCTGTACAATGGGGAGAACCAATATCTTGGGGCTCTTCATACATTGGACTTTTAATCAAACCTCTAAATCGCTCAGCTGGAGAACAAATACGACACAGCGAATAGAAACGTCTGAAAGCAATGTGGACCACCATGACTTTGGACATAAAATCCAACTCATTCTGAGAGCCGCAGCCACCGACCTAAAACTCGTGCTGGCCCACAAGCGAATTATATTGACAGCTGGTTCTTGACAACTGGCTCTCCATTTTGCAAGATCCTTCGCACAACCAAGTTTTTGGGCATGGACCAACCAACTTCCACAAGAAAACAACAGCGCTGCGGCACACATGGTTATAAATTAATCACTATAGACACGTGGATTTAAATAAAAGAGAGAAGTGTGCCGAGTGAAATATATGTGGCCGGAGAAGCCCAGAGAAATCTGAATCTCTGAGGTCAATGATATTTTGAGTTGACCCACGCGTATTACTGGTGGGTTTCATCAGCGTTAACAGTTCGATTTGGTGCTAAGGCGCATATATATATATACTCTGAGCAGAGGGGAAAGTGGGATATTTTGGGTCTGGGTATTTCTGGAAAGAGTCACAATACTTTAATGTGAGCAAAATTGTGCTCTGAGACCTTGGTGTGGTTCGAAATTCGGCGATTTAATTTGAAGTTAGTTTCAAAGCCTTCAAGGCAAGTTCTTGATTAACACTGGAGGTAGCTTGTGGTTGTGTTATTAGGACGGTGTCATCTCTTCTGCGCCTGAAACAGATCGTCATGAGCTCCAGCAGTTCCAGGAGGCCGAGGAGATTTTCCACGCGACGAACTCCTACGCGTGAGGAATACGAGCGATTCGGCAGCGATCTCGCAAACGAAAAGCAGAACGATGTTTTCAATATCGTGCCGAAGAAAGTGCGACTGGATTTTTTTCCTGACGCCTGCGATTATGAAGACGACATGCAAGGAGGATAAAAGGTTTACAGTCTAAGCTATTTTTGTAGGGATTTTTCCCAATTACATACTGTTGTTTCATTTCAAATTTAACAAGAATTCGGCAGAAATTTCCAGGTAAGTTTAGAGAAAGGAAGAAATTTCAATTTCAGATATAACTAAAGATGGAAATAGGGGAAATTCAAGTTGAAATATAGCTGTATCATAACTGTGTGAAACAGGGGTCAGATATAACTAAAGATGGAAATAGGGGAAATTCAAGTTGAAATATAGCTGATCATACCTGTGTGAAACAGGGGTTTTATCCATTTCCGAATTTACCTGAATGGTTGTTAAAAAAATTATCAAAACTTTGGTTCGATGATTTCTTTAAATTGCTGTAACACAAAATCTGGACAACTAAATTTTGATTATAGTATTATTTTGTATCGATTCCCCTTTGTAATGATATGTTTTGTTGGACATAGAAGTCGTTATGAGATCAGGTATCTATATTTTTTCTCTGGTATCTGGAACTGATATGTGGTATATATATTTTTGTTATGGGTAGCTGGAACATCATTTTTATACTTGGAAACCTCACTTTTTTATATACATGTTTTTGAATATGAGAATACCATTTTATTTGCTCACGAGGTTTTGGAGTGACTGTGAATGGGTGCACTGTTAAGGCACTTCTTGCCATAGATCACTGGTTCAAATACCCCATAGGTGCTTCCTACCAAAAAAAATACCATTTAGTTTATCCACAGCCTGTTTATTTTAATTATTATTTTATTAGTCATTAATATAATAATAAAAATATATTTAATTAGGATAATATTTTCAATGTAAATGTGAATGGGTGCTCTGTTAAGGCACTTCTTACGATAGGTCATTGGTTCAAATCCCCATAAGTGCTTCCTACCAAAAAAAGAAAAAAAATACCATTTCATTTATCAACAGCCTATTTATTTTAATTATTATTTTATTAGTCATTAATATAATAATAAAAATATATTTAATTAGGATAATATTTTTAATGTAAATTCACTATGATACAATATCCTTAAGTTAAATTTACTGTGATACTTAACTTAAAATGTATTCAAATTTAAATTTTAAATTTATATGGTGTATAATTATGTATTTTTTTATTTTTATTTTAAAGTAATGTATTATACAAGTAAATTTTTTATTTAACATCAATTCAAAATTTAATACTATAGAATAATTTGTTTAAATAATTAAGACTATAAAACTGCATCATGATTGTGAGGGCTCATAAATTTAGAAGGCTATGAAACTCAATCATGATTATTATAAGCAATAAATTTTCCAAAAATGATAACCACTTTATGTATAATTAATTAACTGTAACAAATTATAGGTTAGTAAAGAATTTTGACACTAGGACTTTCAATTATGTTTTCAAACATAATGGGAACATTGTTATTTATGGGTTGATTAATTTATTAATTATAGTAATTTGAGTGTGTATAAAGTATTTTTTATTTTATAAGGCACTCTAAAAATGTGATTATAATTAATTAGTTATCATAACATATATTTGTGTGCTTGGTGTATGGTTTTCTTTGTCTTGTCTAAAGACAAATGACCACCACCATAACTTAGTCTCTAATGCACTAATGATTCACTACTAATGGTCTCCAATGCACTAATGATTCACTACTAATGCTCAATCTAAATAGTGACTTGGATTTCATATTAATGTTTGTGTTAGCATATCACCTTACTAAGAACCCAATTGACGTCAGTGGGGTGTTAAAACTCATAGGATTTAGAGGCCTCTCTAGGTAGGTGTTAAAGTTAACTAAGTCTATTTGCTTCTACATTAAATATCAGTTTGGAACAAGTTAATGCACACCTTAATCAACTTGATTCTAAGATTGGAGGGACCAATTACATCTAACAAAAATGTCAAAAGCCAATTATTAAGTATTTCTAGTTTAAAGCATTTGATAATACAAACATGTATAAATATGTGTTGTTGCACTTGAAAATGGGTCCTTAAGTTCAATAGATTTTGATCAAACTTGTCAATATATTCTTTATGAGATTGAACTTAGTACAATGGTTCTCATAACTCAAGTTACAAATTCTTTCACAACACTTCAATTCTAATCATTTATTGTAACTTAATCTTTTGTTTCTATGATTGATGTATAATTATAGATTTTGATCAAACTTGTCAATATATTCTTTATGAGATCGAACTTAGTATAATGGTTCTCATAACTCAAGTTACAAATTCTTTCACAAAGCTTTAATTCTAATCATTTATTGTAACTTAATATTTTGTTTCTATAATTAAACAATCGTGGGAATCATGATTTGTTTCTTTAGTAAGATTGGTCATTGTACTAATTTATTATAACATTTATTGTTCATTCAATATGTTGAGTTTACACATAATTTCTTAGCTATACACATTTTTCTATTTGTTGAGTTTGACATTGATTTGAGTCTAACAAACACCAATCACTTCTACACTTTCATTAGTAATATATTTTTAAACTTAAGCAAAATTGAGTGTTTATAATAGTCAACATTTTGTCATGTTAATCCTTTGCTAACTCGACACTAAAGAAAACAAGGGTCAATAACCCTTATATTTCATTTTTTTAAACTTTGTTTATTTTTATGTATTATCCCAACTACTAGTAAAAATATATATAAAAATTTCTTTAACCATCACCTAGTTGTATCGAAAGACGCTTTTTAGAGCTTAGTATGATAATTATGGAGTTGACCCATAACATTTAAAAAGATATTAGTAACAAATGAAAATTTTAATGTTGCCAATTTTATATCAATTTCACTTCTTATTCTATCCATAGTTGCTTTCTACTTCCAAACATAAGAGAGATGTGTAATACATTCATTTCTTAATATGGAGTTGACACCTGACATATTAAGAATCACTCTAAATTGAACTAAGAGGAATATCACTATAAATCCATCTTAGATTTGAATCTATCAAACTAAGAGGAATCAAGATTTGAGGAAAAGTTTGCATTATGGTCACCCTGGGCCCATGGTTGTTAAAATATTTCAATAGTATATTGCTTAGTATCAAGGAGATATGTAATTCCTTTCATTGCCAACATGAAATTGACATATGACTTATTAAGCACTTATCATACATCTAGAAAAAATCAAAATTTGAGGAAAAATTTGTACCTTTAAAAATTTGATCCATTTTAACCCATAATAAATCCCAAAATTAAAATGGATTTAAACATAAGTATATAATTCATATTAAGTTATATTAAATTATTATAATGATTAAATTGATTTTTTTACCGTCATTTTCTTCTTATAATAAAATTTTATCCTATTTTTAATATATACTAAAAATAAAAAAATAATAATCTCTAATTTTTTTCAACTTTTCTCTGGAAAAAATACCAAATAAAAAAAATAAAAAACAAATCAAAATCAAATCAAGATCCTCTTTATTAGTACGATCCTTAATGCTTAATCACCAGATATATTATCCACTTTCTAAACTGTGATCCATCATCTGTTCTTTTCAATCAAAATCCTATGCATGTTTTATTGTTAAATAGTATTTGGCATATACCAGGTTCGTCGCTGTTCCATACACAATGGAGAAGGCCAATATCCTCGGAGTCTTCATCCATTGTACTTTGAATGGATGGAGGCCCAAGGCTGATATTATATAGTGGTGACCCTATGATCTGAAATCAATGTAAACCACCATGACTTTGTACATAAAATCCAACTAATCATGAGAGCCACTGACCTTAAATTCGTAGTGACCCACAAAAGAAATTCTATGGAATGTGCATTCACCTTATCATTGCAGCCGCCATGGCAAGGATCGGATATTCACAACAGGCTCCCCATTTGCAAGAACCTTCGCAAATTCTAAAGTTGGAAAAATAATGTTTTGGGTACCGACCAACTAACTTCCACATGCAAATAACAACGCTACCGCTGAGGACAAATACATGGCTATAAATTAATCCATAGATGCATGCTTTTAAATAAAAAATTATTATGTTGTCTATCGGGTTTTGATAAATGGCAATCAAGTTACCGGTTTAATTCCTGAGGACAAATACATGGCTATAAATTAATCCATAGATGCATGCTTTTAAATAAAAAATTATTATGTTGTCTATCGGGTTTTGATAAATGGCAATCAAGTTACCGGTTGAATATGAGAAGTCAATGATATTGTCAATTGACCAAAATCTGAATATCGTAAGTCAATGATATTCTCAGTTGACCAACGTGCACTGCTGGACTTTTCAAGGCGCACTGCTGGGCTTTATCTGAATATGAAATCTGAATATGGGAGGTCAAAGATTTTGTCAATTGACCAAAGATTTTGTCAATTGACCAAAATCTGAAAATCTGAATATGGGAGTCAAAGATTTTGTCAATTGACCAAAATCTGAATATGGGAGGTCAATGATATTCTCAGTTGACAAACGCGTACTGCTGGTCTTTACAACACGCACTGCTGGGCTTTTCCTCCGCGTTAGAATTTAATTTGGTGCTAAGGTGTGTATCTATATATATATATGAGAGTGCTGAGAAGAGGGGACAGGGGAAAGAAAGATAAATTGGTTTGAGTATTTCGGAAAACAGTTACAGAACCTTAATGTGAGTAAAACTGTGCTTTGGTCCAGAAATCGGCGATTTAATTTGAGTTTAGTTTAACAATCTTCAAGGCAAGTTCTTGATTAGCACCGGAGGTGGTTTGGGGTTGTGTTAGTGCGGCGGTGTCATCTCTTCTGTGCCTGAAACAGATCGTCATGAGCTCCAGCACTGGGAGAGGCCCGCGGAGAATTTCTCCGAGACGAATTAATCCGTGGGAGAAATACGAGCGATTCGACAGCGATGTGGGAAACGATACGCAGAACGATGCTTTCAATATCCGGCCCAAGAAAGTCCCACTGGATATTTTCTCTGAGGCCAGAGATTATGAGGCGGAAATGCAAGGAGGATAAAAGCAGGTTTTACACTCATCTTGTAGGAATTTTTCCGAATTACATATATTTCATTTCTTCCTGATTCATATGTAACGAGAGTTGGGCAGAAATTTCGAGGTAGATAGGAATAAGGAAGAAATTTTAATTTTTCGGAAAAGGGGAAGAAATTTCAATTTTAGATGAAGTTGAGTTGGAATGAGGGGAATTTTTCACTATAAAGTAGTATCGTAATCTGTGTATGGAACAGGGGCTTTATCCATTTCTGAATCTAACCGAGTTCCTCCAAAAATTCTATCAAAATTTTGATCGGATGATTTCCTTAAATTGCTGGAACACAAGATCTTGACGGCTAGTTTGCAACTCAGATTATAGCATTATTTTGTATCATTTCCCTATGTAATAAGAAGAGTTTTTGTTGGTCAGGAGGTATATATTGTTACTAGTATTGGCCAGTTTTCATTTTTATATTTAGTCACATTTTTGTGATGTTTAAACTCAATCATAATTGTAACAAAAAAATAAATCAATTTCTACATGTTGTAGTAAATGCAACCAATTTTGTTTGTTTGTTAAATGATGAAATATATATATATATATATATAAAAGCCGGATACCATTAGGACTCTCAAATCGAGTTTCAACACAATGAGGCAATTGTTGATTGGGATTGATTAACTTATGTACCATAATAATTTTGGCATGTATAAAGTATTTATAACCATACAACTTGTTCTAATAGTTTGACCATAGAATCAATGGTTATAACATACTTTTCCATGACTCATGTATTATTATTTTTTATGTCCACTCCATTGCAAATGATCACCAAAACTTGACCTTCAATGTACCAATATGAACTATTATTAATACTAATCTATGGTGACTTGGATTCCATATCAATGTTTGTCTTAGCATACCAACTCCACTAATAACCTAGTGGACATCAATCATCCATGATTAATAATGTGACTTGGGTTCCATATCAATATTTGTCTTATCATATCACCTCACTAATAAACGACATCAACAAGGTGTTACAATTCATAAGATTGACAAGCATATGTAGTTATGGGATTAAAGTTGACTAGGTCTATCTGTATTCTCTACTATATATTAATTTAAGTTAATGCACACCCTAGTCAACTTGATTCTAGGATTGGAGGGATTGCTTACCTTCAATGATGATGTCTAAGGCCAATTAATAGGTATGACTTATTTAGAGAATTCAAACATATCTAAATGTGTGTTGTTGCACTTCTAAATGGTCCCATAAGTTGGATTGTACTCTTTGTGAGATCAACCTTAGTATAATGGTTCTCATGACTTGAGTTGCAAAAAAAATTCACAAACACTTTAATTCTTATAATCTTTTGTAACTCATTATTTTGTAATGTGAAATCATACAATCTTGGGAAATATGATTGGTCTCTTTAGTTAGATTGTTCATTATTACCAATTTATTATACCAATTTGTTGTTCGTTCAAGGTATTGATCTTACACTTAATTGCTTAGGTACACACATTTTTCTAGCTTATCATTTGTGACACTAATTTGAATCTAAAAAACGCTTAATCACTTCTATAGTTCTATTAGTAATATATTATGAACATCTCCAAAGTTGATTATTTACAATAGTGGACATTTGTTCATGTTAAAAAAAAATCCTTAGCCATCACCTAATTGCCTAGAAAGCACTTGAGGAAGAATTTTAGCCTTCCATTGTTAAACATGGAGTTGATATATGACATTTAAAAAAATAATCAAAACAAAATATCATTTCAATGTTGAGCATAAGCAAAATATTTCAATGTCCATCTTATATAATATAATTTTATATCACTGTTATATGTGTGCATGTTTTATCCATAGGTCCTAGTGTATGGGAGATATGTAATACATTCATTTATTTATATGGAGGTGTTAGGTGATATGTGCATAAATAAAATATTTTAAGTGAAGTTAAATACTTCAATACTAAGTAACCAACCAACCACGCACACACACAGACATATATATATATATATATATACAAAAAAATATTTGGTTAAAACATTTGAATCCAGTGTGTTAATGAGTAATGAAGAAGATGTGTAATTGTTTTTGTGTTTAGTAAAACATTTCAATGGTACTTTGCTTAGTATGAGTGAGATGCGTAATTCCTTTCATTGTCAACATGAATCCTCTTGAGATAGTTTGATCCCCACAAAAGTGGCTTCCATCGTCAACCCTTCCCCACAAAGTTTTAAACTTAAGGCCTAATAGAGATTAAACCCTACACAAACCAACTAACCTATTATTCATGCATTAAATCTTACTAATTGTAAATTATTTATCTAAATAATACAACAACAAACTAATAATAATAATAATAACAACAACAACAATTTTTTATTTGTTTTATAAGTGGTGTGAGTCCTCAGAAGACTACACGCTTAAACTTTTGGCTTGACAAACCGTGACCCAGGGGCATCTAAGCCAACAAAACAAACTGGGATCGCATTTGGCCCTCACACCTAGCGCTTAACATGATTGGCTTTTTTCCCAAAGAATTTCAAATTATTAATGTCATCACATCACACGGTACCTTAACAATACAACCTATCACATAGTACTGTAGACCCCATGGACAATAATAATAATTATTTTATTTATTAAAATTTTATAATATTAACCAAAATTATCTTTAAAAATACACACAAATTTCTCTAACCATTAACTATACCAAATAAATCTAAATCAAAATCCCTTTTAATCTCTCAAAACACTCCATTCTTAATCGCCAATTATATTATCCATTTTCATAGTCAATCACCTTCCATTTCGGTAATTGTGACGGTAATTGTGATCCATTATCTTATCTTTTCAATCAAAATCCTATGATCATGTTCTTTTTTAAATCACATTCCATATCCTAGGCTCTCGTCCTTTATTTTAGGTGTCTTTGTTGTTCCCATATACAATGAAGAGATCCAATACCCTCGGACTCTTCATCTACTAGAAAAATGGAGCAGACATAGTGCACAAATTACTCACAAATCAATTCGTATATTTCTTACAAAGCCAAATTACAAGCCACATAAATAATGATCATGAGATCCAATAGATTCCAAGTAAGGAGAATATTGTTGAGAAAATATATCAACAAAACTCCATCAACCAACAACCCAATCCTACCTATATACTAATGTAATCACTATTCCAAGTCACCCTTTTAATGATTACATTAAGTCATTACAAAAATACAAAAAATGAAAAATTACAATTCACATGTCACATATGTTTGAGTGGTCTTCCTCGGCACTTATCCCCACTCTGAAGTCTCTGGACAAGGCTCTTTTCACCACCACAATATTCAAGCTTCCCATTCGACTTATTTAAGACATAACTGTCTCTAACCATCTTTAATGACTTTTGTATAATTGATGCTTCTAGGTCTCCCTGGATTGTATCCAATAATCAATTATGCAACTGACCTTTCTACACACATGGATTTAATAACATAACCTGTAATTGATGCCCTTGAAGCATGAAACACACCAAGACCCATCAACATATAAAAGACTCAAATAATTAAATTAACAATATATTCTCTCGACACCAAACAACTTAGAGAACCACTAATTTAAACTATATCATTATGTTTAATAAGTGATCCTTTGTCATATAATTTTACACAAAATAATTTTACAAATAAACTAACAGCTAAACAAAAAACCAAAACAAACCAAAGAAATGACCGTTCTTCATCGATCTGTGAATATTGGATCAAATACACTGCACACATCTCCCCTTTTACTGCCATTTCCCTGCAGTTTTGAACAAATTCAAGCTCCACCCACTTGATTTCGCTTTTTCATTCCAATAGCTCGATATTTCTGTGAATGGGCTGAATGGAATAAGAATAAGCTACAATAGAGAGTGGACGATAAGAATTGTTCCGAATTCCTCTGGAGGCCATCGTTTCCTCCCGCAACTGGAAGTATCAACACTGATAACATGTATTGGATTGTCCTCACCTTTGGTGTGGCAGTCTAAACATCATGTGACCACCCACCATCGTCAAACGAGAGCCATATGATTTATGGATCTGTTAGCGTCAGTCGTTTCAATGTAGGTGTTGGCAAATATAATTGTAATTGCAAATCGTCGTCTGAAAAATGCTTGGGTTGTCCGAAAAATGATGCAATCCAATACATCACACAGATCGGAGCGCCACATAGATCCGTTGCATGAAGAACACGTTTTCCTGTCAGCCGCAACTTGGAGGACACGGGCCTTGGGGTTATGATACTGACTCTATTAAGCTTGGACGTGCACGACCCCAGTGAGAGAATTAGGGCACAATTTTGATCTGTGTTGAACATGACAGCCCGATCCAACATCGATGCTTGCAACAAGTTTGCAATTGAAGCCGTGCTAACGACCACACTGGCATCTCTTAACCTCATTGTCCAAAAACACATGCAGAGACACCATTGAATCCGCATCATTTCAGAAGATGACATGATGCAGACATCGGCATTCACATCCACATCGGAATTAGAGTCATGCCCGAGATGATGGAGGAAATGGAGCAATTCAGACTCCAGTTGTGTACGTTTATTCCAACAGAATAATGGTTGATGCTACCCTGGATCTTTTGTTTTTCTTGTCCATGTATACAAATCGATGAATCAAACTCGGATCTTTTGTTTTTCTTCTTCATGTATACAAATCGATGAATCAAACTCGGACAGAATGGCTCCTCATAAAATTGTTTCACAAGTTCCGTTGAATAGTCACACGACTTTTACATAGTAAACACACACTTAATGACACTGGAACAGACGGAAAACAAACACTCACATACCCCTAAATTAATTATTTATAGAGGATCACCTATCATAATTTTCACATCTTCCTTCTTGACCCCTAAATTAATTATTTATAGAGGATCACTTATCATAATTTTCACATCTTCGTTCCTGGTTTTTCTCAGGGAGTGTAGTTAGTTTTAGCAGACATATTGCATAAATTATTTATAAATCAATTTGTATATTTCTTACAAAGCTAAATTATAAACTATATAGAAAAATGAAAGAGCAGACATATTGCATAAATTATTTACAAATCAATTCTTATATTTCTTATAAAACTAAATTATAAACCATCTAAAACTAAATTATAAACCACATAAATAATGCTTATAAAATCTAATAGATTCCAAACAAAATAATATTGTTAAAAAAATCTCTTTGCAAAACTCCAACTACCCAATCCTACCATCTAAAACTAAATTATAAACCACATAAATAATGCTTATAAAATCTAATAGATTCCAAACAAAATAATATTGTTAAAAAAATCTCTTTGCAAAACTCCAACCACCCAATCCTACCTAACTGTAAAAATTATTCAAAGTCTTTGAATCAAATCTCTCAACCACTCTAGTGATGGAGAGTGATATGATCCGACTCTAAAGTCTAAAAGCAAGGTATATCACCATGACTTTCGATATAAAATCCAACTCATCCAAAAACCCTGGGAACATACCTTAAATTCGTACTGTCCCACAAACAAATTATATAGAATGTGCATTCATCTTATCATTGCAGTGGCAGTCTTCACGACAAACTCTCCATTTCGTAAACATACCTTAAATTCGTACTGTCCCACAAACAAATTATATAGAATGTGCATTCATCTTATCATTGCAGTCGCCATGGCAGTCTTCACGACAAACTCTCCATTTCGTAACAATTTTCGCAACATCTAAAGTTGAAAAATAATTTTATGGGTACGAACCAACAAACTTCCAAATGAAAACGACAACGCTACAGCTGAGGACAAACACATAGTTGTAAATTAATCACGATAGACACATGGTTTTAATAAAAAGAGAACTGTGACGAGTGAAATATATTTCGCAGGAGAGAATCTGGGTATCAGAGGTCATTCTCAGGTAACCCAAGGGGACTACTGGTGGGTATCATCAGTGTTAAAGTTTGATTTGAGTAGAGTTGTACGATAATATTTGTGTGGAACAGGGGTTTTATCCATTTTTGAATTTACATAAATGGTTATAAAAATTCTATCGAAATTTTGGTTTTAATGATCTCTTCTAAATTGTTGTCGCACATGATTTTGACCGCTAAAAAGAAGTTTGCAACTCAGATTATAGCATTCTTTTATATCGATGCCCTTAGTTTTGTTGGACAAGGAAGACATTATGAGGTATCTCAAAATTTACATGTACAAATCAGGTTCTTAGAGTGTATTTTTAATGCAAATTGAATATAAAAAGAAATGATATTGATGTATGTTAAAAATTATTATTTTATAATAATTAATATAA
This sequence comes from Pinus tabuliformis, assembly GCA_031772625.1. NCBI lineage: Eukaryota > Viridiplantae > Streptophyta > Pinopsida > Pinales > Pinaceae > Pinus > Pinus tabuliformis. The sequence goes on from CM062818.1 coordinate 1,483,193,802, forward strand.
AATTATTTTAATTGAGAATATAATAATATTTTGGTGTAAAAAAGATGGAATAAAATCAAAATATTTTTTTTTTCCACCTGGTAATATATTAGCAATGCAAAATAAATAAATAAAGTGAGCCTATGTAGTGTGCTTTTTCAAAAATGAATTTTGGGTTGATGTCCTAGTAGTTCATGGTTTTTACAAATTAGTTCCTAGAGCACATGGCTATGCTTCAAAAATCAAGTTGGGGCAATTCACTTTCAAATTAAGGTTTAGAAACTTGCGAGATTGGATTTGTGCAAAAGTTTCCATTTATTGCTTGAGGTCAAATAGCAATCTTAGTTGAACAAGAGTGTTAATAGCCAAACAATTTTATGTGTAAAGTTCCACTAAGAGTTTCCCTTCCCACTCGTCAGGCAAACAACACCATTAGAGATAAGAAGACACCACCAAGTGTTATGACCTTGCAATTACATGCTTACACCTCTTAATGCTATTTTAGACCTTAACTAGGTCACATATAACACATCTATTACCTATGTAATGCATCATTGTTTCATAGAAGAGAAAGGAGATCTAAGCCAAAATTTTACTAGAAACCACTACAAAGGATTTTTGTTGAGATTTGAGACATGCACCTACCAAATTTTGAGAAGGAGCTCTTATATATTTTCCTAAGCACCCACCACATAATAGATGAGAGTAGGGAGTTAGGTCACAATGAGTCAAACAATACAACTCAAACCACAAAACTAAATGCAAAATAGGGCTGAACTCAAATAACTTCACATGTTAGTGTGTACTATGTAGAACATCAAGAGATGGTGGTACTAACTGCCATAAGTTTTTTATGTTCATGGCTTGGAGTGATGAGACATATAGACATCATAATGAACAAGAAATTATTAAATAAGTTAATGAATAGAGACCCCCCCACACAAACACCTTTTATTTTAATATTTCCTTCTAACATGTGCATCCCAATATTACCTAACCAATCAACTTCTTAATCGTGGGCTTGTAGAACTTGAACGAACTCAACTACTTCAAATTTAGTGATGTTTGTTAGGATTCTATGGATAAACCATGAGAGGAAGGGAATTTATGGATGACTTGTAAATTTTTGTGGATGTTCCTCTAGAATGGTTTGTCACAACAAATCTTATAATGCCCTAAAAATCTTAGATCATGCAATTTATTTCCTTCAATCACAAATTTAATTATCACTAGCTTATTGCTTGAATTTATGAAATAACTAAAATAAAAAATTAAAGAAAAAGAAAAAGAACACACCAGCCACACAAATGAGTACAAGAGATATCCTAGGAAACACTTGATACAAGAGAAAATATAGGTAGAAGGTGAGATCTATGCTCTACTCTCTTTTCTTAAATTATGGAAATTCATATACAAAGAAAGAGACACTCATTGTGGATTTTCCTTTGACACTATGGATTGTATGGTTGCTGTAGAATATTTCCCTCCTCTCTTATGATCTCAAAATACCACTCTTATATGCTTGACTACACTTTGAAACAAATACAATGCTAAAGGGTGGAATCATTTCTCTCCTAATAACCAAATATTTAACATAGATTGATAATTGTATAGGTTAGGGTTTTGCATTATCAACCCTCAATTAGTGAAAAGGTTTTTCACCTTTTAGAATCTTCTTAAAAGTACACAGATGGCTAGCCCAATATGTGTGAGTAGTGGGGGTTGACATAGCATCCACTCATGCCATGGTGGTTGATAAGGTAGGTCAACTTGCTAGAAGCATAAATTTCACATACAAACTCCAATTGAGGTGATTTTTGAATTGTTGGAAAGATATTAGTGTATCGAAATTTTTTAGAGTCTAAACTAATCTCACAAACATTTTACCCTCAATATATGCCATTTGGTGCCTCAAAATGGATTTGTAAGTTCTAGAACCCATTTTTGCAATCTAGGACTTGCCATTCAAATGGAACTTGCTAGCCAATTCCTCCACAAATTCCACCCATAAAGTACCAAGAAAGATGAAAGATTAGATAATGATCATTTCCACATCATGCCTCCCCAGTTCGGGAGAGTTTTTTTCCCCAAAATATTTTATTGAATGTGGTGAGGAACTTTTCCTCTGCCTTCTCCTTAGAGTACCATTTTTCATTGCTTGAAAGTTATTCTTTCAACTTGATATGCTAAAGTTAATTTTTGCCCTATCTAGTAGTTTTTGGATTCTTCTACAAAATTATATCTTTTGCAAACTTTTCTTGAGATTCTAGTGCTAAGTCCTCTACGATAGGTAGGACATGCTACTTAGTTTTCCAATCCAACATGGAAGACTTGTAAAATTTTAGATTCTCCACATTCACTATTGACTAAATGTATATATATGGGGGCAGACCAAGTCTATAGTATTATTACCAACATCTTCAATACTTCAAAAGGGACATATTGTATAGCCTTTATCATCTTACCAAGAACCTATAACCTTTCATTTTTTAGTTGTAACCAAACTTGGTCTCCCATATTGACTGATTTCTCTGTTCTATGTTAGTCATGCTCAACCTTGCACTTTCCTATAACTTCTTCAATATCTCCTATACTTGCAAATGAATTTTCTTAATCTTTTCAAAAAATCCTTCACTTTTAACACTTCTCCTATGATGTCTTCCCTCACTTCTCCTTTTTTGTCCATAGACCATATCCAAGGGAGATGGAAGTAAATACCTAAAGAACAGAAAGGGACTTACTAATAAAAGTATATATTGCTTTGTTATAAGAGTGTTAAATGTGGATCGAATTTTCATCCCAGGTCTTTGGATGCTTCTAATTGTAACCCTCAAAAGTTGAACCAATTTACTATTACCTACCTCTATTTGCCCATTTTTCTGTGTTGGAATTGAGCTCACTACTAAGGAGGGGGGTGGGTGAATCGGTAGTGATAGGATTTATTTAATTTTTAATTCTTTCACTAAAAAAATCAATTATTAGTGAGTCAACATCAAAGAAAAAAAAATCATGTAGAACTATTACAACAATAAAGTAAAAATATCATGAAGAATCAGCAATAAATAATGCACATAAGGGGACATAAATGTTTCTAGTGGAAAACTCCCTCTAGGGTAAAAAAACCACCTGCTATTGTTGTTGCTCAAATTTTCTATTAAGTGATGAACAAATTTGTGCGTGGAAGAGATAACACACACTAGCTGGAAGACTCGACTACTAAGACAATTCTTCTAACAACACCTGTTAGAAATAATCTTCTCTCATGACCCTACAAACACCTATTCACTAGAAGCCACCACAACCAATGAGCCTCACCCAACACTATTGGACTCTGGAGAAATGTACTTCCTATTTTGAGTTTTTGGCTAGAAATCCCCTGCCTTCTCTACATATTGTCTACTATGAAGTCTCAATGCCTTCAACACCTCCATGTGAAACCAATTTTCATGCATTTTTAAATTTGGCTCTCAAATCTGCTTAACATGAGCAACCCAACAACCTCACTAATTTGAATATGTAATATGATAACCACCCTACTCAACACAACTATAGATATAAAACATGCTAGACAAACATTGTATCACACTCTCACCCTCTCACTCCATCAAATCAACAACTCAGTATACACACAAACACAAGTATATGGAAAACTATCCACATCAATCTCCAAACCAATACCACTGGAAAATACCATGGTAATACCAATACCGAGGGAACCTATACTATGGTAATACTAATACCAAGAGCACATGTACCAAGGTAATACCAATACTAAGTTCCAATCTTCTCTGCACACACATTAATACCTGATGAGCCTCGGTATTGCAACAAGAATGTTGCAACTCCCAAGGCTACCAACTTTAATTATCAACCCTGGGTTCGTACAAACTTAAGAGGTATCGGCACTATATGTGTAGATTACAATGTGTCCTTCCTTTGATGTCATGATGTAATGGAGTGCATGTATTGAAATCAAATCTTAAACTAATTACAAAAAATGAATTTCTTGAAATGGAAACCCTAACCTATTACAAGAAATAAAGTACAAGGAAAGAAACATATTCTAATTGCATAATTATCGTGAACTAAATGTAAAAGAAACCTAACTCAACCATATTTATCACATGTGATTATTTAAACTAACTGAGCATGGAATCTGATCTAGGGAGTATTAATTGTTGCATGCATGTGCTAATTAAGAAATAAAAAGAACTCTTTTTCTTTATCGTTTCATTTTATGAATTTAAATGTTAATCTTCACTTGTTCTTTGGCAGGGGAGACAAGTATGGAGGAAGAGGGGTACAATGGTTTTGATGGATTGGAGGTCAAGTAGAGACCTAATCCTAGCTTAAATGATGATTTTTCTCAATTCGGGCTCAAAACAGGCTGCTACAGGATTTCCTACAGGAAAACTACACATTGTCTACATGATGTACTAGTTCCTATAGGATCCCCTTTTTTATTACAAGAACAAACTGAAAGCTTAGGAAGTGGTCTATAAGGTGGAATGGAGCTTCGGAAAGGTGGATAATAGAAGAATAAGGCATGGAGGTGGTGGACACTTCCCAAAACTCAAGCAAGGGCTTCAAGATGGGTGGATTTTCTCAATGGAAAAGACAATTTTTGCTTATAAAACAAGAATTCAGATTGATATTTTAGTGGATTTTGGCGACATGGATGGATGAGGAGAATGAGATGAGGTCTCCCTACAATGTAGAAGTTCCTACAACAACACACATTATTGTCTACGTCTATCCACAAATTCATCTATACATGATAAAAATTTATTAAATACGGAAAATTACTAGTCTAAAATCTAGAAATTCGAGAACGAGTGAGCTAGTAAATCTATCAAATTCCTAACCTAATCAAGTTCAAATGCAATGGGGTAAATTTTGTTATTAACTAATTTTTTTTTTTGATCTAATGCAAGTGAAATCAACTTGATTGAAGCTTGTTAGCATGCTCTAAAAAATAGCAGAAATCTACTTCTATTTGCCACAAAGGAGTTCTAGAAATCTAGATTTGGGAATAAGAAAACTAATCCAAGCAGCTCAATGATTACTATGACCTTCCAAATATTTTCCAAGAATGAAATGATGCTTGTGACCCTACAAAATAACTTACATTAACCATTTAACCCAATCCTACAACAATAAATCATTAATACTAAATGCAGAAATAGAAAGAAACAAGTATAAGAGATGCATGTGAATAAGAAGTGAAAAGAATAAAAACGAATGATACAAAAGGGATCCGAGGCTCTGGGATGGCCAAGCCCAAGGAAACTCAGAGTCCTATGGAGGATAACAATATTTAGAAGCTGAACATGACATCAATCTTCATTATTTTCATCAATACAATTACATCCCAACAAGAAATGACAGTGGAGCTGCAAAAATACGAGTTCTCTCCACAATAAGGATAATAAAAAATCTACCTAGAGGAAAATTCGACTTGGTACTTATACAAAATGATTAGGAATCATTCCCCATGAAAGGAGGAATCTTTCCCCACCAAAATCCCTTTATTAGTGGATCTGGTTCCCAATACTAGGAATCTGCATTAAATGGTAGGGAACACATTCTTAGATTTTCTCAATCATTGCAGTTCCAAAATCTGTGCCATAATTCCATAATATATTTTTGATTTATTATTTAATATTGATCCTCCTGTAGTAGGGACCAAGTCGCTAAATTATCTCTTCCGCCAAATCTTCACAATCTTCCCAATATTCTCGCAATATTCCACAAAAATAAATAATATTAGGCACAAATATGTAATTATTCATAAACCTTCCTAATGAATATATTAAAGTTAAAAATAAATTATCTAATGCAAAAAGAGAGGTTTAATATGTTGAAATATGGTTAGATGGGCCTTAATTTATGTTTAATTTAGAGGTGTGGGCCTTAATTTATGTCTAATTTAGAGGCCCACCAATACCATAATAATGATTACTCATAATTAACCCTCTAGTCACACCCACAAAACGTGAGAATCTCGACTGCAACCACAACCATAAGACTGAATCCATGCGGTTAAAGGCCTACAACTGCATGCATAAGATTGGATCCATGGGGATATGGTAGAGTATAGTGGAAAAAAAAAATTCTCAGCCCAAACCTCTGACAACTTACTCCACAAATCTTCTAGCATCTACACAACCGTCAAATCACTAGTGACACACCCTTCAACTAACAATCCAAGCATCTACCATAGTAACATAATCATATCATCTACACATAAGTAAATCTATCATAAGGCAAGTTTCTAGATAATCTGTCACACTCATACGCACTTAAGCCACTTGCAAAGAAACCATCTGCAATACATGCCCAGGTTGACATTAGTGTGAACCATTAATCATTGTAACACAACATCAATGCCAAATTTTTTGTTTAGAATGTTGTAGATATCTTCAACTTGGTGTCCATGTTTTCCCAAAGTGTACTCCAAAAGGAATTGAAAAATATCATATCCCTATTTGAGATGGTGTTCCTTGGTATCCCAAAGTTCACTTAAACACATTCCAAGAATAGGCTCCTTGTGTCTTGTCCATTTATGGTATTTTTACAAGGAATAAGAATGCACAACTTGTTGAACCTATCAACTAACAATAATATATAGTCATGTCCCTCCCTAGTTGTTGGAAAACTACCCAAAAAATCCATGGAAATGATTTTCCATGATTTGGTGGATACATGTAAGGGATGACATAGACCTTTCTTTCTTTTACTAGGCTTGTTTATACAACAAAGCATGCATTCGCTAAAATATTGAGTTGTTTAGTCGCTACATTTTGGGCTAATATACATATGTTTGTAAGTTGGAAACTTATCTTCCCATCACCAAAACATCTTGCAACCTTGGAGATGTGAGCCTCTTTGATAAGCTACAATAGTTCCCCTATAGGAGCATAAAAATTTTCTACCATGTAGAGCAAGGCATTTTGGAGATGATAGTCATCATTAATGTTACCTTCTTCTATATGAATTTTGCCTATTAGTTGTTGAAACATCTATTTAAAGTCCTCATCTTCTGTGTATGCATATTTGTATGCATCATGGGTAAAAGGATCCATGTGCGTAAGAGTTCCCAAAGTTCTTTTAATAGATGTGAGTGATATCAAAAGCATGTGCGCTAACTTATACTGGTTTCCATTCTTGTATTTGATGACTATATGAAATCGTTACAAAAGTCCCATCTACCTGTAATGTTTAGTTTGTTGTACTTTAATCCAAGATTGCAAATACTAAAACTGTTAGTGATTAGTGGGGATAATGGTTTCCTTTCCCATGAGATAGTGCTTCCACTTATTAACAACTTGAACTAGGGTATAAATTTTCTTATCATATGTAGGGTAGTTCAAAACACTTCCATTAAAAATGTTAAAATGATAGCCTATTCGCTTACATCTTTTCATCAAAACTGCTCATAGCATACCTATTTTCGTCTGCTTCCATCTTCGAAAGGATTTTGCAAATTAGGCTATGTGAGAGCTAGTGCCCGAATGAAATTTAGTTTTAGCATGTTGGATTTTTTTTTTCTAATTCTTTTCTTACAATAAACTCTTACCAGTAGTTATTATAATACATAATGACACAAATATTTCTTAAAAGGATGCTGTGAACTTATATAGTTACTATGTTACCCTAACAAATCTCCTAGCTTCACTGATATTAGTAGGAATTGTTACCTTCATGAAGGCCCCCATATTTGTAGTATGTACCTTGAATTCTCCTCCACTAATCATGTACTGCAAATACACCAATGACTATTGAGAAAACTTACATTTCTTGAGGTTTTCTACCAACTGATGTTTTTTTAGTCTCTGAGACCTTTTTGAGATGTGATATGTGATCCTCTTAGGTATATCTAAAACCCAATATGTCATCCAAATTCACTATTACAAATGGATCTAAATAGGAACATAGTACATCCTTCATCAATTATATAAATGTAGCTAGTGCATTACATAAACCAAAATACATGACTAGCTATTCATACAAAAATTTCCCTCTCTTAAAGGTAGTATTTCGAGTATATTTTTCCTTGATGCATACCTAGAGTTATCCTAACTTGATGAAGCACTTGGCATGCTACAACTAATCTAACAAATCATCAATCCTAGGAAAGGGGTATTGTTTCTTGAGTGTGACCCTGTTTAATGCTCTGTAGTCGATACACATTTTTCAAATCCAATCCTTCTTGGGTACTATAATCATAGGTGACCCACTAGGTGAAGCGCTTGGTCATATTACCCCCTTCTCTAGTAGCTACTCCAATTGTTTCTTCACTTCATTCACTTCCAAAATAGATTGTATATGTAACCCAACATTTGGTAATGGGAAGTCAGGAAACAAATATTACGCTCCACTTCTCTCTTAAGAGGTAATCTATTAGGCTCTGGAACACTATTTTGTATTCTTGCAATAACTTTTCCAACTGTTTTTGCTTATCTTTGGTGCATCCCTCCAAGGATGTCTTTACTCTTACCAATTCCTCAATTGGTTGAGTCTCTCTTAAGAAAAGAAATACATACTTTTATCTAGAATTGGTTAGCATTTTGGCTTGTTTGAACTTACCAAAGAGATATTTTCATCAAAAAACTATATGAATATTCCATAGGACAATTCATGACAACAAATATGATAAAATTATATTTTAAAATATAAGATTCTACACTATTACGTATTTGTTAGATTTATGGTTATGTAGATGTACTGCTAATAGTGCATGCATGCACGTGAATTTAAAATTATGCAGAAAATAGAGAAGAATGAAATAAAATACCGCACACACATTTGACTCAAGATATGCTTTGGGGAATCCTTTCATGAGAAAAACCTAGCTAGAAGGTGAGGTCGCTTCGCTCTCTTTCTTTGAATGGAAATATGACTACAAGTACAAGGAAGTATGGACTATAGCCCATGGGCTACTTAAATGCTCAAATCATGTCTATATGCTCTACCTCCTATCCCTCTTGGCTATTTTTTCTCATCTATGGAACAAATGTACTTGAAAGAATGGAACCCTTTTGCTCCTAGTGGCCTGGTTATAAGACAACCTGATAGCCTACGGGTAGTTAGGTTTGCCTACCTCAACTCTTAACCTGAGTTACAATATAGACTCTTATAGAGTATTCTACATCATAATCACATGGCTAGCCTATTTTTCATGAATAATGGGGGTTGACATGACTTAATCTCAAACTATGGTAGGGAAAATAGGAAGGTCAACTTCTTAGTGGCATAACTTTTACATACAAACTCTGGTTGATGTGATTCTTGCATGTTGGAAAGGTATTTGTATGTAGAATATGATTGAAAAGGTGTGGCACTAAAGCAACAAACTTTTACCCCCAAAAAATATCATTTCACACCTCAAAATGCTCCCAAAAGGTTTTAGACCTTGTTTTGCTAAATTGGGTCTCATTGGTAAAAATGCTCCCATGAGTCGATTCCTCCATCTTTTCCCCTCTGAAAACATCAAGCTTGATGAAAAATAATATAATGATTCAGTCTAGATCACACCTCTCCATTCTGCGAGGTTTTTGGTCCCCATAAGCTTTGACTAAATGAGGTGAGGAAATTATTCCTCCACCTTCTCTCTGGTGTACCATTTAACTTTGCCTGGAAGTTGTCCTTTTGATCCAGATGGATATTGGTGCCAACCCGCCTATTCCACTTGAACCCCAACATTGTTTCTTTCAGTTTCCTTAGTTTTAACATAGTTTACTATTTTTGGCAGTTTTTTGAGTCCTAAACTTCTAAAGTCATTTTGAGGCCCCAAACGATGTTTTATTGCAAAACGTTCCAAGCCCAAATCCCATGGGCAAGGCCTTGCCCAAAACATTTGTTGTCCTCAGATATATCCTTCTAACGAGGTTTTGTACACACCAAACAAGGATCATATGGCCAAATTATGACCCCGAGAAGTTGTCATTCTAACTAATCCAAAAGGGGCCTACAAAAATTTGGGGCTTCATCTCCTAGGATTCGATTTTTGGAAATTTATGGTTTTCCCATTTTTTCTCAATAATAAAAAGGCCTTTGAGCCTCATTGTTACACAATTCATAAGGCATGTAGCTATCACATATCTTCTTAGAGATAAGCTACCATCGCCCAAGATAGTTTATTTTTATCCTGCATGTAAACAATTTGAGCATTTTGTTATTAATGAATTGGTTGAACCCTTGTAATACCAGCCTCGTCGAACCCAACGAGCTCCTATGGCAAAATAAAAGAAAGGTAAGGGAGCAGGAGATCCTTCAAAATATTGCTCAAAGAAGACCTCGAGCGATAAAATAACAAGATGATGGATAACTTTTCCTCGATTCTTTAGCAGGTATCAATAGGTGAAGCATCTTCATTCGAAAACCACCTCAGAGGCACCACCCCTTTTAAGGTACAAGTTAACTGTGATTCCTATATTTGAAGGTGTCAGGCCAGGGTAACTCCAGAATGAGCGGAAGAAAAACTGATATATTATTTCATTAGAGAACTATTGTTTATATACATAAAGGAGACGGAACAATTCATCTTCTTGATGACTGTTCACGTTCCAGTTTACCCAACCGCCTTCGGATTAGGTGTGAACATTCCCCCCCTTAATCTAAAGGGATGTTGGTGAGTCCAAGCATCGTTTTGAATCTTTCAAGCTTTTCTCTTCCAAGCGCTTTGGTGAAGATGTCTGCAATTTGCTCATTTGTGGAACAATGACGGAGATGGATTGTTTTGGCCTCAACATGATGTCGGATCAGATGATATTTAGTATTGATGTGCTTAGTACGATCATGGAACTTTGGGTTCTTGGCCAACTTTATTGCAGAGATGTTATCAATCATGAGTGGAGTTGATTGTACTTGTTTTACCTGCAAATCTTCAAGAATTTTCCTGAGCCACACAATTTCTTTCGTTGCTTCAGCTGCTGCCACGTATTCTGCTTCTGTTGTGGAATCTGCTGGAACTGATTGTTTGCATGATCTCCAGGAGACAACTCCTGATCCAAGACTCATAGCATATCCTGAAGTAGATACCCCAGTTTCTTTGTCTCCATCAAAGTCTGAATCAGAGTATCCAATCAAGTTGAAGTCGTCCACCTGTGTATACTTGATTCCAAGGTTTTGAGTTCCCTTCAAGTACCTTAGAACTCTTTTTGCAGCAGACCAATGTCCCTCACAAGGCTTTTGCATAAACCTAGAGAGGATTCCAACAGCAAATGAAATGTCTGGTCTGGTAGTAGTGAGGTAGATGAGACTTCCTACAAGCTGTCTATACTTTGTTGCATCCTCAAATTCCGTTCCTTCAATAGATGTGATCTTCAAGTTTTGTTCCATTGGAGTAGAAAGAGGATTGCACTCTGTCATGCCAAATCTGTTTAACAAGTCTCCAATGTATTTCTTTTGAGAAAGAAATATGGATTTTGGATGTTGGGTTACTTCAATGCCAAGATAGTAATGAACATAGCCCAAATCAGTCATTTCAAAACTTTTTCCTAATTCTTTCTTTATGGATGCAATATAGCTTTCATTGTTCCCTATCATTAAAAGATCATCTACATATACCACAAGATATACAACTGTTTTTCCAACTTTCTTGACAAATAAAGTTGCATCATCAAGATCAAAATGTTTGAAGTTGAGTTTCAGAAGATGCTCAGTTAGTTTTTCATACCAGGCTCGTGGTGCTTGTTTGAGGCCATACAAGGACTTCACAAGTTTGCATACTTTGTGTTCATGTCCTTTCACACCAAATCCTTCAGGCTGGGACATAAAAACATTCTCTTTTAGATCTCCATTCAAGAATGCAGTTTTTACATCCATTTGATGGACTTTCCAACCGTTCTGAGCAGCTAGTGCAAAGAGTGTCCGGATGGTGGCCCATTTTGCTGTGGGGGCAAAAGTTTCCTCATAATCGACCCCTTCCTTCTGTGCAAAACCTTTTGACACAAGCCTAGCTTTGTGCTTGTCAAGTGAGCCATCAGCTTTGTACTTGTTCTTGTAGACCCACTTGCAGCCAATTGGTTTTGTTCCAAATGGAGGATCAACCAGCTTCCAAGTGCCATTCTTTATGAGGGCATCATACTCCTTCTGCATCGCTTCTTTCCATTCATCATGAGAAGCAGCTTCTTTGAAGGAAGTTGGTTCAAAATCTGTAGACAAGTTCAATTCACAATCATAAGTAACATCCATATCAACAGGTGAATTAGAGTTATCTACATCACCTCCATCTTGTCGGTTTGTATTTCTGGTTCCTGTTTTTCCAATTTCATCAGGATGAACACTTTCAAGTGTCTTTGTCAGCCACTTTGGGGGACCTTTCTGAGATGGTCCAGGCTGCTCTGTTGATTGAGTTGGGACTGAATCAAGATTGAGTCTCCCAATTCTATCAATTACATCACTTAAAGGATCATCCGGTGTTGGAGTTTCATGCAAGGGAGATTGTTCTTCAGAAGAAGATTCCACATGTTGATCTAGTATAGGAATCCCCCCTTCAAGATGTGGAATCTGATTATCAAACTCTTGAAATGATTTTGTTTTTGTGAATCTATCCAAGCGATCAAGTTGCCGCTCAACAACACTGTCAGATTTGGATGATTCAAGAAAAATGACATCTCTAGATACAAAAACTTTTTATTTGCTTCATCATAGAGACGGTATGCTTTAGAGGTGTTTGAATACCCCAGGAAGATACACTTACGACTTCTAGCATCAAGTTTGTTTCTATGTACCTTTGGTATTAAAGCATAACAGGTGGAACCAAAAATCCTGAGATGTTTTACCGAAGGAACATGTCCATACCACAATTCATAAGGAGTCTTGTTTCTTATAGCACTAGATGGACATCTATTCTTTATATATGCAGCACATAGAACAACATCAGCCCAAAACATTATCTTTACATTTTTGAAGAAAAGCATGGATCGTACCATATTCAAGATTGTCCCGTTCATTCTTTCAGCTACACCATTCTGTTGAGGATTATAAGGCACAGTTGTTTGATGTTTAATCCCATGTTGGCGAAGATAGTGTTCAAATTCATTTGATGTATATTCTTTTCCATTATCAGTGCGAATAGACCCAATATGAGATTGTGCATCATTTTCAATACATTTATGAAAATTCTTGAATGTTTGAAAAGCATCAGATTTGTTCTTCAATAAATAAACCCAACACATTCTGGTGTAATCATCAATAAATGTCATGATATATTTATTTCCATTTGCAGAAGGAACAGGCATTGGACCACATAAATCTGAATGAATGAGTTCAAGCTTCCTATGTGCTCTTGAATGTGAATCATGAAAAGACTGTTTGTTATGCTTTCCTAGAATGCAAGCATCACATTGCTTATGTTTTCTAGGAATTGTAGGCAAACCAGCAACACCATTTTTCTTTAATAAGCGGAGACTGTCATAGTTTAAATGTCCAAATCTAGCATGCCATAATAAACTTGATGGAAGTGTACCTTCTTCATGATGAGAAATATATGAGAAATGTTGTGCATGAGCAGAAGTTCCTTGCAGTTTAAGAAGTCTTTCTTCTTCTATACCCCTCATGACAAGTGAGTGGTCAGATGCCTTTCTTACCTCAAGCTTGCCATCAAACATATGAATGGAGTGACCTTGCTGGCGGATGTGGACTAGGGACAGCAAGTTTCTCTTGAGCTGTGGTAGATATAGAACATGGTCCAGAAGAAAGTCTAGAAGACCAGGTAGTTTAAGCCTGATTGTGCCAAGCCCTGATGGCTTGATTTTTGACTGATCTGCAAAGTATACTGCTCCATCAACATTGTCAGTGAAATCTTCAAAAAAATCTTTCCTATGAGTCATATGAAAGGTTGCTCCTGAATCAAGCAACCAGTCATTTTTCGAAGAAGCAAGTGAAGCATTAAACAAATCTTCATTTACTCCAATGTTACATTGTGCCTCAATATAGTGAGCGGATTCAGGTGCTTTACCTTTGTCTGTGTCATCAGTTTTACCTTTCTGCTGATTTCTTCTTTGCTCAATTTTGTCCCATGGTAGCTTCCATGTAGAAGCATCATGTGATCCATTTCGTTTGCAGCGAATGCAATGCAGATCTGCCTTTTCTGCTTGAGAATGTCTACCCCCCCCCGCCTCTGAAGTATCTTCCTCTTCCTCTTCGTCCACCTCTTCCTCTTGTAGAATCTTGAGCAGGATGCTTTTCTTTATGAGCAAGGCAAACAGTCTCTTCAGAAGATTCAGGGACTGTTTTCTTTCCAAAGGCCTTCTCTCTTTCAGCAAACTTTTTCACAAGAGACTCAAAGGTTATGTCTTTAAGATTTCCATTTGCTTGTAAAGACTCAAGATAATTGGAGTAGGTAGGATAGAGTGCCTTGAGAAAGGCAATAAGAGAGATATCCAGCTCAACCTTAGTGGATTTAATATCATGCATTATAGACTTTATTTCAGATGCAAGAGCAAGGGGATCATTATTTTTCAGTTCAAGAGTGAAGAGTTTAATCATGAGCTGAACAACTTCAAGTGCAGAATGTGAATCATAGAGTTCTTTCAGCTTTTGTAAAGCTTCAAAGGCAGTGGAATAGGATGAAATATGACAACTTACTTCTTCATTTACAGATGCTGCGATCAATGCATAGGCTTTGCTGTTCTTGTTTTCCCAAATGACAAGTTCTTTATCTGATGTAGGCTGCACAGGGTCTTTGCCTTCTTCTCTGACACACACTCCTTTCCACAACTCATTGTAGATGAGGGTGTGTTTTACCATCCGAGACCATTCAGAATAGTTCTCCTTGCCAGTAAGAACTATTCCTACCATAGAAATGATTGAATGCATTCTGTAAAAAAAAACTTCTGCTAATAAAAAACTTTTACTGATGTACAGCGAAATTGTACTCAAAAGATTTCTGTGGGAAATAACTTTGGTTGTTTAAAAATAATCAGTCATTCACCGCGAGCTCTACAAAGTTGGAGCAGCAACGGTATTAACCGCGAGCTCTACAAAGTTGGAGCAGCAACGGTATTAACCGCGAGCTCTACAAAGTTGGAGCAGCAACAGTATTACAATTTCAAAGTTCACTGAAAAGACTAAAAAATCACCATAAATCCCTATGATTCTCTAGACCTGAGCCCATAACCAGATTGACTCTCAGCCCTTACAAAAACCCCCACATTATGGAATAATGTTAGATTACACTCATAAATGATGTACTCACTAAAAACGTTCAATGCAAACCATCCCTGTGGGTGTTAACAACAAGCTCCCAAGAAGCACATAGCAAACTCACATGCCGCAACATAAATGGATTTTAAATCACTAAGTAAATCGATATGAATTGACTGCACACTACAAAATTAACCACCGGAGTGTGATACGACAGAAGTAACAAAGCCTCCATCCTTGAACGTATGATTGAATTGCTCAGGCAGGGAATGTTCAATCAAATCTGCATCATCACTTGCGCCCACGCATATTAACTTCACTTGACTTAGCTGTTGTAATAGATGCACGTAGAGAGGCTTTACTTGCACGACCAAGGATTCAAAGTTTATGATAAAATTTGAGAACTCTAGTTAACTGCTTCCCAACAAAAAACGTTCATATGAAAAAAACTTTGGAGAGGACTCGAAGGGTGTAGTAGTTTGAGTTAATGGCACTAACAGCGAGCAGAATCCCGGAAATTTCTTTGACAAAATGGAATAAATGAGCTAGCGAAGTTTCTACATCGAAATTAATAAATGATAAGAAGGGACCCAGTTGGAATGACGGGCATAGGATCCATCACCATACATGCCATGCCTCTAAGCTGCTCAGATGTCGGGCGTTGTTGCTGTGGGTAATCGAGAGAGAGGGAGAATAGCGCTGAATGTGAAGTGTCAGGCCGAGAGGGTTTGAAGCTTTCAGTGGTCGAGATACGCAAGGCCTACAGAGCCCGAGCCCTTGTTTGCCATCCCACAAAAGGCCAGACGACCCCAACGCGGCTGCCCTCTTCCAGAAGATACAAACCGCCTACGAGCTTCTCACTGACAGAATGGGAATACAAGGCATGTAATCGTTCAGAGGAGAAAAACGGTATGATAAAAACAATGCGCAGTCTCTGTATAGTTTTACAAGGAATGGGACAGAAAAATATCAAATAGCGCAGGCGTTCAAACCAGGCAGTGCGCAGTCTCAGGACAGAGGGCGCAGAGAATCAACATCATTGAGACGCAGGACAGAGGCGCTCAGGACAGAGGAGCGCTCAGGACAGAGATAGGAGTTACAACTATTTTTGGAACCTGGGACCTGTGCTCTGATACCATGTCAGGCCAGGGTAACTCCAGAATGAGCGGAAGAAAAACTGATATATTATTTCATTAGAGAACTATTGTTTATATACATAAAGGAGATGGAACAATTCATCTTCTTGATGACTGTTCACGTTCCAGTTTACCCAACCGCCTTCGGATTAGGTGTGAACAGAAGGCTAGATAGATGCAAAAGTTGTAGATAAATGGTTAAATATGTTGGAAGGATATTTTTTGGTTCATTATTGTTTCAATAGGGAAAATATTACTTTTGCACTCCTCAAAGTTGCCCCCTATTTCAAGGACTCGTGGGAAACTTACTGTGAGTAGAGGAACAAGAAGGAACCTTCATTATTTTTAGCTGCATCCACTTGGGATTCTTTCTGGGACGTTGTCAAGGAATAATATTACCCTGTTATGAATTATGAAGATAAGTACATGAAATGGACCACATTGCATCAAGGAAGGGATGAAGATGTGTTGGACTTGAAAATTAATTTTCATGCCCTTCGCACGAAGTTGGGTACCAAGGATTCTGAGCGGCATCTAGTACTCAAATATTGTGACTATCTACAAAAATACATTAATGATGAGATGGATTTCCTGGACATCTCCTTGCTTGGCATCACATACTTATATGTTGTTAAGATTGAGCAGAAATTTAAACAAAAGAAGCGAGACTTTGGATATGTGAATTTGAAGTAAGAAAAAGGCACCCCCAAATCATAAAACAAACAATAAATCCAATACAGGGTGACCCAGGATAACACATCGAAAGCGAAAGAAAATAATAGCACCACAAAGGCAAAGAAGGATACAAGAAAGTGGTGTAAGTTCCATAAGAGCCCCACTCACAACACAAGTGAGTGTTGTGCCAAGCAGTCAATGGTGAATAAGATTAAGGCTTCAGAGTCAGATGCCTGTTCTGACTCTAAGTCAAAACCTGACAAGTGGAATGACAAAGGGAAGCAGATTATCGATGGAGAGCCTAGTGCCACCATTTCCACCAATGCAGTCAAGAAGATTCAGCCCGAAGATCTAGAGGAAGTGGAATGTCTCTTCCACTCACAAATGTGGGTGAAGGGGTCTCTGTTATGGTACACTATTGAGAGTGCGAGCCAAAATAACCTCATCATAGTAGATGTTTTTAAGAGGTTGGGCCTACTGACCACACTACACTCACAGCCATACACCATCAGGTGGCTCCACCAAGGATGAGATCCATGTGTTCAGAAACAATGTTTCCTTCCCTACAACATCAAGCCCTTCACAGATGAGGTATTGTGTGATGTTTCTCCTCTTGAAGTTTATGATGTGTGATTAGGCAAACCATACTTGTGGAAGCATCATGTTGTATGATTCTAGGCCTCACATTATTATTATTACTTTGGGGAGTAAGTTATATAGGATACTGGAGGTAGCCTCGCCTACCACCATCTCTTCGATCTATAATAAGCAATGTATCAAGATCATCTCCCAAACCAGGAATTTTTTTTCTTTCTAATTTTTTCTCAAAGTAGGGGGAACATGGCCACATCCATGGCCCCCAAGAATGGTTCCTCCACACAGTAGAAGCAAGTGGATAAGGTCATGGAAGAATACAGGGACATCTTCTCATCACCCACATGGGTGCCTTTTCACTCTCAAGTCAAGAATTCAATCAAATCTAACTCCCATAGTAACTCTACCCAATGACCCAATATATTGTTGCCATTTCTATAAAATGAAGAAATCAAGTAGAAGATCCAGAAGTTGCTACAAAAATGGTACGCCTGACCAATTTATCACCTTGTGGGAGCCCGTTTGTACTTGTACAAAAGAAGGCTGGCACCTGGAGGGTTTGCATTGATTATTGGGCACTAAAATAAATCATTCTCAGGAATAGGTATCCAATCCCACCAATGGATGACCTTCTTGACTAGCTCAAGGGGTTCAAGTACTTCAACAAGATTGATTTGAATTTTGGCTATCATAAGGTTCCAATAGAACCCACAGATGTATGGAATACCACCTTCAAATCCAAGGAGGGCCTTTTTGAGTGGTTGGTCATGCCTTTTGGGTTGATAAATGCCCCTGCAACTTTTATGAGGCTGATGGATGACATCTTGCAGCCCTTCACCAACTCGTTTGTGGTTGTATATCTGGACAGCATCCTCATCTTTAGCAAGATTTGGGAAGAGCACATGCAACACATTCAGCAGGTCCTGCAAACCTTGCAGCCACATAAACTATGTGCCAAGTTGGAGAAATGCACCTTTGGCATGATTTAGGTCCAATATCTAGGTTGCATCATTAATGAGCAAGGCATGCATTTGGATTCAGCTAAGATCCAAATCATTTGGGACTACCCATCCCCAACCACCCTAATAGAGCTTCATATCTTTTTGGCCTTGTTAGTTTTTATCGGAGGTTCCTATTGTGATTCTCTCATATCACTTGCCCTTTGAGTCAAGTTACCAAGGGCGGAGCGAAAACAAAGTTTTCCCGGTCTGATTCCCAACAGAAGGTGTTCATTGAGTTGAAGCACCACCTTTTCTCTACATAAGTACTCACATTGCCAGACCTGCAACAACAATCTGGAAGTGAGAGAAGCGCATTTGACTATGCTATTGTAACCACTTGGACACAGTAAGGGAATCTAGTGGCCTACCCCAATGAGACACCTTATAATACAATTTAGAAATACCCCACCTATGATAAAGATATATATCCCACCGTGCAGACTTGTCGACAATGGAAACATTACATTTTGGGGAAGGAGACGATCATCCACATAGATTACCAACCTCTTCAGTTCATATAGATGTAAGGGAAGTTACAGAATGATTTCCATGATAAGTGGTCCACATATCTGTAACAATTCCATTTGAACATTAAATACAAGGAGGACAACACCAATCATGTTGAAAATTTCCTCAGTGGGCCACTAGTTGCAACATTGACCACTATTCTCAACTCTTGTGGCCACGAGACCTAAGGATGGTCGCAACTATACAAAAATGATCTAGGGTTCGCCACCACATACCAGATGCTAGTGGATGGCAAGCGAGTACAATACTTCCAACTCCATAACACATTTTTATGCTACCTCAAAAACCTATAATGCCCCACTTAAATCTTATCCTGCAAATTTTATTAATGTTTACATTATCTGAAAATATTGAGAAATATTGGTCTAATATAAAACTCGTGATTTCTATTATTCAAATTCCCAACTTATCTTCTCAAATTGAATCTTAGGTAGGATATGGTCTCCTTCCATTATTTCAAATAATATATATATTCATCTCACATTTGCCAATGTACCCTTATATTTACTAGGGAGAAGACATGGTCCTCTCCAACTAATTATCAATATATATATTCATCTCACATTCCCCAATGTACCCTCACATTTACTTGGGAGAAGACATAGTCCTCTCCATTTAATTATCAATATATATCAATATATATATATATATATATATATATATATATATATATATATATATATATATATATATCTCACATTCCCAAGTGTACTTTCAGATTTACTTGGGAGAAGGCATGGTACTCTCCCATTAATTTCCAATTTTATATTCATGTCACATTTCTAAATGTACTCCCAGCTCTACTTGGGAGAAGAGAAGTCAACTGTAAGGATGGATGAGAAGTTAATGACATTAATGAGAGGTGGTTGAGATGGAGAAGAGAGGGAGGGTATAAAAAGGGAAGGGGGAAGGGAGAAAAGGGGGAGGTGGGGTCTTGCTTATGATTTTGGGGTTGGTTGTGATTTTAGGATTTATTGTGATTTTGGAGACCTTAGGAACATGTGGAGGTTTCTTGGGTTGTTGAGAGGAGGGAAATATTGTTCATCTTGGTCCAAGTCATTCATCTTGGACACACACACTACATCTAGTTGGACTTGGGCTTGGAGGGTTAGGGAACCTGTGAAGGTTTCCTGGGCTAGGAATTATTTCCTAGTTGGCTAGGAGGTAAATCTAGTTGGGTCAGTCAAGAGAAGCATTCAGCAGGAGCAGCAGCAGCTCAAAGGCATCTCCACCAACCGCCGGTACAGGTATTCCTCTATAGATTACTCATGTAAATTATTAAAATGAAATGCTCACCATAAGTTATAAGGATTAGAATGTAAATGGTAAAATTTTATTTGTTTAAAAGTCTTGTAAGAAAGTAAACTATTGCCTCTTATTGCATTTAAATTCATCAGAAATAGATCTATTAGAAGACCCTAGGATAGGGCTCTTACACATGGTATCAGAGCTTTGGTTCAAAATCTAGACCCAAAGCCCACAAAACCCTAAATTCTGTTATAAAGAGCTTGTAACCCTCGTAAGGACTCATAATCCTAATGTATAGATTCTTCAAATTTTCCATCCAAAGTCCACCTTGCACCTATTTTCAGATCTTAAATCACCTTACAAATGCCATGTAAGTGCAGATCCATGAGATGGACCATGTAAGTGTGCTTCCAAAGAACCATTTTGCATAAGCTTGTATACTAGCAGCGCTGTCCTCCCATGGACACAGAAACCCATCAAAGACATGAGGTTTGGATGCCTGATTTTGCTCATTAGTTCAAATTCACTTTGACCTTTGTTAAAACCTGCATTGTTTGCATGCTAGTGTGCTGTTTATATTGATACCAATGTTGAGAAGAAGACCCACAGACATACTTATAGCCTCAGAGGTATGTTCAAATGGAATTCCATTCACGATTAAGTTATTTTCAACTCCAATGCTACAAAGAGACTCCTTACGATGCTTGGAAATCGATCAGTATGGTTTACACTCCGAGCATATGCATGCATTTCATTCAATCTGAACCCCATTTTTCTCGTAAACAATGAAACGGTTCATATTCCCAATAGCATGCTTCTGCTAAAAAAATCAACTGGGTTATCCTGCCTTGCAAAAACAAAAATGGTAGGTCGGGCTTGGGAACAGTGAATTCCCAGCCATCATCGTTCTGCTGCTGTTCTTCCAGAGGCTTCTCTGCTTCAGAATTTCAAGTGCCGATGTAGGGAACCTGTCCTTCAGTGACCAGGGAACGAGACTACGTGGCATTCCCTCGCCCGCCTGACCTTTGGTGTGGCCACTCTGCACTCTGAAATTCCTTCTGCATCTTTTTTATTTTCTGAGTAGAAATATGTCTATGGGCCTTTCCTCAAAGAGTAGGTTTACCCATTTGTACATAACCTCCGACTTAACACCTAATTGACTGTTACTGTGTCATCATCCTCGACAGACTCCACACTTGTATTCTGGTGACCTAGAAGAATGTCACTGCTTTCTGAACTATGAGTATTCGGAGAACGCATTAGATTTCATGCGGCAACCATCTGGATTCAAAGTTTTCTCATTACCCTTTCTCCGCCGTTTAGGAGAGGAAAAACCACAAGCAAAAGCCTCCAATGCTTTTGTAGTCAAGGGGCGGACCCTTGTGCTTTGCCTTCGTACATTTCCCTGTAGAGTACTTTCATTGTTTTCTTGTGGCTTGATAGAATGGCTTTCATCTGGATCAGGACTTGAGGACTGTGCAACTCCTGGATTATTAAACACTTCCTGAGAATGCCCAGAATTTGCCTCAGAATAAGAAGTTTCTTCAGACTTTGAAGCTTGTGAGACCTGACTGCTTATATCTGAGACAGAATTGATCTTCATGTTTATTGGTTGATCATAGGGTAGGTTCAAATCAGGCACTATCTCAGGTGTCAATTTGCATATCCTAGAATTCTGAGAATTGTTATTGATCTTATTTCCAGAAAGCGAATCTGTACTCAGAGAAGTAGTATTGATGCTTCTCCCGGCACTTGCTTGAGTTGAAGATGGTAGGGATATGCTTATTTCTGATGGACTGGCACCTAAAAGAGGAGATTCTTCCTTGGGGTCAAATTTCAGCATTGTTGTTTGATCTTTTGACTCACAATATTCTACCAAACTAGCAGCACTTTTATCCTCTTTGTATTTTATACAGGTAGTTAGTTCCCTCTGCTTCAAGGGAGAGAGCAGGCAATCCCTCTGATCAGGGGTTGGTTCCTTGCACATTCCAAAAATCTCATTCCTCTCACCCGAGCTTTCATGATCAACTACAACACGGGCTGACTTTTCCAAATTACAGTTCAATGAATTCCCCTCTGCATAATGTGTGCAATGTTTCCATTGCTGAGATGGTAGTATTCCTAAATTGTCTGTATCTTCTGTTTCCCACGACACAGTTTGAGACCTATCAGAGCCATCATCCAGAGGCAACGTCACTCTTTCTCGTATCCTAGGTGTTCCTACTCCTTGTGATGTTAGACTGGTGTCAACAACTGTAAATATAAAGGATTGTACTTGTTTAGGTTGAAGATAGGAACAGGGATGGCCTGCATGCCCATTTTCTTTATCTGCATTCTCAGAAGTATGGAAGCATTCTGGCTTCACTTCGACTCCTGTTATACCATGTGTGTCTAGTTCAAGCAGCCTTGGATCTGATGCCACCCAGCTTAAAACCTCACTAACAGAATCAAAATAATGAATTCCTTTTGTTAGATCTTTTCTTGAAAACTTCTGTACACCAGGGATCAGAAACACTAAACGCTGCCTCAATTCATAGGCACCTTTGTCGGGTTTCTCAGAATGCCATCCCTTTGCCAAGAGACGAGGCCACACTGCTTCCCAAAATAAGTCATCTGCTTGAGCTTTGCTAAGCCTAAAATATCCAATTACAAACTTAATAATCTCTTCAGTAGAAAGCTCGGACCATGCCTTGCCTGTAGGAATTTCATAACGAGAAGTGCTGACTGGGTTTGTCTTTGTTGGGTGTATGACAGCCGCAGTAAGATCTTCCTTGCCTTTGCCAATTCCCACGGCTTGAACAAGTGCATTTGGTCCTGCTAATGCTTTCAGCTTTGCAACAAACTCTTCCATAGAAACTCTTCCATCATTGAATGCCTTTGTTACCTGTTTATCAGAAAAACCTGTGAGACCCTATAGCTGTAAGAACATTCAAAATATCATAATAGTAGTAAGGCAATATACTTTGCAACTGGGAGACTTTTTTTTGAAATGTGTTTCATAATTGTATTGAGCAAAAACATAAATCGAGAATATTACGAAAATAAGGACAGCAGATAGGCTATCACCACAAAATTGGATCAAGGGATAAAATATTAAAAGACAAAGCCCAAAATCTAAAACCAGACTCCCAAGAACAGCAAATCCCAATGAGAGACAAAACATGGGAGAGGCGAATGAGCTTCCCTTTACAAATCCCTGGGATTTCATACAAGGAAGAAGGCTGAGCCTGGAAAAAGTAAACAAAAACATCCCTTTACAGCTTCTTGGGCAACATACAAGGGAGCAGCATGTGCCTACGCAAGAAAATTCCTTAAAGTTCATAACGCAGATCTTCAAAGGCATGTCCACATGTTTCTCATCATAGGTTAATTTGTGAATGTTGTCCACATGTTTCTCATCATATGTTAATTTGTGAACGTTGTCCACATGTTTCTCATCATATGTTAATTTGTGAACGTTGTCCACATGTTTCTCATCATAGGTTAATTTGTCATTTAGGTTAAATCTATTGCAGAACCAAGAAGATTAATCTGATCCAACTGGATTATGAAATTCAGTTCATATGTATCAGTTACAAGATGTATCATCACATCATAATGCAAACTCTATTTGCACCCCAATTAAACTAAATTGGTGTCATGGAAATTAAAATGTCATATCAGCATTCCATTGTTGTATTATTAACGACAGCATACCATTTTTACATTTACACAACAAATTGAATTTTTGACGAGAAACCTTTACCTCTGGGATCTCATGTTTCAAATGCTCAGGTATGTCAGGAAAAAGGCGTGCCAACAATTCCTTTTGCCGCCATCCAGAGAAAATGCGCTGGCCTTGGATACACTTTCTGCTTCTTGTCTTTCTAGATTCTGCCCATCTGCAATATGACTCTGTATTGAAGAACTTGCCGTAATAGTGTGCTAATATATCCCCCATTTCTTTAGTTTCCACAAATCTTTTCACTGCTTTAAGATTTTTCCCAAAAATATACAGCCCAAGTATGAATAAATCTTCCTCACTTTTACTCCAGGATGCACTCGGGCTGCCAGGCACTATCATGTAACCTTTTGAGCTTGCGTCTTCCCCCATATTATGTATTCCTTTCTGCTGAACCTGGCAATTGGAATCAATGCAGTGCTTGTGTAAGTCCAAAAAACCAACTTTTATCTTCTTGACCATCTTGCAACCAACCCTGCCCCTTTTTCTTCGATGCCCATCACAATAGGAAGAAGTATCAAGCACAGTATTAGCTGCCACAGTAGATTCTGTCAGGGTGTCCTCTGGTCTTGAGAAATCTGTCTTCAAACCTGTAATATTCATATGGTCTTCTCTGAGTTGGCCACTGTTACTGATCACATGGGTACATTGATCATTTTCCAGTTCAGATAAATCAACCTGACACAATTCACAATCTTTTTTTATGGCTCCAACTGGGGAAGACTGCTTTGAAGGGAACTCATTATCTGAGAGTGTTCCATTTCCAAAAGGAAAAATCTATGTGGAAGTTAGTTATCAATAGCTACAATACTCAAAGAAAGCAAGCAAACTGCCGCAGTAATCCATCAATCATAATGATTTTATTTGTTCCTTGGAAATGTCTAATTTTGGAACACCAGTGTGTGAGTCAGAGGAAAGATTACGAGAACACAACAAAGTTGAATAGATTAGGGAGGTGTGCTTGGTTGGTGATATTGAGAAAATCTTAAACATAGAGAATGCATAATAAAATTGACCAATTGGAGGAGCATAAACACTTTGCATGGCAACATCCTTAATATTTTCCCCACTAATGGGAGAGCCGCATTGTAATGATGTACATATGTGACTAACTCTATATGTGAATTGTATGATAGATGATTAGGCTCAATTCTGTTCAATAAATTGAAGAATCCCTTCAATGCCTTGAAATAGGAAATGAATATCAGTGATAGATGGAAAATGATCAAGTATGGATTACTTTGGGCACTCTATATCAATTAGTGCCTCCTAGTCATGCCTCTCCTGAACAAGGGAAAGAAAAGGCCTCAAGGGAGGTAACACTGGAATAAGATCAAAGGATAACCTCCCAAGTGAAGTGCGGGAATAAGGGTACAATTATGAGTGGTTAATATTCCAACTTAGCCTATGATTCATATTAGAATGCGTTTAACATTAAATGAAAACACATGATTACATAAATGGTTAGTGTACCTTGTTGATGATTGTTGCTGGAGCATGTACTTTTGCATACGCTTAAGTGTCTAAGCATGCAAAAGTTGTCCAAAATCTTCTTAGGATACTAGCTCAAGTATTGAATGAGTTGCTTTGTTTAATTTAGCCTGAGTCTAGCTTAGGAAAGACACATAATTAATTATGTTGGATACCGAGCTAAAGAAAATTTGGAAAAGTAAAATATTTACTTAAGTGATTATGTTTTAGTCTCAACCGTTGATTTTAATCTTGGCCGTCCATCATTTCAAAGATTAGCGTTAGTGATTTTGCTCAATGAGAGAAATTATAAAGGCAAGGCTAAGAAGAGGAGAAAGGCACACCATACAACGACACAAGACATTAAGAAATAGATTTTATCATGAGGAATGAGATACTTAAGTGTCCTAAGTCCGAGGAAGGCGCAGGGGTGCAGCATAGAAGATCTTGCTCATCCAAGAAGATCAAGGAAAAATTTAGGGCTTGATCAACTGGATAATTTTAGGGTATGTTTTATATGTATTTTCCTCAATTGGGCCATTATCCTAGGATGGGAGCCCAAGTAGGTTCTGATTAAGATTTAATGAAGAGTTGTTGATTGGGGAATATTTGTGTGTCAAATGTATGATTGGGACTGGTTAGTATTTTATTTCTGTTGAATATTTTTTTAAGAACCTAGTTGTGCTTTTATTTAGTATATCTGTGATAAATTTTCTAGGAATTAGGTGCCAGTTTGTTGGCTTAAAGAAAAAAAATTTAACATACCTTTTGATCGATGGCCCACCTTCCTTCAAGAAGCATGCTAGATGGGAGAGAGCACTAACTGGAGCATAGGCGGAGAGCCCTGAAGTAAAGCTATCTATGTATCATCATAGGGTTGTTGGTGGCTAGCTAACCAAAGGGGACAAAAATTATCTTCTATGGGTTGCCCACTTTTGGTGGGTAACGGGAACCAAAAATAAGCATAATAGGCATGGGGAGCCTAAAGAATGTGTCCAACAACATGGGACTTCCTAGCAAAGGGAAGGTCCTTATGATGCTAAACTTGCAACTTGCTCTAATGTGTTAAAGACACCAATCCCACATAGCCATTAGCCACAAAGCAACTTGAAAAGGGATACCCTGCAATAGGAGTAGATTCCAACATGTCATCTAGAACATCAACCATTAATGCATATAGATAAGTATCAAGGGGGGCACCCCTAGTGAATGGATTGATGCAACAACATTATTGCTTGAGACAAAGACAAGAGCATTGGTGAAGAAGACACTAACCATAGCCACACAACATAGGCCAAAACCAAGGCAAAATTTAGATCAAAGTCACTTAGTATCTTCAAACAGTCAGAAGTACTTGTGATATCAGTAATATAAAGGTACTATTGATGTAGGAATGATACTGCTATTGATGTTTGTCAGTTGAATAATTATTGTTTATAAGTTGTTGTTAAACAGGAAGAGCATGTGAGAGAGAGTTCTCGTGCGTGTGTATTGTTGGGATTTGGTGATTGGAAGTTTGTTGATACAAATTGTAGTGTGATATTGTATCATCTTAAAATGAGTAGATTGATGAAGTATGTTGATCCAATGACTCTGATGATTCATTATATCTCTGTTATCTGAGAAGATGCATGGAAACTATATGATTATGATTGGATGACTTTGGCACCTGAACCAAAGAATTAATGATAGGAAAGTTAGCAAGTTGCAGATAGATTGATTGTTATGGGCAAGGTCACTTTCCCGACATTCAGAGGGATCTATGGTCAAGCTATGATGGTTGGTTTGTGAAGATGTAGCTATTCTATTTCAACTTGTAGCCCAAGTTCATGAATTGTATAGTTAAGTATGCCACATCACAATGATTAAATTTGGCTGAAGGATGTGTCACTTGAACAAATTCTGTAATGGTCTCAGAATTCTGATTGAAGAATGATTTGAACTATTTTTTTTACATTGAAAATTGCAGTTTTGTTCCCACTAATCTATACCTAAGGTCTTTGTTTTGATGCCAACCTCAGTGTCTATTAAATATATGGATGGTGTGAACAATATTTGCATTGAAAATTGCATTTTTGAGCTAGTAATTTACACCCTAAATGTGTCCCAATCTAAAGAATGTAGTTAGTTATATTTTACATATGAGGGTGGCTTTTAATTCCGTGCATAATAGATTATCATTATTCTTATTTAAGATATAGTAGATTTTCCATTCGGATAGTAGGATTATCTTTCAGATAGTATATTTGTCATTCTTCATGGAGGAAGTCATAATAACAAATCTCGAGTTTGAGAAGTAAACGACTAGGAAGCATGGGAATTCAGATTAGGATGTGTTGAAATATCCTATATGTCTCGTTAATGATTATTCTATGGGTGGTATAATTTTCTAGTGAAAACATAGATTGAATACTATGGACTTGTGTAAGGCTTATTGTGATAGTTGTTTTTAATGATCTTAAATTAAATGAGAAGATCAATTCGTAGAGAATTTGGGATTTTAGAATGGAAGCTTATTTAGTCAATAAAAGACCCGTGAAAATATTAGGATACACTTTTACCCTTATTCTAGTGTTGAATAAAAATGTCGTCAAAAACAATGTGTCTCTAGTTTTGGACAAAAGGACCCTCAACTTTCTTCGCAACTTTTGTGGTCACTGGCCACTTATGAAAGGAGTAGGCATCTTTAGAAATGCAGTGCCATTTAGAGGGGAAATACTAATAGCAGCAGGGCAAAGGAAATTATTCCATTCGTTTATTTATTTCTCATTTGTCTGGTCATATTGTGAGCTGCAATATATATTGTGAAATTGTTTTAGTACTAGTAAACAATGATTAAATATATAAAACCTTTGACATTTAGAGGACATTTCTCTCAATTTACAAAAAAAAATAAAGTATGAAAATCCTGAGGGAAACAGTTTCTGAAGTTGAGTCTTTTATTTTCAAGTTAACTAATTCGTTTGGAAGATGAAAAGCCAACAAATTGGAAGAGTGAGACTAAGGTATTTATACTAGTGCCTTCTAGTAGAATTGATAGTGCACTAATCAGTTGCTTGCCAATATTTTGGTTTTGGTACCACCTTATAGCATATTCAGGTTCAAATGCTATTTTCCATGGGGACACTAAATCTGTTTCAACTCTAATTATTATCAAGGGGTTCCACAAGGTTGTCACATGAGCATCTATGATGCCCATTTTGACTTAGACAACTACCTATGTTAAGGTTCTATTTTGCAATTCCATGTTATTTATTTATGAACATTATGTAATATTGATGCATTGGTTTGACACGTGAAACTACTTATATTAATTAGTTGATAGATTTGATATTGATGATAGAAATGGTTGATGTATGTCCTAAATGTATGACTTACTTGGTGATGATTTATCTAGTACATGACTTATTAGAGCTATTGTTGTTTCATGTATGGCTTAAGTGGATATGATTTATCTAATGAATGACGTAGTGAAATTATGATTGTTTCCAGTATGAACCACAAAATTGACACATGGATACTAGACTTAATGATGTGATGATTATATGTCTTGTTGTTATATAAATGCATGAATGGGAGCTAACCGTAGGGGGAATAAACTATATCATAGCCGAGATCTACTCTTCCATTAAGGGAAGGTCAAGACATCTCATGGGGAAGGTATAATGTGCATTGTTATACTACATTTGATATCTACTTGATATGCACTCTTATGACAACAAGTAAAATGCAAATGACAGGTGGCAAGATGACCTGACTGGATTATTTGATGACAAGTCCAACCAGCTCTGTAGTGTAGTCCGTGTTAGGGCATTGACCCTAGTTGTAAGGAGGGGTGGAGGCATTTCCCACCGTGTATCCTCTGAAACCTAGAATCGTGGGAGGGCAGTGGTGGACATGCTCCCCTAGACGTGTGATGATGATTGCCAATTTCCTGCCAGGGAAGTTAGGTCGATGTATTCGACACTTCCACCATGTCGGTTTTATCAATGGTTAGTATGGTTGTTGCCACTGATAAAGCAGCGAAGGATGGATAGGGTGGGAATGGAAGTAGGTCAGGATGGATAGGAGGATATAGATCAGTTGGAGACTCTTAATGGGAAGTAATGTCATTGTCTGACATATCAAATTTTACTTCTATAACTCTCTCTGGTTTGCTATGCTTTCAAACTCCTTGTATCTTTTCATTCGAACTTCGAGACAAAGTTTTTTTGAAGGAGGGGTGTATGTAATGCCCCACTTAAATCTTATCCTGCAAATTTTATTAATGTTTACATTATCTGAAAATATTGAGAAATATTGGTCTAATATAAAATTCATGATTTCTATTATTCAAATTCCCAACTTACCTTCTCAAATTGAATCTTAGGTAGGATATGGTCTCCTTCCATTATTTCAAATAATATATATATTCATCTCACATTCCCCAATGTACCCTCACATTTACTAGGGAGAAGACATGGTCCTCTCCATTTAATTACATCTCACATTCCCCAATGTACCCTCACATTTACTTGGGAGAAGACATGGTCCTCTCCAACTAATTATCAATATATATATTCATCTCACATTCCCCAATGTACCCTCACATTTACTTGGGAGAAGACATAGTCCTCTCCATTTATATATATATATAGATATAGATATATATATTCCTAAATGTACTTTCATATTTACTTGGGAGAAGACATGGTCCTCTCCCATTAATTTCCCAATTTTATATTCATGTCACATTTCTAAATGTACTCCTAGCTCTACTTGGGAGAAGAGAATTAAATTGTAAGGATGGATGAGAAGTTAATGACAATAATGAGAGGTGGTTGAGATGGAGAAGAGAGGGAGGGTATAAAAAAGGAAGGGGGAAGGGAGAAAAGGGGGAGGTGGGGTCTTGCTTATGATTTTGGGGTTGGTTGTGATTTTAGGATTTGTTGTGATTTTGGAGACCTTAGGAACCTGTGGAGGTTTCTTGGGTTGTTGAGAGGAGGGAAATATTGTTCATCTTGGTCTAGATCATTCATCTTGGACACACACACTAAATCTGATTGGACTTGGGCTTGGAGGGCTAGGGAACCTGTGGAGGTTTTCTGGGCTAAGAATTATTTCCTAGTTGGCTAGGAGGTAAATCTAGTTGGGTTAGTCAAGAGGAGTGTTCAGCAAGAGCAGTAGCTCAAAGGCATCTCCACCAACCACCGGTACAGGTATTCCTCTATAGATTACTCATGTAAATTATTAAAATGAAATGTTCACCATAAGTTATAAGGATTAGAATGTAAATGGTAAAATTTTATTTGTTTAAAAGTCTTGTAAGAAAGTAAACTATTGTCTCTTATTGCATTTAAATTCATCAGAAATAGATCTATTAGAAGACCTTAGGATAGGGCTCTTATAAAACCTTTGTGTTCCTTCAAGCGAGCATGAAAAGTTGATTTGGGAGGCACTCTATAGTAGGGTCGTAGGACACTTTGTTGTGGAGAAAACTATGGTAGTACTACAAAAGTATTTTAATTGGCCAAAACTCTAATAGGATGTTGGAAAATATATCAGATCCTTCATTCCCTATGCCATCACCAAGCCAAACATCAAGAGGAGAGGCCTATACACCCCTTTTCCTACTCCCAGCCAACCTTGGGAATCCATCTCCATGGACTATCTGTTTGGCCTCCCTTCCACCAAGCACAGTAAGGACTGTGTATTCGTAATTGTGGATAGATTTTATAAGCTGGCTATATTGGTAGCCTACAAGAAGAGTATTACAACAGAGGACACTTCCAAACTCTTCTTTGAACAAGTGCATGTACATTTTTGGATCCCACAGACCATCAAATCAGATTGGGATAGCAGGATCTTGAGCACATTCTGGTCGATCATGTTAAACATCATTTTGTCGCATTAGGCAAATGACCATCGGTTTGGATCTTTCGCTATCCACAAATGTGTCCCAGAGCATTCCTTGCCAAATTTGAATCTAAATCATACCAAAGAAAGTGGATTTCCTAGATTCCATGGTACAAAACCTTGTTTTTGGCTACCTGCATAGTTCCCTAGTTGATTTCTACACATATGTAGAGAAGGCCATTAATAGTTGTGCAAAAGTATGCACTGCCTTACACTATGACTTGCGAACATTACTTGAAGTACGTAAATATAAAAAGTAAATTCTATAAGCATTGTTGGTATCATCTATCCCAACCAACAAGCTTCAAATGGGTGCCTATTCAATACTAATCCCTCCCATCATGGAGTAAATCCCCTTCGTTTGTGGAAGCTCTATCCCACTAATAATGAATCTCATCCCTTGGAGAATGGATCCAAAACTTCCCATGCTTGGCCTATAAAGCTACTACAGGTCTGAGGATTGGGGGAGGACTATTGGAAGTAGGTTTATGCTATTGAGATTAGGTTGGAAGGATTTTCTTGCAAGGAAGAGAGTTGGAGATTGTAGAAGGGACTTGTAACATCAAGGTTGTATGGTTTTAAGTATTTTCTCTAGTTTTAAGAATATGCAAGTAACTGCTCTTCATCAATTACATCTTCATTAATTTAATTTATAGGATTCCTTGATCACCTACATAGGTTTTGGTTGCATATTTATCATTTTATGATATATAATTGGTTAATTAGTTCATTTATCTCTTTGATTATATGTCGTATGCTTTGATCTCTTGTTTGTCTTTGTCTATTCAGATCTCTTTTAGGATGCTATGGAGAAGTTGTCAGGAATGACGAGAGGGAATCTATATCATCGAGGAGCAAGTGGTTGAAAGCGTTGAGGGACTTCATCAATTATTTCGTTAAATCGGTAAGAGGCCTCTATCATTTTATTTGTTTTCAGACAATAAGAGTCTAGAGAAAAGTAGCAGTTCATGTTTGTTTGTTACTAGGGTTCTTTGAAGTCTAGGGAGATCGCTCTTGTTCGTAAGAAGGATTAGTCCACATAACAGAGCCTCTAGTCATTATTGGACACCAAGCTCACCAAGTCAACTACATTCCATCCACAAACTAATGGCTAGACTAAGGTTGTCAACATGATGATAGTGCACACATGTACAACTCCAAGCATCCACGAACCTAGGATGAGAGCCTTCCCTATGTGCAACACAACTATAACAAAGCTCTCCATAGCTTGATAGGTTGTAGTCCCTTTCAAGTGGGTTTGGTATTTCAACCATTGTGTTCGATTGATGTTTCCATGCCTAATGTGACTCCACAGGCAGAGTCTACACATGTATAGTCTGAGGTTGATAAAGAAACCAAGTTCATTGAACGTATCCAACACATCCTCTAGCAGGTTCACAACATCTTGGATAAAGCCAATTCAATTACAAACAACAAAATGATTAACATCGGGTGTGACATAAGTTTTAGGTGAGCGAAAATTTTGGTTGCATTTGTAGAAAGAATGCCTTACCAGAGTCCATCAAAAACTTTGACCAATTCAATATGAGCCTTACACCATCACCAAGGTTGTCGGAGACAACACTTTCGAGCTTAGAATTACCCCATTCCTTGGCTTGCGCTTAGTGTTTAATGTGGATCTCCTTCGGCCATACTTTCCACCATTGTTGGACACATCATATATTTCTGAGCAACTGACACCAAAAAAGCTCAACCCAAATTGCATGGAACAAGCCACAATTGATTGGATCATGGACACATAGATTAAAAACAATCACCAGTATAGGATCCAACTATATTGGGTTGTCAAAGCTAGCCAGCTCCTGCACCAAGGAAAGTGGCTCACCAAGGACCACGTTTAGTAGAAGTTTCCCCATCTCATGGAGACACTCAATGCAATGGGGACCATTGCTTCCTAAGGGGGGAACATAGATCTAGGTAGATATTGGTGGACGCCCACCTATTCCATTTGGACCCCCAACATTGTTTCTTTGACTTTTCTGAA
The DNA here is from genome assembly GCA_031772625.1 of Pinus tabuliformis. Classification (NCBI taxonomy): domain Eukaryota; kingdom Viridiplantae; phylum Streptophyta; class Pinopsida; order Pinales; family Pinaceae; genus Pinus; species Pinus tabuliformis. The sequence goes on from CM062818.1 coordinate 1,483,227,207, forward strand.
TTATAGCATAGTTTACTATTTTTGGAATTTTTTTGGGTCTTAAACTTCTAAAGTCGTTTTGAGGCCCTAAACGACATGTTTTTGAAAAATGCAGCAATCTTATAGACCATCAATAGGGGAGTTCCTAGAAAATTTGGTGTCCTTGGATAGATATTTCTAACAAGGTATCATGCACACCAAATAGAGATCATATGGCCAAACTACGACCCCAAGGATTTGGTGTTCTAACTAATCCTAACGGGACCTACAAATGTTTGGTGATTCATCTCCTATGGTTAGGTTTTTGGATGTTTAGGGATTTCCCATTTTTGTTTCAATTATAGAAAGGCCTCCAAGACTCATTTTAACACATTTCAGAAGGCATGTATCCATCACATCTATTCTCAGAGATAAGGGACCATCGCCCGAGCTATTTTTTTTCCATTTCACATGTAAATAGTTTGAGTATTTTGTTATTAATAAATTGAAGTTTTGTTTTCGCGGTAGCTTTATGATTTTGTTTAATTTTGTATTTCATTTTGTTCCTTCATACATCTAGATCATCTTTCAACTCAATCTACCAAAGGTCATGTTTCCCTAATCTTGTAGTTTTAGACCTCTTCTACAAAATTGTATCTCCTGTCAACTCTGCTTGAGCATCTGGTGCCAAATCCTCCACAAAAGGTAGGACCTACTCCTCTTCCTGATTTAGCATGGAAGGATCATATACTTTCAGATTCTTCACATTCACAATTGAGTAAATGTGTATATATGGTGGTAAACTGAGTTTATAGGAATTATACCTTTTTTAGTATCTCAAGTTGATATTGGTGGCCTGAAAAAATGGCTCAGATCTCACGACCACACCCTCTGAATTCGGAAATTTCGGTCATAACCACATGGAAGTAGGCTCATGCATGCGGTTATATCCTTCTAACTGCACTGAAGTTGTGTTGTGTGTGTGGTTGGGGAGTTTCCCTTGAGAAAAAAGTTCCATCTCAGGGATTAACCATATGGAGTGGTTTGCAAGCTCCTGAGTGGTCTGTATTCCCTGAGGGATGTTTTTTTGTTGTCGATTTGTTGGCCCCACTTCCGTAACTAGATATTGGAGTTCAGGTCATGTCATAGTGACACTAGTTTCATGTTTACCATGGAGAGGTTGTAAAAATGGGTAAATGTGGGAGGAGGTGTTACACCAACAATCTAGTGTACATCGACAAGGTGCTAGAACTCATAGGAGTATTGGCAGGCCTCTTTAATCAAGTGATTAAATTTAACTAGGTTTATACAGGTTCTATGTTAAATATCAATTTGAACCAAGTTAACAAATACCCTAGTCAACCTAATTCTAGGATTGGAGGGATCATTTAACTTCAACCATCATGTCTAAGGCTAATTATTAGGTATGCCTCATTTAGAGCATTTGATAATTCAAACACACATAAATATGTGTTTTTTCACTTGTAAATGGTTTCATATTTTAGGCAAGTTTTCACCAAACTTGTCATTTTATTCTTTTTGAGATCGAATTTAGTATCATGGTTCTCATGACTTGAATTACTAAAAATTTTGACAACACTTTAATTCTTATCATTTATTGTAATTCATTAATTTGTATCGATGATTGATGTACAATTGAACAATCTTGGGAATTATGATTTGTCATCATACTTAGATTGTTCATTGTTCATTGTTACCTACATACACCAATTTATTGTTCATTCAATGTGTTGATGTTACACTTAGTTTCTTAAGTACACACTTTTCTAGCCAACCATTTGTGACATTGATTTCAATTAAGAAGCACTTAATCACTTCTACACTTCTATTAACAATATATTATTGAACTTATACAAAGTTGATTGTTTATAATAGTAAACATTTTGTCATGTTAATCCATCACTAGCTAGACATTAAAGAAAAAAAAGGTTAATAACCCTCATATCTCATCTCTTTTCAACTTTGTTTACTTTTATACACTAGCCCAAATGGTCCTAAAAAATAGATAGAATTTTCATTAGACATCAGCGAATTGTGTGGAAAGACACTTTCTACAATCTAGTATGAAGGAGATGTGTAATGATTCATTTCCTAACATGGAGTTAATAGGTGACTATTAATATGGAGTGTCATGGAGTTGACAAGTGGCGTATTAAGAATTTTTGTAGAAATATCTTGGCTCTAAATTTATTGGACTAAAACTGATCAAAATTCTAGGAATATTTGCGCCTATTAGGATTTTATCGCTTTTGAAGCATGGTGGTTGAACATTTTTATGATGTGTTGCTTAGTATGAGGGAGATATGTAATTCCTTTCATTGTCAACATAGAGTTAACATTTTTCAATTAAAAAAACCAACAACCTCTATATTAAATAAAATTTGTTTACATAGTCCATAGTTCTATAACCCACAAGATTATTACAACATATGATCCAATGAAAGATAACACATTATCACTCATATACCAAAATAAAAATATTCAAAATGTCCATAAAAGACACCAGATGAAGCATACAAATTCAACAAAAAGCCCAACCCATCTTTAGCACACATCAAGGTCACTACGAGCCAGTGCGCTTTGGTGGAAAGAGATATAAATCCAACAAAATTCTACAACCAATTTGAAACTAGACTACAATCAGGTCACTAACAGCTAGCTTGCTCTGGAATATGTTAAAACTACTTCCATGATTAAATTCAATATCCTGTGTTTCCATCCCATATCCGATGTCTAAGGCAAATAGAGAAATAACAAGTAAACAAATATATCCCATATATGCCAACTTGAAAAAAAAAAAAAAACTATGTGTGTGGATTCTATCAACATAAATTCAATTGAGATCTTGTCATAAAAAAAGATAGTATAGCGTTTACATGTGACATATTAAATATGTCTTAATTCTAAACCTATTATGCATAAAGAGGGATCAAAATTTGATGAAATCTTTACACCTATTCCACTTAATTTATAATAAATTCACAATTAAAATAAATTCTAATTAGTGTAAGATTTATAATTTGTGTTAAACTATATTAAATCATTATGTTCTTGATTGCGTTGAATCCATTTCTGTCATAAAAAAAACTTCCAAACAAAATTACAACCTTGGTAGACAATACCATTCTTAATCACCAAATTTGTATCTATATTATCTATTTTATTATTCAATCGGTTTCCATAGTGTGAAGTGTGATCCACTCTCTTTTCTTTCCATCAAAATCCTATTTTCATTTTCTTATTCAATGACATTAATCCCGGTGCTTTTTTTATTGTTAAATCGCATTACATATCCTCTCATCGTTTATTTTAACTTTCTTCATCGTTCCCATATATAATGGAGAGGACCAATATCCCTGAACGCTTCATTCATTGGACTTTGAATCAAACCTTTAAATCGCTCAACCAAAGTGGGATATGACACAACGACTCTAAAATTCTAAAACCAATGTAGACCATAATGACTTTGGACATAAATCCATGTCATATTGAGAGTCGCGGTGAGCGACCTTAAAATCATACTAGCCTGCAATATGTGTGTGTGTCCATTCATGTTATCCTTGCAGCTGCCCTGGCAACTGGTTCTTGACAACAGACCCTCCATTTTGCAAGAACCTTTGCAAAAACTAAATTTGGAAAGAAAAAAAAATTAGGCATAGGGCAATTAACTTCCATAAGAAAACAACAGAGCTACGACTCAAGACGAATAGATGGTTATAAATTAATCACGATAGACACATGGTTTGAAATAAAAGATAATTGTCCCAAGTGAAATATATTCACAAGAGGAGCCCAGAGAAATATGAATATCCAATGTCAATGATATTCTCAGTGAACCCACACGTACTACTGGTGGGTTTCTTCCTTGTTAAGAGTTTGATTTGGTGTGAATATATATATATATATATATATATATATATATATGTTGAGCATAAGGGGAAGTGAGATATTTTGGTTTGAGTATTTATGAAAGCAGTTACAATACTTTAATGTGAGTAAAACGGTGCTTTGAGGCCTAGGTGTCATCTAAGATTGGGTGATTTAATTTGAACAGTTTAGAAGTCTTAAATGCAAGTTCTTTATTAACACTAGAGGTGTCTTGTGGTTATTCTATTGTGATGGTGTCATCTCTTGTGCGCCAAAAACAAATCTTCATGAGCTCTAGCAGTACCAGAATCCAGAGGAGATTTTCCCTGCAATAAACTCCTTTGATGATGAAAATGAAATGCAGAACGATGTTTTCAATATCTTGCCCATGAAATTAGTCCCATTAGATATTTTCTTTGACGTCAACAATTATGAAGACAAAAGGATAAAAGGAATTTTTATAGTGCAAACCAATTTTATAGGGATTTTTCCCAATTACGTATTGTTATTTCATTTCTTCCCAATTCGTATTTAACAAGAATTAGGCAGAAATTTCTATGTAGAATTTGGAATAAGGAACAAATTTGGAAAAGGAAAGAAATTTCAATTTCAATTTCAGATATTGAAACAATATCAAAATACCCAAGGATCAGACTGCAAAGCTAAACAATCCTTCTACCAAGAGATCACAAGATGAAGAATGAAGAGAAAACACACTTCATTGCTTGAGAAATGAGTTATACATGAACCTAATTTATAGGAACAATATAGGCTTCTAGTGATAAGACTGACAACATAGATGATAAGATTGCTACGTAAGCTTACAAGTTTCAATATTTATTGGAACTCTAACAACCCCCATAAGTGAAACATAGGGAGGAAAATAAAGAAAAATGAACACAAAGAATGGGTCCCAACAACTAAACCTTTTTAGTTATCCATATACAACATTTCATAAGAAATAAAGAAGGAAATAAAATGAAGAGATGAAGGAAGGAGGACTCAAGATGACCCCCAAGGGACAAATTCCTTTACTCCAAGCATATGGTGTAACTGAAGAAATCTTGGTGATGCCAAGGACTTTGTAAAAATATCTTCTATTTGTTCTTCAGTAGGTACATATTCTAGGCTAAGAACACCATCTTGAATAAGTTGGTGGATTAAGTGCTTATGAATCAATGTATTTTTTCCGTTGATGCTCCACCGAATTTCTAGAAATTTGTATTGCACTTTGATTATCACACCATAAGAGAGGAGGTTGATCCTGTTGAATTCCAAACTAAAGCAATAACTTTCGTAACGAAAGAACTTCTTGACTTGTGAGAACTACAACTCTACACTCAACTTCTTCAATAGGTAATGAAATTGCTTGTTGTTTCTTGCAGGACCAAGCAACAGGAGTAGATCCAAGACAAAAAAAAAAATCCAGAGATGGATTTTCGATCATTCACTGATCCAGCCCAATCAGAATCAGTGAAATTTATAAGATTAGGATAACCAACAATATATTGAATACCAAAATTTGAAGTTCCTTGAATATACCTAAGAATATTCTTTTCTCCTTTCCAGTGACTCTGATGAGGATCTTGAGAAAATCTAGAGACAATCTTGAATGCATAGGCAATGTCAGCTTGGGTGTGTGTCAAACAAAGTAGAATTCTAACAAGTTAGCGATACAATATAGGATCCATCTTGGTAGTGGTGCAATTAGTAGTAAGAATAACACCAAACCGAAAAGGAGTAGGTGAAGGCTCACAATTAGCCATGAAAAAATGTTGGAGTAAATCAAAATCATATTTCTGCTGCAAGATGGTGATTCCTTTTGAAGATTGTTGAACCTGTAAGCCAAAAATTAGTGTATAAAACCAATAGCTATCATAGAAAATGATTCCATCAATGCTTCCTTAACATTTTGAATCATAGATGAAGAACTTCCTATGAGGATCAGAATATCCACATACAGAACTAGAATCAATAAATTACATATATGTCTCTTAATATATATTGTTGGGTCAGAGTGACAATGATTGAACCCTAAGAAAAGTAGAAAACTATCCGTCTTCCCATACCAAGCTCTAGGAGCTTGTTTGAGACCATATAAAGATCACCTAAGCCTGCAGACAAGTGAAGGATCCTGCACAAAACCAGGGGTTTCCTCCATATAATCTCCTCATGTAGATCACCATGCAGAAAAGCACGCTTAACATCCATCTGATAAACTGACCAGCCTTGGGAATTTGTAAGAGAAAGCACCAGACGAATATAGTTCATCTTGGAAATAGGAGCGAAAGTATCAAAATAGTCAATTCCTTCAACCTGTGAAAATCCCTTAGCCACAAAACGTGCCTTATGTTTGTCTATAGATCCATCTGCTACATATTTGGTTCTATAGACCCACTTGCAACGGACCAACATGTGTCCCTTTGGAATAGAAACAAGATCCAAAGTATGATTCTTCATCTTTAAAGAAGAACACTCTTCTGTCATGGCAACTTCCCACTCAGGTTTTCCAACAACCTCAAAAAATTATTGTGGATCCTGTGAAATGACATGAATAAAAAGTGATATTCCTTTAGACTGTAGTTGATTTGAGGCTAGATAATTGAAATCAGTTGCATCATAGCCTAATCTATCAAGATAATTTCTCTTACAAAGACTTCTCCTCAAGGAATTATTCAAAACAAGTTTCTCTTGTACAGGTTCTACTGGTGTTGATGGAAAATTTTCTTCTACCTGAGGATCTTCAGTAAATATTTCTTCTTCTACCATAAATATAAAAGCATCACAATGATTAGAACCATAATCAATAGTTGGATATGAGGTAGTACGGGAAGAAAATTATTCTAGATTGATATTTTCATTGAAATGAAAAAATCTTCGGAACAAAACTTCCTTAGAGTTAGGATCAAGGAGTCGATAAGCTTTCATGTCCTCACAACAACCAACAAATATCAATTGTTGACTTTTCTTTTCCATTGCTCTGTATTTTTCATATGGAATTAAAGCCCAAGCAGGACTACCAAATACTCTGAAAGAAGATACATCAGGCTCCTCATATGTCCAAGCTTCCATTGGAGTCATATTTTGAATTTCCTTATGAGGCATCCTATTTTGAATGTAATTAGCACACTTAACTACTTCAAGCCAAAAAGTGGGTGTCAAGTTGTTGGAATGAATCATTCAATTAGCCATCTCCTTTTGTGTTCTATTCTTCCATTCATCTACACCATTTTGCTAAGGGGTGTAGGGAACAAAATGTTGATTAAAAATGCCATGTTCTTTGCCAAAATTTTGAAATGCCTTGCTAACATATTGCCCCTCATTATCTATGCGTAGATTTTTAATGGAGCATGAAGATTTTTTCTCGACAAGAGCTTTAAATGTCTTGAAAGTTGCAAAGATTTTTCTCTTGTACTTGAGAAAATACACCCAAGAGTATCATGAAGAATCATTAATAAAAGTAAATTCATATTTGGCCTCTGAAAAAGAAGGATTTGAAAATATCATTAGATCATTATGCACCAACTAAAGAGATGCTTTTTCCCTTGAGGTTTTCCCTTTAGGAAATGGATCTTGGTTTTGTTTTCCAAGGTCACAACCTGCACACACTCCATCAATACATGAAACCTTAAGAAGACCTTAAACCAAATTTTGAGTGTACATCTACTGCAATTATCTATTGACCGGTAGGGTATTAGAAGGGTTGGGATATTCGTAGCTAGGTAGGTGGGATGCCTATGCCTGGCATGCCCTTATGGTCGAGCAACTAAAGTTCCTCTCCTTATCAGTCGAGCCCCATTGCCGGTCCTTATCAGTCAAGGCCGCCATCGACGGAGTCACTCACTCATTCCGATGGGTGAGGGGCTCGACTGATAAGGAGAGGATGCATAAGCAGACTCGACTGTTAAGGACCTTAATTGAGATGACCAAATCTTTCATGCCAAAGCTTACTCAATGAATCAATATGAGCCATAAAAGAAGAAGCAGAGGAAGGATCAAAGAAGAAAAGCTTATATAATCTAGAGTCATGATTAGCTTGTCCAATAGTAGAAACAACTGCAGGCCATGCAACTCTCGAATGACTACTTCATTTGGAAAAAACTCTATAGTTTTTCCATTACCAGAATGATAGATTTGATAAATGGACAATAAATTTGTAGAAACTTCAAGGACTAGGAGCACATTTTTAATGCAACTATGTGTTATCTATACAATGCATGATCCCAAGACTTCAAGTTGTGTAGAGTCACCAACTGCAATTTGTGATATGTTTCTATATGATGTAGAGGGAAGTAGGTCTTGACAAGGAGTCATATGATGTGAAGCTCTTGAATCATGTATCCAATTGTTTATACATTTATGTATGTCTTGGGCAGATAGATCATGTCCCTTTCCTATTGAAATATTGTGCTTCTTCATGGCCTCTTCTAAGGCATTCAACTTTATCCAACTTCTTGCTTCAATATGTCCCTGTTTATGACAAAAAGTACAAATTTAATTTGTTTTTGCCTTCTTCTTTTCCTGTTTTTTGTTTTTCTTTGAGGAGGATTCTTCATTGTTAGAAACTAGATGAGAATACTTAATATTCTACTTAGGCTTAGAGGGAGTCTCACGGGTTTGTGAATATTTTTTCTTTGGTTGAAATTAAGCTTTATGCTTACCTTTTGGAGTTATGAGCCACCAAAGATTGATTTGAAGAGCCACAAAGAACATCTAGTTGCTTGATCTTAGATTTTCCTCGTATGAGACAATCACAAAATATCTCAAAGCTAGGCATTTGAAATTTGTCACCAAGAGAATCCCTTGATGCATAGAAGGTAGATGCAAAAACTTGAAAATGACCCTTTAGTTTTGACAAAATCAAGAAAATACATTCAACATCTTTTTTCTCCTCACCACATGCTTTTAATTGAGACAACAAAGACCTGAATTGAGTAAGATACTCCTCAATAGAAGCATGCCCATTAAGTACTAGGGATGATAATTTAGTTTCCAATTCTAATGCATGGAACTCATTGATACCTCCAAATAATGAAGCTAGTTATTTCCAACTTTATTTGGGTGTCGAACATCCTTCAAGATGAAATAATGGGTTGTCTGAAACATGCAACCCAATCAACCCCATTGCTTCATCTAGTTTATTCTTGTAGGAAAATATTTCAACTTCTAGGAAAATCTTTCAACTTCTTTTGTAAAATTCGGCTGGTTTTGTAACAGCCCAAAATAAATATCTAATTAACTTATTAACATTAAATTTAAATCAAAGTGGCACTTACCTAGCGAAACAATCATGTAATTAATTAACTAAATTCAAACTATGAATAGTGCTTACCTGTGCTTACCTGTGGTAGAAGTAGGCTTACCGCAACCAGGTTTTGGGGACGACTCTCCACCCAACCGTAGGCTCAATTGTGCAAGGATTTGCTACAACTGGCCACCCCCGAGCCCTCAATCAACGTACTACTGCCAGTGACTCCTATGTCTTAGAACACCATTCTCCCAAGAGAATGAAAGATAGAATCTTGGAAAGATGGAATGCCTCCCATCCTCCTCACCATCTAATAAATAGAGCAAACATTGGATGGGAACCACATGCACACACTGCATGTGTCTACATGCGACTTTGATTTTTAGCTTTCTTGTTTTATTTATTTTCTTTTGATTTTTAGCTTTCTTGTTTTATTTTCTTCTTTTTGATAGCTTTACTGTTTTTTTATTGTTTTCTTTGTTTTATTTCTATTTATTCTTATTTAGAGCTTTAGTATAGTTATTACTATTTTTATTTTTATTATTTTTATTTATTTTCTTGTATATTTTTAAATATCATTTATTATTTAACATTTATGATTTATTATTTTTATTATTTATTATTAAGTGATTTATTATTTATTATTTATATTATTATTATTTATTTGTATTATTTATTATTTATTATTATATTATTATTTTTATTATTTATTATTAAGGAGAGGGATATTACATACTCTCCCCCTTTAAGGAACTTTGTCCCGAAGTTATGTTGAATTATGTATTATGTATTATTTTTATTATTTATTATTTATTATTTTATTTACTTCCTGTTGCCAACACCCTCTGCTGAACTAGTATAACCAGCAGGCATCGAAAGTCCCCAACACCCCGGGAAATCTCAAGGAATCTCTGTCCTTTTTCCCACTTTCGGCACCAGGCTAAGCCTGACCTAGTCTGTATCCTAGTCCAAGGCTGGCCCCAAGGCTCACGCTTGACTCAGACCTCATCTGCCCCAAGGCAGGCATCCGGTCCGGTACTCAATGACCCCGGGCATCTCGCAAGGCTGGCCCACTCCCTCCACAACTACTAAGGCGCACAGCCCCAGGCATCGAAGTCCTTTACATCCCTTCCAGGCTTCGGCATCCCAATCCAATAACAAGCACCTAGCCTAGAACATCAGGCACTTGGCCTCCTCAAGGTGGTCCCATAGCTCTTCTAGAGCTATACACAAGACAAAGGAACCACTGGCATATGTAGTGTTGATTGAATTTTGTCCCAACCCATATGGTGTTATTTATTCTCCCTCGTGCGTATGGGCTTGCAAGAGATCATCAAATAAACCGGCCCTCTCAGCCCATTTGTGGAGTCCTGTGAACCATCACATCTCCACATGCATCCAATGCATTAACCATACCATCATAGTATCATAGGAAATAATCCACATGCCAACTCTTGCATGTCATCATAAGAACGTTCATCTTTGTTAATTGCAACATTATGAATAATAAGGAACTGCATGCTCATGCATGTCATAGATTTGTACGGAACTATCGCATGCTTCAGTTATACCATCAACATAATTATATTAAAGACATATCATGACTTCTCATAAATGAACCACATGTCAATAATCCTCATATTATAGCATCATAATTCATATGCCACGTTATGCATATCATATCCATCATGAGTATTGAACATTAAATACATATCATCACTTAGTAAATGAATATGTCAATATATCTTGACATAACATCATAATACCTCTACATATCGCTACTATCGTATGGATACCTTATCACTATAAGAACCATATGTACGTCATTATCTTCCTACCATGATAGCATGAAACATCGTCAATATGTTTTCATCAAGTTGTCAATTACTTTTCAATAATCAGTTCGACTTCTTTCTACTAGGTAGTTGATTATTTACACCAATGGTATAATCATCTAAGTACATCGTTAAATTTCACATGAGCCTCATCATCTTGAGTCTTAATCTCTCGTCATATATTCTTCCTAGTGATAGCATCATTATTTAAATCATCTATCTCAAAATTAAAATCCTTTGATTTTACATCCATTTACCCTTTGGCTTACTGATTCCAATACTGCTATATGCAATTGCATATAAACATTTTTTCATCATGATCAAGCTTAATTTACTTGCAAGGATTTGTTAATCCATGTTGACTTATTTAACAATCAGCACTTCATCCACAGAAATATTTTCTGATCTCGTCGAGTTCGTAAAGTTCGTATCTCAATACCACTTGATTGCTTTCTCATAAATTCAGTTTCATCAAGTTGGGCAAAAGACTCTTTCTTATTAAATAGTATCATTATTTTAGATTTTGAAACAGTTGGAAACACTACTACCATCATTGTCCATGAGAAACTTAAATGTGGAAATGACCTCTTTTAACGTTATGGAAAGTCCTACTCATGAAATAATCAGTCAAGTACAATCTCTATTAGTTGACTTCCACTTCTTTTGTCACTATGTACACAATCCTTCTCAAGGTATCCATCTAAAATTTCTAGCAACATTCCTTCCTATATCTTCCTCATTTATTATCATTTGGTCATCATGCAACTTCACACCTTCACATTTTTAAAATATGTAGATCATCATTATGACCATTACCAATCATGTTTCTAGCTCTACTCATTAATACCTTTAAAAGAACTTTCTTCTTGATAGAACATCCCTTCATTTTCTCCTATCTGATATTCATAGATATATTTTTCTTTTTCTCCCTGTCTTGATTTCCTACTATTCCATGTCTATTGGCTTCAAAAATGGAAGTTTCTTCACTTCATTCTATTTTATTAAATTGACTTGAATTTCTCACCTCCAATCATTGTGGTTTTTCCTCCTCTCCTATAGCACTGATATACCTTGGAAATGTTGTTACTATTTCCAACTTGGGTAAGACCTGATAAATAAATTCATTAAGATAGCTACCAAGTGTAATCCACTTATCTTTTCCTGTTTTAAGACATCAACATAATAAAATATCCTTATCATACGTCTTGTTATCCATAATTCATTCATATAGTTAGTCACCTATGAAAAACTTTACAATGTGGCTCTCCCATTGTTATAGATGTTGTTATGCACACAACTTATCTTCTCCAATCATTCTATGTATCATACCTTACAAGTTCCTTAAAATAACCTTCATTATTACCTTGATTTTTCAGGTTCATTAGTTGATTGCCAATATTTTCTTCTTTATGTGCATCATCCTTAGATAGACCTTATAGTGATACCTTTAGAGTACCAAGTCATGATTATACCAACTCTTCCATTATGTTCTAAAATCGGTTGTTTCTTCTTATTGATTTCTTACCCCTGTTGTGATACTTCTTCTCTACGATCCAAGTTGGCCATAATCACATGAACTATCATTAGCAAGTTTCTCCTTTCCATTTCTCTTTCGACATCTTTATCCACTATATGTAATTAAACTTGAATCATGAAACCTCATGTAACATTATACTCAACATCTAAACTGAAATCCAAGTCTGTACGATTTGCCATTGAGAATATAGTAGTAAATGAGCAGATACATGTAATCTGAATAGCAATGGCAGTGTAAAATTAAATTTATTAGAAGATCATATTGAGAGAGTTGTGTTCTTACAATAATAGACCAGAGAAATGCCAAGCAACTGCTATTGCTAAAGGACAATGAGAAAAACAATCCAACCCAAATAATTAGTGAATAGTATGATCAACATTCAAGGAATGTTATCTCTGTGTTTTTAGATCAGATTGAACAATGAAATAATGAACAGATGCTAGTGAACAATGATCATCTAAAGGTAATAAGATATCAGAGTTTATCCATTGTCAATTGGAACATATTTCACTATTTTAGAGCACTTTAATTGGTGACAAATTTCAACTTCAATTATCCAAATACTTCAAGTGCTATGTAAACTGTGTTTTAAAATGAACCGGTGGTGAGTAGTTACACCAGCATTAAGATTTGTTACAAAAAAACATGCCAGAATACCATTTCAATAGTGCAATCTTTCAGAGAATTATACATCGTCAATTATGGGTAGATTATCAGTATCCAAGATTAAAAGATTAAATTTTGTGCTGTAGAGTGAAATATTTAAGTATCTGTTTAAGCAATCATAACTTATGTTAGAAGAACTAAATGGACTGTTTTTAACAAAATAAATCGTTAAACAAATTTATTGAATGTATCTTGAGATTTTTATGGCTATTAAATAATTACTCTAAGGAAATTTAAGAAATCAAACCATCAAAGAAATATTCCACACCATAATAAGAAGAGACACTATCACCCGACCCAGAACCGGATCGGATGACTGGGAAGGTTATTCCTCCCCAACACCAAAATAAAATCATTTTATTAATTATATGGCCTGCCTGCAAGCGCACCCGCGAAGGCAACACCATATCGAATCCCTTAAATTACAATACATTTAGCTATATTAACTGCCCGGATAGGACATAAATTGCCTGCATAAGACATAAGATTGTAAGCTTGCGGCCATGGATATGCGTGTTCCTGCAAATTCCATTGTTCCTTTCGACAACAATGTCGAGAAATATGCACACACTATAATATCAATAGTACCATTTAATAGTACCATTTCCTCATCCAAGGAATAATCATAGCCCGATCACATAATCTCCACCCACTCAAATAGGCAACTGCATACTTGGTGGATCTCCAACTCACAAATGCAAAAGTTGTTGGCGCTTGGACCAAGGTGTTTAACAACTAGCAGCAATCATTGCAGAAGGGCGAGCAATTGTTTTCGTTCATATCAGAAGGAATGTAAATAGATTAGCGGACCTCCTTGCCAATAAAGGGGTGGAAGATAATATGGCTTTGTGTTAGCTCACACAGAGTTCTCTATCAATTGTCACTAGGTTCTCTCAATGTCAAACCCTCATCTCTCAAGACAAGATGCTTCAAAAAAAGAAATACCAATTCACTTGTAATCAAGATTTATGACAAGATTATTAGCTTACAACAATGATTCAATGAAGCATGTAAGGGTTAATCAATAAAGCAAGTAAAGGAAATGACAATTAGATGAAAATGTTAGAACAATAACTCAAATGCCTTAATAGAAAGTGCTCTTAAAAATCTTCACTTATAATATGTTATGAAAAATGGAGCAAGTGAGAATTATGCAAATGAAAGCACAAGTAAATGATCGTAGATGAGATTACTAATTAGGAAATTAAAGATATACTACTTCAATCTAAAACACAAGTGAGATAAAGACGAATTACTCAATGTAATTTAGACCAAATAGCCAATGAGATCAAACAATTAGCAATGAAGTCTAGATTTATTAATGACCAAGTGAAGCAATCCAATAAATTAGATATAAATACAATGAAATGAAAATTAAATTAAAGAGTTAGTCACTTCCGCAAGAAATCCTCCTTTTTAAATAAGGAGTTGGGATACAATAGAAATAAATCTGAAACTCACTCAAGAAAATCTATTTTTATTATGAGATTACACAGGAATAATCCCTTAAATAGTAAAAGAGAATTTTCAAATGAACGTTTAAATACCCCTCCTGAAAATATTAATGAGAGAAAATACAAGGACTAATATAAACTTTAAAAAAATGAATTTCCAGCATATATCCTACTAGCAAGGAACGAAAAGAGGAATAACGCATTCCCGCATCGTGATTAGTAAAAACTAATAATCCCACTTTGAAGATTAAAAAAAATGGGGCATAATAACTGAAAACATTGAGTAACTCCAAAATTTAATACCAAAATAGCTTCAGCAAAATAATAGTCAAAATTCACTTGTATTTGGGTTCGGTAAAGTCAAAATAATCTGACTCGACGACAATTGGACAATCGAGTTAACTCAGCGATAACTCGAGTTATTAAATAATAAAGAAAAATAGACTTCGTCGTTTAAGACAAAGCTTGATAACCAAAACTGCTAAGTAGACTGATTGTATTAATTTTAACCATGAGGCCATGGTGGGCACAGGAAACTATATTCAAAGTAACAATTTAAAACAACATGAGCTTTCTCAAAATTTAACTTCTTCGCAATTGCATCAATTGAGGGGTGGATCACATAAGGATAGAAAACTTGAAAATTAAATTATTTGACTATCTTTCGAAGGACCCAAAATTTAATAATCCATAACTCCATTCCCTCTTCATGGAGGCACCCAAAAAAATTATTGACAGTACCGAAACTTACCATTAAATAAATCTTATTGCATTTCATTCTTTCACGGAAGAGAATCGAGTATTGTAAATTCGTTTTCATTAAAATTCACATAATATATTAGGAGGAAACTCCCTAAGGTAAAAGGAATAATTTATGGGTTATCACGCAAGGGTTTTAATAATCAAGGAAAGAGGGGCTTTACAAGAATAGAGAAAATCTGGGGTTATGGACAACTACTACTTGCATTTTTTTTTTTAATCTATTTAAATTAAATTATTTCACTTCATTAAAATAAAAATATGGATTAATTTAATTAAGGTAAAATAAAAAAATTCTCTTTTAAAACCCCATGTTGTGTACAATTACAAATCTTTCCATGTTTCCATGGGCTCTACTTGAGAATCCCCAACAATTCCCAAGAAATTTGATTATAAATAATTGGGTGGTCTCTGGATGAAGAAAATTGGAATAAACAACCAGTAAAGATGCAGGGGACAACAAGAAGGAGCCCCGGATATGAAAATATGTACATGATAAGATTAGTTGTGGAGATTACTCATAGGAATGACTTTAAAAATGAATACCATCAAAATATAACTATGCAGTAAGTATGCACTGAATAAAAATTTACGTGTATAGCGAGGGTTTGTAGAAAAAATATGTGGCCTCTTGGAAGTAACCATCCTGTAACTTCAAAACAAGTCAAGTTAAAAATTCCAACAAAATAATTTTTTTTCTAAGATGCCCATAGGCCCTAAGGGTTGAGCCAAAGCTCTGATACCATATGTAACAGCCCAAAATAAATATCTAATTAACTTATTAACATTAAATTTAAATCAAAGTGGCACTTACCTAGCGAAACAATCATGTAATTAATTAACTAAATTCAAACTATGAATAGTGCTTACCTGTGCTTACCTGTGGTAGAAATAGGCTTACCGCAACCAGGTTTTAGGGACGACTCTCCACCCAACCGTAGGCTCAATTGTGCAAGGATTTGCTACAACTGGCCACCCCCGAGCCCTCAATCAACGTAGTACTGCCAGTGACTCCTATGTCTTAGAACACCATTCTCCCAAGAAAATGAAAGATAGAATCTTGGAAAGATGGAATGCCTCCCATCCTCCTCACCATCTAATAAATAGAGCAAACATTGGATGGGAACCACATGCACACACTGCATGTGTCTACATGCGACTTTGATTTTTAGTTTTCTTGTTTTATTTCTTTTCTTTTGATTTTTAGCTTTCTTGTTTTATTTTCTTCTTTTTGATAGCTTTACTGTTTTTTTATTGTTTTCTTTGTTTTATTTCTATTTATTCTTATTTAGAGCTTTAGTATAGTTATTACTATTTTTATTTTTATTATTTTTATTTATTTTCTTGTATATTTTTAAATATCATTTATTATTTAACATTTATGATTTATTATTTTTATTATTTATTATTAAGTGATTTATTATTTATTATTTATATTATTATTATTTATTATTTATTATTATATTATTTTTATTATTTATTATTAAGGAGAGGGATATTACAGGTTTAGATTGCAACAATAGGGAAACATGCAACCCAATCAGACCCATTGCTTCATCTAGTTTATTATTGTAGGAAAATCTTTCAACTTCCTTCTTAAAATTCCATTGGTTTTCACTTAATATTTGCCACAACCCCTTAGATTGCATGGGTTGTTGCATTTTTCTTTTCCATTTTTCTTTTCGAGGTATGATAATTGTACGAAGTAAGTAACTCTTGTATGCAGCGAGTAATCTATTATCTTTTTCTTTAATAATATATTATCCTTTTCTTTTCCAAGTATGAAAATTGTACGGAATAAGTGACTCTTGTATAGAGTAAGTAACTCTATTATCCTTAACTCCGTGGTAATTTCAAAACCCCAATTTTACTACACTTGCCCAAATCTCTTTTTACCAAGTGAAAAATTTACCAAGAATTTTTGCTAAAAAAAATGCCACCAATATTTGGGAGATTATCTTTTTACATTCTCTTTTTACCCCAGTGAATAATTTTTCCCAATTTTCCTTTTAACCAAAAAAAATAATGCTCACTTTTTCTTTTAACCCAAGAAAAAACACTTTAACCCTAAATAATTTTTTAACTATAATTTTTCTTCACAAAAGAGAGAAAATTAAAATGAGAAACAAAGGGGAACCTCCTTTTCTTTTTTTTTGACCAAAAAAAATGCCTTTCTCCTTTTAAAAAAAATAAATGTGGGCAAATTTTAAAAGCATTTCTCCCTTTTTTTTTAAACATTAATGTAGGAAACTTAAGAAAAGACAAATAACTTACGACTCATGGTTGAACGAATCTGCATGCACTGCAAATGCACTACTCCAATATCCAATTTAACTCGGACGTTTCAGCTATGAAGAATTACAACACTTCCACCACTTGCTCGAAACACCACGACACCACGATTACGAAACCACTGGTAATCGAGTGGTGGGCAAAGGTGTGCCCAAATGTGAGATTAAAAAATGAATTATCCTCACTATTGCTTTCGCAAATAACAAACCCCAAACATATTTGGATCCAAAAACGGATCTTAAAATTTTTAAAATATATCTTAAAAAAAAAAGAGAAGGGAGATTACACTTCATCACATCAAAATTTGCACCATTAAGTAAACTTCTAAACTATTATAATTATTTTTTTAAGTGGTCCCACGGTGGATACCAGAGTGACGGTTAGTCTATTTAATTGATTCTCAAGGAGGTGAGTGTGAAAATCCAACAGCCCTGTCAAACACAAATTGGACTCTGATACCATGAAAAAGTATCAAAATACCTAAGGATCAAACTGCAAAGCTAAACAATCCTTCTACTAAGAGAGAAAACACTCTTCATTACTTGTAAAAATGAGCTATACATGAATCTAATTTATAAGAACAATATAGACTTTTAGTAATAGCTAGAAGATAAAACTGATGGCTCAATAGATATGCATAAAAAATAGCTATATAAACTTACAAATTTCAATATTTATCAGAACTGTAACACATATAATTAAAATTAGAAATAAAAGAAAATTCACGCTGAAATAAAGTTGTATCATACTTATGTGTGAAACAAAGGATTTTTCCATTACTCTCTTAAATTTTGATTATTGTACTCTTTCGTATTGATTCTCATCTGTCGTGATATATTTTGATATATTTTGTAGGACAGGAAAGACATTATGAGATAGGGTATATTTATTTTTGTTATAGTATTTGGTACTAATATTTGGTATATCTCTTTTTCTTATTAGTATATGAAATATCATTTTTATCTTCGATACCATCACATTTTGTTAATCAGCGATGTTTGAATTAATAAAAAAACATCCAATGGTCAGCGCTACGACAGAGACTCTGAACAAGGAGAGTCTGGCTCTGCAGAACGCTCTACATTTTCCATATACATCACACATTAAATAGCACACATGGTTTTAGGGAAGTTAGAACCATACCATAAGAAATAGAAACTAATTCCTATCCTCAGGTACCATGAATCAAGTCACTATTCTAGGATATTCTCCATTATCTCTAACACTCCCCCTTAATGGAGAAGGGGTTCACAAATATGCCTAACATCTCCCTAAACATTTCAAACTTAATTTTGCCAAGAGGTTTAGTGAAAATGTCTGCAACATTATCACATGTATTACAGTATACAAAATGGATTTCTTTTGATTGTACTTTCTCCCTGACAAAGTGAAATTGTGTATCAATGTGTTTTGTGTTCTTGTGAAACACCAAATTAATAGCAAGTTTGATTGAACTATGATTGTTGTATCTGATTGTTGTTGTATCTTTCTGTTCTTCCCCGACATCCTGGAGAAGTCTCCGCAACCAAACTGCCTCACACATAGCTTGATATTCTGCTTCCGCTAAAGACAAGGAAACTATGTTTTGTTTCTTACTGCTCCATGTAATTACCCTAGATCCAATGTTGAATGCATAGCCTGTTATGGATCTGCGGTCGTCTACATTTCCAGCCCAGTCTAAATCTGTAAATCCTATCAATCTAACATCAAAGGAATCAGTATAAATAATACCATAGTCTATAATACCTTGCAGATACCTCAAAACACATTTCGTTGCATCCCAATGACTCTCAAGTGGATTGGACATGTATTGACTTAGCACACTAACTGCATAAGCCAAATCTGGTCTAGTAGTGGTTAGGTAGATTAAGCTCCCAACCAGTTGTCTGTAAAGTGTCGCATCTGCCTCTTTAGAGCCATCCTCACTCTGAAGTTTAATGTTCTGTTGTAATAGTACTGCTACAGCCTTACACTGATCCGTTGTGAATATTTCCAGTAGACCTTTGACATACTTACCTTGGGACATAAAAGTTTGTCCTGAATCTCTCCAAATCTCAAGACCCAAACAGTGTCTTAATTCACCAAGGTCTTTCATTTCGAACACCTGTGACATTTGTTGCATGATTTCTTTGATTAGAGCAATAGCATCACTTGTAATAATTAAATCAACTAAATACAAAGAAATCAACACTATGCACCCTTGTTCATCTTTCATGGTATACAGATTAGGGTCGTTTTTACTTCTGTTGTAGCCAAGTTGCAGAAAAGATGAATCAATCTTTTCATAGCAGGACCTGGGTGCTTGCTTTAGTCCATAAAGAGCTTTCTTTAATATACAGACTAAATGTTCTTTCCCTTTCTGGACAAACCCCTCAAGTTGCTCTAAATAAATCTCTTCTTTCAGTTCTCCATTTAAAAATGCAGATTTTACATCTAGTTGGTGAATCATCCAATGTTTCTTAGTAGCTAAAGAAATCAACATTATGATGGTATTTAGTTTAGCTACAGGGGCAAAGGTTTCTTGATAGTCAATGCCTTCTTTTTGTGAATACCCCTTTGCTACCAATCTAGCTTTTAATTTATCTATGGTTCCATCTGCGTTAATCTTTGGTTTATACAACCATTTGCAACCTATGGTTTGTTTTCCTTTAGGAAGTTCAACTAGCTCCCAAGTGTTGTTCCTGATTATAGATTCATATTCATGTTCCATAGTTGTTTTCCATTCACTACATGCATTTGCTTCCTTATAACTAAAAGGTTCAACAACATTCATCCTACTAGTTATAAAAGCATTTTCCCTGTATCTAGCAGGCAATTGAGTTTTCCTACCTGATCCCCTAAGTGGTGGGGTAGCTTCAAACCTTGTCTGATCATCATTTTATGTACTTGGCTTGATAGTTACATCATCTTATTTTCCTTCCTGTTGCTATTGCTGCTGCTGTTGTTGTTGCATCTGTTGCTGCTCATTTCCGTCACCCGATTCATCACTTCCTTCTTCCACCAAGAACGGAATATCCCATTCCTCATTGCACTTATCATATTCTTAATGATCCTGCTCATGGAATATGACATCTCTACTAACGAAAATCTTATGAGTAAAGGGATTAAATAATCTATAAGCTTTATATTGTGAACAATACCCTATAAAGGTACATCTGATGGCTTTTGAATCTAGTTTTCTTCTGTCTTCCTTTGGAATATGGGCAAATTCTTTAGACCCAAACTCTCTTAAATGTTTTACTGGAGGTTTAAATCCATATAATGCTTCATAAGGAGTTTTAAACTCAAGACTCTTTGTAGGACTCCTATTTTTCAAATAAACTGCAGTATTCAATGCTTCAGCCCAAAAACCATTCAAAAGATCCTTACCTTTCAACATGCTCCTAGCACATTCCACCATTGTTCTGTTCTTTCTTTCCATTACTCCATTCTGCTAAGGAGTATGGGGTACTGTGAATTGCTGTAATATGCAATGGTGTTTACAATACTTGATAAACTCATCCTTCCTGTATTCCCCCCATTGATCGGAGCAGAGAATTTTTATATGCTTCCATGTTTGTTTTTCAATCATGTTTCTAAACTGCTTAAAGTACTCAAATGTGTGACTTTTCTTACTCAAAAAATATACCCAAGAAAACTTTGTGCAGTCATTAATAAACAGTAAAAAATACAGTGCACCTCCTAATGACTTTGTTTGCATGGGTCCACAAAGATTTGTGTGCACTAATTCAAGTATGTCTCTCTGTTTCTTCTCTACTCGAACAGGGAATTCCTCTCTATGCATCTTTCCTAATGTACAAGCATCACAATCATTATGCACTTGTTTTAACATAGGAAGATCTCTTACCATTTCCTTTTTCTGAAGAAACAACAAATAATTGTAGTTGATATGACCAAATCTGTGATGCCACAACCCTTCTATAGTTAAACTCGTTGTTGTCAAGGCTCAAACTAGTGCTAGTCTTACATCTAATTTGTACAGACCTCCTGTTAGAATTTCTGTAGCAATATTCTTCATGCCATCTAACAGATCTTTAATATAACAATTAGATTTGAAAAATTCAACTTTGAGATCTTGATCTATAATCATGGATACAAAAATCAAGTTCTTTGTTACACTGGGAACATACATGACATTATGAATTTATCTGACAGTACCATTAGGTAAAATGACAGAAATTTTTCCACACCCTTTGATCTGATGACTTCTGTCATCACCTAGATAGATTTGTGCTCCATCGTTGATTTCTTTAAAATCTTCGAACCATTGCTTGTTTCCCGTCATATGTGTGGATGCTCCCGAATCTACATACCAGATGTCTGCATCAACATTCTCGTCAAAGTCTTCCATGAACAATCTAAAGTTCTTCTCATGATTATCATTTGCGAGATGGCCTGCATGTCTTTTCTTCTTCTGCGATTGTTCATGATATTTCTTCTTCCTACACTCCTTAGCTATATGACCAAGTTTTTCGCAATAAAAACATTTAATTACAGAGTTGTTTCTATTTGGATGCATACCTTGAGTCTGATTTGGTCTTTTCTATGAGTTTCCTCCGTTTTGTTGTTGCGGATTTCCTTTTCCTTTGAAGAAGTTCTTTTTCACCATCAACACAAGATCTGCACTCTGGGGCTTCAGAGTCAATCTTCTTTCTTCTTCTTGCATTAATATTCCTGTCAGTTCTTCAAACTTTGGGATTTTCTCTCTCACATTTATCCTAGTGATAAACATTTGGTAGTCATCGGTCACACCATTCATGGTAATGGTTACTAGATCTGTATCTACAACTGTTTCACCAATGTTTGCCAATTTGTTCTTCAGATCTTTGATCCTCGCTATGAAGGAAGAAACTGTTTTATTTTCCCCCATCTTCAGGGATAAAATCTTGCTCTTTAAGAATAGAAGACAATTTGTATTCCTGATCTCATACAAATCCTTCAAAATTACCTAGATTTCGCTTGTTGATTTACATTCTATGATATGTGGTATGATGCAGTCTTTCACTGACACCTTCAACAGCGTCCTTGCTTTACCTTCTCGCTTCTCCCAATTTGGGATCGATGTTGATCCAGCTGTTGGCTTCTGCTCATCCCCATTTGCAATCGTCTAAGCACTATGCACTTTTAGCAGAGTCTGCATCTTGAATTTCCAATTCGCATTATTAGAGCCATCAAGCTTGTTATGCTCATTCAAGTATGCTTCAATCATTTGATTATTCATCTTGATGATTTTTAAAAAATCTTGACAGGAAAAAAAAATGTTAGATCTACCACAAATATCTATGAAAGATAGTGTTTGTGATCTCCGCGAGTCCTGGTTCTGCTCGGGGATTACTTCTCAGGCTGATCTCTTGCTGCGATTCACGCTAATCCACAACAACGGTGAAAAAAAATAGCAGATCAGTGAATGCACGCTCCTTCGTGATAAAGCTCTTGCGGCCTCCGTGATAATCCTTACTACCTTGCTAACGCTCCACATGGATGTTCCTCCACGCGGATATTCCTCCACGAGTCTACAGTAACCTTGTCCTCCTTCCGGCTTTCTCCACGCAGCCTTCTTGCAGGTCTCAGGCCTCCACTAGGCGGCCTCCTTTAAACGGTCTCCAACACTATTTGATCCCGCAACACACACGCAAACCACCGTGGTTTCCTTCGTGGCCTCTACCATGGCCCCAGATCCGGAGTTCTCACACCCTCGCGTGATCTCCACGGTAGTCCGTAGATCAATGGCAGTCCGCAGCCTTCTCTCGGCAGACCTCGGCCTCCACGCAACCTTCTCTCGACAGCCACTGCCAAGACGCAACCCCCCTTTTTTTGTTTGCACGGTCGGCGTGATTAGCCAACACGGATTTGCGACGGTCAGTGCGATTATCCAACACATATTCGCGACGGTCATCCAAAATAAAATACGAGTAGTCTCACAGTGGATCGACGGGATTTTTCCCCCAAACCACGCGACGATTTCGCCTCAGGCGCGCCGAGCAAATCCTTCACTCAGCGAATAGGTTTCTCAGCCCTGTCACTCTGATACCATGTTAAAAAGCGATGTTTGAATTTATAAAAAAACGTCCACTAGTCAACTCTATGACAGAGAGTTTGAACTAAGAGAGTCTGGCTTTGCAGAACGCTCTACGTTTTCCATGTATATCACACATTAAATAGCACACATGGTTTTAGGGAGGTTAGAACCATACCCTAAGAAATAGAAACTAATTCATATCCTGAAATACCATGAACCAATTCACTATTCTAGGATATTCTCCATTATCTCTAACAAATTTATATATAAATTATTTATTTAATTTAAATTATATAATATATTTATTTTAATTATTATTTTATTAATCGTTAATATAATAAAAATAATAATTTTTCAAAAGTATCTCAACTTGCCATAACCGTTTAAATAAAATATTATATAACAAGGTTTTCAAATACATTAGCGTGGAAAAACCCTCTTTTTAAATCGTTCGCATGATAATGTGACATGTTAGAAGGTAGAAAATTCAATCATGATTGTTACGGCCTATAAATTAGAAAGCTATGAAACTCAATCATGATTATTATAACCAAAAAAAAAAGTTGGAAGACCACCACTTTATGCCTGGTTTAAAGCATTGGATCATTCTAAAATATAATTCCAAGACAACCACTTTATTCTTATTTGTGTGTCACTTTATGCCTCGTTTAAAGCATGTGATAATTCTAAAGTGTATAAATATGTATTGTTGCACTTGAAAATGGTTCCATAAGTTTGATAGGTTTTGATCAAACTTGTCAATATATTTTTAATGAGTTCGAACTTAGTATAATGGTTATTTTATTAAAGTTTTATAATATTTTAATTTTAATTATTTATTATAATATTTATTATTTTTATTTTTATATTTTTATGATTGATATATAATTAAATAATTTTAAGATTTATAATTTGTTTTTAATTAAATTAGTTATTGTAATGGATTTATTATAATAATTTATTGTTCATTTAATGTATTGATCTTATACATGATTATTTAGGTACACGTATTTTAGTTGATTATTTGTAATATTGATTTAAGTTTAACACACATTTAATTATTTCTTTATTTTCCTTAGTAATATAATGGTGAATTTATGAAAAATGGAATGTGTATAATAGTCAATATTTTGTCATGTTAATTCATTATTAAGTAGACACTACAGAAGAAAAGGCTCAATAATCCTTATATTTCATTTTTTTCAATTTTGTTTAATTTTATGCACTAACCCAAATGGTCCTAAAAATACATAAAATTTTCTTCACATCACTGAGTTGTAAGGAAAGACTCTCTTTAGAACTTAGTATGAGAAAGATGTGTAATTATTGTTTGTTCAACATGAAATTGACACAACATTTTAAAAAACTATTAATAACAATTCAACATTCCAATGTTACCAATTTTATATCAACGTCACTTCTTATTCTATCCATAATTGCTTTTTACTTCCAAATATAAAGAAGATGTGTAATACATTCTATTCTTAATATGGAGTTGACAACTGATATATTAAGAATCATTGTAAATTGAAACGAGAGGAATATCATTGTAAATCCATATTAAGTTCAAATCTATCAAACTAAGAGGAATCAAGATTTGAGGAAAAGTTTGCACCTATGATTGGTGGTTAAAACATTTTAATGGTGTGTTGCTCAGTATCAACAAGATATATAATCCCTTTCATTGTCAACCAGAAACTGACATAAGACATATTTTACAATTATCATACATCGGAAGGGGATCAAAATTTGAGGAAACCTTTTCTATTCTATTCTATCTTCTATGTGTGTTGTGTATATCTCTTTATACATAATTTTCTTGGTGTATGGATATGTTGGTAACACATTTATATAGTTCCCTAGATTACAACAGGGATACTTGCATCATTTTCTATCCATTCTCCCTAATCTGGAAACAATAAATGTCAATGTCCAATACCTAGTTTTTGCTACTATGGTGGATTTTTCACAATTTCTTAACTCAATACATAATGTATATTTTGAATGGGATTTGGATGTGGATTGTGAGCACTAAGTGCAGGTTGTCTAATTAAACAGGAAGCAGAAGGAAGGATGTATTTCTTTTTATTCTAAGTTAAGAATCCTTGTTCCAGGGTGGAGGAGCATTCTGTAAGACTGAGATTTCTATTAGTCTTACCTCAGATCTGGTGTGGACCAGAAATTGAGGTCCGGTCTCTTCAAGGACTGATTTTCTTAAGACTCTTCATTTGGAATATACATGAGTTGGAAAATAGGAAGGATCATGAAAGGATTATCAATCAAATTTAATTAGCTACCATTGAGGATTTGAACTTGTGAGAGAACTGAAGAGAAGAATTAAACATGCTCTCATTTGCTGTGATAATTTTCCTTTGCACTGTTATGAATTATTTTCTTACATTTTAATGTAGCCATTGGCAGAAATCATTTCAATCTGGGATTCAGATTTGCTAAAGCATGCACCTCAACCTATTAGATTTGAGGGTCCTAGGCTTCGGAAAATTGTTATGCATTTCGAGTTCCCCAAGAAGGATTCATCCTACTGGTTGGGATAGATTTTTGTGTATTCCTGAGCAAGAAATATTTTGAGATTGGTTGTTTAAAAGTTCAGAGATTCCTGTGGAATATTTTTGGCCTTAGAATAGAGTAAGAAAAGGTTAAGCATTTGATGATATTCATTCGGAGACCGAAGTCATCAATACACATCAAAAGTTGCAGACCTGGATTAATTAAGCAAGGAGGCATCTAGTACTCCATTGTGAAAGTCATTTCTTGCAACAAAATAAAGACCATCAGATTTGCACTCTTCTCCAAATTTTTTTATCTCTGGCACATACATTATTGATTAGTAAATATATATAAAGTCTTATGGAGGGACTGCTCTAATGATGCAAGGCATTCGCTCTCTAATGAGACTGATATATTGATACTAAATGGTCATCCCTTTGTATGAACATCTGCTAGCGAACTTCGAAATTTGAATTCTGGTTCTCCAGTAGCTAGCAACAAACACAAGTCATTCCCAATCTTTGGAAGGATTTCAAGGTGCTAGAACACAAACCATTCGCGATCTTTTGACAGATTTTAAAAGTTTCTATGATTATAAATAAACTGTTGATATGTGACTAATGGAAACAACAACTTATAGATGATAGATAATTAATATAAAAGGTCACAAATAATTTTTGTTAACTTTCAACTATATAAAACCACAGTTATTGACAAGGACTTTTCATTCGATATCCTTCCGTAAGCCACTCCTTGTTTCTCACAATGATGTTGTCGATCAAAGAAATCGAAAAACGCAACCTGCGGCAACAACTAATTGGCCCAGCCAGAAGGAAACACACATGGAAGGCCTCGGCCAGGGTATAAATTTTATAGTTGCTAGGATCGAGGCAGCGAAGGCAGAGCCCATAGCTTAAAACATGGGTTATACATTTTATATTTTCCCCTACTTCCAGAATTGTAAGAAAGAAATATTATACCAGATTAGTTGGTTTGATGGTTGCGGTTTACCTGGAATGCCAAACCCTTTCAGAAATGGTCCAAATGGAGGATTTTGATTCACAAATTGATACCCTGGCACTGCTTGCAACGAGTCACCAAGAAATGGAGGATTCTGATTCACAAAATGTATACCCTGGTCCCTGGCGCTGCTTGAAAGGAGTCACCAATTCAGAAATCAGAAATGGAGGATTCACAAACTGAGGAATCTGAAACTATCAAATTTATACACCCTTGCCATCGGTGAAAACCAAATTTGAAAACAAGAGCCGTTCACCAAATCACCCTTGCCCTCCATTTGAAAACCAAAAAATTTTGGCGATTGGGACCAAATCGAACCTGCCAAACTAGAAAAACAAGAAAATGGGCGATTGCAAACGAATTTACATTGCAAAGCAAAAAATCAAGCGATTGTAAGGGAAAATAATCTCTCAAACCAAGCGAATGGGGCCAAATGTCCCTTTTTTTAGGCTAAAAAAAAATAAAAAATAAATTATGTTTTAAATAAAAGTTGGACTAACTATATGAAATAGGTGTCTTATAAAAATTGTGCCCCGCTAAAATGCAAAACCCCCAAAATTTCACCCCTAAAATTTACCATGCCTCTAAAGATTTGATCCTTCTTAACCAATTTGATGCCTCTTGACCCATGATAAATCCCAAAATTAAAAATAAAAATAAACACTCAATATATTTCATGCTAATCTACATTAAAGTGTGATGATTAAATTGACCCTCTTATTTTTACCTCAAACAATTAAACCAACTTTTTTCTATAATAAAACTTATCTTATTTTTAATTTATTTATATTAACTAATAAAAAAACTAAAATCCAAAAAAATAATAATCTTTATATATCTTATCTTTTCAACTTTATTTACATTTATATATTGAAAAAATCATCTTAAAACTTACTTAATCACCGGATATATTATCATCATAAAAACCATCAAAATCCTCTTTATCACTATAAAACCCATCAAAATCCTCTTTATCACGTAAGATCCTTAGTTCTTAATCAGCCGATATATTATCCATTTTCTGAATTGTGATCCCTCATTGTTCTTTTCAATCAAAATCATATGCACAATTTATTGTTAAATGACATTATATATATGCCAGGTTCTCATCCTTTATTTGAGCTTTCGTGTCTGTTTCATACACAATGGAGAAAGCCAATATCCTCGGGGTCTTCATCCATTGGACTTTAAATCGAACCTCTAAATCGTTGTGGTGGAGAGTGATATTATACAGTGGTGACCCTATGGTCTGAAAGCAATGTAGACCACCATGACTTTGTACATAAAATCCAACTAATCCTGAGAGCCCCAGCGACTGAACTTAAAATCGTAGTGACCCACAAAATAAATTGGATGGAATGTGTATTCATCTTATCATTGCAGCGGCCATGACACTCGGTTATTCACAATAGGTTTCCCATTTGCAAGAACCTTCCAAAGTTGGAAAAATAATTTTGTGGGTACGGACCAACAAACTTCCACATGCGAATAAGAGCGCTACGGCTGAGGACAGATACATGGCTATAAATTAATCACGATGGACACATGGTTTTAAATAAAAGATTTCTTTGCCGAGTGGAATATATTTCGCAGGAGGAGGCCACAGAAATCTGAATATGGGAGGTCAATGAGATTCTCAGTTAACCAACGCGTACTACTGGGGTTTTCATCCGCGTTAAAGTTTAATTTGGCGCTAAGGCGTATATATATATGAGTGCTGAGAAGAGGAGAAAGGGGAAAAGAAAGATACATTGGTTTGATTATTTCAGAAAACAGTTACAGAACCTTAATGTGCGTAAAATTGTGCTTTGGTCCGGAAATCGGTGATTTAATTTGAGTTTTAGTTTAACAATCTTCAAGGCGAGTTCTTGATTAACACTTGAGGTGGCTTGGGGTTGTGTTAGTGCGGCGGTGTCATCTCTTCTGCGCCTGAAACAGATCGTCATGAGCTCCAGCAGTGCCAGAGGCCCGCGGAGATTTTCTCCGAGACGAATTCCTCCGTGGGAGAAATACGAGCGATTCGACAGCGATGCGGGAAACGATATGCAGAACGATGTCTTCAATATCCCGCCCAAGAAAGTCCCACTGGATATTTTCTCTGAGGCCAGCGATTATGAGGACGAAATGCAAGGAGGATAAAAGAGGGTTTTACAGTGTAAACTCATCTTGTAGGGAATTTTCCCAATTACATATATTTCCTTTCTTCCCGATTCATATGTAACTAGAGTTAGCCAGAAATTTCGAGGTAGAGTTAGGAATAAGGAAGAAATTTTAATTTCTTCGGAAATAAAGGGAAGAAATTTCAATTTTAGATAAAGTTAAGTTGGAATGAGGGGAATTTTTCACTATAAAGTAGTATCGTAATCTGTGTATGGAACAGGGGTTTTATCTATTAATAAATCTAACTGAGTTGTTCCAAAAATTCTATCAAAATTTTGATGCGATGATTTTTTTAGATTGATGGAATACAAGATTTTGACGGCTAAAAAGTAGTTATAGCATTATTTTGTATCATTTTTTTGGTAATAAGAAGACTTTTTGTGGCCCATGGGGTTTTGGATTGACAGTGAATGGGTGCACTGTTAAGGTATAGGTCACTAGTTCAAATCCCCCATTATTTTGTATCGTTTCCCTTTGGTAATAAGAAGAATTTTTGTGGCCCATGGGGCTTTACATTGACGGTGAATGGGTGCATTGTTATTGGTATCTGGAATTTTTCATTTTTATATTTAATTATATTTTTATGATATTTTTACTAACACATTGTTTTGAATATAGTTATTTTATTTTATTTATATAAATTTATACTAAATTTATATTTTTTTATTTCTTGAATAATGTATTATACACTTAAACCTTTATTTAAAGTCAATCTAAAGCAAAATCTTCTATTTATGTTATTATATGATGATGTCACATATTACAAAGCTACAAAACTCAATTATAATGGTCACAAAAAAATAAGTTAATAATAAGAAGAATTTTTGTGGCCCATGGGGCTTTAGATTGACGGTGAATGGGTGCACTGTTATTGGTATCTGGAATTTTTCATTTTTATATTTAATTATATTTCTATGATATTTTTACTAACATTGTTTTGAATATAATTATTTTATTTTATTTATATAAATTTAGTATAAATTTATATTTTTATTATTAAATAGAAATAATATTTTTAAAGCTATTATTAAATATTATAATGATAATATTTTCAATTTAACTTGTTACTATATCTCCAAATACATTTATATTTTAATTTTCATCTTTTACAACTATATATTTTTCTATTTCTTGAATAATGTATTATACACTTAAACCTTTATTTAAGGTCAATCTATAGCAAAATCTTCTATTTATGTTATTGATATGATGATGTCACATATTACAAAGCTACAAAACTCAATCATAATGGTCACAAAAAAATAAGTTAATCTCTACCTGCATTAAGCAAATGCAACCAAAGTTTTCTTGTTTGTTAAATGATAAACAATTTTTTTTTTTGGAATTCAGACACCATTGGGATTCTCAAGTCTACTTTCAACACAATGGAGACAATTGTTATTTGGAATTGATTAACTTATGTACCATAATAATTTTGGTATGTATAAATTCTTTTTAAATGTATAACTTGCCCCAATAGTGTAACCATAGTTAATCAATTGTTATAAAATACTTTTTTATGACTAGTTTATTATTTTCTTTATATCCACTACAAATGATCACCAAAAATTGGTCTCTAATGCACCAATATGCTCTATTAATACTAATTTATGGTGACTTGGATTCCATATCAATGTTTGTCTTGGCATATCAAATCCACTAATAACCTAGTTGACATCACTCATCCATGATTAATAAGGTGATTTGGATTCCAAATCAATATTTGTGTTAGCATATCACCTCATTAATAAGTGACATCAACAAGGTGTTACAATTCATAAGATTGACAAACCTAGGTAGTCATAGTAAGTCTATCCATATTCTACTATATATCAATTTGGACCAAGTTAGTATTGGAGGGGCTCAATTACCTTTAATGATAATGCCTAAAGCCAATTAATAGGTATGACTCATTTAAAACATTCAATAATTCAAACATGTATAAATGTGTATTGTTACACTTGTAAATGGTCTTATAAGTTGGATTGTACTCTGTGTAAGATCAAGCTTAGTATAATGGTTCTCAAGTATGGTTCTCATGACTTGAGTTGCTTAATTCTTATAATCTTTTGTAACTCTTTCTTTTGTATCCATGATTGATGTGCAATCAAACAATCTTGGGAAATATGATTTGTCTTTTTAGTTAGATTGTTCATTATTACCAATTTATTGTCCATTCAACGTATTACTCTTACACTAAATTGCTTAACTGCTTAAGTAAACACATTTTTCTAGCCAATCATTTGTGACACTGATTTGAATCTGATGAGCACTTAATCACTTTAGTTCTATTATTAATATATTCTGAACTAATGAAAATTTGATTATTTACAACGGTGGACATTCTCTCATGTTAAGAAAAAAAAAATTAATAATATGTGTTTTACTTTATTTAGTTTTTATTCTTGAAATGTTCCTTTAAAAAAAAATCTTTAGCCATCACCTAGTTGCCTAGAAAGCACTTGAGGAGAAATTTTAGCCGTTATTTGTTAAACATGGAGGTGACATATGACATTTAGAAAAAAACATTAATAACAAAAGAACATTTCAATGTTGAGCATAAATAAAATATTTCAATGTCCATCTTATGTAATATAATTTTATATCAAGATTATAGGTGTGTATGTTTTATCCATAGGTGCTTTCTATTTCCTAGTGTAAAAGAGATATGTAATACATTCATTTCTTTATATAGAGGTGATAAGTGTTATGTGCATAACCAAGATATTTTAAGTGAAGTGAAATATTTCAATACCAAATAACTAACCAACCAACCAACTATATATATATATATATATATATATATATATATATGAGAATTTAAAAGAAAATTGTTATGGTTAAAAAGTGCGTTATTCAATAATGAGGAAGATGTGTAATTATTTTTGTGTTTAGTAAAACATTTCAATGATACTTTGCTTGGTATAGGATGTGTAATTATTTTTGTGTTTAGTAAAACATTTCAATGATACTTTGCTTGGTATAGGGAGGTGTAATTCTTTTTACTGTCAACATGGTTCCTCTTGAGATAGTTTAATCCCCCAAAAGGGGCTTCCATCCTCAACCCTTCCCCACAAGGATTGAACTTAAGACCTAATAGGGATTAAACCCTACACAAACCAACTAATCTACTATTCATGCATCAAATCTTACTAATTGTAAATTATTTATCTAAATAATACAACACCAATATAATAATAATAACAAAAATAATAATTTTTTTTGTTTTCTAAGTGGTGTGAGTCCTATGATTACACCCTTAAAATTTTAGCTTGAGAAACCTTGATCTAGGGGCATCTAAGCCCTTCCATCCTCAACCCTTCCCCACAAGGATTGAACTTAAGACCTAATAGAGATTAAACCCTACACCAACCAACTAATCTACTATTCATGCATCAAATCTTACTAATTGTAAATTATTTAACTAAATAATACAACACCAATATAATAATAATAACAATAATAATAATTTTTTTTGTTTTCTTAGTGGTGTGAGTCCTATGATTACACCCTTAAAATTTTAGCTTGAGAAACCTTGATCTAGGGGCATCTAAGCCATCAAAATCACCGGGGCTGGGTCACACCTTTAACATGATTACATTTTTTTCCAAAAAAATTCAAATTAATGATCTCTTCACATCACAAAATACCTTAACAATACACCCAATCACAACTTACCCTAAACCCCATAAACAATAATAATAATTATAAAATTTATTTATTAAAATTTTATTATATTAACCAAAATTATCTTTAAAAATAAGCAAAAATTTCCCACTATTAACTATACAACATCAATCAAAATCAAAATCAAAATCCTTTTTTATTAGTCCAAATACTCAATTCTTAATCACCAAATATATTATCCATTTTCATATTCAATCTCGTTGACTATATCTTATATTTTCAATCAAAATCAAAATCCTTTTTTATCAGTCCAAATACTCAATTCTTAATCACCAAATATATTATCCATTTTCGTATTCAATCTCCTTGAATTGTGCTCCATAATCTTATGTTTTCAATCAAAATCCTATGATCATGTTCTTGATAAATCGCATTCCATATCCTACGCTCTCATCCTTTATTTTAGGTTTATTCGCTGTTCCCATATACAATGGAGAAAGACAATATCTTCTGGACTTCGCATCAAACCTCTGAATCGCTCTGGTGGTGGAGGAGTGTGATATGACACAAAAGTCTAAAAGCAATGTAGGCCACCATGACTTTGGACATAAAATCCAACTCATCTGGACAACACCAGCGAAAGACCTTAAATTTGTACTGGCCCACAAAACAAATTATATAGAATGTGCATTCAACTTATCATCAGCAGCCGCCATGGCAGTGCGTTCTTCACAACAGGCTCTCCACTGGGCAAGAATCTTCGCAAATTCTAAAGTTGAAACAATAATTTCATGGGTACGAACCAACCAACTTCCGCGGAAAAACGACAGCGCTACGGCTCAGAATAAACACATGGCTATAGATTAATCGCTATAGACACATGGTTGTAAACAAAAGAGACCTGTGACGAGTGAAATATATTTCACAGAAGAAGCCCAGAGAATCTGAATATCCGAGATCATTCTCAGTCAAGCCACGCGTACTACTGGTGGGTATCATCCGCGTTAAAGTTTGGTTTGAGTAGAGTTGTACCATAATCTTTGAATGGAACAGGGGTTTTATCCATTTCTGAATTTACCTGAAATGTTATAAAAATTTTATCATGTCTTTTTCATGTTTTTAGAAAGATTGTCTCGTCGAATAAGAGAAGTACAATTTTTATTTTTTTATTTTTTAATGCAAATTGAATATAATTTGATATTATTTTTTTCTAAATCATTATTATATTAATAATTAATATAAATTTATTTTAATTAAGAATATAATAATAGTTATGATTATTATATTAATAATTAATATAAACTTGTTTTAATGCAGATATAATAATTATCTATATAAAAAAATTCAAATAAATTGAGTCAATTTTTTTTTGCTAGGTAATATATTAACAATATAAAATAAATAAAAATGTGTATCTATTTAGAGCATTTTCTGAAAAATGAATTCTTGTTTGATATCCTCATAACTCATGGCCATAAATTAGTCCTTAGAATATATGTCTATGCTTCCAAAATCAACTTGAGGCAATTCTTAGCATTCAAACTCTTCTTTTAAGGCCATGCTTAAAGAGATTTTCAGCAATGAAGGAGACTGAATTCCCTTTCTATTCTTAATATGGAGTTGACAACTGACATATTAAGAATCATTGTAAATTGAAATGAGAGGAATATCATTGTAAATCCATATTAAGTTCAAATCTATCAAACTAAGAGGAATCAAGATTTGAGGAAAAGTTTGCACCTATGATTGGTGGTTAAAACATTTTAATGGTATGTTTCTCAGTATCAACAAGATATATAATCCCTTTCATTGTCAACCAGAAATTGACATAAGACATATTTCACAATTATCATACATCGGAAGGGGATCAAAATTTGAGGAAACTAGCTACCACTGCTACCTTTTCTTTTCTATTATATCTTCTATGTGTGTTGTGTATATCTCTATATACATAATTTTCGTGGTGTATGGATATATTGGCAACACATTTATATATTTCCCTAGATTACAACAGGGATACTTGCATCATTTTCTATCCATTCTCCCTAATCTCGAAACAATAAATGTCAATGTCCAATACCTAGTTTTTGCTACTATGGTGGATTTTTCACAATTTCTTAACTCAATACATAATGTATATTTTGAATGGGATTTGGATGCGGATTGTGAGCACTGAGTGCACGCTGTCTAATTAAACAGGAAGCAGAAGGAAGGGTACATTTCTTCTTATTCTAAGTTAAGAATCCTTGTTCTAGGGTGGAGGAGCATTCTCTAAGATTGAGACTTCTATTAGTCTTACCTCAGATCTGGTGTGGACCAGAAATTGAGGTCCAGTCTCTTCAAGGATTGATTTTCTTAAGACTCTTCATTTGGAATATACATGAGTTGGAAAATAGGAAGGATCATGAAAGGATTATCAATCAAATTTAATTAGCTACCATTGAGGATTTGAACTTGTGAGAGAACTGAAAAGAAGAATTAAATATGCTCTCATTCGTTGTGATAATTTTCCTTTGCACTGTTATGAATTATTTTCTTACATTTTAATGTAGCCATGGGCAGAAATCATTTCAATCTGGGATTTAGATTTGCTAAAGCATGCATGTCAACCTATTAGATTTGAGGGTCCTAGGCTTTGGAAAATTGTTATGCATTTCAAGTTCCCCAAGAAGGATTCATCCTACTGGTTGGGATAGATTTCTATGTATTCCTGAGCAAGAAATATTTTGAGATTGGTTGTTTAAAGGTTCAAAGATTCCTGTGGAATATTTTCGGCCTTAGAATAGAGTAAGAAAAGGTTAAGCTTTTGATGATATCCATTCAGAGACTGAAGTCATCAATACACATCAAAAGTTGCAGACCCAGATTAATTAAGCAAGGAGGCATCTAGTACTCCATTGTGAAAGTCATTTCTAGCAACAAAATAAAGACCATCAGATCTACACTCTTCTCCAAAATTTTTTATCTCTGGCACATACATTATTGATTAGTAAATATATATAAAGTCTTGTGGAGGGACAACTCTAATGATGCAAGGCATTCGCTCTCTAATGAGACTAATATATTGATACTAAATGGTCGTCCCTCTGTATGAACATCTACTAGCAAACTTCGAAATTTGAATTCTGGTTCTCTAGTAGTTAGCAACAAACACAAGTCATTCCCAATCTTTGGAAGGATTTCAAGGTGCTAGAACACAAACCATTCACGATCTTTTGACAGATTTTAAAAGTTTCTATGATTATAAATAAACTGTTGATATGTGACTAATGGAAATAACAACTTATAGATGATAGATAATTAATATAAAAGGTCACAAATAATTTTTGTTAACTTTCAACTATATAAAACCACAGTTATTGGCTGGGACTTTTCGTTCGATATCCTTCTGTAAGCCACTCCTTATTTCTCACAATGATTTTGTCAATCAAAGAAATCAAAAAACGCAACCTGCAACGACAACTGATTGGCCCAGCCAGAAGGAAACACACATGGAAGGCCTTGGCCAGGGTATAAAATTTATAGTTGCTAGGATGGAGCTAGCGAAGGCAGAGCCCATAGCTTAAAACATGGGCTATACATTTTATATTTTCCCCTACTTCCAGAATTGTAAGAAAGAAATATTATACCATATTAGTTGGTTTGATGGTTGCGGTTTACCTGGAATGCCAAACCCTTTGAGAAATGGTCCAAATGGAGGATTCTGATTCACAAATTGATACCCTGGCCCTGCTTGCAACGAGTCACCAAGAAATGTAGGATTCTGATTCACAAAATGTATACCCTGGTCCCTGGTGCTGCTTGAAAGGAGTCACCAATTCAGAAATCAGAAATGGAGGATTCACAAACTGAGGAATCCGAAACTATCAAATTTATACACCCTTGCCATCGGTGAAAACCAAATTTGAAAACAAGAGCCGTTCACCAAATCACCTTTGCCCTCCATTTGAAAACCAAAAAATCTCGGTGATGGGGACCAAATCGAACCTGCCAAACCAGAAAAACAAGAAAATGGGCGATTGCAAACGAATTTACATTGCAAAGCAAAAAATCGAGCGATTGTAAGGGAAAATAATCTCTCAAACCAAGCGAATGGGGCTAAACGTCCCTTTTTTAGGCTAAAATAAAAAAAAAAAATTATGTTTTAAATAAAAGTTGGACTACCTATATGAAATGGATGTCTTATAAAAATTCTGCGCAAAACCCCTAAAATTTCACCCCTAAAATTTACCATGCCTCTAAAGATTTGATCCTTCTTAACCAACTTGATGCCTCTTGACCCATGATAAATCCCAAAATTAAAAATAAAAATAAACACTCAATATATTTCATGCTAATCTACATTAAAGTGTGATGGTTAAATTGACCCGCTTATTTTTACCTCAAACAATTAAACCAACTTTTTTCTATAATAAAACTTATCTTATTTTTAATTTATTTATCTTAACTAATAAAAAAACTAAAATCCAAAAAAATAATAATCTTTATATATCTTATTTCTTTCAACTTTATTTACATTTATATATTGAAAAAATCATCTTAAAATTTACTTAATCACCAGATATATTATCTCATAAAAACCATCAAAATCCTCTTTATCACCATAAAACCCATCAAAATCCTCTTTATCACGTAAGATCCTTAGTTCTTAATCAGCCGATATATTATCCATTTTCTGAATTGTGATCCCTCATTGTTCTTTTCAATCAAAATCCTATGCACAATTTATTGTTAAATGACATTATATATGCCAGGTTCTCATCCTTTATTTGAGCTTTCGTGGCTGTTCCATACACAATGGAGAAAGCCAATATCCTCGGGGTCTTCATCCATTGGAGTTTAAATCGAACCTCTAAATCGTTGCGGTGGAGAGTGATATTATACAGTGACCCAATGGTCTGAAAGCAATTAGACCACCATGACTTTGTACATAAAATCCAACTAATCCTGAGAGCCCCAGCTGGAGAGTGATATTATACAGTGATCCAATGGTCTGAAAGCAATTAGACCACCATGACTTTGTACATAAAGTCCAACTAATCCTGAGAGCCCCAGCGACTGACCTTAAATTCGTAGTGACCCACAAAATAAATTGCATGGAATGTGCATTCATCTTATCATTGCAGCGGCCATGACACTCGGTTATTCACTAGAGGCTCCCCATTTGCAAGAACCTTCCAAAGTTGGAAAAATAATTTTGTGGGTACGGACCAACAAACTTCCACATGCGAATAAGAGCGCTACGGCTGAGGACAGATACATGGCTATAAATTAATCACGATGGACACATGCTTTTAAATAAAAGATTTCTGTGCCGAGTGGAATATATTTCGCAGGAGGAGCCCACAAAAATCTGAATATGGGAGGTCATTGATATTCTCAGTTAACCAACGCGTACTACTGGGGTTTTCATCGGCGTTAAAGTGTACTTCGGTGCTGAGAAGAGGAGAAAGGGGAAAAGAAAGATACATTGGTTTGATTATTTCAGAAAACAGTTACAGAACCTTAATGTGCGTAAAACTGTGCTTTGGTCCGGAAATCGGTGATTTAATTTGAGTTTTAGTTTAACAATCTTCAAGGCGAGTTCTTGATTAACACTTGAGGTGGCTTGGGGTTGTGTTAGTGCGGCGGTGTCATCTCTTCTGCGCCTGAAACAGATCGTCATGAGCTTCAGCAGTGCCAGAGGCCCGCAGAGATTTTGTCCGAGACGAATTCCTCTGTGGGAGAAATACGAGCGATTCGACAGCGATGTGGGAAACAATATGCCGAACGATGTTTTCAATATCCCGCCCAAGAAAGTTCCACTGAATATTTGCTGTGAGGCCAGAGATTATGAGGACGAAATGCAAGGAGGATAAAAGAGGGTTTTACAGTGTAAACTCATCTTGTAGGGAATTTTCCCAATTACATATATTTCGTTTCTTCCCGATTCATATATAGCTAGAGTTAGCCAGAAATTTCGAGGTAGAGTTAACAATAAGGAAGAAATTTTAATTTCTTCGGAAATAAAGGGAAGAAATTTCAATTTTAGATAAAGTTAAGTTGGAATGAGGGGAATTTTTCACTATAAAGTAGTATCGTAATCTGTGTATGGAACAGGGGTTTTATCCATTAATAAATCTAACTGAGTTGCTCCAAAAAATTCTATCAAGATTTTGATTGAATGATTTCTTTAAATTTTGATGGGATGATTTCTTTAAATTGATGGAACACAAGATTTTGGCAGCTAAAAAGGTTGTTATAGCATTATTTTATATCGTTTCACCTCGGTAGTAAGAAGAGTTTTTGTTGGACAGGGAGGTATATACTGTTACTGGTATCTGGAATTTTTCATTTTTACATTTAATTAATTATATTTTTATGATGTTTTTACTAACATTGTTTTGAATATAGTTATTTTATTTTATTTATATAAATTTAGTATAAAATTATATTTTTATAATTAAATAGAAATAATACTTTTAAAGCTATTGTTAAATATTATAATGATAATATTTTCAGTTTAACTTGTTACTATATCTCCAAACATATTTATATTTTAATTTTCAGTGCTTACAACCATATATTTTTCTATTTCTTGAATAATATATTATACATTTAAACTTTTATATCTCTAAATACACTTATATTTTAATTTTCAACTCTTACAACCATATATTTTTCCATTTCTTGAATAATGTGTTATACACTTAAACCTTTATTTGAGTTCAACCCATAGCAAAATCTTCTATTTATGTTATTGACACTATGATGTCACATATTACAAAGCTACAAAACTCAATCATAATGGTCACAAAAGAATAAGTTAATCTCTACAAGCATTAAGCAAATGCAACCAAAGTTTTCTTGTTTGTTAAATGATAAACAATTTTTTTTTGGGAATTCAGACATCACTGGGATTCTCAAGTCTACTTTCAACACAATGGAGACAATTGTTATTTGGAAATGATTAACTTATGTACCATAATAATTTTGGTATGTATAAATTCTTTTTAAATGTGTAACTTGCCCAAATAGTGTAACCATAGTTAATCAATTGTTATAAAATACTTTTTTATGACTAGTTTATTATTTTTTTTATATCCACTACAAATGATCAGCAAAACTTGGTCTCCAATGCACCAATATGCTCTATTAATACTAATTTATGGTGACTTGGATTCCATATCAATGTTTGTCTTGGCATACCAAATCCACTAATAACCTAGTTGACATCACTCATCCATGATTAATAAGTTGATTTGGATTCCAAATCAATATTTGTGTTAGCATATCACCTCATTAATAAGTGACATCAACAAGGTGTTACAATTCATAAGATTGACAAACCTAGGTAGTCATAGTAAGTCTATCCATATTCTACTATATATCAATTTGGACCAAGTTAGCATTGGAGGGGCTCAATTACCTTTAATGATCATGCCTAGAGCCAATTAATAGGTATGACTCATTTAAAACATTCAATAATTCAAACATGTATAAATGTGTATTTTTACACATGTAAATGGTCTTATAAGTTGGATTGTACTCTGTGTAAGATCAAGCTTAGTATAATGGTTCTCAAGTATGGTTCTCATGACTTGAGTTGCTTAATTCTTATAATATTTTGTAACTCTTTCTTTTGTATCCATGATTGATGTGCAATCAAACAATCTTGGGAAATATGATTTGTCTTTTTAGTTAGATTGTTCATTATTACCAATTTATTGTCCATTCAACGTATTACTCTTACACTAAATTGCTTAATTGCTTAAGTAAACACATTTTTCTAGCCAATCATTTGTGATACTGATTTGAATCTGACAAGCACTTAATCACTTCAATTCTATTATTAATATATTCTGAACTGATGAAAATTTGATTATTTACAACCATGGACATTCTCTCATGTTAAGAAAAAAAGTTAATAATATTTGTTTTACTTTGTTTAGTTTTTATTCTTGAAATGGTCCTTAAAAAAAAAATCTTTAGCCATCACCTAGTTGCCTAGAAAGCACTTGAGGAGGAATTTTAGTCGTTATTTGTTAAACATGGAGGTGACATATGGCATTTAGAAAAAACATTAATAACAAAAGAACATTTCAATATTGAGCATAAATAAAATATTTCAATGTTCGTCTTATGTAATATAATTTTATATCAACATTATATGTGTGTATGTTTTATCCATAGGTGCTTTCTATTTCCCAGTGTAAAAGAGATATGTAATACATTCATTTCTTTATATAGAGGTGATAAGTGTTATGTGCATAACCAAGATATTTTAAGTGAAGTGAAATATTTCAATACCAAATGACTAACCAACCAACCAACTAAATAACTATATGTATATGTATATATATATATATATGAGAATTTAAAAAAAATTGTTATGGTTAAAAAGTGTGTTCTTCAATAATGAGGAAGATGTGTAATTATTTTTGTGTTTAGTAAAACATTTCAATGATACTTTGCTTGGTATAGGGAGGTGTAATTATTTTCACTGTCAACATGGTTCCTCTTGAGATAGTTTAATCCCCCAAAAGGGGCTTCCATCCTCAACCCTTCCCCACAAGGATTGAACTTAAGACCTAATAGAGATTAAACCCTACACAAACCAACTAATCTACTATTCATGCATCAAATCTTACTAATTGTAAATTATTTATCTAAATAATACAACACCAATATAATAATAATAACAAAAATAATAATTTTTTTTGTTTTCTAAGTGGTGTGAGTCCTATGATTACACCCTTAAACTTTTAGCTTGAGAAACCTTGATCTAGGGGCATCTAAGCCATCAAAATCACCGGGGATGGCCATGGCTGGGTCACCAGCGTTTAACATGATTAGATTTTTTTCCAAAAAAATTCAAATTAATGATCTCTTCACATCACAAAATACCTTAACAATACACCCAATCACAACTTACCCTAAACCCCACAAACAATAATAATAATTATAAAAACTTTTTTATTAAAATTTTATTATATTAAATACAAAATTATCTTTAAAAATACACAAAAATTTCCCAAACTATTAACTATACAACATCAATCAAAATCAAAATCCTTTTTTATCCGTCCAAGCACTCAATCCTTAATCACCAAATATATTATCCATTTTCTTATTCAATCTCCTTGAATTGTGCTTCATTATCTTATGTTTTCAATCAAAATCCTATGATCATGTTCTTGTTAAATTGCATTCCATATCCTACGCTCTCATCCTCTATTTTAGGTTTATTCGCTGTTCCCATATACAATGGAGAAAGACAATATCGTCTGGACTTCGCATCAAACCTCTGATAGCTCTGGTGGTGGAGGAGTGTGATATGACACGGCGACTCTTAAAAGTCTAAAAGCAATGTAGGCCACCATGACTTTGGACATAAAATCCAACTCATCTGGACAACACCAGCGAAAGACCTTAAATTTGTAGAGGCCCACAAAACAAATTATATAGAATGCGCATTCATCTTATCATCAGCAGCCGCCATGGCAGTGCGTATAGACACATGGCTCTCCACTGGGCGAGAATCTTCGCAAATTCTAAAGTTGAAACAATAATTTTATGGGTACGAACCAACCAACTTCCGCAGAAAAACGACAGCGCTACGGCTCAGAATAAACACATGGCTATAGATTAATCGCTATAGACACATGGTTGTAAACACAAGAGAACTGTGACGAGTAAAATATATTTCACAGAAGAAGCCCAGAGAATCTGAATATCCGAGATCATTCTTAGTTAAGCCACGCGTACTACTAGTGGGTATCATCCGCGTTAAGGTTTGATTTGAGTA
Source organism: Pinus tabuliformis (assembly GCA_031772625.1). Lineage (NCBI taxonomy): Eukaryota > Viridiplantae > Streptophyta > Pinopsida > Pinales > Pinaceae > Pinus > Pinus tabuliformis. The sequence goes on from CM062818.1 coordinate 1,483,269,965, forward strand.
GGGTTGTACCATAATCTTTGAATGGAACAGGGGTTTTATCCATTTCTGAATTTACCTGAATTGTTATAAAACTTTTATCATGTCTTTTTCATGTTTTTAGAAAGATTGTCTCGTCGAATAAGAGAAGTACACTTTTTTTATTTTTATTTTTAATGCAAATGGAATATAATTTGATATTATTTTTTTTTCTAAATCATTATTATATTAATAATTAATATAAATTTATTTTAATTAAGAATATAATAATACTTATGATTATTATTTTAATAATTAATATAAACTTATTTTAATGTAGATATAATAATTATCTATATAAAAAAAATCAAATAAAATTGAGTCAAATTTTTTTGACTAGGTAATATATTAACAATACAAAATAAATAAAAATGTGTATCTATTTAGAGCATTTTTTGAAAAATGAATTCTTGTTTGATATCCTCATAATTCATGGCCACAAATTAGTCCTTAGAATATATGTCTATGCTTCCAAAATCAACTGGAGGCAATTCTTAGCATTCAAACTCTTCTTTTAGGGTCATGCTTAAAGAGATTTTCAGCAATGAAGGAGACTGAATTCCCTTTCTTAAAGGTTTTCACAAATTAGTCCTTAGAGCACGTCTATGCTTCCAAAATCAACTTGGGACAACTCTTAGCATTCAAACTTTCTTCTTTTAAGGCAATGCTTATAGAGATTTTCGACAATGAGGGAGATTGAATTACCTTTCCTAGAAATTGAAGAAAATAATATAGTCCAATCATTAATGAAACCACATAATCTACTTTCAAATCAAGGTCTAGAAACTTGCCAAGTTGGATTTGCACAAAAGGTCCCATTTCTTGTTTGAGGTCTCAAAGCAATCTTAGTTGAATAAGAGTGTTAATATCCAAACAATCTTGTTTCTAAAGTTCCACTAAGAATTTTGCCTCCCACCCATCAAGCAAACAATACCATTAGAGATAAGAAGGCGTCAACAAGTGTTGTGACCCTGCAAATTCATGCTTAGACCTCTTAATGCTAATTTAAACCTTAACTAGGTCACATATAACACAATTATTACCTATGTGATGTACCATTTTCTGAAAGAAGAGAAAGGATATCTAAGCTAAGAATTTACCATAAACCACTGGTGAGCCTCATCATTAGGTATCTATATGGACCTTAATACACCTCCATGCTTATTAAAATCAACTCTTCTCATAATTCCTTACATGTTTTAATTATATTTTGCTTAATAAGATGAGTAAAAGTAAGATGTATGTCTAGTGGTCTAATGTGCATTGATTGCAGGTTTTTGAGAGCAAATGATGGCAATTTTGGCTAATTAAGGGCAGAAACTCGAATGAGACAAGGAGGAGAGATTATAGGAGATAGATCCTCCTCATTAAATCCTCACTCATTCGAATATTCCTCAATCAAATCACACTAGCTTGGAGTTGCAAGCAACCGAGTCATGGAGATCATGGGCAGTCAATCCAGTGATAGTTAAGAGCCAGTTCATCTTGATTTTGGGAGCCAAGCCTCCCTAGATTTAAGGAAGTTGTTGGAGACTTTAGTTGTATAAATAAGGAGGCCTAGAGCCTCATTAGGATTTAGATTTTTTATGTAAGAGCACTAAGCATTTTCGAGTGCAAGTTTGTGGCAAAACATTGTTATGTAATTTTTCTGATATGATAATGAGAATGAGCATTTCCTTGATCCAGCACTAAGTTGACTCAGAGGGTTGAAGCTCTTGGGTTAGGGCCCAACCCTAGCAGCAAAGGCTCCTCTTCTTGTACTTGTATGTTTAGGTTATTTCATAGGTTAATTGTTGAATTGGTTTTAGCATTGTTTCATTGCAAGTAGTGGTAAATTTGATTAGTTTGCTTCCATTTGTGCATAGCTTTAGCAGTAGTTTAGAGAGGTAAAGGAATACCAAAAAGGCTGATAGCAGGTGGATTTGGCCTCACTCCTCCCTTCAGGGACCATGGTTTGAGGAAAAACTCCTATTCAGCCCCAAAAAGACAAAATTCTGATTTCTTATGGAATTTAGGGTTTTCTGCTACTTAGGCCAGCATCTTTTCAGTTTTCAAGGATAGGTTTCAATTGTCATTTATGATATCTTCAACTTTGTATTAGATCTCATGGTGTTTCACAATATTATGCAAGTATTTCCATACATGAACTAGGCAACTAAATAATGAAATTCTGTTTTATTAAGTTGGTTGGAAATCTTTCTTGTTTGACATGATTCAGGAATAAATGCTAGTGATGTATGTATTGCAAGGGTTTCAATACTGCAGGAAGATCTCATGCCAACAACCCCAGCCTAACCTCATCCATCCATGATCACAAAAAGCCACTAAGTCCATCAACCAATTCATCATTCCATAAGCATAACTTTCCAGGTTTGTTGAGAAAATCAAGCCATCTTACAAAATTTTGGTTCATCTCCGAGGAAATCCTAGCCACCCGCTTGCCTTGTTTCTTCCATCATTTACCTTCCTTAAGCCCTATACCATCTTCCAAATCACCCCTATTTCTCTCGACTGGATCCTATAGGAATACAGGGGATCTTGCAGGAGCATTAGGACATCCTGTAGGAAGCATTAGAACATCCTTGTAGGACAACCTGTAGTGGCCTGTTTTGAGGCTAATTTGCGGAAAAAGCATCCTGGAAGATAGGAGAAAACACCTACTTGCCTCCCAAGCCACCTTACATTTCACCATCGTCTCTAACCCACCTACCACACAACCAAGAAGATTTAGTATTCACATTTTGACAAAAAAAAGGACAAAAAGGAAAAAGAGTTATTGTGGTCATTCATGTGCACAATAGTAGAATGTTTAGTTATTTTAGATTGCATGCCTAGGACAGTTAGGATTACACACATGTTAGCTTAGAATTATTCTGAAGCAAGATCTCTTATCAATTAGTTAGATGAGTGGTGTGTTTAAAGCATTGATTCAGCCTTTCATTACTGCAGTAGACAATATTTCCATTCCTCCAATTAGGGTAAAATTCCCCTTTATTCATTAGTAATCAAACTTCTTATGAATCAATAGAAGGCTGGTTTGAGAAACCATAGTGGTCTATCACCATCTCAACAGTGATAAAGAGTGGACCCATTGCATCTGCTTGTGTATACAACACTGTCACCTCCAAGTTTGTATGAACCCCAGGTTGATAAAGTAAAGTTGGTAGCCCCAGGAGTTGCAGCATTCTTGTTGCAATACTGGTGCTCATCACTTTTTGGCGCCGTTTCCAGGGAGGTGTCTGAGTAAGATGTGATTTCTTCTTTCTTTCTTCCATTTCTTATCTCTTTCATTTTGCTATTAGATTCATTTCTGCAAGAGTAATTATAAGTTGGTTTGCTTTCTTTTCCATTCTGCAAATGAGATTTCATTCAGCAGTTAGTATCCATTCAATTTGTTATTTCAATTCTACAATTAGTCTCAAAGCTTGAAAAAACACAAAACAAAATAAAAACACCTCTTTCATGCCTCGTACGAAAAGGGATAACTTAGGAAAAATTCTGCCGAATACCCCCACTTTTTTAAACAGCCAACCTTCCCTCTTCTTCGGTGGTTGTGGATTGCAGGACCCCTTACGAGAACAACCAAAGATTTTTGAAGAGCCTACAGGGGGAGAAGAAGAAGGAGAACCCATTCCGGCTGATCTAATGGCTGAAAATAGAAATGACAGAGGAGATAGAGAAAGAATTGAGGGTTCTTTTCTCATCAGAGAAACCAATGGGGATGGTAAGATGAAAAGCATAAGCCCCTCTGCTCTTCCTCACTTCCATGGCCTAACCTCAGAAGATCCAGATACTTTCTTGTTTGAGTTCGCTATCATATGTAGAACTTATGTTTACACCACTGATGATCAAAAGTTGAAATTATTCCCATCCACTCTCAAGGATGCAGCTTTGTGTTGGTTCATGGGTTTACCTAGGGATAACATCACAACCTAGGCTTAGATGCGGCAAGCCTTCAATAATAAGTATCGGGACTATTGCAGGTCCAAAGACACTAAATAGGAAATTTTTAGAATGACCTTGGGACATGATGAATCTTTAGAGGATTATGAGGAAATATTCCAGTTTAGCTACAAAAGGGCCAGGTGCACACTTGATCTTGAGTCACTCAAGCTAGTCCTACTCAAGGGGTTAGGGAAGACCTTCTGGATACCCTAAACCTGCTAGCAGGAGGGGACATCTACCAGCTACCCTATGATGATATTAAGACAGTCTTTAAGAACCATTCTAGGGCAGCTAGGAAAAAGGGTAGGGGTAGTCAACCAATGGCTAGCTCATCATCTTCCAACACATCCATAAAAGGTGATATTGAAAATATGCTGGAATATTTCAAGAGTGAAATGTTGCAAACCCTTGCCCTACAAATGGACACTATGCACATCAAGAGAAAGCAGGAGGAAGCAAAGATAGCATTAGCCATCTTCTGCCCTAGATGCACAAGGAGGCACCCTAGGAATGAATGTCCATTAAACCTTATATAAAAATGCTCAGTCTGTGAAGAAAACCACACCACAAACAAGTTCCCTTCTCTACCTGGACTAAAAGTTGTGTATTATGGAACTGAAGGGGTGACTGAATAACTCTGCTACATAAATCAAAGGATACCTCATGGGCCTTGACCATACCAGCCGGGCATGAAAGGGTCCTCCTATGCATATTACAACTCTAACCAAAACCCATCCATTCCCTCTTGGGGTCCCCCTACTCACCCCTCCTGGTCTACACCTTCTCCTTGGTATTTTTCACCTTAGTACTATTCCTAGCCGACCAACCAGTCATTTCAGCCATATACTCCTCCATAGCCTTAGTGGAATGCACAACCCCAGGGGTGGAATGCACCACCCCATGGTTTGAGGCCCCCACACAACAATCCTCCAACTTTATTGCCTTCACCTCCTACTCAACCACAGATTTTACACCCTGATCCACCTAAACAACTTGAGATGCCTGCCCATCCAAATTTGAACTCGAATAATAGACAGACACAACAAGTATATAGTGGAGAGACATCCTACCCTGCTTATGCTATGGAAATTCAGGAAATCAACCTAAGGTCTGGGAGAGTACTCCCAGACAACCAACCTCCATCTCCACCTAGGGAGAGTGAGGAGGAAAGAGAGGAAATTATGCCTAGAGTGAATCCACCACCCTTTCTTGAAAGATTAACTCATCCAGTCTAGCCTACCCCAGAAGAGAATGAACTTCTGGGTGAATTGAAAAATCTATGTGTCAAAATTCCACTTCTCCAAGCCATTAAGGATGTACCTATTTACAACAAATTGATTAAAGAGAAGTGTTTCAAACATCCAGGGAGGCAAAAAAGAGACACCCCTACCATTAATGTCATTGGAAAACTGTCCGACTTAATGTTGGGGCAGGTAATTTGCCCAAAGTATTTAGACCTTGGAAGCCCTGTAGTAGATGTGCACATCAATGGCACCATTGTCCCACACACCTTGATTGATCTTGGGGCTGCCATTAATGTAATGACTAAGGACACCATGCTCAAGCTAAATCTCCAGGGTTCATTAAGAAAGACCACAACAATCTTGCAGCTTGCAGATCGTTCCACAGTAGCCCCTGAGGGGATTGTTGAGGATGTGATGGTCTCCATTGACTCCTGGGAGTACCCTGCAGACTTCCTAGTTCTCCAGCCTAAGGCCAAGCTTAATGGTTATCCTCTCATACTTGGGAGGCCTTGGTTAGCCATTGCCAATGCCTACATCAGCTGCAGGGCTGGAAATATGACTATAAAAAATGGGCATCTGTCCAAGCAGTTGGTCTTGTACCCTCCTGCTCAGCCATATTTAGAACATGATTTACCTTTATGTCTAGAAGAGGAGGAAGAAAAATAAGTTTACACAACCCAACTCTATACCCCAGAAGCTACCATGGGAGGAGGACAGCTGGATGAAGATGATTTGATTGAACAAATACTCTAAAATACGACTCCCAACACCTTGTCCTTAGAGGAAGTAGTAAAGGAAACCAAGAGAAACCATCAAATTGATCTATGATTAGCTGATTCAAACCCTAATTGTGTCAAGAAAATAGAATTCAACCCTGAAAGAACTTTGAAAATCAAACCCTCTCCTTCTATACACCAAGAAGAAGAGTTGTGCAACATGCTAAGGGAACATATGGATGCCTTCACTAGGAGTTACAAAGAAATGAAGGGAGTGCACCCCTCAGTGTGTACCACATTTATATCAAAGAAGGTTGTAAACCAGTCTAACAACCCCAAAGGAGAATGAATCCAGCTCTCAAGTATATAGTCAAAGAAGCACTGCAAAAGCTATTGGATGCAGGATTCATTTACCCTATCTCGGACAATGAGTGGGTTTCTTCTTTGGTGTTGGCTCAAAATAAAAAGTGGAAGTGGAGGATTTGTGTTGATTATAGAGTTAAACAAATCAACAAAGAAGGACCATTTCCCTCTACCTTTCATCGACCAAGTGTTAGCTGGCCTGGTAGGGAAAAAGTTTTTCTCTCTCTTAGATGGGTTCAGCGGGTACAATCAAATCCAGATTAGCCCAGAGAATCGACATAAAACCACCTTCACCTATCCTTGGGGTACTTTCGCTTATAGGGTCCTTCCTTTTGGCCTATGCAATTCCCCTGCCACTTTCCAGAGGGCAGTCCTGAGTATCTTTGCTGAGCTAGTCCATGATGCAGTGGAAATTTATATGGATGATTTTACACCCTATGGGTGTGATTTCCATGAGGCTCTCTCCAACTTGGGTAAGGTGCTGAACAAATGCATTGAAATGAACTTGTCCCTTAGCCCTGAAAAATGTGAGTTCTTGATGACTGCAGGGACTGTTCTAGGTCATTCAATATCCCAGAAAGGACTGTAGGTGGACCCGAATAAGATATCCATCATCCAAAGGGTCCCACCTCTGCAAAAGCAGAGGGATGTCAGAAGTTTTCTAAGCTTAGTTGGATACTATAGGATATTTATAAAAGACTTCAGCAAGTTAGCTTCTTATTTATTTGGGTTATTGGCCAAAGACTCCGAATTTTTATGGTCAGAAAGTTGTCAAGAGGCATTGGACACCCTAAAGTACAAGTTGACTACTACATGTATTCTCTGAGGCCTAAATTGGGCTCTTCCTTTCCATATACATGCTGATGCCTCTCACAAAGCGATAGGAGCAGCTCTAGGCCAGATAGATGACAAGCTACCTTATTCCATTTACTTCATTAGTAAGAATCTGTTAAAAGCTAAATTGAACTACACAGTGGCTGAAAAGGAGCTCCTAGCTATTGTGCATTCATTGAACAAATTTAGGCATTACATTACAGGTTACTAAACGTTTGTACATACTGACCATGCTGCAATTAAATACTTGATGAATAAACTTGATGTAAATGCTCGGATTAGTAGATGGTTACTTTATTGCAACAATTTGATTTAACTATTATTGATAAGATTGGCAAGGAGAATGTTGTTGCAGATTTTTTTATCCAGATTGACTTTGCTTGTAGGGGAGGAAGGAATGGTTGATGATCAGCTACCAGATGAACACTTATTCCCCATTTCAGTTCTCTCTCCATGGTTTGTTGACATAGAAAATTACTTGGTGTCTGCACAATTTCCACCAAATTTGTCCTCGAAGGAAATGATAAATATTGTGAGGAAGAGCGCCCCATTCACTTGGATTGGGGGCAACCTCTTCAAGCTAGGCCAGGATCAAGTTCTGAGAAGATGTGTCAGGGAGGATGGAGTCTTTGACATCCTTCTGACCTATCATAATGGGCCTTGTGGAGGTCACTTTGTAGCCAAAAGGACATCATTCAAGGTGCTGCAAGCTGGTTATTACTGAACCACTCTTCACCAGGATGTGAGGAGGTATACTAGTCAGTGTGATCGGTGCCAAAGGATGGGGAAACCTACTCGAAGGGATGAAATGCCTTTGAAACCTCAAGTGACTTTTGAGCCATTTGACAAGTGGGGCATGGATTTCATTGGACTCATTAACACTCCATCCAGGAAAAAGCAGTACATCATTGTGTGCACTGACTGTTTAACCAAGTGGACTGAAGCCAAGCCACCAAAGCAACAACAAAAGGGAGAGTGGCTGACTTCTTAAGGGAAAATATATTTTATAAGTTTGGGTATCCAAGAGAACTGGTCACTGATCAAGGCAGTTAAGTTACATCTCACATGATTGAAAATTTGTTAAGCCAGCACAAGATCAAGCATAGAACATCCATGCCTTAGCACCCACAAGATAATGGGCAAGTAGAGGTGACCAACAGAGTGCTGGAAGGCATTCTGAGCAAAGTAATTAGCAGCAGTAGAAAGGATTGCGCAGATAGATTAGTTGAGGCCACTTGAGCCTACAATACGACCTGGAAGACCACCACTAGATTAACTCCTTATGAGCTGGTCTATGGGAAGAAGGCCATGTTGTCCATTGAATTTGAATACAACACCTTAAGAACAACAACACAACTGGATCTAGATCTCACCAGGGCACAACAAGAAATATTGCTCCAGTTTAATGGGTTAGATGAATTTAGGATGCAGGATGTCTTGCACACAGAGGTGACTCAAGTTCAAAGGAAAATTTGGCATGGCAAGAACATAAAGGATAAATAGTTTCAAGAAGGTGATTTGGCTTTGTTGTATGATTCTAGATACAAGGATTTTAAAGGAAAATTAAGGACTAGATGGTTAGGGCCTTATGTCATAGAAAAATGTCATGATAATGGTTCAAGACAGATAAGAACCATTGATGTAGAGGCTATCCCTTTACTTGTCAATGGGTACACGTTGAAGGTCGACAAGAAGCCCTTGTCAAAGAAATAATTCATCAATGGCATCAGCAAGACAATGATGGTCGTGGATCAAGTCACAACTTCTACCCCATCAAGTCCCTTGAAAAAAAGAAAAGAAAAGAAAAGAAAAGAAAAGAAAAGAAAAGAAAAGAAAAGAAAGAAAGAAATAAAGAAAGAAAGAAAGAAAGAAAGAAAGAAGAGTCAGGTGAAAACCAAAAAAAAGGAAAAAAAAAAAAAAGAAGGCTGAGGTGAAAACCTCCATGAGGCACCTAAGTCCCACTGTTGGGTTGAAAACCTCTTGAGGCGGCCCAATGGTGTTGAAAAGAAAAGAAAAAAAAAAAAAGATCTTTGGGTGAAAACCTCTTTTGAGGCACCTAGGGCAAGCAGCTAAGATGAAAACCTCCTTGGAGGCAGACTAGTTGTTTTTAAAAAAAAGAGAAAAAATGAAAAAAAAAATGGAGAAAAGAAAAAATTTGAAAATGTTGTTTGCAGGTCAGCCAGAGGAGGGTCAGCGCGACTTGAGAGGAACATAAGGACCTACACAATCCATATTTTAATTCCTCCATCTCATATTCTTCATTATTCCATCAATCCCTCCATTTATGAACTCCTCCAGCTCAGTTTACACAGGCTCTGTGTTTTCTACAGGATTCCCTGTAATCCTATAGGATTCTCTGAAAACCTACAGGAGTTTCCTGTAGGAATTACAGTGGCTTTAGAATCTCAAGAAAAGTGACCCTAGAGTAAGGGGATGACCAACCTATGTCAAAAAAATAAAATAATCACTCCACCACATCATCACCTTGTTACCCCTGCGTCCATCCAATAATTCAATTCAAAAAATATACAATTTTCAAAGAAAATGAAAAAAAAAAAAACAAATAAAAGAGGGTGAGAACAAAGGATAGAGGGACAATACCTGAAGGCTATACCTCTCACCTACCATTCACTAGAACCCTTCTCTACTCATGTCAACAATCCTCATGCTCCAGAAGTGAAAAAGTATGAAAGTTTAGGGGAGAGGCAGCTACAGGACATCTTGTAGGTTTCCTGTAGGAAATCCTGTAGCAGCCTATCCCATAAAGGAAATTTCACAGGGTTTCAACCATCTTTAGCATAAAGATTCCAAGGTTAAGGAAGCTCCTCCAGAGCTCAATAGTAGCAACAAGATCATCAGCATCACTCTCCAGTACCTACACATCCAAGGAAACAAGCATCAAAAGAGGCCAATACAAAAAATATGCAACAAATACACAACACAGGGACATCATTCTCCAACAAGCAACATCATCAAAGCATCTTACCCGCATGTATGCCATTTTACTCATGCTCTCGCATTAGCATTATATGATAAAAAATGTAGGATTATGTAAGAGTTGGTTTTATAAACAAAGGTGGCCAGTTAACTTGGCCACCTTCAACTAGTCGACGAGGAGAAAACAGTTAGACCACTCCACACGTGGTAGCAGTCAAATCAGAAGAAAAAGGAGATAATTCCAAAAATGGTTAAGTTACAGAGGAACAAAGTGGGAGATGATTACGAGGTAAGTGGAATGATGGACTGATAGTGGGACCAACGGTCCAAGAGGAGGTGCTCATACTTAGACAGCCAGCGCACCATCCCACACAAACATCCATATAAGGAAATAAAACACTGATTCCCACACTAAAAGAGAATTTGCAATCTCAAGAATTCATCGAAAAGAGGTTTCCTTGGCCTTCTTGAAGCAACACCTACAGGAGACAGTGAGCATTTTGTAGTGCATAAGCACCTACAGGAAAACCTATAGGATCCTACAAGAAGATCTACAGGATACAAAGCAGTCATTACAGCATTATCAGTGGTCACTAAGGGAGGAAATATTGAAGGAGTGTCCTCATCAACATGTAACCAGCGAGGTAGGAGGTATACCTTCCCATGTTTTCCAGTTAAAAAGAAGAATAAATCCTCATTTGGTTAAGGTAGTTGTAGTCTAGGAGAATTATATTGCAGAGTTAAAATTTAAATCTCTCTCACCCACCATAATTCTTGAATTATATCCATACAAGCCTCCACAATTACCAGGGAAATATGACAAGGGGTCTTAACAAGAGGGAACCCAAAAACACAGTGAGAATTCATCAACACCCTCCTGTAGTAGAAATTTTCACAAGGCACAATTGGATGGGGTTCTTTGAAAGAATGAGAGGATACAATTATGAGGTGGCCAAAGACTTTTCTCTCTCACTCATACACCTCACTAGGACCCATTCCACTGTTGTGGTGAAAGGCCTATCAGTAGAAATCGCCCCTGAAGTTAGAAGAAGAATCATCACACTCCCTTTAAGGTTACCTTGGAGAAAAGAAGATAAGGGTAACAACACCATTGCAAAGAAGAAATTATTTTTGGAAGGGGAGGAGGCAACGGAAGACAAAAATGGGGTTAGAAGAGAAAGCCTTCCATACCCTTAGAATGAAGTTAGTTACCACCTCATTAAATATATATCATGTGAAGGGAGATATAGTGTGGTGTATGGATAACATTTCAGACTCCTCTAAGGACTGAGATTTGGAGTAGACACACCTCCTCAAAACATATTAAGTATACACTACTTTCTTCTTCAATCAATGATAGATATAGCCTTTCCTTTCTTAGTTGTAACTTGATGCAGATCTAGCTCTGATACCCTTGATGTAGAGCCAAACAGGGATGAATCATTGTCTACTCTTGTATTATTCATGGTTATATCCACAAAAGTAATGGAACAGGCTTGTTCCTATTTGGATAAATCATGGCTATGGGTCAAAGGTCACTACTTGTAGCTCTCCCAAGCATAGCCCCCCAACTACACAAGGCCTAGTTATTTCTTGACCTTTCCCCATCCTAGCTCTCATGCTTGGGGTTTCTTTTAGCTCCTGGCTCCAATTCATTCCATGACTTCACTTCCTGATCGTAGCCAAAGAACTATAAAGCACTCAATAGTAATCAAAACCGTTGGTCGGTATTATTATTCCACCCCACATTTCCCTATCTCTTTTTTTTATGCTTACCAACTTAATGAATCAAAATATATTTACATTATGGGTTGTTATACAATTGTCCCTCTTCACAAAATATCTCGACCCAATTGGTTGGTTCTTTTACAATGTGCCACATGGATAAAAATGTCAACTCACCAAAACTTCCTAACACCCTAGATTCCTTCTAGAACTATGACACTTTTGCTTACGTGAAAATTTTCTAATTTACCCAAAATTACATCTGAGGGATTTCACTCCCATGGAAATTCTAATACCCTTTAGGTTTGGTAAAATATGAAGGACTTGGTGTTTTATGCTCCTACATGAGACTCTCCAAGTTAAAAAATTTCATGACCTCCTAATCATGTGTAGTTATTTTTTGAATCTTCGAGGATCCCAATCTTAATTTTGTCATCATCCACTTTGTTGGCCACTTTTTAGTCTTGTTGTTGCTTATTGACACCTTCCAAGATACCAAATTTTGGTTTGTTGATCCCCACATGAATTAGTGTGGATTTCTTTAGCCAACTTCATTACAAGGATGAACATCTCTTCTAACTTTGTCTCTTCCACATATTATAAATGCTAACTTTTTCTTGTTGTCCTTAGTTGGCCTAGATTGCAAACGTTTTTGTGCATCTTTTCACATTATTTGTTGATGTAAACACACACAATCAAATGATTGTTTCTATTTGTCATAATCATCTCAACATGCCTCTCCTCGAGAATTTTCTTCATCAGCACGTATATCTCCACTATCTCATTATGCGGTGTGGTATTCTGGTATTCTACTAACTTGAGTTGTTGTCACTGCCCCAATGCAACTCAACTTTAAATTTTAAAATTAGTATGGCATATATTTCAATTTCACCCAACACTTCTTTAAGGACATTTAAGGAATTTTGTTTCCTCATCCATAACTACTTTAGGAAGGATTTCCTTTCACTTTCCAACTGATGAGCCCTAGTATTGCAACAAGAATGTTGCAACACTTGAGGCTATTGACTTAAATTATCAACTCGGGGTTCATACAAACTTAAGAGGGGTTGACACTGTATGTGCAGCAAACACCTTCCTCTTCCTAGTTTGACTCCCTTTGATGCAAGTGAAAGAAGGAAATGAAATGGATTCAAATGAACAAAGATCTAAGTAAGTTGCCAATCCTAAGTTTCAAAAGGAAAATAACAATAAGAAAATATATTCTACTTGGAAAGTAAATGGTAGGAAGGAAATATATTCTATTTGCAAACATGTAAAGCATAATGATAACTAGGAAAATATAATCTATCTTGCTGGAAAGGAAATGGAATTTAAACGAGATCTATTCCATTTTTTATGAAAGGAAAGTCCTAGAGTACTCTTGCGAAAAGGAAATTACAGTCCGCATAAAGTAAATTGCGAAAAAGGAATCTAGATTAATTTGCAAAAATCAACATTCAAGAAGTTAGAAATATAAGAGCTAAATAGCAGCCTAACCAAACCTCAGCTCAACAAAAGTGGCCTCAGAGCCTTCATAGGCTATAAATCTACTTCTATCATGAATTTGGAGTGAATCTAGGCAAGGAAAATCTCGAAAACAAATTTTTACATGTTTGTTATAGGACTGTTACAGGAGTGGCAAGATTGCTACAGGAGAGAGATAACTTGTCAAATGCCCAAGAAAATCAAATGAAAATTAAATGCGACAAATTTTTTTTTATGCAGTTGGATGTACTAGGACTCCATTCCAAGTGGAATCACTAAAAAATACCCACGGGGGCTTCACTCAATCAATCTATAACATAGCACATGTGTTCATGTCATATTAAACAATACCCTTAATTTGACTACATATTGGAAAACACCTCTAAAAATCACTTTATTTAATCCCCTACCAATACAAATCCAATACACCTTCCAAATTTGAAAAGCCCCTACTTTCACTAGATATTGTATGTATCCAATTTTTCATTAACATTTTTTATACCCATTTATAATTGTATCCATTTATTTGTATTAACAATTGTACGCATATTCTACACTAGAAAGAATAACCTAATACTAGGTAGTTGAAAACTTGAAAGTTTCAATAAAAGAGAGGTAGATATAAGTTGGTTGATTTACAAATACATATTGTGGAAAATTTGAATGGAAAATACATATATTTGAACTCTCAATTACATTTATATTCTATTGAATACTGAAAAAGAGACACTACACTAGTTTAAAACGAAACCTCAATAACCAATACAATGCCACACCTTTCATCTCGCTTATAGAATAGGAAGAGAAGAGAAGGTAAAATGAATATGGACACATGAAAAATCCTATCTGGTTGGACTTTATCAAATCATAGCCCTAACCTGATCACCTAGTGCACCATAGTTGCATGGTAAGAGTTCTAAGTAGGTGTGTCTCCATCAAAAGATAAACTGGAGATGCAAGCATGGATCCCTTCCATGAGATCTGTGTCCTCTACCTAAGATGGGAATTTATCATGCACAAGTATTCTAATTGACTAAGTATATGCACCCTTTTAGTAAGAATAGATCATGAATGCTAAAAATAACTAAAGAAAATCTCTAATAATAGAAAAAATCTATCCAAAACTGGAATTGCTAAATTTGAAACAACATCTAAACTAGAATTAATTGAAGGTGTGACATGCATGCCCTTAGCATGCATGCACCTTCTTCCAAACAATAGTCTTTTTCACTATCCCCTGTGGCATGCTCGTGCCTTCTACCAAGCAATAGTTGGTATCAATGTATCCTTCACTTGCATTCAACTTGGTCATCACTAATGTAGGGAAAGGGTGAAAGTGCCATATATGTTGTCTTCTCTACTGCCCCATCATTGGGAGGATCACTAGCTTAGCAAAAAGTAAAAAATGTTAACACACACATTAGACATAGATCATAGAGGTATTAGTAATGTGATGCATGTTTGTTCTGAAGCAAGGCTACTTAGGAGTGGGAGCTGAAGTGGGAAGTGAGAGTAGAAGTAGGAAGTGGGAGTGGAAGCAAGAGCAAGAAATGACATTTTCAAAATGTTTGAGGTTGGGAGAGATTTTGGAAGTGAATTTTATATAATATATATTTTTATATATTTTAATGCATATATGTCAAAGATCTTGCAGAATGACATTAGGGGCATTTTGAGGTCTAAAATGGGCCTCCTAAGGAAATTATAAAATAATGGTGGAAATAATAAAATAAGATTAGATAACATCATTAAATTTTATAGGGAAAAAAGAAAAAACTATTTTTTCAACTCGTGTTTTCAACTTATCTCCCTATGGGTTTACTCAAATTTTGAGTGGGAAAACTTGTTGGATGCAGAATTTGATTCCTCATCCAAGGAGTACCCATGTTTCATATTTTCGCTGGACCTTGCTACACGAAAAATGATAAATACATGAAAAAAACATGATTGCAATCACATTTTTCATGCATTTCTCATTTTTCTTATATCAGGGTCAATCAAAAGTATGCAACATGGGTACTCTTTGGATGAAGAATTAAATTTTGCATCCAATGAGAACTCCCGCTCGAAATTTGAGTAAAACCTTAGGGAGATAAGCTGAAAATACAAGTTGAATTTATTATTTTATTATTTTTTAATATTTTTACTTTTTAACCCCAAAAATGGTGAATATCACCCATGGTTGAAATCATCATCTTGAATCCTATTGGTTCTTATAAAGTTTATTTTGGTTGTACATTTTTTTAGGAGGCCCATTTTAGACCTCAAAAGTTCTCTAATGTGAATTTACGATTAAAAACATAAAAACATGGATTAAACCATATAACATCATTTATCTAGTATTTATAATGTTCATGAACCATAGGTCCACAAATTACAAGTTCACATTTCTATAGCATGTAAGGGTGCACATAACCAAAATAACATCGAGTGCAATCCACCTCTTAACTGAAAATACATCAACAAATAGGTTGTGTATGACCTATAGCATCCAAAAAAATCATGCTATAACAAATACCTACATATCATCAAAATCATTGCCTATCTTGGGATATTTGTCATTTATATCACCCTCTATGCATTAACATAAGATAGAAAAACCATAGCAAGTCAAGTCAACATTTTGTTTCAGTGATAGGCATATTTTTAGTAGAGTCATGGTAGAGGACTTTAACAACCAATGTCACTAACATCAAAGTACATAGAGGGCTTGGTTCTCTTGATTAAATAGGAGTTCCATACCCTAGTACATGACAAATTCTGATGGGAAACATTGCAATCCCCCCAATCCTAAAATCCTAAAAAACTAATAAGTCTGCTGGATTTTGAGTGAGATCTAAAATTCTACTTTCTCCATATGAAATCGGATGAGGTTGGAACCACTCTCAAACATCACGAGTCACTTCATGGTAATGTTAAAAATTTAAGTAAAACGATGAAATTGAAAGATAAAGGAGAATGAATTGCATTTCAATACTAGGGTCATAGGTTTGAATATTAGGATACTATGGACCTAGTTTTACCATAGTTTTTTCTTTCTCCCTCCCATTCTCGATACTTCCACAATACTCCTGAACCTCTATTTCTCTAGCCCACTTGTTTTTTGCCTCTGTGTGGCCAATGTATTGTATAAACAATACCTTAGAATACACATATTGGTATACAACATATAGAAACCATTTACCACCCTATTATAGGCTCAATATATTACTTCATTTTTTCCTCACTTTTTCTGCCCCAATATGAATGCACGTGATATGGTATTTCTTTTTCAGTGAATCCCCCATGAAAATACTGCCACTAACATGTGCTAAAAAATAGCAGAAAATCACTACTCTAAAAAACGGAAATTCAAGAATTAGTGAGCTAGTTAACCTATCAAATGCCTAACCTAATCAAGTGAAAATTCTATGGGGTAATTTTTTTTATTAACTTGAATTTTTTTATGACCCAATCTAAGTGGAATCAACTCAAATGAAGCTCAGTGACACGTTCTAAAAAATAGAAGAAAATTACTACTATTTTGCTACAAGGGACTTCTAGAAATTCTAGATTTGTGAACTAGTAAACCAATCCAAGTAGCTCAATGATAAATATGACTTTTCAAAGCTATTATAAGGATGCATCATGCTTTTGACTCTGTAAATAACCTACAAAATAACTCACTTCAATCATTTAACCAATGTAACCTACAACAAAAGAGGCATGAACACTAAATGTAGAAATAAGAGATGCAAGTGAAAAAGACATTCAAAGGAAATAAATAAATTGTACAAGAGGGCTCTGAGGCTCCTAGTATGGCCAAGCCCAAGGATACTCAGAGTCTTATGAAGGAAACCAAGCTTTAGAAGCTAAAAATAGCACCAAATTTCATTATTTGAATCAATCCAAGTACATCTCTGTTATAAATGAAACTGGAGTTGCTAAATAACAAGTTTTCTCCACAAGAAGACTAACAAATACATGCCCTTAGAGGAAAATTCGAATTAGTACTTGTAAAAAATTATGGGGAAGCATTTTCCTTGAATGCAAAAAGATTTCCCCTCCAAATACCTCAAATAGTGGATCTAGTTCCCAACACTAGGAATATGCATTAAATGATAGGGGGCACATTCCTAGATTTTCTCAATCACTGGAGCTCTAGAATTTTTTCAATAATTTCATCATATCATGTTCACTTATTATCCAAGCTTGGTCCTCCTGTAGCAAGGAGAAAGTCCCTAGATTATCTCATCCTCCAAGTCTTCATAATCTGCCCAATATTCTCATAATATTCTATAACAATAAATAATATTACGCAAAAATATGAAATTATCTCTAAACCTTCCTAATGAACATATTAAAGCTAAAAATATGTCATCTAATGCAAAAAGAGAGGTTTAATGTGTTGAAGGATGGTCAGAAGGGCCTTAAATTGTATCTAATTTGGAGGCTCATCGTATTGCCTTACTAAAATTTTTTCTCATTCTCTGAGAAACTTTGTGACCTAATTGTGC
The DNA here is from genome assembly GCA_031772625.1 of Pinus tabuliformis. NCBI lineage: Eukaryota > Viridiplantae > Streptophyta > Pinopsida > Pinales > Pinaceae > Pinus > Pinus tabuliformis. The sequence goes on from CM062818.1 coordinate 1,483,287,725, forward strand.
CTCATCATGGCCCTGGTGGCCTCCCTGATCTGTCTTGTAGTTGTAAAACACTTTCATGTAGCAATGCTTTGTCTTCCTGTAACAACATTCTACCTTCCTGTAGCATCTATGTTTTCTCCTATAACACTTCTCTGCCTTCTTGTAGTAGGGAAAAATCCTCTTGTCACTGGTTAGTTTTGGCTCGTTTGTTGTCTGGTTCTATCTGTGAGGATTGAAGCTACTTCCCCTTTGCTTGGAGGGATGTTACTCCTTCAATTCGCTTCTTATTTCCCTCTAATCCTGCCTTTAGGTGTCTGGTTGATTTCTGAGTTGTCTTTGGGGTTGCTGAGGGAGGTTGAGGGTTCCCTTGCTTGAGTCTAGTGCTTCTCCTTGTTTTGAAATACAAAGGACCTTGCTTTGGATTCCTTTCCTTAGGCTTGGTTGGTGTGCCAAAGGCTTCCAGAGTGGCAGCCACTTCTTTCTCAATATTTCCCTCTGAAACATTGGCTTTCTGCTCCCACTTCCTTCTTTTTTAAGGTCTAGAGGTTTCTTAAATGATCTTGGAGGCTCATTGTTCCCCTTTTTCTCCTCTTTTTATCTCCTATTATTATCTATTCTTTGGATATTTTTTCTGTTTTAGCCTCTTCTTTCTCTCTCTGCCACCCTGATCTTCCTCTTCTTCTTTTGCAAAACCATCACTGGTTGTCCCCTCAAGTTATAATATGATTTTACCTTGTGATTCCATAAAAGCTCCTTTATCCATGTCAATAAAATTTGTTCATGCGACAAGGTGTTGAATGTGTTCTCAAGGTTTGCTCAAGTGAGTCGTGCTGCCAATTATCAATTTCAGAGAAATTTAGGATTTCAACTTATGGTAGTGTTGTGGCCAGCAACAACCCCCCTTCTTATTTAGTGTTATTCCTAATACTAAATAAGTGGGGACCCTTAGCTAAAATTTAAAAATCAATTAGTGCTTAAATTTCCTTTTCGAATAAAAGCTTACCAACATAAGCTTAGGAAACCCCCTTGCAAAATTGCCGCAAAATCTAAGTTTTATGATAAGGTAAGACAAAAATATTTCCTTAGGAAATATCGCATTGCAAAAGGATAACAAGATACCTCCTTACAAGCCGAATTCCAACATTGCGAGATCACGATACGCGATAAGAAACAAATATCGCATCGCATACATCAAGCACAACTTACATTGAAACACTTTAATTTGTCGATATGTGATGACGCCGATCGCAAATCACATTTCGCAGAAAACAGGTTAACAAAGATTGCCATATATTACGTTCCTGCGATAACGCGATATTGCGATATTGCAGTTTTGCTATAAAGCGGCAATACGATATTGCGATTTCACGATACAACGACAATGTGATAATGCGATATAGCAAGCTATCAACTCAGCGATGTTGCGATCTGCGATATTGCGAAGAAAATCGCAAAATTGCTTCATCGCAGATCTTTCGGGCGCGTGGTTCAAAAAAAGTATTGTCCATAAACTGACACCTGGTTATGCGCTTTAATGCTAATAAATGAGTTAGTTGCCAGTTATTAATGGAATATGGTTTCGTGCTTATCGAAAAATCATCTCACGTAAGGTGGTATACTTTATGCATCTTCGGCATTTAAAACTTTCCCATCACCCTTCCTTGTCATTATTTTCACTTCACTTGTGAATTGCAGGAACAGAGAACAGAGAACAATACAAAGCAATACACAGGATAAAATGGGAAAGAAAAGCAAAGCTCCAAGCTCTGAAGAGAAAGAAATGGCACCCTTGTATACAGACACGACCTGTAACAGAGACACGGGAATTGCTACGTGGGAAGGCATGTACAATTTGCTCGAAGAGGAGAATCCCAGAGTAATGGAAGTCACTGCTACTACGGGCTCACATAGCTCTTCTGAGGCATCCATCACAGAGCTAGCTTGCTCATTCTTGCACCAGATAGCAGCAAGGCCCAAAATTCTCCCATATACGGACATGGTTAAGTGGATACTGGACAATGTTGATATCAGAAATAGACAGTTTAAAAATAAGGGTTAAGGACTCATTGGCTCATTCGCTGCACAGGATTTAAAGCTCATGTATAATTTACCAGAGCCACAGGCAACTTATAACAAGCAGTTTATGGAGAAATTTGCAAAAGAAAATCAAGATCTGGCAGAAACCACTAAAGACTGGTCAAGGAGGGACGAACCGCTCAAGAAAGATAAACATGGTATGTACAGTACTGGTTCCCTCACCTCCCCGTATTGCTTTGCTGCTGCCATGCTCTGTAGACTGTTTGGAATGCCAAATATTAACAAATTTTCATCTGAATGGCTACCGTTATTGGATGCCGCCACGAATGCCACTATTGTAGATTGGGCTAAAATATTGTTTGATAACCTAGTCACGGCCATTGTAAATTACCGATCTAAAAGAACTGTTTCTCAGAGAATTTATCCCCCTTTTTACCTATCTACGTATGTGATGGATGTGATATATTATGTTTCTAAGTTTCCTGTTATGGGTTGGAAATGAACAACTCAAGACCCCTTGACCATCCATGTCTATCATAAAGAATTATGGGACTCTAAGTTCGCTCCACACTTCTACCAGATTTGTCATGGAATCATGTTGCCCTTGTACAGAATGTTGTATGATAAAGATGCTCCAAGATTCTCTCCTGAAGCAGAGGTAGATATACTCCCAGTTGCGAGATGGTTCGGGGAGGAATTGTTTACTTATGTTAGGGTATTTGGAAGTTCTGCTTCCCCTCACGTCCTACCTTTGTATGTCCCTGATAAACTCTTGGCTCGAGAGATTGCTTATCAAACCTGTGGAGAAGGTGGTTTGACTAAAGATTTGAAAGACAAAAAGAAGGTTATATGGCAACAGTTTCCTGTAGCCCGTGGGACCTTTTCGCTATTTGATGTAGGCCATGCATTCACAGAAGTAAAAAATGTAACGTGTTTACAATTATTCAAATTTTCAGGAAGACCATTCGACCCTCATGATGTTGCTAAGAATTTCACTACTGCAGTCAAGATAAAGGTGTTTTCTGGAGAAGATGATCTATTTGATGACATATTCCAACAGGAAAGCACACTTGAAGAAATTCTACATGTAGCCCAAATGCAATTCTCTTTAGAAGAATTTCAACAGTTCAAAATATACAGGGAAATAAGGTTATCCAGTATTCCTTTGGAGAAACTACGCCTAGAACCCGTAAGGGAACCAACTCCAAGTGTTAGTCTTAGTGGAATTTCAGGCACAAACGAATCTAAATCCAAGTCTAGAAAGGAAACATGTGAACATTATAAAAGATCCGAAAGTGAACAGGATAAGAGCGAAGGGTCAGTAAAGGATATTGCCCAGTCAACGGAACTTCTACAGCAACAGGTTTTTACCTCCCCGCAAAGAGATCCTCCCCCTCTCGTCATTCAGTAGCCATCAGTCACAACTGAACTAGATAAAGAATGGGAAACCTTCAATGACTTGATCAATCTTGAAGGACAAACCATAAAGACACCTGTGAGCAATGCACAAGCAACAAAAGAAGTAGTCACAAGAACAGTTAGCAATGTCTCAGATATGGAGCATATTCCTATTGCCCCATCCTCTGAGCTTATGCTCAAAATAGAAGAAATTCCTCCTCTTGATATATTTTATAGCCCACAGCACAAAGTAGTAGTGAGAAGACAGAGGAAGAAAAGGAAATTGGAAAATGTGCTCTCTCATGACGCAGAACAATTAGACGTCTTGTGGCAAGATCCCACTAGCAATCCCACTGAGAATCTCACCAAACTATCTCAGATCGTAGGAGCATATGCCTCTGCGACTATTGATAAAGCATCTGAGGTACAACAATTGCTAAAAGAAAAGGAAGACCAGGTACAAGTTTTGCAACAACAGTTGCAACAAGCTAATGCTAACAATGAAGCACAGAAACAGCTTGAAAGGTTATAGCAGGACTTCCAACAAATGCAGATAGGCTACCAGAAAAGTTTGGATGAGAAAGGAAAGCAGTTACAGGATTTACAGGAGATGCACAAGGACAATCCTAAACTTACAGAATTCATCATAGAATCCATTTCCTTGAATGAACAATTACTACAGCAGCAGGAAGCGTTGGGCCAAAAAATATTGCAGTGGAACTATTATTGTGAAATAAGTGATAAAACCACTAATCAAGTTGTATATTTACGAAGTGATTATGATTTAGTTGATAAACATGTTACTGAATATTTGGCTTGGCAAGAAACAAATGAGGGAAAAAGAGCAGGTGCACCAAGGATCAATGAAAATCACAAAGAAATGCTCTTTAACAAATGGGACGAACAAATCAGGGAGGCAGAGCAAGCAACAGAAGGAGCAGCCATGGCAGCAAACAGTATTATTGATTGTGTAAATGAAAATTTGCACAGGGAAAATTTGATCACAGAGACCACTCCAGGGTATTTACCTAACATACAGCAACTACAAACAAATTGGAAGCAGAAGGCTCAAGAAAAGGCAGAAGCAATCCAAGGGTTAACCAAGTTGAACTGGGATTATTACTGGGCATACTTGGTAAAGCCACATAGCCAGTGGATGACTCTTAAGTGTATTATCAATTCGGCCGAAAAGATGGCGCCAGATCTTGTCAATTCTGTTTTCTTAGCTCAGCTAAAATCGGAAGTCGGCCAGCCAACTCTTCTCAAACAAATGCTGCATGCGTGTGATTTCAAGGACCAGATACAGAAGTAGTTTTAATTTTAGATTCAATTTTAGTTTTAATTTTGTTTTATTTTCTTGAAATAAGGACATCATTTAAACCACATCCTATATTTTTGTAATAAGTTATTTTTAGAATTAGTTAGTAGTATTTAAACCCTTCTCATGCATTTAGAGAAGGGTCTTGAAATTTGTCAAAAACTTATCCCCAGAACATGCACTTCTGTACCCTCTGAGGAGGTTTTGATGAATGAATGGAACAAGATTTATTGATATTTGCATTTGATATCTGCTACTGATGTTGCACTTTTGTACTCTTAGTGGATGTTAGATCAAGAAGAGATAAATCATTATCACTTGAAGCTCATGAGTAGGACTAGTTATAAATGGTACTTCTATCTCTTAACTATTTCTGCCTTTGTGTTAAAGTGATTTTCATGTTCAGTTATTTATATATTGATGTATGAATGCCTGAGTTATCATTTGGCACTTTTGTACGGTGATAGCTATTTATTTATGCTTAATATATGAATAGCTTATTATGCGATACGTTTTTCACCACTGTTTCGTCTAACTTTTTATACGAAGTCGTTCATCTTTATTGAATTCTTTTCTCATAACAGTTGAATGATCTTTATTACCAGTTGTTATTTGAAATCATTTTAGATCGCATAAAAGAAAGGTTACACCCCGGGTTAGTGTAGACTTAGATATTTATGCTTATTAGAATACAATTTCCTTATTATTAGATTAGAGTTAGAGTAAAAGTATTCCATTTAGAAATTGTTAGAAATAGAAATATCAGTTCGTTACACACACATACACAAATTGGGAAACTAGTCCCATATCCCCAATCGGACCCACTATACGAAACGGAAAAGGAGCTGCTAACCAAGGTCCGGACCGGGTGGGTATCCCCCTTGTTGTAGACCCGATTTTCGGTGCTTCAACAGGTAGAAGGAGGATGAGTGCTTCCTATTGATGAGGTATGAAAATTTCAAAACAAGTGTATTATCCTATCATAATTCTCATACTCACAAGAAAAATCCACACTTCAAATTTTTGAAGGGTTTTGCTACATGATGTTTAGTGGAGGGATTTTGCAAAAAATCACAATTTTTTTTTTTTGTAATAGGTGAGAGATCAAGTACTTACCCCTTCCTTGCAAAATCCTTCAAAATTCTAGGGTTTTGTGGCCAATAATTCTTAAGACAGGGCCCCTTTTTCTTCTTAGGACAATCTTGTAGCAGACAGACTATCTCCTATAACACCTACTCTGTCTCCTGTAGCACACATTTTCTCTCTCCTGTAGTAGCTATGACTAATCCTATAGCACATGCAAATCAACTCTGTCTCTCTTCTATATCACCCTAGGCAACCGCTAGTAGCATCTAGATCGACCTTTGATGCCTTAATGAGCCTCTCTAACAGTTTTAGGAATGATCATTGATACAACTGAAGTTGAGCCTTGTTATTTTTTTTCTTTCTATGGTAGTGGGCTCATTGCGCTTGGTGATTTGGTCCTCATTCCTCATAATTATCACTTCCCCACATTAAATTCTCCACGTTGCACGAGTGTTTGAGTAAACTGCAGTCTTACTAATTCATGATGTCCAAGTTTATTGGCCACCTTCAACCTATAAAATCTTCTCTTGTTTGCATCGAAAACAATTTTTTTTAACCATAATATGCTCAACAGGAAAGGTGAAGAACAATGCATACTTGTGCCTACCTGATGTCAAGTTATTGTAGATGCATGCATGTTGTTTCTGGGTTGATGATCGGTCAACTTCCCTCTAGAGGTGCCATCTTTCATTTTCTTAATGTTGGATAGGTCCTCATTAAACACAATAATGTGATGATGTATTTGATTGATACAAATCTCTTTCACGTAGGTCCTTTCCAGTCTTTGATCAATTATTGCTAGAGTGAATTGGTGACCTTGTAGATGCTCCTCAGGGATGGTGTGACTTCTCTAAGCCTCAGGGATGGCCTCATGATGCTTCAGGGTTTCAAATTTTCATTCTGGAGCTGCAAAAACCTTCTATTTGTGATCTTGTTGGATATGTGTAGGTTTTTATAGGTTTGATCTTCTTCCTATAGAAGTCACACGTTCCCTCCCTAAAACCCCATTCAAAGATTATGTTGCTTCATGAAATGCATTTCGTGACTTGGAAGAATGATGGTGAGCCTAGGGACCAGTGAAAATTTTAGGGGCTAATATTCGCAAGTGGGCTAATTTTCCATGTTTTTTCCAAAAAAAATATTCGTTAATTTCTAGTTTTTTTCTAAAAATGTCTCGCCCAAATTTTATAGTATAAAACTATTTTACCTTAAAAATCGCTAAAATTTTATATAGAGAATTTGAATACTTTTATAGAAATACCACCAAACATTTTATAGATGACATATCATGGACTAGTGATATTTTCTAAGGTTTCTAAACATTAAGATAAATTTCCATCCTTAAAATTTTCCCTGCTAGGGACCGGAACAAAAGCTCTGATGGTGGTGAAAGCTTGTGAAGAAGGGGTGAAGGCAAAGTCTCTTTTCTTTGGTTTTTTGTTTCTTTCATGAATAGAGGTGGAATCTTGAGAAGATGTTAGTTAAGTGGAGTGGATGAGAGGTAAAGGAGGTTTGATGAATCTCTCTTGACATTTCCCAAGGGAAAACATGATTATTAACTCATTTTTCTAACATATTTTACTCTTATAGCAATTTTGGAACTCCTGTAGTAGAATTGTTTTTATCAATATCTCTCAAATGGTAGAATGGATTGACCTAAAAAAATTTGAGCATGTTTACATCATCTTTATTCACCTTTCGATAGAAAATATTAGCCAATGGATGCATTAATATGAGAAAAATGAAAAATGGATGTAGGTTATGGAGGCTAATTTCTTAAAAAGTGTGCACTCGAATTTGATGAAATTCCTTGAGCATGTTACCATCATCCTTATACATCTCCCCATGAAACATATCAACAAAATTATGCATGGTTTTTGAGATATGGTCAAGACAATTTTTGCCTTGTGAATTTTCCAGTGCTATAGCAAAAAAAAAAACCTTCTTGTAGCATTTTAGGACAACGAGTAAAATGAATGGGAAAGGATTAGGAATGATGGGTGGATGTTGGAAATGGATGAGGGTGATGGATTTACATGGAATTAGTCATGCTGGAGCATCTGGGAAAAGGAGGAGAAATCCCAAGTTTGAATTCCTTTGACTAGGTTTTTAATCAACTTTTTTTTGGTACTAACTTGCTTTTGTTGCTTGCAAAGGTTGGAGAGCACCTACATTCATCAGAGAGAGATACATGGAGAAAAGTGTTATATGCAATCTACAACTGTGGATAGAAGTATCTTCCCTAGACTGGATGGCCTATTATAGAACAAAAAAAAGAAAAGAAACCAATGTTTTCCTTAAAGTAAATGGACAATGGGATGAAGTCTACCTGAAATCTGTTGTAAGCCTTGTTCCTCTCTTCTCTTTTCTGATCCAATCCTAGCTTCGTTCACTATAATTAGAACCTTCACAATTAGACAACACAAGACAAAGATTTATGACATCTATGTAGCGTCATCCAATCACTTCATTCAATAGATCAACATGGTATTGAAATACATGAAATCATAACATCACATATAGGAAAACAATGAACTCTTTGTATTAATATAAATGGAGAGAGTTGCAATGAAATATAGATTTGATATTGTAGAAGATCTCCTCCAAGTTGACTTGTCCTTCCTTGTCACAAAGTATATCTCGATGTCACCCTTTAGCATGGAATAATGACTCTCACAACAACAGTATGAGGGTAGAATCTATCTCTAAAAGCCAACCCCTAGCTTGTGGATGGCAGTAAATATATAGAAGAGGATGGTAGGTTAGGAATTCTTACCCATTTACCAATATAGGTTTGAGATCCACTCTTTATGGGAGGATGAGCTCAAGGGATAAGGGGCGAAATCTCCAAGGTAGGATAGGATAGGATACGAGACTTTCATCCAAGGTAAATGGTTGTAACAAGTCCTGGAAGCTTCTAGAAGATGAAGCTTAAAGATTATTTTTATTTTCTGCGAATTTCTAGAATCAGTGCACCCCCGACAAGGGGCAACCTACTGGTGATCAACGCAAGTCTAGAGGAGGTCAAGCTACTGGTGAACGTCATCTCCTAAAGGGTCAGGGTGCGTTGGGCCTTATATTCACTAAATGAAGTAGTTAAAGGTAGAAAGTATGGGATTAGGGAGAGTCATGCTTAGGGATTTATTCAAAGGTGATGATAATGGGTAAAAGGATGTTGATTGATCCACTGATGACAAAAGGTGGACCCACAAATGGATGAATCTTTGTATGATCATATCCAACATAAATTGTATTCTTGTATTATTCCTAAAATCATAGCCCAGATGGATGGAAATAGATTTGGGGTCTTCTATCTCGTTCACATGATCATCCAATGTATGAGTCTAACCATGCGAATCAATGAGCTGAATTTGAACATGGTAGACACCATCCGATTACCAGCCAATGATGTAAGTCGTTAACAGATGTGAGGGAAACCACCAATAATGTTAATGGCTCTCAAGGTACTGTAATACGATATGTATGTTGTGAATGACTGAGTTGATGTCGAACACCACTCAATTTTTTTTTCGTCAAAGGTCAATGATGTAAACATGTCGTCAAGAGCAAGGAAACTTGAAATTGATGTATGAAAGCACCAAGGTATCGAAGGGTTGTTTCTAAGTCAACTTCTTAGATAATTATTTGATGTCGATAGGAAGTGACCCATCGTAGGAGGGCCTTGATGTATCCCCCATCAACAACGTGAAATGGGTATCATGATTTGAGACAGAATGATCAGAATGATGTTGATATGAAACTGGATCAAGAACGACATACATGGAATGAAGGCTTAAGAGTATCATAGTAGATATTGACTGAATGAGTTCTCTTGAACACACCAGCGACATTGAATGAAGTTGGTAGCATTGAACCAAACTGAAAATGGAGGCTTTGAAAAGGTATGATGAACCGAGAGACAAACATATTTTCAAACCCAAAAGCAACAGAGATGAAGTGGAAGAGTGTCATGTTCAAGAGCGACTCCCTGCCATTAACAAGTGGAGTACCATGTTTTCCCAATTTTCCCAACCATTGTTGGTCTGTACCTATTTATTTTTGACAAACTTTAGGAGGATAACATATGCTTGATCTGTAAGTTCATCCTTCAAATGAATCCCTCCAATTATTTTTAACGAACCCTAAGAAAGAGTGGTTTGGTCCCGTCATGATCGACAAGTCCATCATTGTTTGATGTTTTAACGAGTTGAGTGAAGGTATAACTCGATATATTTTTCATGTTTAGAGAGTTTGAAAAAGAGGCAAAAAACAAAACTCCAAATATTCCTTTTCGTACATAGTCTCTTAAGTCTGAAAAGGTACAATACAATACTCTAGAGAACCTCTTAGTCATGTTTTACTAAGGTATTTCTTTTTTGTAGTTAGTATATCTTAGTCTGGAAAAGGATTAAATTTATACTGAGTAGACGTCTTTTCATTTACTTTAACAAGTTCGAAAAGACAATTTCCTGACAATATTTTCATATTTTGGGATTTAGAAAAGAGTTGAAAGAGGACTCCAAGGGGTTCCTTTTTTGTGAGTTTACAGAGCCCGAAAAGGTGATAAAAGTATGCTCGGTCAAAATGATTTGTTCAGAACATGACAAAATCCATCAAACAATTGTTGAATTGCTCATAACACCAAAAAAATATTACAAATACCTGTTTTATGATAAAACTGAATTACGACTAGGTCGAAACACTAGATATGAACATACTAATGAAAGAAATGACCATAAGTAATCAAAATGACAATTAATTTTTACCATTTGACATTTACCTTATGATCTTGAGTTTTGAGTACTTTGTGCCCTTGATATTCTGAAACTGATTGTGATCAATCCGGTGGACCATTCCAAGTGCCATCATTTCCAAGTATGAGAAAAAAACCTTTCTCTTTCATTTCATGTTGGAATTTTGTAATTTCATGCATATTTTTTGGGTTTTTGAGAGTCCCAAAGCTCAATTTTTTTCCCTTGGATCAAATCACCCTCCTAATGTTGAAAGGAGCATTGATTTTGGTCAAAATTCACTAGAGGTAGTGCTACAACGCACTGTCTCCCTTTGAGGGGGTGCGTTGGGTGCAGTTATTTAGTGTGTTATGCTAGTTCCCTTAAAAAAAAATCACGTGTTTTGCATGGAATGAATCCTAATGAGTCTCCTTATATTGTTTCAAGATCTCATTAGAACAAAATGGCCTTACTATGGAGGGAAAGAGAACACGAAGAACATGATATGGATGTAGAAAATGACCCTGCTACCATCCACGCACTAAAAAACTGTAGACTACTGAAATTCTTCTAGCTTCTTAGCATGAGGCAATAGAAGGAGCTGATAGAATATCTTATTCATCATGGGAGGTTGATTAGGAGCACATCTTCTCGAGATAAAGGTAGATGAAATACATTTTTTGATTGGTTTATCTATGAGAGGTGCCCCCGTCTCTTTCTTAGGTGGGCTAAGGGGTGGAGAGACAGTCAAGGATTACATTGCCAATCATTGTAGACCTTGAGCCTAGCCAACTAGGGATGGGAAAATCAACATAAAATATGTGACCCTATTGACTTTAAGAATGATCCTATTCATCATTTCCAGATTGGTTGGTAGCTCTTGTTATGAAACCAGCTCAAGAAAAGATAGAAAAGAAAAGATAGAAAAGATAGATCAACGCCTTAGAATTCAACCTCTTCGAGGGGGCAACCTCCTTTACATTACATAAATGAAAAATTCTTGGATGATTCAAATGAAAAAACCTCCTTTCTATATATAGGAGTCTAAGGAGTCACAATATAATCCAGACGACCTAACAATAATAATATAAAGCCACAAAAATAACAATAGAGGGATTCTATGGGGCACAGTAATAACAATATGGGGGTAATAGGGGCACAACAATATTAATAAGGGGTATAACTACAATAGTAATGGGGTAATCACTAGTATTATAGGGACCCAACATGCCCCTCTCCTTCAAAAAAGTGTTGTCCTCAACGCTTGAGTAGTTCTGGATACTTCTGCATAAAATTCTCATCCTCCCATGTGGAATCTTCAGCGGATAAGTTCTTCCATTTGATAAGATACTCTGAAATTGAACGATTTCGTAGTTGTCGAGTTCTTGTTTCTGTGACTGCTTCCGGTTCCAATATAATTTTTCCTTCCTTGTCAAGTTCTGGAAATATTGTTTGAACTGGGAGCTTGTCGCCTATGACCTTCTTTAAACATGAAACATGGAAAACTGGGTGCAACCGAGAAGCTGTAGGAAGCTCCAATTTGTATGCCATAGTACCAATATTTTGCAACACCTTGTACGGACCATAATACTTTGGTGATAATTTATTATCCTTCTTAGCTTGCTTGAGGGACATTTGCTTATATGGTTGTAGCCGTAGGAATACCCAATCACCTACATCAAAACTTCTTTCACTGCGATGTTGATCTGCCTGTTGTTTCATTCTATTCTGTGCCAACACGAGGTTATCCTTTAAGAGTTGGAGGACTTGTTGTTGATGTTCGATGTGATGTTACACTGCCTGAACCTTAGAATTTTATCTTAAATATGATGTGATGGATGGTGGTTGATACCCATAAAGTGCCATAAATGGGGTCATTTTTGTTGCTGTATGGAAGGAAGTGTTATACCACCATTCAGCCAGAGGCAACCATTTGACCCATTGTGTCTGTTTATCAGATACAAAGCAACGAAGATATCCTTCCAAACATTTGTTTACTATCTCAGTTTGCCCATCAGATTGAGGATGATAAGATGAGCTATGAGCTAACTGAGTACCAAGACAAGAAAATAATTCTGTCCAAAAATTTCCAGTGAAAATGGGATCTCTGTCACTTACAATAATCTTCGGGTTTCCATGTAGCTTTTGAATTGTTTCCATAAATGCAATAGAAACTGTACTGGCTTTAAATGGATGTGATAATGCACAAAAGTGTGCATACTTGGTAAGTCTGTCAACTACCACCATGATGACACTCTTTCCCTCAGACTTGGGTAAACCTGTGATAAAATCCATTGAAACCTCCTCCCAACGTTGGCTTGGAATGGATAAAGGTTGTAATAGACCTGGTGTCTTAATTGTTTCCACTTTATTTTGTTGGCAAACTAAACATTCCGCCACAAACTTTTGAATATCTGATTTAAGGCCATCCCAAAAAAATTCCTTCTTAACCCTGTGGTAAGTTTTTAAAAATATTGAGTGCCCTCCTAAGGGAGAAGTGTGCAATTCCATAAGAATCTTTTGTTTTAGCTGGGAATTCTTACAAAGGTATAAGCGATCTTTGTACCATAACGAATCATTTTGCCAGCTAAATGTATCAGACGTATTAGAATCTTGTTGTAACTTTAGAATAAGTGCCCACACTTCTTCGTCATTCATTCTTCCATTCCTCCCTTGCTTCGTTTATCCAATCTGGTTGGATAATAGAAATGGCGCACAACAATGCTTCCACATCCTCATCCTTTCTTGAGAGTGCATCTGCCACCACATTTTGCTTCCCTTTTTTGTAGATGATTTCAAAGTCATAACCCAACATCTTTGTGACCCACTTTTGTTGCTCTTCAGAGGATAATCTTTGTTCTAAAAAATATTTAAGGCTATCATGATCCATTTTTACCTTGAAGTGTCTTCCCATTAGGTAGGGTCGCCATTTCTTAAGTGCATGGAGTATTGCCAACATTTCCTTCTCATAAATAGCTTTGCTTAAAAACTTTCCCTTGATTGGACGACTTTCAAAAGCAATGGGTCTTTCATCTTGCATTAGAACAACACCAATTCCATTTCCTGAACCATCACATTCCATAATAAAGGTTTTCGTGAAGTCCGGTGTAGCTAAGACCGGTGCTTGGCACATTGCCTCTTTAAGATGTTCAAAGGCCTTTGTTGCTTCCGGAGTCCATGAAAATGCATCTTTCTTCAATAATGTTGTTAGAGTTGCTACTATTCTCCCATAATTCTTAACAAACTTGCGATAATACCCTGTCAACCAGAGAAATCCTCACAGATGCTCTATGGATGTGGGGATTTTCCATTCCTTAATGGCTTTAATTTTGCTAGGGTCTACCTTAACTCCTTCATGAGATACAATATGACCCAAATATTCAACCTCCTGGACTCCAAAGAAACATTTGGATCTTTTTGCATATAATTGTTTCTCCTTCAATAGTTGTAGTACCCTGTCAACATGTTCAACATGATCCTTCCAAGGCTTGCTGTAGATTAGTATATCATCAAAAAATACTAACACAAATTTTATAAGGAATGGTTTGAAAATTGAATTCATCAAACCTTGATGGTGCATTGGTAAGGCCAAAAGGCATGACCAAAAATTCATAATGACCCTCATGAGTTCTAAATGCTGTTTTCGGAATGTCTTCAATCTTCATTCTGATTTGATGATATCTTGAATGGAGATCCAAATTGGTGAAGTAATTGATCCATGCAATTCATCCAGTAATTCATCAATGACAGGAATGGGGAACTTATCTTTAATAGTGAGCTTGTTGAGCTCCATATAATTCGGACACATGCGCCATGATCCATCCTTCTTGTGCACCAATACTACTGGAGCAGAGAAATAACTTTGACTTGGTTGAATTATACCAGCCTCTAGCATTTCTGCAACCATACGTTCAATTTCACTCTTTTGGACATAGGGATATCTGTACGGCCTAATGTTTGGAGGAACACTTCCTGGAATCAGATGAATAGCATGATCATGATCACGCATAGGTGGGAGACCTTTGGGAGTCTCAAATACCTTGGAATGGTTGTCCAGGACTTTTTGGAGATCTGGAGAAATAGATGATTCCGATGTGGAAACATCTAGCGAGCATAATTGTATAATTACACCTCTTTGCTCCTTTTTTAGAAGCTTTGTCATACCATTAGAGCTGATTATCTTTCCTAGTTTCCCTGCAATACCCCTTAATTCAACTTCCTTACCTTCCGTAGAAAATTTCATGAAAAGTTCTTGAAAATTAAAGGATATTGTGCCCAGGGATTGTAGCCATTGGACTCCTAGTACAACATCAGCACCTTCCATTGGAATAGAAAGAATTGGGCTAGTCAATACATATTCTCCCATGGATAGCTTGATATTATGGCACTTTCCAAAGCAATTTATTGTTCCTCCATTTGCAATCATCACTTGACACTCTGGTGTTGGATATAGGAAGTAATTCAATTCTTTTGCTACCTTACAATGAATAAAATTGTGGGTGCTTCATGAATCAATCAAAACTATTACCTTTTTCTTCTTGATTTGTCCTTCTATCTTGATGGTTTGAGGAGTGGTAATTCCCGCTAATACATTACAAGATATGGTCGGATTTATTTGTTCTTCATCTAGGCTTTGTTCCTGGAGTATATCCTCTTCTTTTGACCTTTCTTACTCCTTTTCCTCTTCCTCTTCACAATCTATGTAGAATAATTTCTTCTCAGCACACTTATGACCTTTAGTGTATTTGCTATCACAAATGTAACAAAGCCCTTTTGCTCTTTTTTCTTCCAATTGTTGTGGTGTCAACCTTATAGGTTGTGGAAGACTAGGGGCAAAAAAACTTCCGTCTTTATAGTTGTGAGTGGTATGCTTCCTGGTTGCAAACTTGTACAACGTGCCACGAGTCACTGTTTCGACCTTTGGATCTGAAAAACGCATACAAGAAACTACAATCCGTCCTCTTTCTGTACCTTCTTACGAAATTTCAATCCGACCCCCAGAGAGAAAGTTATGACGATTTTCCCAAGGTCACCTATTTGGAATGTAATTCAGGAGTCTGCAAAAAGACCAACTTCCTCAGATCATATCTCCGCAAATATAGCGCAAAAAACTCTGAAATTCGGACCCAAGTTTCAGCGTGATTTCTTCTCAAATGGGTTTTTTTGCGACTTCTGAAATGTCACAGAAAAAAAGTTATAGCGAAAATGCCACAATGACCTGTTTGGAGCAGCGAAACCCTAGAATCCAAAGCTCTGATACCAAATGTTATGAAACCAGCTCAAGAAAAGATAGAAAAGATAGATCAACGCCTTAGAATTCAGCCTCTTCGAGGGGGAAACCTCCTTTACATTACATAAATGAACAATTCTTGGATGATTCAAATGACAAAACCTCCTTTCTATATATAGGAGTCTAAGGAGTCACAATATAATCCAGCCGACCTAACAATAATAATATAAAGCCACAAAAATAACAATAGAGGGATTCTATGGGGCACAGTAATAACAATATGAGGGTAATAGGGGCACAACAATATTAATAAGGGGTATAACTACAATAGTAATGGGGTAATCACTAGTATTATAGGGACCCAACAACTCTACACTTCACGTAGTCAACAGGTCATACATGCAATATTCCCTAGAATGTATTGAGCCAATAGTTTTAAAATGGGGAAAGGGAGTGTTGGTCAACACGAAAGAACAATTGAATAAAGAAATAAGTGGACGACTGAAATTTTTTCGATATGGTTCAACCTTCATCTCCTTTTCTTTAGAACGGCTTCCATTTCTACAGCCTCAACATATCAAACTCGAGCCCATTTATCTAAGAGTTCCACAGATGAGGAGGTGGATAGATCTTATGTCTCGACATGCAGGTCCATCAGTGATTAGTTTCTCACCAGCCTTCTTCAGATGGTTGTGCGAGAAATTCATTATGATAGATGATTATCCATACGTAGGGATGGATCTGTGGAGACCCTGAGCTTGTGCTTCTTGAGGGTGAGTAGTGGGGTGCTATAGGTACGACATTTCAACCATTTTTTATTTTTATTTTTATAATTTTATTTTTGTTTTTAAATGTATCCGATACTAAACTATTGATTTGTTCATGCAGATATTAGGCTCGTTCAACCTATAGGTGCTTCATAT
This sequence comes from Pinus tabuliformis, assembly GCA_031772625.1. NCBI lineage: Eukaryota > Viridiplantae > Streptophyta > Pinopsida > Pinales > Pinaceae > Pinus > Pinus tabuliformis. The sequence goes on from CM062818.1 coordinate 1,483,304,426, forward strand.
CTCCATCATGCGGGAGACTCACAACAGGCAGTAGCACCAATACAGGTTGTTGTAGTAGGGCTAGATGTACTATAAGATCTCAATGTAGCTGAGACCTTAGAAGGGTTAGAGTGCCACATGGAGGGGTTGACACATGGGATAGATGAAACCACAATTGACTAGATTCCTATGTGACTTCAGCAAAACACTATTGGAGTTCCAAGTCGTATTGGCTGGCTACTGCGCAAGATAGCTCGTGTAGTGTCATGTTATCATGAGCACTATAATTAGTTTACTAGGAGGCTCATAGCCATATTTGCATGTATTTTTTGATATTATAGGCCATGTGGCCATATGTGTCTCGGGCACAAATTTTGTAAAAACAAACCTTTATATATGGAACTATGCTCGGTGTTTCCTATGTTCCTATTATTACTTTTAATGAATGTGATATGTATTGAAATTTATTTACATATGTCACAAATGTCTATCTAACACGTGATTAGCTAGTGTATCTGTGAATGTGTTTATATTTCTAGAAATATGTTGAGATTAAATGAAATCAAAGTGTCTTTCTAGAAGGCGAACCCTCAAGAACATGCGAAGAATAGTTGGACTTCTAACCGAATAGACATTAGTAAATTGTAGTACTGCAATCTGTTAGTCAATTTTGATGACTAAATGATGGATCCCAAGTGAAATAGCATAAGAAAGAAACTCGACCACTACGCTATACTCAATGATATTATTGGTGGAGCGACCGATACAAATCCCTCATATACTCACTAACTCACCATTTGGAGCAAAGATAGCCCATGATGTAGAAGATAGGTTTTGATTACTATGACTAGTGCCAAAAGCATAACCAACATATGGTTTAGAGGATGGCGTCATTTGCAAACCAAATGTAAATGGGATCAACAGAAATTGTAGGAAACTCTGAAGAGACGCACTATAAACACACTCGACACATCTATATACAATATGTACACAATGCACTATGCAAAAAATCAAGCATAGTGTTTTTAAAGTTACATCCCATTTCTAAGTTGCGCTAGTGGAACCCCATCAAAATCAACTAGGTAATAGGTCCCTTTAGCAAGAACACACTTGATAATATATGGACCTAGCCATATGGGTTGGAACTTTCCCGATCCTAACTTATTAGATTCTTGGTCGTATAGAAGAACAAGGTATCCTTCTGAGAAGACATGAGGCTTGATATTTTTTTCATATTGCGCCTTGACACGTTTCTTATAAGATTCATTAGCCATAGCGACATCTAATCGAGTCTCATCTAAGTGCGTCAGATGTAAGAGATGTTCCTCTTCTATGGAAGTAGCAGGAAGAAGCTCCACAATAAGTTTTAGTGATGGAATATCACATTCAATTGGAAGGATAGCTTCCAGACCATAAACTAATTGAAACGGTGTAAATCCTATAGCATTCCTAATAGAGGTTTAGTATGCCCACAAGGCAGCATAAAGAAGTAGATGCCAGTCCCATTTATGGACTCCTATCATACTTTGATGCATTTTTTTAAGAAATTTATTAATAGCCTCAACTTTACTGTTAGCTTTAGGGTAGTAGGGAGTGTAAATTTCATGAAAGAGTCCTCACTTGGCAGTCAGTTCGGACATCATGTGACTGTGAAAGTGTTTCCCATGGTCCGTAACTATGGCTTGCGGAACACCAAATCGTGCGATGACATGGTTAAAGAAAAAATATGCTCTTTTTTCACCAATATTGTTAAATGTAGGCATTGCTTCAACCCATTTAGTAAAGTAATAAACCGCTACAATGATATCGACATGCCCCCTAGCCAAGTGAGGGTTACATGTCATGAAATTGATACCCCATTGTTGGCTTGGTGGGGCTTGACCCACATTTAGCGTTAGTTAGCCAAACATATCCCTACACTACTGGCCCTTTTGGCATCAGCCCGCGGAGTGCGGACCGAAGTCTCACCCGAAGAAGTATGGGGGGATGCTGGAACCAAGTTTCTGCACCTTGAGATGGTTGTGATGTCTGTTTATTCCTCCTATTCCTGCTTTCGCGCAGGTCATTAAGTTCTAGGGCTCTGTTAGTCTATCCCTTTATTCCGCCCTTCAGTACATTCGTGAAGGGGTACAATTGGCCTTCGTAGCCCTAACCTGCGGTTCAGGTATTTTCTTGCTGTAGGAGAAATGTATAGAACAGGTTTCCAAGTTATCCTTAAGTGTTTAATTATCTTAGCAATCACAATTAGCGTTTCATAAACATATATTCTTACTTGTGTTTGATTAAAAAACGTAATTACATATATTCACACATCACATAAGCATTGTAAATGAAATCCATACACAATATGACAAGATGCATTAATAGGAAACAAAGACACAGAATTTCAGAATGCTTCTCTTTATTGATATCTTCATATGATTATAGGCTCTATCTGCCCTGTGCACACAACTATAGGGGTCCACGCACTCAGCTACGGACTTCTACCCTAGGCCTCTGTGCACTCAGCTACAGAGCATCTACCTACACTAAGACCCGAAACTTAGACTTCTCTCCTTTTCGCTCAAGACTTCTTCTACAACTTATGACTCATTAGAACTACTTAGATCTTACTTACTTAGCTCTTTTTATACAATCCCATAGTCTGCAGACCATGGGTGGATCTTTTACAGCTAACTTTACTTTACAAAATAAGGGCGGACAATCCTTTATGAATCATGACACCTTCGTGCTCCACGACCACAAAATGCGGAGACTTTACAAATTTATTACAAAATTTGACCCAAAACATGGGCTTTTAGCCCCAAAATTGTCCTTGGGGGATCCCTGTTATGAAACAATAGTGGGCTTCTATGGGGCACAATAGTAACAATATGGGCCCTACATGGGTACATCAATATAATAAGTGGGTTGTAATAATAACAGTAAGGGGTTACACTAGTAGTATAGGGGCCTAACAATCCCATTCCTGACAGGCCCCCAACACAAACATCGTGACTCACCCTCAAGTCACTCGGTAGGCGTGGAGATATTAGCGTGAAGACCTCCCAACTTGACCCTTATGACCACAACCTTGGCAGTGCACTGTGCGACTGTGTGTTTTGCGTCTTCCACCATTTGCTCGGTCACTGCTCCTGAACTGTCAGCCTAAAGCTTTTGTTGAGTTGCTTGCAAAGTCGCAATCTTTCCTTCAATAGTGGCTGTCACCGTGTAAGACTCATCCAACCCGGGTTTTAGTCATGCCTTCAGCATTGCTTCCTTGTGCAAAATTGCATCCACCTATTCTTTCAGCTGCTTGGCCTCTTGTAGCTTTCCCGGTCTTTGCGTGAGCGTGACAGTTCACGTTGTGCCTTTGAATTCATCATAGTTCTGTTGCAGCTCACGCACTTTTGTCTCCAGTAGTCGCACATTAGGGTCCTCCTGCAAGCTCGTCAGGACCTCGAATGACTATTCAAAGAGTTGTGTGCAATCTTCTACTACACTGTCAACCGCCGCTATTGCTTCTATGACAGCAGTTGCCCATTTCTCCTTTACTTCTGGTGGGGTTGAAGGCTGGGCCTTCAACTATAACTCTGTGATTTACAGGTTCAACTCCAGTTGAACCCTCGCCATTTCTGTATGAGCGTTGCACACCCCTGTGGTCAGTTTGCGGACCCGCACCTCCATTGGTTCTTCCTCAGGAATGGCCAACTCTAGGACCATTTGGCATGCCTCCTCAACAACCTACATTATACACTTGTTCTGATTGGTCGCCTCGGTCACAGTGGACATGGAAGAGTCTCGCTGTAGTGCCATCTGCTCATTGTTAATCTGCTGCTTACTAATCACTTGGAGGGCACAATGCTCATGGGACCTCAGCTCCGCAATCAATCCATCCTGTAAAAGGTGGAGTGCTTCACCAGGGAGCGCTACCAGATTCAACCCTACTCCCTTTTGGGCGTTGACAGTGGGCTTGTCAGCTACATTCTCCGTGGTTAGTGCTCCATCAAGCAGCACTATCGTGCTAGAGGCCTTCACGCGTAGAATCACGATAGCCTTTGAAGTGTCGATAGCAAGGCTAGTAGACACTATTCCAACCTGTGACGTGCGAGTTTGCAGCTCCTACAAACCTGTCTAGATAGCGCCCAAAATTATTTGTTGTTGCTATTCAAACTGTTGTAGGGCCTCCGCGGTGACATCTTGCACCGTGTCTCCAATATCGTGCAAGTCATCGTCTGTTAGCGTGATTGGGTCCATCGATGTTTTAATGGCCTTGGATTTCTTCCTAGACCCTCCTTTCTCCTGCTCCCTTAGATGCTTGATGCTAGTAGACGTTGCCTGTGGCTTCGCGCCATGCTGCTCAGTCTGCTCGTCCGTCTCTTCCTCCATCTCGGGTGAAGGTGACCTCGCGCCTTTGTCAGAGCCTCGCTCTATTCCACCCGTTTGCTTCTCTGTCTACTGAGTGACATCACACTCCACCTGGGCCTTGTCAGTGGCCTCCTTCTTTCTCTTTTCGGCCAGCTGCGTCATATTTAGCTTGGCCTCCTCCTTCTTTCTCTACACAGCGGACTTGCTCCCTCCCACCACCAAGTTTGTTATAGTGTACCACTCTACCAACCATCGATCAAGTACTGCATCAATGGAATCATCCATTGCCAGGTAAGGCAAGTCATACCATTTCTGTGTGGGGTCCTTCCTCCCCCTGATGGCCACATGGTGAAAATCCGCTTTAAACTCTGCGTAGCCCTGCAGGTTGGCAAACATTGTAGGCAACTACCACGGTTTGTGATTGATGGCCATGCGGATGTTTATCTCCATCAAGATCCAAAAGATATTGCTGTCCCTGATGCGCTACGCATCCTTGGTCACTCATAGTGAAGTGTACTTCGCTGCTTCTAGTAGGTCTGGCGTGACCGAAGGGAATTGATTGTCCTTTGGCAGCTCCCATACTACCAGCATAATCGACAGCAAGAGTCATGCATAGTGAAACATCTTGTTGAGCTCCTGTGCCTCGCGACATTTTACTAGGAAGTCTCTGCGAAGATAGTCCGACCAATTGAAATGGACTCCTTCGGCGCACTGGGCTGCTAGCACGACAACAGGCGCTAGCACGTCATTGGCGTGACACTTCCTCATCACTTTCCCTGCTAAAATCTGTGTAGCCACCTTTACAGCAGGGTCACAGATGCTGGATAGGCATATCCACACGGCTTATTCACTAACTTAAACTTCTCCTTCATGGCCTCCGCAAGGGCTTGCTCACCACCTTTTATGCCAAATATCATGGCTAGGTTTTCTCCTGTGTAGGGAAACTGAATGATCCTGTGGATCAACCTGTCAGTGATCTGTATTGGCTCCTCTAGCCACAGACACCCATCATGCACCAAGCATAACGGCTGCTTGATGACCAATACTATAACCGGGGTGCAGTTGTAGTGCGGCACCCAAAGCAGGTTGAGCAACCCTGCCTTGTCTACTCCTCTGAGGCACCTCCGCGGCTTTAATGTGGTCATTTCGGTGGTTGTATCAATAATGCTATGCATCAATTGCTCGGTTGTTAGGTGTGGGAACTTCTCATGGTTAAGAAAGTCTCAGTCTTCAAGTTTTAATAGAAGAACCTGCCCCGAGCGCAGTCCTTCAAAAACAATTTCAAGCGGCAGTAGAGAGGTTTGCAAGGGGACCTTGCTCTGGTCAATATCTTTTGGTACTTGGCCTTTCCCTTTCATGGAGGGACATACTCAGGCAATCGAGTGATAGGGCCGACACCCTGGGCTTCAAATTTATCCATGTATATCCCCACATCCTCATCATCCATCATGATGTCTTCGATTTCTTCCTCCTCCAACTCCAAATTGATGGCTTTGCCCTTTTCCTGTGAAGTGGGCTTATCCTTCAGTGGGTTTCTTCTCAGCGATGCACACACTGGTATTGTAGGCTACTTTCCCTTCTTATCCTTCATGCTCTCCTTGGTTGGGGTTGGCTTTGGTCTCGGCGTCCTTGGTGATTTGGGGACTTTTGCTAATACTTCAGAAACCTCTAGAGCAACTTCTTTTACCTCCATAACAATTTCTAGCACCGACTCCTCTGCTATCACTTCTTCGGTTTCTATAGCTTCTGCAGGTGCCGACATAATGCTTTCCAATAGTGCTTGCGATGTCTCTGGTAAGTTTACAAATGCTGGAGTCACTATCAAAGCCTCGAAGAATTCTTGGTTCATGTGCGCCTGAGAGCTTAACAACTCAATTCTCAAAATGCCAAGTGTTTTTCGCTGGACAACCACCTGTAATTTATAGGGCATTTTGAATTCAAATCTGATCGTTCCCCCCAAATTCGGTTCATTAATGTCAGATTGGTGGCATATTTTCAAAGATCTGACCCATAAATTTTGTCTTAAATGTTGGCCACCCGCTCAATTTGGCCTCATTTCTATCGTTAAATCATGAACAGTGACTTTAATGGTCACTTTTCGGCTAACCTGTGTGATTTCTTTCTGAGTAGCGTAGCTCCCTTCACGCTGCCACGAACCCTTTGACACTTCCTTGCTTTGCATAACCCTCCAATCGCGCAGCTCCCCAACCTGGTCAGTGTAGTTTATAGTCTCGCGCCTCCTTTCAACTGCCTGGAGCACTAAGACTGTGCTACCATTATATAGTCACATGGCCAGACTGATGGTGTATGGCTTCAATCAACTGCCATTCAACTTTCCTAGGAAGGGATCTCCATTCAATTTGACCAGCTGTACTGCTCCTTTGTCGGTAATGTCCTTAATGACATAGGGCCCTAACCAGTGCATTTTGAATTTCCTTGAAAATTTATCAAACTTGTTTTCATAAAACTAGGTCATTTACCTTAAAGGTGTGCAGCTTAACGTGCCGATCATGCCATGTTTTTTCGTGTTGCTTTTTGACTTGTTGGTGAAATCTAGCTAGAAATCTTTCTTCCTCAAGTTGATCCAGCTGCGCGAGCCTTTCCTCCAGGGCTCCATGATCCGTCATACCCATAAGCGCTGCTATGTGCAGACTACACACAATGTATTCCATGGGCATCATTGCTTCAACACCATATACAAGCCTAAAGGGTGTTTGTCCAGTCAACTTCTTGCATGTCGTTCGATAGGCCCATAGTATTGCGGGTATGTGTAGGTCCCAATCACTTCGCTGAGTGTTGCAAACCTTGGTCAGCGCATTCTCCAGCACTTTATTGAATGCTTCCACCATCTCGTTAGCCTGCGGGTGATAAGGTGTGCTCTTTTGGTGATATACCTGAAATTCCTCCATTAGCGCGCTGATCGTTTCATTCAGAAAGTGCGTACTGCAATCACTCATCAAAATCTTTGGACACCCAAATCGCGTCAGTACATACTCAAAGAGGAACTTTGCAGCAGTCGCGCCTGTGCAATCCTTCACCGGTTGTGCCTCTGCCCATTGAGTCAAATACTCCATCACGGTGATAATGTACCTTGCTCCCGTCTTCTTCCCTTGGGGCTGAATGGGTCCCATAAAATCTATTGCCCATTTTTCAAAGGGTTGTAATGTCATCTGTGGATTCAGAGGCAGCTCATCCCTTCGCGATGGCCTGCTAGTTCTTTGACAAACATCACACGCTCTATAGTAAGCTTTTGAATCCTGATGGAGGGTTGGCCACCACAACCCTGCGCATAGAATCTTCTGCGCAGTCGCTCTTCTTGCATAATGTCCTCTCTTGGTGCCCCCATGAGTGTTCGCGAGGATACTACTCCTTTCAAACTCCGGGACATATCATCACAATATCGCATCAGAACCCATTTTGTACAGATGCCCAGCAGTGACAGAAAAGTTTTTCGTGCGCACCACTAACTCCTTCTTCTGTATGATATCTTCAAAATGACCATCCGTGACGTGCACTACAAAAAGCTATGCGTCAGAAAATCCCTCCTCCAAATTAGTGGGCTCCTCCCCTGTTTCAATACACAATAGATGGTCTGGTCCCACGTTTAGTCATGCAAGCTTCACAATAAATTCAAAATCATACTCCTAGAACAATAACAACCACCTGCAGATTCTCCCCCCCAACACAAGATTATTGACCAGGTATTTCAATGTAGAATGATCTGTATACATCTTAAAATGGCCCCGTAGTAAATAATGTCTAAAATTCTGGAGTGCGTATACCATGGCTAACCCTTTGTGCTCGGTGGTGGAATAGTTCTTCTCCACCTTGGATAACCTTCTGCTTGCGAACGCTATAGGATGGTCCAAGTCTCCTTCGCCAGCCTATGTCAGTACTACTCCCAACGCTATACATGACGCGTCAACATGTACATGAAACTCCTTCTTCCAATCCAGGAAGACTAAAATCGGCACGGTGACCATCTTTTCCTTCAATACATCCAAGCTTTTCTTACAGTCCTCGTTCTAGCAGAATGTGACATCCTTTTTCAACAACTTCTCCATAGGCGCGGTGATCTGGGCATAGCCTTTGATAAACTTTCTGTAATATCTAGTATGTCCTAGGGTAGCGCGCAACTGTTTCACACTCCTCGGCACTTCTAAGTTAAGTATCACCACAATCTTCACGGGATCTACCATCAGTCCCTGTCTACAAACCACATGACCCAGTAGGGTCCCAAAAGGAACTTCTTCAGATTGAGCACGATTTGGTTTCTTCGACAGGTATCTAGCATCAGGAGCAAGCTTGCTACATGCTGTTTCACCAGCCCAAACACAGTCCAGACATCAAAGGATACTTCTAGGAACTTGTGAATAAATTCCTTGAACACCACAACACTACGCACGAAAAAATTGCAGGTGCATTCTGTTAGTGTCAGTCTTTGCAGCCTTCCTTCAGCGATCAAATATGCTCTTTCAAAGTGATTTTAAAGTGTCAAGGTCAAATTTTGTCATTTCAAAGAGTTTTCAAGCAAAATTTGGTCACTAGCCATTAGGTCTAGGGTTTGCCCAAATGTCAGTCTATGTCATCATTCAGCTGAGTGTATCATCATTCAGAGGGTTGTCATCATCATGTCAGTGTCTAATGAGTCATTTTACACCTTGTTCATGCTTCATGTTGCGCCCAGGCAAGCTCATTTCCCTCTCCTAGGGTTTTGAAAGCTAATTTCTCTTGGATGGTCAAATTACCGGCAAAACTTGTTTCCTGATGTTCATACACCTTTCCCTATCCTTAAAGTACCTTATCAAACACTTCCCATCCCTTACATCCGCCAAATTCCTAATTTTTGCACAAACCCTAGTTTCTAGCTACAACCTGGCAATTTTCTAGGTTTGGCCTGTGTTTTGTCCTTTTCGACCCCTTCCCCTCACTCAATCTCTGAGATTCCACTTTCCCCTGCTTCCTAACATCTCTCCCCACTCCCAAAAATTTCCCCAAGAATTTAGAAGCCCTCTATCCCCTTCATTTCGCTCTATTTCGACAAAATCCCTTGTTTCACACATCGGGACAAGTCTCACTCAAAAGCTGTTTTTGAGAAATCAAAGATGCATTTTGCAAAACTGAGAGAGGTTTTTGTCCACAACATGCCAAGGAAGAAAAACCTCTTTCACTTTTTACACAGGTGTCATGGTTTGAGAGAAATGTCAAAAATATCGGCGAGAACGAAGGTGCTCCAAGGACGGTTGGCCAAAGCACAAAAACAAAGGAAAACTCCCGATCCACTCCAAATTTTGGCCAAAGCCTCTTTGACTGAGCATGGTACTTGATTGGGGACTCCCAGCCCAAATTTCAAGAAATTTGGAGAAAATTTTGTCATTTGTGAATTTTTTGGTAAAATTACAGGTTTTTCCCAAGAACTGGTCTCACCCCGGGTGAGACCAGTTTGGAGGACTGCTCGGAATTTTGAAAACTTGGCATTTTTGGAAAGGGCATGCAAAAATAAAAATTACCAATGCTTGGGAGAAGTCTGGTTTTGAGTTTTGAGCCTCCAAAAGCTCAAAATACATCAAAAAAATGACTTTCTGCCCACTTTTTGAGTTGCAGAAAGTGACCTTGGGAGCATCAACTTTTGAGGGGTCAAATCAACTCCAAATCCAGAAATTCCACTTGGGATGGAAAGTAGACAGACCAAGCTTTCCAATGAGCCATCTTGCACCTGATTTGGATCAGTGGAACCCACTCAAAAACAGCTGCAAAGGGGCGCGACCAGAACTTCCAGATTTGCCAGAATTCACATTTTTAGTCAAAAAATACTGTTTTGACTATGGTTGACTGTTATTACTTGTAGATGATGGATAAATGTAATATTTTCATGGCATTTTGGTAGATTTTATCTTTCTTTACCCTTCTAGAAGCTTCCATGATGTAAAAAGTGAAAAATTAATGCATGGATGAGTTAGCTAAGTAATAGAGGCAAGTTGTTTGGCTGCCTATTTTCTAGTTCTTAGTTTAGAATTTGTTCAAACTGCTCCTAGAAAGCTGAGCTCGACCCCTAGAGGTGGGGAAAGGAGTTAGATGGTCTAGATGGTCTATATTATGCTCTCTCCTTCTCATTTTGATGGTTGGACTCTTGTGTAAGGAAGCTTCATTGTATATTGTGCATCTATTTCTGCAATTGAAGGCAAGGAAAGCCAGGGTTTTACAGACATCTTTGAGGATTCTTGTGGATCTGATTGTTGATGGTGTGTTCTATACATGTTCTTGTAAGTTTTTTTATGTGTTTCACATCTCTCTTATGCTTCTAAATTGGACAGATGAAGTGGTAAAGTTTGAACTCATGTTTTGACATGCTCAGCTTTTTAGTTTGTTCAATTTTAATGTTTTCTACTGTCTAGAGAGGATTCGAATTGTGTGTTTTCCCTCTTTAGCTTCTTCTCTATCATCTCTGATCATCCATCTCAGATTAAGACATCAGCACTCATTCCTACCTTGCCCCTTAGATCCCCCTGTGAAAACTGTGCTCAATCCCCGCACCTTGAATTGCACTTCCACCAATTGCCACCAAAAACCCCAAAAAAATCATTAAATCAACCCCCTTATCAATTTACTAGCCTAAAATCTTTATTCTTAAATTGGTCAACCTAATCCTATTGAAAGATCTATCAAATCTGACCCGAGAGAGCCTTCTCATACCTCGTAGGGCTAGCTACGAGGTGAAATGGTTTGATGTAGCCTTGAGAGTTTGTCTATCTCAGCCTAGGTGAATTCCAAGCGCTAACACATTCTTCAATCCAAAAGGCATTACAATGTACTAAAAACATCCCCACTTAGTCGCGAAGGTTGTCTTGCTCCTATCCTCTGGCGCGATTTTGATCTGATGGTACCTAGAGAACCCATCAGTGAAGGAATATGCTTCCTGGCCACCAACATTGTCCAACACCTCATCAGTGAACGGAGTTGGGAAAGGATCATGTACACAAGCATCATTCAACTTCCTAAGATCGAAGCATATCCTAATTTCATCCCTCTGCTTCTTTTCCTGTACCACCATTGGGCTTACTCAATCTGATTCTTCTACAGGCTCAATGATGGCTGCCATGAGCATCTTGTCTAGCTCTAAGAGGACCTTCTCCTTATACTTTATATTGAGACGGTAAGGTCTTTGCTTAACCAGCTTCGTGTCAGGTTTCAACGTGATCTTCATAACACCCAGGTCTCCTATTATCCATTTTAGATCCATAAACTTGGTAGGGAACAAATCCTGGTATTCGCGGAGCAATTCAGTGACCTTATCCACCATTGTGTCATTTAAGTAATCTCCAATCTTCACGAATTTGGGCTCAGCCTCTGTACCAATATTCACCTGTTTCGTTTTCAGTGGTGTGGTTATATCAGGATTCTCAATCTGCAGTCCTTCAACCTCGCGGTGACCTTCTGTTTCAGGGATGTTAATCTTTCACGGATCCTCATCTTCTTCTTCAGCAGTCACGTTATAGCATTCCAGCGTGTGACTCTACTGAGTGGTCCAATTGGGTTGAATCAGGTCCAAAGGATCTCGTGCTATCCTAAAGAGTGCTGCTTTCACTTCTTGTAGCGCTTCGTCAATACAGTCAAACTCATCTTCAAAGCTGAATTTCATTATGAATCCTTTGTGCAGAATATCCCATTCACCTGTACCATGACGAAGCTCTGTTTCTAAGTACTAGTTCATCGGGATGACATCCAGGGTGTGACAGAACAAGTGCACCCATTCAGGTTGGGGCTTCGCTCCATAAACCTCGGCCCATTTGGCTAAGTGTGCATGTGGATCGTCCTTCTTGTCATACTCGTCTGTCATTCGCACCTTCGGCTTTCCAAAGCATGTTCTCATCAACCTTCTACATCCGCGCAAATCATTGAAGCTACCCTTGTGCGTACCCCACCACCTTACAGGCGTAGCGTGCAGTGCCCAATCCAAAGCCTGGAAGCACTACTTCTCTGGTACATCCCTTTCGAATGCATCCAAAAATATGTCTACATCATTCAGGCCACCATAAGTGGGCAGATTTCTTACCTTTGATGACACACATCATAGCGACCGGGTCATTATGTTATAGCTTAGCGTGGTTACTTCATGTAACTGATTCTGCCAGTGCTCTAATTCTTCATCAGAGTCTGAGGTTCAGGAACTCTCGCGATCCCACGTGATTTGTCCATCCACTGTTGGATTCACCCAATCTTGGTCTCACGCTGTTATCTTATGGATATAGTCCAGATCGTCATTGCTCTCATAATAGCAAACTCATTCAGTATAGCGCAATCCTTCAGCAGGATCTAGGGGTACTATTATGCGGAGTGATTTCTTCTCCAATATCATCTTTCGCTTCTTTAGGTTGATTACCCCGTTAATATCAGTAGCCCAATCAATGCCAAGGAGCACAGGGTAGGGGTTGCTATCATCTATAATTTATATTACTTCAAAGTTAGCCAGCGCGCTTGTGCCTTCAATATCTACAGTCACCCCTTGTAACCGCCCCATGGGGATGATCTTCTACTGATTTTCCATCCTTAACTGAATCGAAGACCACTGCAATGTGGGTCTTCCCATTCGTTCCCAAGTCTGCTTTGGCAGGACATTTGCATCTGACCCCAGATCCAAAATAGCCTGATCCATTTCATACTCTCATATCTGTGTGGTCAGCCTCATTTCTCATCCTGTCCTTGTTTTATGCTTACCAATCTTTCGTACCATGCACGATTCACCTGGAGTGTTTTCGGTGCATCTATTTATAAGCTCCTATAGTTCCTTCATAGCCTTGCTATCATGCAAAAACTTCATGTAGGTTTCTAGAAAGGTTGTAAGCATAGAAGGGTCCATCTCCTGATCCGGTTTATCCTTGCTTCCTGAGGTGGAGGCCTCAGTGAAGCTCTTCTTTGCTTCCATGAACGTCTCACGTGTGCGCTCCAAATCAAATTCAGCCTCCTTCGTCGGAGCTTTGTGAACCCATGCGTTGTCTTCAAGTTGTTTTCCCTTATCATCCCCTATTGGATTTCCACTTTGGATCACTATATTCACCTTCGGAACCTCCTTGCAAGGCTCAGTCCTCATCAGCTGCAGGTTCTGAGTTGGTTGAGGAGGTAGCGCCCCTTTGTCGCGTATCCTCGCTATCAGCATAGGACAGTCCTCTGTTTCATGATCAAATAGAGTGCAATATTTTCACGACGGACACGTTGGGTTAGTGAAATCGCGGGCATAGTGTCCTAGTCCCCCACAATCGTAGCAGATTAGCTATCCCTGACCTCTGCCAGGTCCTCCTTGGCCTCAGCCTCGTTTGCGCCCCTAAAAGCTTGTTCGCGCCATCCTCGAGCTCTGATTAGGGGGCTGCATTTTTGCTTGAACCCTGTAGGTGGGTGTTCTATCCATCATCAATTCATAGCTTCTGCAGTTTCACTCATCAAGCCCTACCGACCTATAGAAGTTGCAAAACAGTTGTTGTGGTGTTTGTACAAACTTCTGCGGCAAATTATAGTTATTCGTCGTATGTTTTCTTGCTATTTGACATATAGCGCACCATAATGCAATCCCCGTGCTTGGTCCTGCCTAAGCTTCTGGCCTCAAGGGAATCTATCCCCCTCCTGCAATGTAGTTCACGAAGACTGGGAAATGCTCTTTTTCATGCCCCTGACCCTTGCATTTCAGGCACCATACCTCTTCACGCACCATTGGTTGAACTGTTCTATCTTGCTTCAAGCTTTGCATTTCAACGCAAAGATTTTTTTAACTGCGCATGGATCTGTTGAACCCCCAGATTTCGATCCTACATCAATGTTTCATGCAGTCTCATTGCAATCTCCAAGGCCTCTACTTGAGTTGTTGTCTTCTGTTGTGACAACGCAACCCTTAGGTGTGGCAGGAGTGAAGCCACGAACCATTCACGGTGCTGCCCATTTATTAAGTTCATATTAGCTTCGCGGATTTTACACTTCAATCTTTGATCTAATTACGAAGGTGTCTCGCCTAGTTTCATTGCGATTTCCTTGAATCCCACAATCAACTGTGCCTCAGATTTAGGCCTATTGAACTCTTTATTCAGCATGGTCTGGATGTCCGCCACTCTAGCATTTGGGTTATCATTAAAGTATTTAATGTACCAGGTCAGCGTGCAATCCTGCAGAGAACTAACCATTGTTGCCTTCTTCATGTGATCATCTGTAATGCCCTGAGCTTCCCATACAACTTTCACGACAAACCAGAACTGGTCTGGGTCCTCATTTTCCAAGCCTTTAAACAAAGGCAGCTTCACTGAATTTGCCATGCTGAACTACGGTGGAAGTGGAGGTGGTACGGGTGAAGTCACAGGTGATGGTGGTGAAGTTGGAGGTGGTGTGGGTGGAGGTGGTAGTCACGAGAATCTTTGTCTTATTAACTGAATAGCACTTCGCAGAGAAGCCTGCGCTACTCCCTCTTCGTCACCCAATATAGGTGAAATAAATGGACTATATTCAGGACCCTTTCTTCCTTTGTTCCTATAAGTTTTTCCACTTCGCATAGCTCCGAACATCAGGGTAGCTACTTTACTCGTTTTTCGCACAAAAACATCTTAATCCAAGTATTAAAAGGATTCAAATAGTTACGTTGCTGACCTTTGAAAAAGCGTCACTCCGCCTCGCTGTAGCTGACTGAGGTATCAACTGTGAATTCAGTCACAAATCCTCCTATGACACGATCGAGCCAATGATCGATAGGGTGGGTGATATTATCCTTAGAGGTTTCTAGTCTCAGTACTAACTCCAGGGTCCAGATAATAGGACTATTAAGTCTCCACCTTCTTTGGCTATTTGCTAGCTTCGCGATCCACTCATATAGCTCAACTGGAAAGGAATAGAAAAAGATCTCGTGGATCTATGTGTATAGGTACCTGTCCAGCAACTATTCCTTTGTCAGTCACAGATTTCTGTTCTCCTGCGCCACGAATTCGTGGATCTTTCCATCCAACCGTTCTTCAATCTCTTTCTTAGTTGGGTTCCAGTGATACGACATCACACATCTCTTATGCAGATTCTAGTCTCGGCAAGTGAACCATTTGTTGGCTTGGTGGGGCCTAACCCAGGTTCAGCGTTAGTTAGCCAAACAAATCCCTACAGTATTGTCCCTTTCAGCATCAGCCCACAGAGCGTGGACAAAAGTCTCACCCAAAGCAATATGGGGGGATGTTGGAACCAAGTTTCCGCACATAAGATGGTTGTGATGTCAGTTTATTCCTCCTATTCGTGCTTTCGTGTAGGTCATTAAGTTCTAGGGCTCTACCAGTCTATCCCTTTATTCCACCCTTCAATACCTCCGTGAAGGGGTACGATTGGCCTTCATGCAGCCCTAACCTATGGTTCAGGTACTTTCGCGCTATAGGAGAAACGTATAGAACAAGTTTCCAAGTTATCCTTAAGTGTTTAATTATCTTACTAACAATCACAATTAGTGCCGCATAAACAGATATTCTTACTTGCGTTTGATTAACCAACGTAATTACATATATTCGTGCATCACATAAGAATTGTAAATGAAATCCATACACAATATGACAAGATGCATTAACAGGAAACAAAGACACATAATTTGCAAAATGTTTCTCTTTATTGATATCTTTAGATGAATACAGACTCTACCTACCCTGCGCACACAGCGGCAGGGGTCTGCGCACTCAGCTGTGAACTTCTACCCTAGGCCTCTGCGCACTCCACTGTAGAGCCTCTACCTACACTAAGACCCGAAACTTAGACTTCTCTCCTTATCACTCAAGACTTATTCTACAACTTATGACTCATCAAAACTACTTAGAGCTTACTTAGCTCTTTTTATACAATCCCATGGTTCGTGAACCATGGGTAGATCTTTTACAGCCAACTTTACTTTACAAAATAAGGGTAGACAACCCTTTATGACTTACGACACCTTCGCACTCCGTGACCACAAAATGTGGAGACTTTACAATTTTATTACAAAATTTGACCTAAAACATGGGCTTTTAGCCCCAAAACTGTCCTTGGGGGATCCCGTTCCCAACAAGTATAAGTAGATGCTAGTCCTATTTATGGGCCCCTATCATACTTTGATGCATTGTTTTAAGAAATTTATTAATAGCCTCAACTTTCCTATTAGCTTGAGGGTATTAGGGAGTGTAAATTTCATGAGAGAGTCCTAGCTTGAAAGTTAGTTTGGAGATCATGTGATTGTGAAAGTGTTTCCCATGGTTTGTAACTATGGCTTGCGGAACACCAAACTGTGCAATGACATGGTTAAAGAAAAAATATGCACTTTTTTCACCAATATTGTTAAATGTAGGCATCACCTCAACCCATTTAGTAAAGTAATCAACCGCTACAATGATATAGCCATGCCACCTAGCCGAGTGAGGGTTACATATCATGAAATCGATACCCCATTTCACAAAAGGACCTACAATGATAACAATATTCATAGGAAGGGACAAAGCACGGGTCTTACGCTCGTAAATATGGCATGCATGACACTTTTGGACATCGAGAATGTAATCATGAAATATGGTAGTCCAAAAGTAACCCGCACGCAGGATTTTTTGTGTGCTGGAATAACCAGACAAATGACCGCCACATGCCCCTGAGTGGCATTCATTGAGGAATTTCCTAGCCTCCTCATGGGTGAGGCACCTATGGAAAACCGTATCAATACCACGACGATAAAAAGGGTCACCGATGATGATATACTACTTGGCTTGGTATCGAATACGTTGTTGTTCGGCGTGAGAGGTATCCAACTAGATAGTCTAGGTATGGAAATATATCAAAATTTCTCCATACCATGGGTCAGATGATGATATCAGAAACAATGACTTGTCTGGGATGGAATTTTCAAACGTCGATTCAGAATCGGCAGTGAGAAGGTTGCAAATAAGATCGAAAAAAAACTAAGGATTTCTTGAATTTGGACTTGATAATTTCCAAATTAAACTCCTATAGGATGACGATCCATTTGGATTATTTCTCCCCAACAATTGACATGACAAAATATAAGTCATAGGGTTGCAATATGAAATAACCATAGTTTTCCAGAGCAATATATAATGGCGAAATCTTTGGACGGCTTGGACAGCTACCAGAGCTAACTTTTCTACATGGGTGTACTTGATTTCGGTATCATTAAGATTCCAACTCAAATAATATACCATATGTTCAGTCCCTACATCGTCTTCCTAGACCAATACCATTACTATGGTAGTAACCATAGTAGTGAGATACAGGAAATAATCACACTGGTAATCAGGTGGATATAATAGAGATGCCTGAATCAGTACATCTTTCAAGGCATCGAACTCCTATTGAGAAGCGTTATCCCAATGGAAGGGAACCCATTTCTTAAGAAAGCGAGTGAATCCTTTAGTCAACTCAGCGTAATGAGGGACAAACCTCTAGAGAAAGTTAGACTTCCCCTCGAGTCGTTGAAGGTGAACGAGGGAAGAAGGAGAAGGAAAATTGATGATTGCCTAAAATTCCAAGGGATCAATACGAATTCCATGTTTTGAAATGAAAAAACCAAGAAGTCGACCAGAACTAACACAAAACACACATTTATGAGGATTAAGTCAGATATTATATGTCTACATCATAAAAATATGGCCCAAAGATTCTTTAGGTGGTTAGTTCGATGTTTAGAATGAGCAGGGAGATCATCCAAATAAGGTTGCACGTTATGTTTGATATCATAGAAAGCGTAATCCTTCGCCCTCTAAAACATATCCCCAGAATTGTTTAAGCCAAAAGGAATTTTCTGGTATGAAAATGTACCCTAGGGACAAATGAATGCAGTCTTCGGTTGATCTCTCGAGAAAATGTTGATTTGATTATAAACGACGAAACCATCCATAAACTAATACATCTCATAGTCGGCACAATCATAAAAAATTTGGTAGATGAACAAGGTTGGGTAATTGCCCTCTGGAAAAGCATGATTTATATCATGATAATCGATGCATACACGAATTTTTCCCTATTTCTTCATGACTGGTACAATATTTGACACCCAATCGGTCAAAGGAGCTGGGTAGATGAAGCCAACAAGTAGAGGTTTTTCAACTTTAGATTTAATTGTGGCAGCCTTCCTGGGATGGACCCCAGATGAAGGTGCCACTAGACTGGTTTTTCTCTAGGATAAGTTTTAATTTCATGCACTACTACATTTGGATCGATACCTAGAATTTCCTCATAATATTAGGAAAAACATCTCGAAATTTCTAGAATAGGGCCTTATAGGACTTAATCTCATCCGGAGAGAAAGACGCACTGATGTGTAGATTATCATTAATACTCGGTTTATTTCATATATCAAAAGGTATCATCTCTTTGATATCCAAAAAATGCTTTTCAGAATCAACTTCGTGAATTGAAACAAAATTTGTAGGAAGCTCAACGATATTGGGTTAATACAGGTCACTCAGATTATCCTCAATAGAATCTGGTAAGGAGGAATGATGGTGATGATCGTCCTAGGGTGCATCAGCTGGCATCATGATCTCCATGATGCTCTCATCGGTAGGGAATGTACGAGAGAAAATATCAGAAGTAATTCCATAACCCAATGAATGATCAATCCAATTGATCAAAGAGGTAAGATCATGATGAGTTGTTGATGGGCCTCTAAATTAGACATAAATTAAGGCCCATGCCTCTAAATTAATCATAAATTAAGGCTCATCTAACCACCCTTCAGCATATTAAACCTCTCTTTTTGCATTAGATAATGTATTTTTAACTTTAATATATTCATTAGGAAGGTTTATGAATAATTTCATATTTGTGCCTAATATTATTTATTTTTGTGAAATATTATGAGAATATTGGGCAGATTATGAAGATTTGGAGGAGGAGATAATTTAGGGACTTTCTCCCTACTATAAGAGGATTAATATTAAATAATAAATCAACAAGATATTATGGAATTATGGCATAGATTGTGGAACTCCAATGATTGAGAAAATCTAGGAATGTGTTCCTTTCCATTTAATGCAGATTCCTAGTATTGGGAACCAGATCCACTAATCAAGGGATTTTGGTGGGGAAAGCTTCCTCCTTTCATGGGGAATGATTCTTAATAATTTTGTATAAGTACCAAGTCAAATTTTCCTCTGGAGATATTTTTTTCATTAGTCTTCTTGTGGAGAGAACTCGTATTTTTGCAGCTCCATTGTATTTTCTTGCAGGGATGTAATTGTATTAATGCAAATAATGAAGATTGGTGTCCTATTCAGCTTCTAAATATTTTTCTCCTCCACAGGTCTTCGAGTTTCCTTACGCTTGGCCATCCCAGGAGCCTCAGAGTCCTTTTGTATCATTTTCTTTCATTCTTTTTCACTTCTTATTCACATGCATCTCTTGTTTTTATTTTTGCATTTAGTATTAATGATTTCTTGTTGTAGGATTGGGTTAAATGGTTGATGTAAGTTATTCTATAGGATAAAAAGAATAATTTCATCCTTGGAAAAGCTTTGGAAGGTCATAGTAATCATTGAGCTACTTGGATTAGCTTTCTTATTCCCAAATCTAGATTTCTAGAACTCCTTTGTGGCAAAGAACAGTAAATTTCTGCTATATTTTAGAGCATGCTAACAAGATTCATTCGAGTTGGTTACACTTGCATTAAATCACAAAAAAATTCTAGTTCATAAAAAAATTTACCCCATTGCATTTTCACTTGATTAGGTTATGCATTTTATAGATTTACTAGTTCACTAGTTCTCGAATTTCTAGATTTTCGACTAGTAATTTTCTGTTATTTTTTAGCATGGGTTAACAGAGGTCTTTTTGAGTGATTCCACTTGGAATGGGGACCTAAGACATCCTAGTAAATAAAAAAATTTGTCCCATCCAATTTGGATTTGATTTTCTTGGTCATTATATGAATTATAATTTCGTATAGTAAATTTGTAACATCCTGTAGTAAAACAGGGGATCCTATAGGAGAACTAGGGGATCCTGTAGGAGAACTAGTACATCCTATAAGAAATCTTGTAGCGGCCTGTTTTGAGCCCAAATTGAGAAAAGTCATCACTGAAGCTGGGATTAGGCCTCTACTTGACCTCCATTCCACAAAGACCATTTTAACCCTCTTCCTCCATACCTGTCTCCCATGCCAAAGAACAAGTGAGGATTAGCATTTGCATTTATAAAACAAAAAGATTAAAAAAAGAGTTCATTTATATTCACACATGCACATAGAAGTTAATACTCCCTAAATCAAACTCCATGCTCAATTAGTTTAAATCATCACATGTGATAAATAGGGTTAAGTTAGTTTTCTTTTACATTTAGTCCATGATCTTTATGCAATTAGAATATGTTTCTTTCCTTCTAATTTATTTCTTGCAATAGGTTAGGATTTCCATTTGAGTTCATTTTCTGCAATTAGTTTAGGGTCTGATTTCAGTACATGCACTCCATTACATCATGACAGCAAAGGAATGACACATTGTATGTTGCACATATAGTGCTGATACCTCTTAAGTTTGTACGAACCCCGGGTTGATAATTAAAAGTCGGTAGCCTTGGGAGTTGCAGCATTCTTGTTGCAATACCGAGGCTCATCACTTTTTGGCGCCGTTGCCAGGGAACTGTCAAAGTATGCATTATTTTCTTCCCTAGTTGATTCATTTCTTTTTACTTTCTGTAAAAACAAAAAAAGATATGCATTAGGCATATTTTGTTTCAAAAAGAGAAAAGCGCATTGCATTAGTGTTTTCGTTCAATCATAAAGACAAAAACAAAAATTCTCCAACACCAACCCACCCCCCCATTTGATCACGTGGTGCAGTAAGAGCCACATCACCATTCACTTTTGCAGGTATAAGAAGAAGAGATGGCAAAGAATGTAGAAGAAATGGATGGAGATGATGACAATGAGGAAGATCCTCTCGGATTTCACAGCCAAGATACTGATGGTAGTGTGCACATGAAGAACATCCCTCCATATTTTCTTCCAAAATTTCATGGTCTAAGGTCAGAGGATTCAGAAGCCTTTCTCTTTGAATTTGAAATCCTTTGTAGATCTTATGGTTACTTATTGAACACTCAAAAATTGAGATTGTTTCCAGCAACATTGAAGGATAAAGCTCTTAAATGGTTCATGAGTTTAGGGACTAATTCAATAAGATCATGGAATGATATGCAAAAGATATTTCTAGAAAAATATAAAGATCATGATCTTAAAGGAGAAATCTTTAGAATGAATCAAATATAATATGAGAGACTTGAGGATCTAATAGAGAGGTTCATGTATAATGTTAAGAGGGAAAAACTATATCATTTAGGACCCGACACACTAAAAACCCTCTTACTTAGAACAATTAGGGATGAATGGATTAATCTCCTTGATCTTATAAGTAAAGGTGATGTATACCAATTATCATTTGAAAAAATTTGTGAAACATGCAAACACATATTAAGAGAAAGGGCAAGAGTAGGTAAATCAACATCAAGATCGGTAAGTCAAGCTAAACTTGGAAAATCTTTTGATGATTTTAAAACAAAAATTATTAGAAATCTAACCAAACAAGTAGAAATGTTAAGAATGCAAGATGAAGAAAAAGAAAATGTTGATATTTTTGTTGTCCATGCATAATCACATGATGTTAAACATTGCCCATCATTACCAAGGTTGAAGGAAGTTCACCAAGAGGACAATGGAGCAAGTCAATTCCAAATGCATCTATCTTATGTAGCTCTAAGAGGACCATGATAGCCTAATCAACCTAGTATGATGCAAGAGCCTAATTCACAATTTCAAGGTTATTCATATCCACCTCAAAGTAATTGGAACACACCATTTCCTTGGAAACATTGGCCATCTCAACCCCAAAACCAATCTTGGCAACAAGGTTTGCAAGGAACTTATGGGAACCATCCACAATATCCTCCATACCCAACTCCATGTTATCGCTACCATTCACCTCCACCACAACCACAACCCAAACCCCAATCACATCCATCTCAAATATCTAATCCCACTCAGCTACCTATACCACCATTTCCAAACCCACATATTGAAGTAGCTCATCCTACTTACAATGCTGAGGTACAACACTTTCAAACATCTCCTCTTGAGATCAATGATATTCACCATAGCTCAGGAAGAGTATTGCAAAAAAGAGATTATCTTGATATCATTGAAGGACCACATCCAAAAGAAGAAGATTCAAATGAGAAGACCACAGAATCATGGGTTGCACTTGATGAAGAGCAGACATCAAAATCAGAGATCGAGAGAGCTCCCTCATGGTTACCATCAAATCCTCCATGTATTCAGGACAACAATCAGCAAAAAGAGAAATATTTGAAGGTCATGGTAGAAGAAGACATGAAGAATGATCCAGATAAGCAAGAAAACCAAGGACATCAAAGTTATATTGAGGTTTGGTTCTAGAAAATCAACAAGATGGAGCATCACTCTCTTCTTCAACTATGCTTGATCCTTTCAAAGTCAAATCATTTGGTCTCTGAAATCCAGGTACATGTCAAAGCATACATTTCAATCCTACACAAAATTTTGTCTATCATCTTGATGTGCACATGGCTCCATTGGAAGTATTCTTATACTTGAAAGTGATTTTGTTTCTCAAGTAGGGTAGGGTAGAAAAAAATGAAAAATAAGAGAAAAAAATAAAAATATCGGGTGAAAACCTCCTTTGAGGTGCCTCAGATTGACTCATTGATTGAAAACTTCCATAAGGAGGTCAATGGGTTGGGAAAAAAGAAAAAAAGAGGAAAAAGAAAACATCCTAGGTGAAAACCTCCTTTGAGGCGCCTAGGAAGACCGACTAGTTGAAAACCTCATTGAGGCGGCTAGTATGCCTAGAAAAAAGAGAAAGAAAAAAAAATTAAAAAATCCTTGCTCCATGTATCTCATTGATGAATGTAGGTGCCCTCCAACATCTACAAGAAACAAAAACAAGTTGCCAGAAAAGAAAGAAAAAATAGGTCAAACCTAGTTAAAAGAAGTGAAATTTTGACTTTCTCCTTCTTTGCCCAAATGATCCAACAAGGCCAAGGTTATGCCAATCCATCACCCTCATCTATTTCCACCATCCACCCATCATTCTCAAGCTTTTCCCATTTAGTTTGCTTGTTGTCCTAAAAAACTATAGGAAACGAAAATACATACAGCAGAAATTTATTTTTGCCATAATTTGAAAACCATGCATCCATTTAAAAAGATGTTTCATGGGGAGATGCATATGGATTATGGTAACATGCCCAAGTAATTTCAACAAATTCC
Organism: Pinus tabuliformis; assembly: GCA_031772625.1. Taxonomy (NCBI): domain Eukaryota; kingdom Viridiplantae; phylum Streptophyta; class Pinopsida; order Pinales; family Pinaceae; genus Pinus; species Pinus tabuliformis. The sequence goes on from CM062818.1 coordinate 1,483,328,028, forward strand.
AATGCACAGTTTCCAAGAAATTGGCCTCCATCACCTTCAACCATTTTTAGTTTTTCTCAAGATCTGTGCATCCATTGACAAAATTGTTTTTATGGGGAGGTGCATAATGATGATGGAAACATGCTCAGAAAGTTTCAAGTCAATCCATTCTACCGTTTGGGAGATATGGACAAAACAAGTCTGCTACAAGAGGTTGTCCTGAATTACTACAAGAGTTTCCTGTAGTACTACAGGAAGTTCTGAAAATCTACAGGAAAGACAGTCTGATGGAAAAATTATGATGCAAGCCTATTTTGGGATAGGAAAAAAGGACATTGAATTCACCACATCTCAACCAACACCCATCATGACCATGTCACTCTATGGCCACACCTTCCACTCATTCCAATACCTATTTACCCTCCAATAGAGAAAGGACAAACATTACAAAAAAAGGGGTAGCTACAACAGCCTATTTGGAAGTACAACATGCTCTAGGCCTAACTTTCAACACCATGATTGAAAGTGGAGAAGCATAACTATAGGCATAATGAAACTCCTCCAGTGCTCAGCAGCAATAGAGCAAGCCATCACCTGCACATCAACAAGAAGACAACCCATTAGCAAAATAAGATCAACAAAAAAAGAAAAAGGCAGTCAAGAAGATGTATCTGAGTCATGATAAGCACAACAAAATCAACTCAGTAGCAACATGCATGTCTCTCCAACAACCATCAGGTAGGTACATGTATGCAATATTCTTTACCTCTTCTCTTGAGCATATTATAGTTAGAAATGTGTCGTTAATGCATGAGAGATGATGTTTTATAAGCTAAGGATAGGCCAGCAGTCTCAGCTACCTTCAACTAGTTAATTGCAGCTCACTCCTTCATTCATCCAATGTTGAAAAGTCAAATTATGAAGGGTAATGATTTCAAGGAATGAGGACAACAGTTAAAAGAAGAAATTTTTGCAAAGGCCAAGTCACCACAGAACTCCAAGCCCTCCATCCACTTCATATTCACTATCTATCCATCATTCATCCATCCCATTTCATAATTTCAAAAACAAACCCTACACTCTATCTCACCCTGAAAATTTCTTGAAAAAAATAGAGCATCCTCTCCATTTTCACAAACCTACATAATTTCTCATCACTCCCATATAGTTAGAACACTCTGAAGGAAGAAGGAATGACTGCTACAGGAAGGAAGAATGCTGCTACAAGAAGGAATAAAGGAACAAATTGTGCTAAAAACAAAAAAAAGAAGGTAGTGCCTAAGAGAAACCTAATCAAAACAGAAAATTCCAAGGCCATTAGTCAATCATCTAGGCCACAAAAGAAAAGAAGAAGGCAAGCTAATGGTCTCAAGAAACAATAATTTTTCTTTGCACAAATATGTTTTTGGGTTTGTCCTTGTAGAACTTACAACCAAGATTCTTAATGCACAAGAAAGAGGCCACCAGGGCCATGAGTGAGGCACAATGATGTCACTAAGTTGCTCATATGATGAGCAACACTTTCAGCAGGGGGTATGATGGGCCTCTAAATTAGACATAAATTAAGGCCCATGCCTCTAAATTAAGCATAAATTAAGGCTCATCTAACCATCCTTCAGCATATTAAACTTCTCCCTACTACAAGAGGATCAATATTAAATAATAAATCAACAAGATATCATGGAATTATGGCATAGATTGTGGAACTCCAATGATTGAGAAAATCTAGGAATGTGTTCCCTGCCATTTAATGTAGATTCCTAGTATTGGGAACTAGATCCACTAATCAAGAGATTTTGGTGGGGAAAGCTTCTTCCTTTCATGGGGGATGATTCCTAATCATTTTTTATAAGTACCAAGTCGAATTTTCCTCTGGAGAGATTTTTTTCATTAGTCTTCTTATGGAGAGAACTCGTATTTTTGCAGCTCCATTGTATTTTCTTGCAGGGATGTAATTTTATTAATGAAAATAATGAATATTGGTGTCATGTTCAGCTTCTAAATATTTTTCTCCTCCATAGGTCTCTGGGTTTCCTTTGGCTTGGACATCCCAGGAGTCTTAGAGCCCTTTTGTATCATTTTCTTTCCTTCTTATCACTTCTTATTCACATGCATCTATTGTTTTTATTTCTTCCTATTTCTGCATTTAGTATTAATGATTTCTTGTTGTAGGATTGGGTTAAATGGTTGATATTATTTCTTTTGCAGGATCAAAAGCATCATTTCATCCTTGTAAAAACTTTGGAAGGTCATAGTAATCATTGAGCTACTTGTATTAGCTTTCTTATTCCCAAATCTAGATTTCTCGAACTCCTTTGTGGCAAAGAATAGTAAATTTATGTTATTTTTTAGAGCATGTTAATGAGCTTCAATTGAGTTGTTTCCACTTGCATTAGATCAAAAAAACATTTTAGTTCATAGCAAAAATTACCCCATTGCATTTTCACTTGATTAGGTTAGGCATTTTATAGATTTACTAGCTCACTAGTTCTCGAATTTCTAGATTTTCGACTAGTAATTTTATGCTATTTTTTAGCATGGGTTAATAGAGGTCTTTTTGAGTGATTCCACTTGGAATGGGGACCTAAGACATCGTAGCTAATAAAAACAATTGTCCCATCCAATTTTTATTTGATTTTCTTGGTCATTCGATGAATTATAATTTCGTATAGTAAATCTGTAACATCCTGTAGTAAAACAGGGGATCCTATAGGAGAATTAGGGGATCCTATAGGAGAACTAGTACATCCTGTAGGAAATCCTGTAGCGGCCTGTTTTGAGCCCGAATTGAGAAAAATCATCATTGAAGCTGGGATTAGGCCTCTACTTGACCTCCATGCCATCAAGACCATTTTAACCATCTTCCTCCATACATGTCTCCCCTGCCAAAGAATAAGTGAGGATTAACATTTTCATTTATAAAACAAAAAGATTAAATAAAAAATTTCTTTTATATTTACACATGTACATAGCAGTTAATACTACCTAAATCAAACTCCATGCTCAGTTAGTTTAAATCATCACATGTGATAAATAGGGTTAAGTTAGTTTTCTTTTACATTTAGTTCATGATCTTTATGCAATTAGAATAGTTTATTTCCTTTTACTTTATTTCTTGCAATAGGTTAGGATTTCCATTTCAGTTCATTTTCTGCAATTATTTTAGGGTTTTATTTCAGTACATGCACTCCATTACATCATGACAACAAAGGAAGGACACATTGTATGCTGCACATATAGTGTCGATACCTCTTAAGTTTGTACGAACCCTGGGTTGATAATTAAAAGTCGGTAGCCTTGAGAGTTGCATCATTCTTATTGAAATACCGAGCCTCATCAGCTACACAAGAAGAATAAATGTCTTCGTAATCAAGCTCAATAGGGCTCAACGACATTCGGTCGCAAAAATAGTCGATCTTACTTTAATCTGGTACAATCCAAGGATTAGTCAGAATATTAGAATATGATATCATATTGATATAGGCAACCGAAGGAGAGATGTCGGGAAGTGAAGGCGAAGGAAGAAAAAAGGTTCCCATGAGAGAGGAATACTTAAGCAATCCAACCCCAACGTGTTGATATGGGTGTATAGTTTCCCCTACAAGAGGGACGCTTCCTGTAACTTGAGAACTAAAGGCAAATAATGTGAGTTGATTAATGGCTATAATCCTGCCTTTATGGGGAAATACGATCATCCAGAAATAAGTTGAAATGATAAAAACCATGGCATAAACCTACATGTGACCCAATAGAAGGTTATAATCAAGTGGTCCATCAATAAATTCGAATTCTATGGATATAGATTTACCTCCTGATTCTACTTGCAAGGAATGCAAAATACGACATGGTTTATATGTTCGTCCTTTGAAAGCCTTCAAGGTGGTGGGTGACTAACTAAATTGAGGAGACCCAATCTCCTTCCAACAGGATAGAGACATAATCCAGGTTAAGGCTCCTTCATTTATAATGGAAAAACGGATGTTCTTACCATGGAGGACAACCTAGATCATAAAATCCAATTGATCCGGAAGTCAAGGTGAATAGTTATCATGATTGAAAATGACTAGGTTAGACATATGATGGAAGAAAGTAAAGCCTTCTTTTGGGTGGGATAGTTTTGCAACACCTCGAGTGTGGACATAGCTAATGGAGACCAAGCCAGGTCCTCTACTATGTTATAATTTTGGGTAGCTTGCGCACAAGGTTTGAAAGAAGATTTATGAATAACACCCTTCAAAGGCTTAATGGTTAATTCCATGGGAATCATAGGCAGAGTAGGATCCAATGGACATGGAGTCAAACTGGTAGGTTGATCATTGGCTTGATCATTTGTAGGATTGATAGTACGATGGTATTTACTGCGAGTGGCCACCATAACATCAGATTTCGACTTTGCGGAGGAAAGCATTAAAACCAATTTAGAGGAAGTAAGGTCTTGAGCAACCATGTGAGTCCCTTGATTGGGAAAAGGGTCAGTCAACACAGTGGGAGAAGTAGAAGATTTCAGAATTGGTTACCTTCCACCCAGTGAGGACAATCGTGAGTGAAGTGCTCCTCATTACAAATCAAACATGGATAGTGAGGTTTCCGTTTCTCATCAGAGGATTGATTTTTTTGTTTATCCCGCAGAGGAGAATCTTTCTTCTTCTTTCCTTTACCTTTCTTCTTACTTCCTAGTTGTTTTATATTTACCTTTATTGGACTAAACGGTATTAACCTTAGAAGTAGAAGTCGCAGGAGGATTGGATGTAGAGTTTTGGGCAGTCATAAGAGCAGTGCCAGATGGTTTACTCTCAAACTGTGAACTGGTAGAACCAATCATACCATCAACAACATGTGATTCTTTACTAGGAGGCTGAGGAATAGTGTTTGAGGGTCTCTGAGAGTTTGGTATTTTCTCATAAAGCATGCCATATTGGGTATAAATGAGATCCAAATACTAGGCACGAGAAATCACTTGCTCTTCAGTCACAACTCCACCCTTAGCTACATCTTCTGTGATTGATGGTAATAAAGATTTAATGAACCATTCTGCTAACAATTGATCGTGAAAATAAGTCTTAACCAACTAAAGACGACATCGCAACTCATAAATATCATTGGAAATTTGAGTAGCATTATTCTGTTTAAAGTTGGTCAAAAGTTTCGTTCTAGTCTCATATCGTATGGGAAACTGGAAATGCATTAGGAATGTAGTGGATAAGGAACTGAAATTATTGAATGAAGCTCTAGGTAATTTAATATACCATTTACTTGCAGAAGCCGTAAGTGTATGCTGGAAAAGATGTAATCAAATAAAATCATTATTTAGGGAGTTCGAATAACACCACAGATGATAAGTCATCACGTGCATGGATGGTTCTTCTTCATGATTCCCATTGCGTTTTGAGATATCATATGGCAATTTAGTAGGAATAATTGGAGAGGAAGGAGAATGAGCAATAGGATCATTCGTGAGACGAGCCAAATATGGTAGTTCAATAATTTCCACAGAAGGTAACTACTTATTAAAATGTGGAGGAGGATAGCCCAGATAGGACGAAATAGCTTGGGAAACAAGCATCTAGGTTCCATAATAAGGAGGAATTTAATAAATAGGAACCTGGGTACCAGGATAAGGAGGATTCTGATAACCAGTATACGCATATCCTTGTTGTCCAAATCCAAGATAACCTTGCATATGTTGGAGTGGTTGGGTTTGGACTTGTTGGCCTTGATAAGGCACTTAAGGGATATCTTGAAAAGGCTGATACTATTTTCCCAGGGGATTTTGCATCATTCGAACATAAGGCAATGTCAGTGGAGGTTGTGCCATACCATATGTAGTTTTTCCTACTAGGATTTGAGCAATACCTTGTCCAAGTGGTTGAGACCATGAGGCACCTTGTAGAGCCTGAGTATACAAGATTTGGGAGGTACCAAATACCATTGGAATAGATTGAGTCATAGCGATATCCTGTAAAGGTTGGTTCACATTGATTTGAGCTTGTTGAGGTATAGATCGATAGGTAGGAATTTTGGATGCAAATGGCATAGATTGGGAATGCATGAATGTACTCACAACCGAACCATTTTGGACTAGCAAAGTAGGTTTCCAAACATTAGCCACCAAACCATAATAAGGAGGATTCAAATAAGGTGGAGCACTAATCTGTGGCATACTGACGACAGGTTGCCCCCCTGCTAAAGGAGGAGGGGATGATGGAGGCAAATTCCCACTAGGTGAAGGGTACCTAATATAAGGAGAATTGGGTTGTTGAAGGTATCCACTAACATAAGGACCAACATGTTGTTTGATTACATGTGTAGGTGGAGGAGAAGGAACAAAATGTATAGTTCTCATTAGAGAAGTGCCATATGGAATTCCAAAAATAGATGTCATGGGAGAGGTCCTCGGACTAGATGCCACACCAGAGAAGTCACCAAACAAAAATTGATAACTAGGTGGGACAAACAGGACACCATATAGATGTGTCTCTGGTGATTTCACAAACATGGATGAGGAAGCAAGAGTGGTTGTCACAAACAAATTAGCAGGATGAGAAACCATAGTGGATTCAGTCATGGTTAACAATCCCAAAAATGATTGTTGTGAAAAACTCAAGGGTGAACAGAAAGGAACAAAATCTAACAAAGGAGGTTGAGATGGAGTCTGAAGAGGAGGAAGAGGATAAGTCTGATAAAGATGAAGCCATATCAAATGAATAGGAGAAGAGGGACAAGGTTCTTCCTATGGGATCTCTTCAATACTCACAAGACTAGGTGGAAGAGGTTCACCATCAGGTCCAAGATATATAGTTGATAGTTGTGTCTGAGACAAATAAAGAGAAGGGGAAGGTTCTGAAGTAACTGTTAAATATGGATGAGGTACCTCGGGGTAAATAACTGTGGGTAATAAGGTATATTATTCAGTAAAGTCAAGATAATAACGTCAGGCAATAAGGAACCAGATACTTCTATTTCGATTGTGTCAGATTCACCAGGAAGAGAAGATGTAATCTCGGGCTCAAAGCTCAAAGGGAAAGATGATTATGGTGGATCAATTTCAGGAGGAGGACCAGAAGTAGTTCCTGAAGTCCCTGATTTAGTAGTTTTCATATTCTTATTCTTCTGATGATGGCTAGGAGTTTCCTCTGGTGGAAGAGGAGTGTTGACTTGATGGGCTCTAACCCAGGTTCAACGTTAATCAGCCAAGCAAATCCCTACACTACTGGCACTTTCGACATCAATCCGGGGAGTGCGGATTGAAGTATCACCCGAAGCAGTATGGGGGGATGCAAGAACCAAGTTTCCGCACCCAGAGATGGTAGTGATGTATTTTTATACCCTAAACCTTCCTTCGCGTAGGTTGAGAGCCTTTTATGGCTTATTGATATACTCCTCTTAGTCATCCTCTAGACCTCCACGAAGGTCTACAATTGTCCCTCGCGTGCCCTAGATAGGTGGATCAGACACTTTCATGCCTCTATAATTACTCTTACTTCTATATTTACCCAGATTAGCTTAAGTATATGATAACTTCAACATGCATTAAGAGGATCTTCGCGTAAACAGATATTCTTACTTCCGTTCATAAAACAAAGAAAAGCATATGGATTCGCACATAAATACAACATTAAAACATAAACCCAATATTCATCATAATATAATCATATGCATTTATAATAGAAGTAAAATAGATACATACACAGATAATTCCATAATAATTCTCTTTATTTATGCTTCATATCTTCTTTATAGACTCTAACCTCCCTATGCACATAGCTGTAGGGGTTTGTGCACTCAGCTGCAGACTTCTACCCCAGGCCCCTACACACACAGCTGCGGAGTCTCTTTCCTACACTAAGACTCTTCACTCTTAGCTCTCACAGACCCATTACATTCATCAATGACTCCAAAACATACCAAGATTGAACTGCCTTAGACTCTTCTAATACTTCCCTTTTTATACAATCCCATGGTCCGCGGACCATGGGTCGATCTCTTAAAGCCGAAACAAGATACGTAAAAGAAGGGAGGAAACCCTTTATGACACTTCACATCTTCGCGCTCCGCGACCAAAAAATGCGGAGAATTTATACCTTTTATACAAAAACTTGGGCTTTCTACCCCAAAACTTGGGCTTTTAACCCCAAAATTGACCCTAGGGGACCCATTCCCAATAGGCCCCCAATAAAAATATGGTGACTCACCCCCAAGTCACTCTGTTGGCACAGAGATCTTGTCGTGAAGACCTCCCAACTCCACTTGTACCACTGCAACTTCAGCGGCACATTGCGTCGCCGCCTACTTAACCTGTTCCACCAGCTGCTCCGTTATCGGTCCTGTGCTATCTACCGTGATTTGCTGTTGTGTTGCCTATAGGTTCGCCAACTTTCCTTCAATGGTGGCTATGAGCACATAGGCTTCATCTAGCCAAGGCCCTAATCTAGCCTTCAGTACTGCCTCCCTACACTGTGCTACGTCCACCTGTTCCTTTAGTGCCTTTTCTTCCTGCAACTTTCCCAACCTCTATGTGATGGTGATGGTGTGCACCGTCGCTATGACCTCATCATACCTCTGCTACAATTCCCTCGCCTTGGTCTCCAATCTTTGTAGGTTGGGATCTTCCTGCAGACTGGTAACTACTTCGAGCGACTGCTTGAAAAGCGCAGTGCAATCCTTCACTGCGGCATCTACTGTTGAAACTGCATCCTTGATAGTTGCCTCGTGCTTCTCTTTGACCTCTAGTGAAGTCGAAGGTTAGGCCTTCAACTCAAGCTTTGTAATTTTAAGGTTTAGCTCAAACTGAACCTTGGACAGCTCTATCTTGGCATCGCGCACACCTGCAGTGAGCTTCTGAATTCTAGCGTCGACCAGCACATCTTCTGGGATATGTAGCTTTGGAATGGTTTTGTATGCTTCAGATACAATGGTTGCGGTGTGCTCATTCTTCTCTTGAATATTCTTAAGGAGATCAATCGTGGAAGTCTTCTTGACAAACATTTGGGCATTGTTAACCTTCTGTTCACTAATTACATTTAGCGCGTGTTGCTCTCGAGCTCGAAGTTTCACGATCACATCGTCTTGCAGGGTGTGAAGAGTTTCACTTGGAAGCGCGGCCAAGTTCAACCCAACCTTCTTGAGAGCATTGATGGTGGCCCTGTCAGCTTCCGCTTCTGTAGTCAAAGCTCCATCCAGCAGCACGACGGCCTGAGGATCCATAGAGTGAACCATCTTCGCTACTTCTAAGGTTCCCGATACCAAACTAGTCGACGCCGCAGTACCCTACCCTACACCGGTCTGGAGTTGAGTAGCCTGGATCTGTAGCTCATGCAGACCCATCTCAATGGCAACCAAAGCTTGCTTCTGTTGTTGCTCAAACTGTTGCAGCAGTTCTGTGGTCACGTCCCTTACTGTGTCCCCGATGTCATTCAAATCACCTTCTGTCAAAGTGATCGGGTCGAGCGATGATTTACTGGCCTTGGACTTCTTCTGCGACCCTTCTTTTTCCTGCTCCCTAGTGCACTTAATCCGGAATGGAGTAGTCTCCAGGTCTGTAGCACCCTGTCCTGATTGCTGCTCTTCTTCCTCCATCTACGGCAAAGGAGACTTCTGACTTCTGTCAGAGTCATGCTCTTCCTCATCTTCCTTCTCTATGGCCTGCTCCTTTGCAGAACACTATGCTCTGGCTTTTTCCTTAGCCTCATTTTTCCTTATGTTAGCCAATTGTTGCATCTTCAACCAAGCCTCTTTCTTCACTTTCTTTCCTTTGGACTTACTGGACCTAGCTGACAAATCTGAGGCCGTGTGCCATTCTGTTGGCCAATGCTCAAGGACCGATGTGATTGCATCATCTGTCGCAAGGTATGGGATATCATACCACTTCTGCTCAAGGTCCTTTCGTGCCCACATGGAGACACACTGGAAGTCCGCTTTGAACTCCATGTAGCTCAAAAACTGCTCGAAGACAGTTGGTGATAGCCACGTCTTTTGGTTTATCGCGGCACGGGTGCTTGCTTCCATCAACACCCAAAAGATCTTACTATCCTTGACCCTTTCAAGGTCCTTTATGGCCCAGAGAGAAGCGAACTTCGTTGCTTCTGGTAGATCTGAAGCGATCAGAGGAAACTGACTGTTCTCTAGTCATTCCCATGTGACCAATATGAATGATAGCAGAAACCATGCATAATGGAAGGTCTTAATATGGTCTTGTACTTCTCTGCAGTTTGCGAGGAACTCATTGCATAGGTAGCGCACCCAATTGAATTGTACGCCCTACGCACACTAGGCCGCTAATCACAACTGGTGCCGGAACTTTGCCTGCGCGACACTTCCTCATTATTTTCCAAACCAGGATCTAGGTGGCTACCTTAACTGCAGGGTCGGTTATGCTAGAAATTGAGTAGACGCTCGGTTTCTTGACAAGCTTAAACTTGTCCTTCATTCTCTCAGCGAGGTCATGCTCGCCCGTCTTTCTGACAAATGCCTTGGCCGGATTCAACCCTAAATGTAGTAGCAATGTGATCCTATTGATCAGCATATCGGTGATAGACGTCGGCTCTCCTAACCAAAGGCACCTGTCGTGCACTAAGCACAATAATTGTTTAATCACTCTCAAAGTGATGGGCTCGCGGTTGTAATGTGGCACCCATAGAAAGTTCAACAGTCCTTCCTTATCTTCCCCTTTAATATACTACCTTGGCTCTAGCGAGGTTACACTAGAATCTTTATAGAAGACGTGGGTCATAAATGTATCAATTGCTAATTGGGGGAACCACTCAGTATCTGCCAAGTCCCAATCCTCTAACTTCAGATGTGGCATGCACGCTAAGCATGGACCTTCGAATGTGATCTTGTCTGGCAGCAACAGTGTGTTAAGTAAGAATTTGCCCTCATCTGGGTCCTTTGGGACCTTCACCTTGCCTTGGCGTGGAGGAATGTATTCTAGTAACTTGGAAATAGGGTCTACCCCCTCAATATCGATATCCTTTGTGCCCATACCAGTGTCTTCCACGCCCTCATCAGATTCTAGGTCTACTACCTTGCCTTTCTCATGTGCGGTAGGCTTCTCTTTCTTCTGGTGCTTTCTCGGTGACTCACGCATCAATTGTGTCACTTTTTGGTTGTCCTTCTTTGTCTTAGGACCCTCTTTGGTCAGTGTAGGCCTCGGCTTAGGTGACCTCAGAAATTTTGGCACTTGTGCAGGCACCTCTACACTTGCAACCTCAGGGGTAGGTCCCTCAGAGGCCATCGATCCTCTAGCACTTACGGTTTCCACGGGCGCCGACATGAGGCTAGTAAGAAGCTCCTAGGTTGCTTCAGGAAACTTGTCAAATACTAAACTGGCCACCAAAGCCTCGAAATTCTCAAGGTTCATGCATTCCTGATATCTCAACACCTCTATTTTCAGAATGCAAAGTGTTTTTCGTCGGGTGGCCATCTATAATTTATAGACAAATTCGAAATCAAATCCGACCATTGCCTCCAAAATCCTCTCATGAATTCTAGATTGGAGGTAGATTTTCAAAGATCTCGCTCTTAAATTCCAACATAAATGTCGCTCCCCCGATCCACTTAGCCATTTTCTAACTGTCAATTCATGAACAGTGAACGTAATGGTCACTTTCTAGCTGCCCTGCATGGTTTCTCCTCCTATAGCACAGCTCCTCTCGCGCTTCCGCTGATACTATGACATTCCTCCTTTCTGCACAGTCTCCCAATCACATAGCTCTACAACCCGAGCATTGTAGTTTATAGTCCCACGCCTCCTTTTAGCTGTTGGGAGCACTAATACTGTGCTTCCACCATATAGTCATCTGGCCGGATCCTCGGTGTATGGCTTCAATCAGTTGCCATTTACCTTCCCTGGAAATGGCTCTCCATTCAACTTCACCAGCTGAACTGCTCCACCATCGGTAATCTCCTTGATGACATAGGGCCCCAGCCAATGCATCCGAAATTTTCCTGGAAATTTATCAAACTTGCTGTCATATAATAACACTAAATCATTTACCTTGAAGGTGTGTAGTTTGATGTGCCGATCGTGCCATGCCTTTTCGCGCTCCTTTTGAACTTGCTGATGGAATCCAACCAAAAATCTATCCTCTTCCAGCTCTGTCAACTGCGCAAGCCTTTCTTCCAGGGCTCTGTGATCCACCATTCCTGTGAATGTCATGATGCACAGACTAGGTACAATGTACTCCATCGACATCACAGCTTCTATGCCATAAACCAGCCTAAAAGGCGTTTGTCTAGTCAGCTTTTTGCAAGTCATCCTATAAGCCCATAGCACCGCGGGTACGTGCACATCCTAGTCATTTCTTTGTGCATTTAAAACCTTTGTCAGCGCATTCTCCAATATCTTATTAAATTCTTCAACCGTCCCATTAGCTTGTGGGTGATAGGGCGTACTCTTTTGGTGATAAAATTAGAATTCCTTCGTCAATATGTTGATCGTCTCATTAAGGAAATGCGTACCACAATCACTCATCAAAATATTCGGGCAACCAAACCTAGTTAGTACATACTCAAAGATGAACCTTTTTGTTTTTTCCCTTGTATAATCCTTCACAGGCTGCACCTCCACCCATTTGGTCAAATACTCAGTCGCGGTGATGATGTACCACTCACCTGTCTTCTTTCCTAGAGGCTAAATTGGTCCTACAAAATCAATCGCCCACTTCTCAAATGATTGTAATGACAACTGCGGATTCAGTTGTAGCTCATCCCTCCGCAATGGCTTTCCCATCCTCTTACATGCATCACATGCCTTACAATAAGCCTTGGAATGCTTATGAAGCGTCAACCACCACAACCCAGAGCATAAAATATTCTGCGCTATTGCTTTTCCTACATAATTTTCTCCTGTAGCTCCTCCATGAGCTTCAATGAGGACACTGCTTCATTCAAACTCGGGCACATAACATCACAATACCAAGCCCATTTTATATAAATTCCCTGCAATGACAGAAAATTATGTTGCACGCACCACCAACTCCTTCCTTTGTTGACTTGTATGCCCTTCTGGAGTCGTCCGCCTTGTCAGGAAGTGTATGATATCTGCAAATTGATTGTCTGTGACACGCGTTGCAAAGAGATGTGCATCAAGCAGCCCTTCCTCCAAATTAGTAGTCTCCTCTCCTGTTTCAATGTGCGACAGATGATCCGGTCCACCATTCAATCGTCCTAACTTCACAATAACTTCGTAATCATATTCCGGGAAAAACATTATCCATTTGCATATCTTCCCCCCCAACACAGGCTTGTTAACCAAGTACTTCAATGCATAATGGTTTGTATACATCTTAAAGTGTCTGCCTAGCAGGTAGTGTCTGAACTTCTAGAGCACGTACACCATAGAAAAACCTTCACGCTCTGTCGTTGAGTAATTCTTCTCAGCTTTAGACAACTTCCTACTTGCAAATGCTATAGGGTGATCCAACTCTCCCTCACTGGCCTGTGTTAGTACTACCCCGAGCGCAATACATGACACATCCACATGCACATGAAATTCCTTCTTCCAATCTAGGAAGACTAGGATCGGCGCGGTGACCATCTTTTCCTTTAACACATCTAAGCTTTGTTGACATTCTTCATTCCAACAGAATGTAGCATCCTTCTTTAGCAACTTCTCCATCAGCGTGGTAATCTGGGCATAACTCTTAATGAACTTTCTATAGTATCTCATATGCCCCAACATTGTGCGCAACTGTTTCACACTTCTTGGTGCCTCTAAGTTAATTATAATTGCTATCTTAGCTGGGTCAACCATTAATCCTTGTCTGCACACCACATGGCCCAACAATATTCCAAAAGGAAAATGTAACAAACATTTCTTCAAATTGAGCACGATTTAATACCTTCACATGTATCGAACATCAATCATAGGCTGGCTACATGGCGTTTCACCAACCCAAGCACCGTCCAATCATCAAAGTGTACCTCCAGAAACTTGTGAATGAAGTCCTTAAACGCTGCGATCACTACGCGTGAAAATATCGCTGGTGCGTTCTTTAGTCCAAAAGGCATTACGGTATACTGAAATCACCCCCACTCTGTGGCGAAGGTTGTCTTACTTCTATCCTCCAGCGTGATCTTGATCTGATGGTACCCCAAGAACCCATCTGTGAACGAATATGCTTCCTATCCTCCTACATTATCCAGCACTTCATCGATGAACAGAGTTGGAAAGGGATCATGTACACAGGCGTCATTCAACTTCCTAAGATCTATGCATATCCTTATTTCATCCTTCTACTTCTTTTCCTAAACTACTATTGGGCTCACCCAATTAGACTCTTCTACTAGTTCAATAATACCCACTGCAAGAATTTTATCCAACTCTAAGCGAACCCTTTATTTGTACTTTGGATTGAGGCAGTAACGCCTCTGCTTGATCGGCTTTGCGTCCGGTTTCAACGTGATTTTCATAACTCCCAGGTCCCCTATTATCCCCTTTAGGTCTGGGAAATTTGTAGGGAACAAGTCCTAGTATTCGTGGAGCAATTTAGAAACTTTACCTACTATTGCATCATCTCAGTAGTCCCCAATCTTTGCAAATTTCAGCTCCGCCTTTGTTCCAATGTTCGCTTGTCTTGTTTTTAGTGGCACGGTGATATCTAGATTTTCAATCTACAGTCTTCAACTTGGTGGTGACCTTCAGTCTCTGGGATATTAATGTTCCTCGGACCCTCGTCCTCTTCTTTGGTAGTCACATTGTAGCACTCCAGCGCGTGGCGCAGGTAGGTGGTCCAATCCAGTTGAATTAAGTCCAAGGGATCCTACGGTACTCCAAATATTGTTGCCTTGACTTCCTACAATTCCTTATCAATAATTTCAAACCCATCCTCAAAGCTAAACATGATTAAGAATCCTTGTTGCAAAACCTCCCATTCTTTAGTGCCATGGCAGAGCTCTATTTCCAAGTACCGGTTCATTGGTATTACATCCAAAGTATGACAAAATAGATGCACGCATTCATGCTAAGGATCCGCTCAATAAACCTTAGTCCATTTGGCTAGGTGATCGCACGGGTCATTCCTTCCATCATACTTCTCTGTTAGTCGAACTTGTTGGTGACCAAACCATAATCTCATCATCTTTCTTTACATGCACCAATCATCAAAGCTATCTTTGTGTGTACCCCACCATCTTGCAGGCGTAGCACACAGTGCCCAATCCGAGGCCCGGAAGCGATGCTTCTCTAGCACTTCCCTTTCGAATGCATCCAAAAATTTATCGATGTCAGTTAAAACATCATAGCAAGGCATGCTTCTTACCTCTGATGATACACAACGCAACGACTTGGTCATCATGTTACAACGCAACATAGATACTTCATGCAGTCGGTTCTTTCAGTTCTCTAACTCCTCATGTGAATATGATGTGCAGGAACTTTTGCGGTCCCAGGCAATGTGTCCATCTACTGTCGGATTCACCCAATCCTGATCTGGCGTCGTTATCTTGTAAATTTGGTCCAAATCATCATCTATTTCATAATTGCTGACCGGTTTAGTATAGCACTATCCTTCTGTAGGATCTAGGGGCACTACTATGCAAAGGGCTTTCTTCTCAAATATCATCTTCCGCTTCTTCAAATTGATTACCCCATTCATGTCAATAGCCTAATCGATCCCAAGGAGTGCAGGGTAGGGATTGTTGTCATCCACAATCTCTATCACTTCAAAATCAGCCAATGCACTTGCGCCCTCAATATCAACTGTCACTCCCTGCAATCTTCCCATGGGGATGATTTTCTATTGATTTTCCATTCTTAACTGAATTGGAGACCATTGCAGTGCAGGTCTCCCCATCCTCTCCCATGTCTATTTAGGAAAAACATTCGCGTCTGACCCCAGATCCAAAATAACTTGATCCATCTCATATTCTCCTATCTACGCAGTGAGCCTCATCTCATGCCTTGTTCTTGCCTTATGCTTACCAATCTTACTGACTACGCACAATTCGTCAGGAGCGTTTTCTTTTTTGGTGCACTTATTTATCAGCTCTTGCAATCCTTTCATAGCCTTGCTATCATGTAGCAACTTCATATAGGTCTCCAAGAAAGTAGTAAGCATGGAAGGGTCCATCTCTTCAACTGGCTTATCTTGACTTCCTGAGGTAGAGGCCTCAACAAAGCTTTTCTTTGCTTCCATAAACGTTTCCCTTGCGTGCTCTAGATCAAATTTGATCTCCTTTTTTGGCACTTTGCAAACCCATTCACCTTCTTCAGGCTACTTCCCCTTATCTTTGTCAGACATCACTCCACTCCGTAGCATAATATTTACCTTAGGATCCTCCTCGCGAGGCTCAGTCCTCATCATCTACAGGCTCTAAGTTAGCTCCTGAGGCTGCGCCCCCTTTTTGCCTATCTTAGTTAATAATATAGGGCAATCCTCTATCACATGGTCAAACTAAGTACAATATCGGCATGACAGACATGTCGGGTTCGTGTAGTTCCATGCATAGTGTCCCCTCCTCCACAGTCGTAACAAATAACCTATACCAGACCTCTACCAGGTCCTCCTCCACCTCGGCCTCGTCCGCGCCCCTGATATTCGCCTCGCACTCCCCTAGCGCCTTGGTCCGGAGGCTGAGTTTCTTCCTGCACCCTATATGCAGGATTTCTATCCATCATTAGCTCATAACTATGACAATTGCTCTCATCATGACCCACTGATTGAGAGAAGTTGCAGAAGAGTTGTTGCTGTGTTTGTACAAATTTCTGCAGCAAATGCAATTGTCTGTCACATGTTTTTTAGCTACTTGACAAATAGCACACCATAGCGTGGGCCCTGTACTTGGCCCTACTTGAGCTTCCAACCTTAGAGGCATTGGTCCCTCTGCTACAACATAATTCACGAAGACTAGACAATGATCTTTGTCATGCCCCTGACTTTTGTACTTCAGGCACCAAACTTCTTCGCACACCTATGGCCTAGCTATTCTATCTTTCTTCAAACTCTAAAATTCTAGGCACAGGTTCTACAACTACGCATGAATCTGCTGAACCCCTAAATTAACATCTTGCATCAGTGTCTCACGCAATCTGATTGCAATATCCAGGGCTTCTTCTTGGGTTCCAATATTATGTTGTGACAAAGCAACCCTTAGATGAGGCATGAGCGAAGCGAAAAACCATTCGCGGTGTTGCCCATCCATAAGATTCATGTTGGATTTGTGGATTGTCTAGCTCAACCGCTGATCCAAATCCCAGGGTGTCTCACCAGGATTCATCATGATCTCCTTGAATCCCACAATTGATTGAGCTTCAGATTTGGGTTTGCTGAATTCCTTATTCAACACGGTCTGAATATCTGCTAATGAAGCCATCGGATTATCAGTGTAGTACTTAATGTACCATGTTAGCGCGTGTTCTTTCAAATCACTAACCAATGTTTCTTTCTTCATTTGATCATTTGTAATACCCTAAGCTTCCCATACATCCTTCACGACGAACCAAAATTGATCTGGTTCCTCAGTTCTTGACCCCTTGAATATAGGAAATTTTACTGAATTTGCCATATTAGATGGTGGTGGAGGTGGTGGTGGTGTGGGTGAAGGCATATACAGTGGAGGTGAAGATGGAGGTGGTGTGGGTGGATGGGTTATTCGCGGGAACCCTTGTATTATCAGTTGAACAACATTCTACAGAGAATCCTGCGATGCTTCCTCGTCGTCACTCAGAGGAGGTCCAATCAACAAGCTATATTCAGGGCCTATTTTCCCTCTATCCCTAAAGCTATTTCCACATCGCGTAGGTCCAAACATCAAGGTAGCTGCATAACCCACTTTTCACACAAGAGCATCTTAATTCAAGTATTTAAAGACCTTAAATACTTACCTTGTGATCCCTTGAAGAAGCAGCGCTCTACTCCACTGTAACTGACCGAAGTATCGACCATGAACTCTGTCATGAATCCTCTAATGATACGATCGATCCAATGATCTACAATGTGTGTAATCTTATCTTTAGAGGCTTTTAACCTCTGCACTAACTCCGGGGTCTAGACTATTGGATCGTCAAGCGTCCACCTTCCTTGGTCATTTGCCAATTTCGTAATCCACTCATATAATTCGACCGGGAAGGAATAGAAGAAGATTTTGGGTATCTCTATGTACAAATATCTTTCCAACCACTGTTCTTTCATCAATCACGGATTCTTGTTTTCTTATGCCGTGAATTCATGGATCTTTCTATCCAACCAATCTTCGACCTCCTTCTTGTTTGGATTCCAGTGATGCGGCATCACACATCTCTTTATGCATATCCCAGTCCCAGCAATAGAATCATTTGTTGGCTTGATGGGCCCTGACCCAGGTTCAACGTTAATTAGAGAAGCAAATCCATACACTACTGGCCCTTTCAGCATCAATCTGTGGAGCGTGGACTGAAGTCTCACCCAAGGCAGTATGGGGGGATGAAAGAACCAACTTTCCACACCCAAAGATGGTAGTGATGCCATTTTATACCCTAAACCTTCCTTCGCGCAGGTTGATAGCCTTTTATGGCTTATTGATATACTCCTCTTAGTCATCCTCTATACCTCCGCAAAGGTCTACGACTATCCCTCGTGCACCCTAGATATGTGGATCAGACACTTTCACGCCTCTATAATTACTCACTCTTCTATGTTTACCCAGATTAGCTTAAGTATCTGATAACTTCAACATGAATTAAGAGGATCTTCACGTAAACAGATATTCTTACTTGCATTCATATAACAAAGAAAAGCATATGGATTCACGCATCAATAGAACATTAAAACATAAACCCAGTATTCATCATAATATAATCATATGCATTTATAACATAATAAAATAGATCATACACAGGTAATTCTAGAATAATTCTCTTTATTTATGCTTCAGATTTTCTTTACAGACTCTAACCGCCCTATGCACACAGCTGCAGGGGTCAGCACACTCAGCTGCAGACTTCTACCCTAGGCCTCTGTGCACATAGCTGCAGAGCCTCTTTCCTAGGCTAAGACTCTTTGCTCTTATCTCTCATAGACCCATTACATTCATCAATGACTCCAAAACATAACAAGATTAAATTGCCTTAGACTCTTCTAAGACTTCCCTTTTTATAAAATCCCATGGTCCACGGACCATGGGTGGATCTGTTAAAGCCGGCACAAGATACATAAAAGAAGGGCGGGAACCCTTTATGACACTTCACATCTTCGCACTCCAAGACCACAAAATGCGGAGACTTTATACTTTTTATACAAAAACTTGGGCTTTCGGCCCCAAAACTTGGGCTTTTAACCCCAAAATTGATCCTAGGGGACTTGTTCCCAACAAGGAGGCTTATTTTTCATTCTATGTGAATGACAGGGGAAATGTGTTTATTCTTCCACGTTGGATTAATAAATTCTAACAATTAACACAAAAAAATAAAAATAAAAGGGGTTAACTAGGCATAAAGGTTTACCAGGCAATCATGAACTACAATATACACCTTGGAGAACCAAGGAATTAATGTACATGCAGGAAATATCCTCAAATGTTGTGTTCGATGTATCATAGTATACAAGGTGGATGACTTGGTTACCTATGGTGAGGATAAAAACCTATGGTGGTCTTCCAAAATATACTTGACGGTATGTGGAAGTGCAGTCTGTAGTAGTGTTGTCTAATGTGTAATTGTTTCATGAGAGTGTTCCCATATACTTATCATGTGTGGAGCACCATCCAATATACCCAAAGGCACGCAGAGAACGATCTAATACACTTACATATGTGGAACGCGATATCACCCCCAGGATATAATGCTGGTAAAAAATGACAACTCCTACATTTAATGACACCAGAACATGTCTCTAGCCTAGACCTATAAGTGTTTGCATTATTGTTACAAATGCTCCTTAGGTTGATTCAGTAACTTTTAATTTTTATCTTCAATTAAGTTTCAGTTTTCAAGGGCTCATTGTGAGTTTCATCTGAATTCCTAAAGATGAAATATAGCATGAAGAAATGAAATCTTTCACTTTCAATGAAAATCTATGTAAAGGAGGGAAGAGACAAATACTATGCAGCATACAAAATGCAGCAAACAATATGCTAAGTGCAATTCCCTTTTTAATGCAATTTTCCCGATATTGATGCACACACAAAACCCTATATGCCTACGCAAAGAGATTTTTCTTTTCAATTCCACTTAGATATGATGAAAACTAAGATGCATGTCTAATCACTCATAAAAGAAAACTTTTTAGAATGATGACTAAACCACCAATTCATTCAAGCACTCAATGATCAAGGAAATTTGTTTTCTAATGACCTAATGATAAGAACAAAGGGAAATCTAAATAAATCCTTATTAAAGGCATTCAAAACCAAAACAAACCAAATGGAGGCTTCTGAGAGACCACAAGACATTCAAGGACTCAAGGAAGAGCAGCTAGAACAAAGCTGGACAAAGAGAAATTCAAAGAAAAGAAAATTTGTGCATGAACAGGGACCAATTCAGGTGTTAAAGGGTCATCAGTACTCTGCAACGCAGGCATAGAGAAGGCTCAGAAGCATTGCAACACTCTGTCACTATACTAGAGGGAGCACTAATCTTGGGATGTAAGGTTCCGACACAAAAATTGCAATTGAAACTCAATGAAAGGTCTTCCTAGGTCAATTATTAATTGAGTAAGATAGTTAAGTATGAAGAAGAGGTAAAAAAGAATTAAGGACAAGGAAACCACCAAGTTAATACACTAATCCCTAGCATGGTCACTACTTTTTTATACAAAATCTACAATTGCGAACAAAAGTATATTCCCTAGACTGGGTGGCCTAGTCTAGAACACCAGAAAGCAAAGAAACCAATGTTTTCCTTAAATTAAATGGACAACAGCATGAATTCTACCTGGAACCTATCGTAAGCCTAGTTCCCGTCTTAGCTTGTATGCTCCAATCCTAGCTTTGATCATTATAATTGGAACCTTCACAATCAAACAACACAAGCTAAATATCTACGACATCTATGTAACACCATCCAATCACTTCATTCAATAGATCAACATGGTATTGAAATACAAGAAATCACAACATCACATATAGGAAAACAATGAAATATTTGTATTAATAGAAATGGAGAGAGTTACAACCAAATATAGAGTTGATCTTGTAGAATATCTCCTCCACGTTGACTTGTGCTTCCTTGTCACAAAGTGTATCTCTATGTCACCCTAATGCATGGAATAATGACTCTCACAACAATAGCATGAGGGTAGTGTTGTTGTTCAAATATGAATTATAGAATTCACTCTTTTCCACATTAATTTTCAATCAAGGGCTTGTCTTGTTATTTCAAGGCTACCATGCAAAGTCTATGCGGGACACAGTTTCCCTACCCAACATTGAGCATTCAATCAATAATATAAAAATGTGTAACAACAAGAAAGAATAGAAACATCAATCAGAGTAACAAAAAATTAGGATTCACAGCAACACTGTTATAGACATTTTTGGGCGCTCCAACCCCAATCATAAATGTCCATAAACCAAGGGCTCCTAAGTCCCTAAAAGTGTTGTTCCAACCCCTAAAAGAACAAGGTCAGCTAATTGCATCATCGCCCAAAAGTTCTCCATGAAAAACTACTCAGAACTGGTCAAAACTGGACCATCTCACCTGCTCCATGGTCAAAGTGCGATGCATCCCACCTAAATGCACATGGGAGGTGCGATGCATACTGAAAATCCCTTCTATGGGGTGCGATGGGAGAGAGTGGACAAATGGCAGGGTCAATTTGCGAGGTGGAAGATCATGGAATCTTCCAGAAATTTCTCCTGTGACACTTGCCTCTCTGCATTCGCCCAGGGATGAGTAAGAGATCATCAATCTGCCAGTGGAATCAAGAACTATCAGAGAGAGGACACTAATCAAATCTCAAAAGCTGACTCACGCCCCTTGCAAACATCTATATATGGATCTCTCATCCTAGAGATCCGGAGGCTGGAATTTTGTATCTTGTAAGGAAGTGCTGCTGGTTTCTTGGTGTAACATCATAGTGTTGGGTGATCTAAGCTTTTCATGAGGTGAAGAAAGGCTTTCTTGCTGAGAGGATGACGCTGGGTCAGAACAATTGGTTGTAATTCTCTTTTCTATTCTTGATTATTAATAAAGCTATTCAAGTTTTCCTCCACATTCTTGTATGGTTGATGATATATGCATTTGTATGGTCAATATATATTTGGTCCTATATTGTTTATGATAGTAGATCTCTGTTCTTGGATAGTGTTATGCTGCTTTGATTCCACAGGTGCTCTTTGAAGCTGGGTAGACGAGGAAGCGAGTGGTAAAGACCTATCGGAAGGGAGAGGAATCAAGCAAGGAACCAAGCGCAAGACATAGGTTGGTCTCCTTTTTTCCCCTCTTATCTACTTCTCATAAAGGAAAACGAAAGTGGTTTTAGTTTGTTTGTTTCTAAGGTAGCTACTAGCCTTAGTGGGACTAGCAGCTCTGCATAGACACTAGATTTCCCGATAAAAAATGGTGACACTGCTGGGGAGCGAATAGATTGTTTGTTTGTCCTTATTTGTTTTCTTTATAAACTTACAGACGAAGCCTGAAGTCAAGCCAGCTAACCTTCGAACTGCATTTGCTATGCAAGTGCAAAGTAGATCAATGTTGCTTTAGTCTATCTCCGGGTTTTGTTTATGAACTTAACAATCGATTTACAAGCTCTCTAATTGCCCTTGTGGTGGCTCTAGTAACCTCTTTAGATCTACCCCTGTGATTTATTTACTGATTACCACTTGCTCGGCCTAAATCCCTGAACTGTGCTGCAAACTGTGATCAAGAACTAGATCAAAAGTCTCGCACTGTACCATCGCACCCTCTCTTCAAGGATATCAGTATGCATCACACTTCCCATGTGCTATAGGTGGGATGCATACTGGAATCCCTGTGTAATAGGTGCGCTGATCAGAAAGGGCTAATTTTGCCTTCAGACTTTGGTTTTTTCACTCTTTTCAGCTCTATTCAGGAGTTTTGCTATCTATAATCAGTATACCTCTGTTGGAAACCCCCTTCCTTTCCATTATTCCACCTCCATTGTGCAAAGAACTGTAAATGTTTTTATGTATTGTGATCCATTTTCAGTTCTCTTTTTACAAAGAAGTAGCGTAATCGAACTGTCATTTCTTGATTTGGAAGTGTCGCAAGTGTTGTTTTCAGTCATAGAAGAGAATCCGATTGTTCTTGGTAGTCGATTACACTGTTACTCTTGTATTTGATTTGAATTAGTAGTTTTTCAAGTGTCAAAAGCAAGTTTTCAATTCCAAATCGCAAAGTGTCGTCATTATCTTCATTTTGTTTTGAAAAGAAACTTGTTAGTAATGCCGCTTTGAAAAATAATTCAGATTTGTGCTTAGCTTTCTTTTTATCATTCACACATTAAGAAGGCTGAAAACAAATACATGCATGTGCATTTGCATTTAGGCTGTTTGTTGGTTTGATTTAGGACAGTGCATATAGTGTGTGCTCTCTGCTCTATGTTGAAAGAATATCGTCTCTCTTTCCTTAGTAGCTAGGATTTTCATTGCAAAAAGAAGATTAAACGATTGTTTATCATCTTAGATTGCATTTTAGGAATTGTATATCTACATCATGCGGTGAACTTGAAAGGAAAATTTCTTAAGCAAGATCAACTGTAAAATAAATTTAATGAATCTAAAAACGCTTTGGAACCTAACGCACAACATTTAGAAGTCTAGGCTAGAGACGTATTCCGGCGTCGTAAAGCCTGGTAACTGTTGTTTTCATTGCTGGTTGGGTGATTCCTCCACTTTGAGACGATAAGTGCTAGTACGGACTTGTGCTCCCACGTATCGTCGAGTATATATTGGGAGACCACAATAGGCTTTATCCTTTATCCATAGGAAGCCGTGTCTGTCGCCCTATCAATCGCAATGCATTGAACACAACATTCGGGAAGATTGACTGCCGTACCGTAAAAAGTATTCTGCAGTTTTGCGATTGGTTTGGTAATCCCTCTGTCTAGATTTCTAGAATAGTCTCTTTCATTCCTTTTCAGACTCCTTAAAGGAAAAGGTCCATCTGAACACTTGTCACTTCAAGCTCATTAAAAATCGAAGGTGACTAGAGTCATCTTTTGTTTTTTCTCGACTCTTAAAAATTGAAAAAACAAGTTGTGTCAAAGTGTCTAAAATTCATTTAATTCAGAAACATATTTCACCTTTATTTTTAGTTGATCGAGTAATCTGCAATCGTGGAAGAAAGTCAATTGAAACCCCATCGTTCGCGGAGGCTTACGAGTCAACCGTCTTTGTCTCCAGAATCAAAATTGTTACGGACGAAGCGAACTCGTTTAACCGGTTCCAAATCCCTTGGTAAAGTTAGAACAAGTGTTCCAACACCATCGGAGACTCTGGTTACTCCAAACATTTCTGGTATCCCTACCTTTACAGAAGAAGTTCCACAGCCACCAAAGGACAGTAGAATTCATCCTAGTGTGAAGGTAAACACTTGTATTACTGAACCAGATCCATATACGGCTGATTCGGAAGGTGTTATTCCCCAAACATCTGTCGCTGCAGATTCTATACCTTCTTCGGCACCAGAAATATTTTACGGACCTGACGGTCTACCTCTTCCACCTGGTCTGATTGCTATAGAAGAGATTGTGGAGGATCCTCCATCTAGTACTCCATCACAATTTGGAGTCGAGATCACCCTATATCCTTCTTCATCAGAAATTAGTCTACCGTTATCGGAAGCTCCTGTAGAATCGCTAGGAAATCTTTTGGATAGACTAGAAATGTCTGAACAACCGTTGACATCTAGGACTGTGTCATCCGACACAGCAACGACAAAACTTCCTGCTGTCACTCCAACAATGTTCGCCGGCATACCATCTGTCCCAACTAGCTCTCAATCGCTAGATGGGGCCCACTCAGGGGCTATTTCAACAGTATGGTCCGTTCCTGTTTGTTCATCCGGAATAATATCCGAGAACTCTTATGTTGAGTCTCAGCAAATTGATCCTTCACGGTGTCAATTTGGGCAGTCCAGTCCTCAAGGACAAACCATTCCTTTGAGTACTGGATTACTGCCGTATGGGGGGCAATATACCCTTTCATTGTCTCCTCTGGGAGGACAACCATACGAGAGTTCACAACAAAATTCAGGTTATGCTGGAATTACATCTAGCGGTTGGGTGCCAATACTACCTCAACAACCAAGAGTTGTATACTTGATGCAACAATGTTTACCTATGTCAAATATACCAACTACGTCGGCTATTGTGACGGTGTCACAAGTACAAGCGTTTCCTATTGTATGCCAACCTCAGGTTTCTCAGGTTGTAATGAAACAGCCTCTTGTCCCTGTGACTTAACCACAATCGCCAACTAGTGGAATGACACAGGCCTAAATGGGTACAATTACCCCTCATCTTGGTCAAACAGCCAGTATTGGACAACAGCACATGGCTTCACAACCATGGCTGGTGCAATATCAACAATCGCAATTCCAACAAGTTTACCAAGGATCTAAGCAACAAATCTTTGCAAATAATGGGCAGCTGTATATTCAAAACAGTCAAAATCAACCATTCTATAATGGTTATGCCCATCAACCTTATCAAAGTTACCAACATCAAATGCATTATGCTGGTATGAAAAGACCAACTGCCCAGGTGATTCCATCTTATCCTGGGTATGGTTCGCCATACCTGAATCAACATTTACCCTTCGTGGCGACTTTAGAGTTACCGGATCTAAATCGGCTAACGAACGATCCAATTGCTTACGCCCCTTGGTGGTCAGCGATTCCTTATAAACTTCGGTAAGATATTCCTAAACTTAATGGAAATCTGGGTGAAGACCCGTCGAATCATGTGATGACCTTTCATCTGTGGTGCTCATCAAACACACTAAACGATGATTCGATTAGGCTTTGCCTTTTTCAGAGAACGTTAACTGGTCCGGCAGCAAAATGGTATATCGAATTACCTAGAGCTTTTTTTGATAACTTCAGTACTCTAGCCACAACCTTTTTAACCCATTTTCAGTTACCCATAAGGTATGAAATGGGAACAGAACTTCTTATCAATTTCAAACAAACAACGGCCACTCACATAACCGATCATATTCATGAGTGGCGACGTCGCCGTAGAATGGTAGAAACGTATGTTCCTGATCAGCTTTTAGCTGAATGATTTATTAAGTCATTGTTACCTTCCATTACAGAAGATGTGGCAAAGGGGGGAGTCATCACTGAAGAGCAAGTTATTGCTCGTGCGCAATATTTAGACTTGATTTATACTCAGTCTGGCACGCTCTACGATAAAATCCCTGACGCTCCTAGGCCGGAATTTTTTGTTCCTCCTCCTCCTAAATCGAACAATGACTCTCATGCCGGTGATGGTGTGATTGGTACGACAGACACGAAATCAACAAATGCTACATCTAAAAGGGCCCGTAATATTTCTAGTCAAAATGCAAAAGAAGAACTTTTCGCCTCGGAAGTAAATGCCATCTCAACTGACAAAGGAAAAGAAACCAAGCAACCAGGAGGCAAGAAGAAAAACAAAGGGAAGAAGAAGAAACATGAGGAATCATCACCTGAAAAATCTTCTGCAAACCCTTCTGGAGATAAGAAAACAAATCGTCCATGTCTTATATGTGATGAGGATCATTGGACAAGAGAGTGTCCATATAAAGTTGAGCTTAGAAAATTCTTCAAGAATTCAAAAACCTCGGCAGTATTGACTGATCCGTTTCCAAATCCAGGAACAAATCTGGTTGCTAGTGACAATGCTTCCCCATCCCAAGTGCTGATGTTGTCGGTTTCGAAACAACAAAATGATGCTTTGATAACAACAAGGAATAAAGATTACGGGAATCCACAGCTGTCGAACAACAAGGATAAAGATCAACCTAGTAGTTCGACAACAACTTCGACAGAAGTTGCGCCGCCCATCATTCCAGAGCTGACAATAAAACCGCCAAAGGGAGTAGTACACAAGTCGACATTTAATCCGCGTGCCAGAGCAACACAGCATTATAATATAGTGGAAGATCTGGCCCAATCGCCATCCGCTATGTCGACACTTGAGGTACTACAAAATTGCCCCTCCCAAAAGCAGGCTTTATTATCAGCAATAGGTGGGATTGACCCAAAGGATTCTAATCTCGTATCCTTTAATCACAAAGGATACGATCCTCAGTTACTAGCTCAACTAGCTTTCCTCATTCAAGTGAAAGCCCTCAACAAAACTGTTCATCGAACAATTATTGATGAGGGGGCATCTACATGTATTATGTCGATGAGTTGCTGGAAAACTTTAGGATCTCCAACCTTGTCACGATCTTCGACAACACTTAAAGCATTTGATGGACGAACATATACCCCATATGGGATTTTAAGTAACTTGCAAGTTGAACTGGGGGGAAAAACAGTAGAAATATATGTTGAAGTAATCAACAGAAACCTCGATTACAACATCCTACTGGGAAGGCCCTAGATATATGCTATGGCTGCCATTGTGTCGACCTACTTTACGAAGATTGCATTTCCCTTTCAAGGAGGAATTACAATCGTCAACCAACAAACATTTCTCCCCAATAGTTCCCAAGTTACGGGAAGCATTCTGATGATCCATGGAAGCCCCTATTCGCTTCAAAATATCAGAGTAGGCCTATTAAAAGACCCTATATTAATGGGGACTTTTTCCCTCCCGCCTCCAATCAATCTGGCGGAAGTGGTGATGGTGGGAACCTGCAATATGATATCTTCTATTCAAAAGATCTTAGAAAACGATATTAACATGGATCATCTGCAGGTATTGCCTCCAAGGCCAATAGAAATATTGTAGCAATCAATGTTTTTGGCATGGGAAGCAGACCCAAATCAATGCTCATCAAGCGCTTGGATAGATAGGTCTAAGGAATATGGCACCCCTTCAGATCCTTGGTCGCAAGTGCATTACACCGACGAAGGAGTTGTTCAATCAATGATAATTGACGGGGCGCCATGGGAAAATTACCACCGTCATTCCCATCTTCTGGATTGTCAAGAAGATACTCCTGATGACCTTCATCATCCTTCAGTTTTTATTTCCTATCAAATACTGTAAACACAGTGGATTCCGAGCAAAACTTGTCCAATATTGAAGAGACTATCGCCATAAATATCTCGACCAAAACAGATGTTGTAGAGAATATTTATGTTGGCAAATGTTGTTCTCCTTCAGAACTGGAAATATACAAAGTTCTTTTTTGCGAATTCAAAGATGTCTTTGCTTGGTCATATGATGAAATGCCAGGCATTGACTCGAGTATAGTTGAACACGAAATAAAGATGTATCCAGATGTCAAACTAGTACGACAACGGCTACGGCAGGTGCACCCTAAGAAAGCCGCTGCCATCAAGGCAGAAGTTGAAAAACTTCTCCATGCTGGTTTTATTTACCCGGTTCCTCTAACCGATTAGGTATCGAACATTGTTCCTGTAATGAAAAAACAAGGAACGATTAGAGTGTACATCGATTATAGGGATGTAAATCAGGCTTGTCCAAAAGACAACTACCCTACACCCTTTATTGACCAGATAATTGATGA
Source organism: Pinus tabuliformis (assembly GCA_031772625.1). Classification (NCBI taxonomy): domain Eukaryota; kingdom Viridiplantae; phylum Streptophyta; class Pinopsida; order Pinales; family Pinaceae; genus Pinus; species Pinus tabuliformis. The sequence continues at coordinate 1,483,356,576 of CM062818.1, forward strand.
ATGCACTGGATGTGAAATCTTTTCATTTATGGATGGATTCTCCATGGGGCACATTTGCATATCGCAAGTTACCCTTTGGTTTAAAGAATGCAGGAGGAACATTTTAGAGGGAAATGAATTATGCCTTCCATGACATCAAAAACATCGTTCAACCATATCTCGATGATCTTCTGGCTCATTCGCGACAGTGGATCGATCATCCGCAGCATTTAAGAACGATATTTCTACGTTGCCGACACTACAAGATACGACTCAATCCACACAAGTGTGTGTTCTGTGTCAGTTCTGGTCGTTTACTTGGCTTTGTAGTCTCAAAGGACGAGATTCGTCTCAACCCATGTAAGGTTTAGGCAATCATAAATTTGCCTCCACCTTCAAATTTGCTTCAGATTCAGAAACTCCAAGGGAAAGCAAACTTTCTGAGGAGGTCCATTCCAAATTATGTTGAACTTGCTAAAGGTTATATGCATCTATTGAAAAAATAAGTACCCTTCGTCTGGGATCAGGTCGCGCAAGCTTCCTTTGATGCTTTAAAGGAATCCCTAATGAAAGCATCATTAATGTATGCTCTTGATTATCAAAAAGACTTTAACCTGTATCTCGCTGTAGGAGATACAACCATCGCAATGGTTTTAGTACAAGAAGACAATGAAATTGAACATCCTATATATCATTTGAGTAGAAACTTAAATGATACAGAAAGCATGTATTCCTATGTTGAAAAGCTAGCTCTCGCAGTTGTTCAAGCGATACAGAGATTTCAACACTACGTCCTCTTTCGAAAAACTACCATATTGTCAGATTGCAACCCCATGACTTATATATTGTCGTGACAGTTGCTGGGGGGCAAATATTCAAAATGGATAGCAATTCTTCAAGAGTTTGATTTGGAATTTGTAAAATCCAAATCAAAGAAATCCCTGGTATTCGCGGACTTACTATGCGATCTCCCATCGTTGTCCAACGATGAAACATCCGAAGAAACCATTGTGGATGAATCTTTGTTTCTGATATCTTCAAGAAATCCGTGGTATGGAGATATAATCATCTATCTCCAAACCCAAAAATATAGGTCTAATACCTCTCGCTCGTAACAAAAACATATTCGATACCAATCAAAAGACTACATGATCGTCGGTGATACACTTTACCGCTCGATCTTTTTGTGTAATAATCCCTCAACAGATTAAAATCTAAAGGAGGGATAGCACTTCCGGTCACTTTAACGAGCTGGAGAGGCCAATTGCTCGGCAATCTTTTCATATTTTACGAGTCAGATGAAAAGAGCTTAAAGGAGACTCGTTTTTTGAGGAACGAGTGATAAATTCGGGTAGCAGCTAATTCCAGGTAAGGTTTGGAATTTTCCAATCACGGCAGTGTCACAAGGATGGCTAACATGATCACTCTTCGCAGTTGTTCCTCAAAAAGGGTAAACAATCAAATGGAGGTGAATGATCGGCCAATACAGAGTGGGGGTGATGATGAGAACACGACCAAGGCTTCAAAGGCTGATGATAATACATTCACGATGGTTATTTACCGGAAATTGGTTCATTTTTTAATGAGCCTGAAATCTGGGGGAACGTTTGCTCATTGCTTATGTTTATTTTTTAACGAGCTTGAATTCCGCGTTAAAACTGCTCGATATAATGGTCATTGATTACTTTGATTTTACCATTGACAACTTTGTCCCTTCAAAGGTTGTACTGCCTATTCGACGCCAAGTCCCTTATTCACACCACATGAATTGTACTGTAGTACCTTGAGGGTCATCATCATTATCGGTGATTCCTCTCGCGCCTGTTAACATCTTACATCATTGGCTGGTAATCAAGCGATGTCTTTCCATGTTCGACTCCAGAACATCTCTCACATGGATCGACTTGTACTTTGAGTGAAGATTGAACGAGATTGAAGACTCCGGATCTAGTTTCATCCATCCGGGCTGCAATATATATTCAGGAAAATAAAGACATCAAATGTGCATAATTGTTGCACAGATAATCATCCAACCTAAGGGATGATGGCTCTACCAGAATCATCAGTCTGCACACAGACAATTGTCTGTCTTATGTACATGAGAATGAATTTATAAAGCTGAGCATGGGGATGCCCACCTCAGCTAGATCATGAAAATATTATGAAGATAATGTATTGTATTGTATCTTATTATAGGTCGCCTTCCAGCTTGAAAAGACTTCAGATCCTCATGATAAAGCATTTCACTCGACATCAAAAGATTAACGACCTCATGCTTTAGGGGGCAACTGTTATAGACATTTTTGGGCACTGCAACCCCAATCATAAATGTCCATAAACCAAGGGCTCCTAAGTCCCTAAAATTGTTGTTCCAACCCCTAAAAGAACAAGGTCAGCTGATTGCATCATCTCCCAGAAGTTCTCCATGAAAAACTACTCAGAACTGGTCAAAACTGCACCATCTCACCTGGTCCATGGTCAAAGTGCGCTGCGTCCCACCTAAATGCACACGGGAGGTACGATGCATACTGAAAAGCCCTTCTATGGGGTGCGATGGGCGAGAGTAGACAAATGGCAGGGTCAATTTGTGAGGTGGAAGATCATGGAATCTTCTAGAAACTTCTCCTGTGACACTTGCCTCTCTGCATTCGCCCAGGGATGAGTAAGAGATCATCAATATCCAAGTGGAATCAAGAACTATCAGAGAGAGGACACTAATCAAATCTCAAAAGCTAACTCACCCCCCTTGCAAACATCTATATATGGATCCCTCATTCCAGAGATCCAAAGGCTGGAATTTTGTATCTTGTAACGAAGTGCTGCTGGTTTCCTGGTGTAACATCACAGTGTTGGGTGATCTAAGCTTTTCATGAGGTGAAGAAGGGCTTTCTTGTTGAGAGGATGATGCTGGGTTAGAATAATTGGTTGTAATACTCTTTGCTATTCTTGATTATTAATAAAGCTATTCAAGTTTTACTCCACATTCTTGTATGATTGATGATATATGCGTTTGTGTGGTCAATATATCTGGTCCTATATTTTTTATGATTGTAGATCTCTGTTCTTGGATAGTGTTATGCTACTTTGATTCCACAGGTGCTCTTTGAAGCTGGGTAGATGAGGAAGCGAGTGGAAAAGACCTATCAAAAGGGAGAGGAATCAAGCAAGGAACCAAGCGTAAGATAGAGGTTGATCTCCTTTGTTCCCCTCTTATCTACTTCTCATAAAGGAAAACAAAAATGGTTTTAGTTTGTTTGTTTCTAAGGTAGCTACCAACCGTAGTGGGACTAGCAGCTCTGCATAGACACTAGATTTCCCAATAATAAAATGGCCGAAAAAGTCCTGAATGATTGCCATTTGGGCGCGTGTGGGGGGCATCAATCTGGTTATGCTATGGCGCAAAAATTTTTACGAGCAGGATACTTCTGGCCAAAAATATTCAAAGATTGCATAACCGCAGTCAGAAGTTTCCATGCATGTCAAATTTTCGATAGCAAAACAAGAAGACCACCGGCACCACTGCAGCCAATAATTGCTGTTGGGCCATTCACCAAATGGGGCATAGATTTCATGACATGTAACCCCACCTCAACCGGGGGGCATTGGTATATCATAGTCGCGGTAGACTATTTTACCAAATGGGCCGAGGCGATGCCTACATTAAACAACACCAGCGAAACAGCTACCCTTTTCTTTTTCAATGATGTAGTCGCCAGATTCGGCGTTCCACAGGCCATAGTCACAGATCATGGATTGCATTTTCGTAATCACATGATGGTTGAATTGGCTGCCAAATTAGGGTTGTCACACGACAGCTCTACTCCATATTACCCGCAGGCCAACAGACAAGTTGCAGCAATCAACAAAGTCCTGAAGCGGATGCTGCAAAGGATGATTGGAGTCCACAAAAGGAGTTGGCACCTGATCCTGTACTCAGCCTTGTGGGCATACCGAACATCAGTAAGGAATGCAACCGAGTTTACACCCTTTCAACTGGTGTATGGCCTAGAAGCAATCTTACCAGTTCAATGTGAGATCTCGTCCCTCAAACTCGCAGTCGACCTTCTCCCCGGAACTTCAGAAGAGGAGGCTCATTTCTTAGAACTAATCCAATTGGATGAAACTCGTCGTGATGCCGCTTTGGTTAACGAAGCCCATAAGAAACGAGTCAAGGCACAGTTCGATAAGAATGTCAAACCCCGTGTCTTCTCAGAAGGTGACTTAGTCTTACTTTACAACCAAGAATCCGATAAATTGGGAGCAGGTAAATTCAAGTCTTTGTGGATGGGCCCCTATATTGTTAAGCATGTATTAGCAAAAGGGGCCTACAAGTTAGTGGATTATGACGGGATTCCACTGGCGCAACCCTGTAACGGGTTGTACCTTAAGCGTTACTACGCATGATTCAGTGTAGTAACCCCTATGCTTTTGTTACATTTTTGTTTTCACTAAGGGTAATTGTTTTGGTCAAGTAATCCACTTTTTACATTTGTTGCAGATGTCGAACCTATTGGAATCATTTGTTGGATATGCCGACGGAGCGAGTCGTAGTTCGCGGAACCTATCTTCTGCGGCCTGGGCCATTTTTGATCCAAGCGGCGAGTTAGTAAGTTTCATAGGGGTATGTATTGGTCGGTCAACGAATAACATCGCTGAATATAGCGTGTTGATAGAAATTCTCTCTGATGCCATCTCACATGGCATAAGCTGACTTGTCGTTAGGCTAGACTCACAACTCTTCATCCTACAACTCAATGGTATCTACTCCGTCCTAAATCCAGCTATCTATCGCATGTTCTTAAGGGTCAAGATTTTGGAAAGGCAATTTGATTTTATTCAATATCAACATATTTCTAGAAACTTAAACACATTAACAGACTCATTGGCAAATTATGTATTAGATAGACATTTGCAACATTTATAAAAAGAAGCATTTCATCAATATTTGCATCAGGATCATGTAACTTAACCAAAATAAAACTCTGAAAATCAAAAATATATATATATATAACTGTTTATGGTTTACACATAATGTTCTGTAACCAAGACAAAATTGGTCAGATGACCCAAAACTCAAAACGCTAGGGGGCACCCTAGTCTAATGATGCTGGTGATAACAAGTCACTGCCTGTGCAATCATGCGTAAAAGCCTAGTCCATTGACTCGGCATGCCGGTAGTATGTCGCTGCAACCTCAGAGGCAGCTCGTCAGTCCTCACGTCCGGAATACCAAGAGTGAGGCCTTCGACCTGATCCTGCAATGCTGAAAGAGTCTCGGCCACATCAAGGTCGCGAAGGATAGCCCTTCCCACAGCCTCTCCTACTGGAGCGACAGCTGGCACTCTCAGGCGAACTACTGGACGAACTGGTTCAACATCTGCATAATCACATGAGTTTTGATTAGTCCTGATAGAAGAAATTGAATAGGCAGTACAACCTTTGAAGAAACAAAGTTGTCAATGGTAAAATCAAAGTAATCAATGACCATTATATCGAGCAGTTTTAATGCGAAATTCAAGCTCGTTAAAAAATAAACATAAGCAATGAGAAAACGTTCCCCCAGAGTTTAAGCTCATTAAAAAATGAACCAATTTATGGTAAATAACCATCGTGAATGTATTATCATCAGCCTTTGAAGCCTTGGTCGTGTTCTCGTCATCACCTCCACTCTGTATTGGCCGATTATTCACCTCCATTTGATTGTTTACCACTTTTGAGGAATAGCTGCGAAGAGTGATCCTGTTAGCCATCCTTGTGACACTGGTGTGATTGGAAAATTCCAAACCTTACCTGGAATTAGTTGCTACCCGAATTTATCACTTGTTCCTCAAAAAACGAGTCTCCTTTAAGCTCTTTTCATCTGACTTGTAAAATGTGAAAAGATTGCCGAGTAAGTGGCCTCTCCAGCTCGTTAAAGTGACCAGAAGTGCTATCCCTCCTTTAGATTTTAATCTTTTTGGACCTGAGGGATTGTTACACAAAAAGATCGAGTACTTGTTTTGTTCGGCTTGTTAAAATTACCGAAAATTCATCCCTTTTGTATTATTTTATACTTTTTTGGACTCAAGGGATTATATGACGAAAAAGGATTATTGGAGTTTTCTTTACGTCCCTTTTCAGACTCTCTAAAATTGAAAAGGACCGAGTTATCTTTGTCATTAAACTCGTTAAAACCAAATAGCGACAAACTTGTCCATACAGACAAGAACGAGTTTCACTATTGCTAGGCTCGTTAAAACATAGCGATGGGTTTTCCCGAAGGGCAAATTATAGAACAAGCATATGTTATCCTCCTCAAGCTTGACAAAAATAAAGAGGTACTGGTCAGCAATGACTGGGGAAAAATTGGGAAGAAAACTTGAAGAAACTTTATTGGTAGCAAGTCGCTCTTGAACATGACACTTTCACTCCGCATCCAAGTCGGGTTGGGTTGTTCCGTTCACTGGTCTTATCACCATTGGTCCATCACACCATCCATATTTGGGGTTAACTCTACCAATCCATCATGTCAGTGTCGTCGATATGTTCAAGAGAAGTCGCTCAGAGAATTCACCTGTGTCTCATCCACTGCAATACATTTACGCTCCATTCTTTCATGACCACCACCCTGAACCTTATGTCATTAGATCGTTTTCACCTCCATTAAAATCATTTGCTCCATTCCAGTCATTGATGTGGGATTCACTAAGGCCCTCCTATGATGGATCACTTCTTGTCAACATTAGCTCATTATCCAAGAAGTTGATCTAGGAACAACCCTTTCAGTACTTTGAAGCTTGCATGCCTCAATGGCAAGTTCCTCACTTCCGGCGACAGGTTTACATCAATGACCTTCAACCGAAAGATTTTGTGTGGTGTTCGACGCAAAGTCCCTTATTCACACCATGTGAATTGTACTGCAGTACCTTGAGGGTCATCATCATTATCAGTGATTCCTCTCGCGCTTGTTAACAGCTTACATCATTGGCTGGTAATCATGCGATGTCTTTCCATGTTCAACCCCAGAGCATCTCTCACATGGATCGACTTGTACTTTCAGTGAAGATCGAACGAGATTGAAGACCCCAGATCTAGTTTCATCCATCTGGGCTGTGATATATATTCAGGAAAATAAAGACATCAAATGTACATCATTGCTGCACAGATAATCATCCAATCCAAGGGATGATGGCTCTACCAGAATCATCAGTCTGCACTCAGACGATTGTCTGTCTTATGTACATGAAAATGAATTTATAAAGCTGAGCATGGGAATGCCCGCCTTAGCTAGATCATGAAAATATTATGAAGATAATGTATTGTATTGTATCTTATTACAGGTCGCCTTCCAGCTTGAAAAAACTTCGGATCCTCATGATAAAGCATTTCACCTGACATCAAAAGATTAACGACCTCATGCTTTAGGGGGCAACTGTTATAGACATTTTTGGGCACTGCAACCCCAATCATAAATGTCCATAAACCAAGGGCTCCTAAGTCCTTAAAAGTGTTGTTCCAACCCCTAAAAGAACAAGGTCATCTGATCGCATCATCTCCCAGAAGTTCTCCATGAAAAACTACTCAGAATTGGTCAAAACTGGACCATCTCACCTGCTCCATGGTCAAAGTGCGCTGCATCCCACCTAAATGCACATGGGAGGTGCGATGCATACTGAAAAGCCCTTCTATGGGGTGTGATGGGCGAGAGTGGACAAATGGCAGGGTCAATTTGCGAGGTGGAAGATCATGGAATCTTCTAGAAACTTCTCCTGTGACACTTGCCTCTCTGCATTTGCCCAGGGATGAGTAAGAGATCATCAATCTCCAAGTGGAATCAAGAACTATCAGAGAGAGGACACTAATCAAATCTCAAAAGCTGACTCACCCCCCTTGCAAACATCTATATATGGATCCCTCATCCCAGAGATCCGGAGGCTGGAATTTTGTATCTTGTAACGAAGTGTTGCTGGTTTCTTGGTGTAACATCATAGTGTTGGGTGATCTAAGCTTTTCATGAGGTGAAGAAGGGATTTCTTGCTGAGAGGATGACGCTGGGTCAGAACAATTGGTTGTAATCCTCTTTTCTATTCTTGATTATTAATAAAGTTATTCAAGTTTTCCTCCACATTCTTGTATGATTGATGATATATGCATTTGTGTGGTCAATATATATCTGGTCCTATATTGTTTATGATTGTAGATCTCTGTTCTTGGATAGTGTTATGCTGCTTTGATTCCACAGGTGCTCTTTGAAGCTTGGTAGATGAGGAAGTGAGTGGTAAAGACCTATCGGAAGGGAGACGAATCAAGAAAGGAACCAAGCGCAAGATAGAGGTTGGTCTCCTTTTTTCCCCTCTTATCTACTTCTCATAAAGGAAAACAAAAGTGGTTTTAGTTTGTTTGTTTCTAAGGTAGCTACTAGCCTTAGTGGGACTAGCAGCTCTGCATAGACACTAGATTTCCGATAACAAACACAAACTTAATGAACCATTACAATGATAAAGAAATAATCACAACATAAATAAATCTACACACACAACTAATCCAACAACACCTGATTAGGAGAGTGGGCCCAACTCTTCGATCAGGGCTGTGGAAAAAAGATCGAAGGTTATATAATACTTATAAGACCAATATTGCATTAATCAAAAGAAAAATACAGAAGTCTGTTGTTACATTCTCAAATGAAAACCTTCAATATCTGATTTGATCCTTATATGCGCTATATCCCTTTTCTCTTTGATTTGTGTATTTTAAATATACAAACAACAAAGGAAAATTTACAAAATTTGATTACAAAATGATTTTCCATATAATTTAGATTTATTACAAAATATTAATAAGAAATATGAGATCTGAGAGATATGTCCATCATGATTCAGTTGTAACAAATCGAATATGGTTATTGCAATTGGGTAATTCGAAAAATTGGCACAACAGAAATATGCGAATATGTCCTTCAAAGAACCTTGTTTTTCTCCCAATTTAGATCGAATTGTGGAAATATTCTTAATGGGAACCTAATTTGGTCCGTTCTACACAAAACCCGTGTGTCGAATTTTCAATATTCTTCTTCGTGTACCCGAAACATCCAACGCAAAACTGTCACTTTTAATTCTAGTGAATTTCTGAGTTGGAATATTTGATTATGAGCTAAAGATCAAATTTGCAATTTGGAAGAGATCTTGGAGGCTAAAATCGTGAGTGATGTTATAAAAATTTCATCAATAAACCATCATTGGAAAAATTATGCATAATAATCATCAATTTATTAAAAATACAAGAGAACAAATATTACTTATCTACAAAAGAATAAATAATTATGAAATGGAATTATATAATAAATTATAATAAATAATGTGATAAAAAAATAGTAGAAATGGATGTTAAGAAGTGATAGTAATAATGACAAATTAGTAGCCCAACATCTCCCCCGAACTGAACATGTTGCATGTTTTCATGCAACCTAATGCCTCTATATTAACCAAGCTGGAATACAATAATCAAAATGCTCACGCTAGCTCATGATATTGATGGAACACAAGACTTCTTTCCCAAATGCGTCTTTAAAACAACAGTTGTTCAATTCTAGCAATGTTGGTGAAGTTGTAACAATTTTCATATTTAACTTCAATTATATGAAGTTGCAGCAAAGTATGATACAAGTAAAAACAAACTTCATTAGTAATTTTCTCAAAAATTACAAACCAGTTTTTTCTGAAATTTTGCAAGCAAATTTCTATTATATCAATGTTTCTCCAATCTGAAAATCAAATCTATTTGATGCACAAATTTTGAGATATAAACAAAATGTCTGTAGGTAATGATGTTTAATTTTTCAAAAATTGTAAATAAGTTTTTCTTGAAATTTCACAGGTTTGTTCCTATTATCTTAATACTTCTCCACAACAGAAGTCAAAGCAATCCAATGAACGTATTTCAATATATCAGCAAAATGGTGGTAGGTAATAGTGCATGATTTTTGGAATTTACCAATTGGTTTAGCTTAAAATTTTTTGGGTTAATGATACCTCATTGTTGTCCAAAAATCATAGGAATCTAGTTGACAGTTTTAAGGATATACACAAACCAATTTATGCACTGTAAAAAAATGAAATTGTATACCTTAAATTAGGAAGAAATGAGAAAACATCCATCATGCCTAGCAACTCTTCCCCTAAACTAGAGAATTAACATGCCCTCATGCTACACTAGAAAACAAATTGAGGTGGTTGCTACAATCATTGTTGAAATCTTTGATTGGTGTATAACAACATAAAATAAGGGAGGTTTTGAGAATGAATAAAGAAATTGATGGATGATAAATAATATTAATGGCATGGTCATAATGAATAAATTAATGAGTGTAACACTCCCCCAAAATGAAAGCTTTTCTGCTTTTGAAAAATGGGAAGTGGTAAAGAAGGGGAAATAATATTTGAAAAATGTGAGTGAATAATGCTCAGTGGTTTTCCATGACATTCTCCTAAACTTTTAATAAATAAAAAACTTATGCTATTTTACCTCAAGTTTTACCTCCGTAAAAATGTGGAATGGCATGTATGGATTGACATTTGTTGAAGATGATGTAGGCTGAGTTGCTGCTGAAAGTGATGCAGAAGGTGGAAGCCATGCAAGCCGAAAGAAAGTAATCAGAAAATGTAGAAGGATTTCCTTCCCCCAAATGGATTAGTTTCCCTGTCATCAAGATTTCTATAACACATCTCATGAGTATCCTCAATTAGTAATTCATCAACTCAATTACCTCATTATATATAAAAGTGACATAATCATGTTGTGAATGGCATGGGATAATAATGGATGAGGAGGGAAATGATGCATTCCCTATACCCATAAGCTTTCATTGTTATGAGCACAAAAATAATGAAAATTAGTTATCTCAATGTTTTATTCACAAGGTCTTACCAATTACCTGGGATTCAATCTCAAAATTTGGTCTCTTTATTCTACCCCAAAATAGTAGTGTTGTTAAGTTATGAATAAATGGTAACTGATTGGGCAAAGCAACTATCTTTGGTTAAAGATATGATACTTGTAGAATAAATGAATGATAGATTAGATGATACAAAATGTCAAATATCAAATATCCTAAAAGTTCATGCCTAACATGTAAAGTAAATATTTATAACTCAATAATAGATATAAACCATAACCACCATCATCTAAGAACTGATTAAATATTACCCCATGAACCATGAGTTCTAGCAAACCTTATATATGAAACAATGGGCTTTATCAGTAGTTAGTTTTGAGAAAACAAGGTAACCAAGTAGATCATAGTATTGAATTAACTTTTATACCATAGGCATGGGCACTACTGCCAGCAGGCATCCATAGCCTTGACAAGGATGTCTTTTTAACCCATTGAGATGCTAGTGTCCCATCTATTAGAAATAAGTACATAGTTACAAAATAATTTCAATTTACCTGGATGTCTCCTGAAGATCATTGTTCTGGCTTGGTAACCAGTTAATAGCAATGTCATTCATGGGAGCTAACAAAAGTGAACAAGTTGGCTCGTGATGAGACCTCTTGTCCTTCAATTTTATGATTGAAAGCCATTACCCTGGCTTGGTGACCAGTAGTGGTAATGTCACTCTATTAGGACCTATGAACATGGTAGGTCAACCCGTTATGAGACCTCCTATCCTCCAATTGACTATTTATGTTTAAAATTCAACCATGGTTATTTTTAATCAACAAAATATTACTTAATAGATGGGGGTGGCAAGCCAACTCCTTAAGAGCTAGGGATGGCATGAAACGTTTTGTAGTAATCATTTTCAACTTGGGTAGTTTTGCTTCTCAAAAACTGATAACCTTCAAATGACTGTTGATAAATATATTTTTCTTTGCTAAGATTGGGATTGAGGAACAATTCATTAGATAGTGACAAAAATATTTAAATACAATTTTGTGGTCATCATCATAAATTTTACAAGATCAGGGACTTGACCAATTAGGAAAGTTGAAAGTTGGCATGATGAAATCAGGTTTGCATAATTATTCAATAAAAATAAGATTATGTTTATAGATAAACAAAGACAAATTGACTACCCAATTATTATGTTAAATAGGACATAGACCATTAAAAGTATTTCCCATTCACCAAGTTAATGTTGTCGTACATGATTCAATTTCCAAGGTGCGTGAATAAGTGTGCAAGGTATGGTCGGGGTTACATATTGTTACAGATTATTGTGGTAATAATCATGATATGTATGAGTTAACACGAGGTTTAATAACAATGATGACATGACATCATTTCTATTAAATATGATACCCTTGCTGTTAAATGTGATACCTCCCCCAACTAAGGTACGACTGTCCTCGGTCATGGCTGGTCCTGTCATAAGTGAAATACCAATCAAATCTACGGAGTTGGTCGGGGACAGACCTAATGACCTACCTTGGTGGAGTATCAGCATGGGTGGAGTAACAACATTGGTGGAGTAATAGCATCGACTAGCTAACAACATCGGCGGAGTAACATCCCCAACGGAGTAACATCACCAATGAAGTAACAACATCGATGAAGTAACAACACCAGTGAAGTATCAACATCGACAAAGTATCAACACCAATGAAGTAACAACACCATAATATTTTTTGATATTAGATATGAGGAAACCATATACTGATAAGACTAGGGAACAAATGGATAGATGTGGAGCAACATCATGAAACTTAAGAACTTCCTTCTTTTATTTTGAGAACAAAAAATGTGACTTTGAAGTAAACAATACCTGAAACATAAAAACATAAGAGAAATCATAAAAGAAACAACACTTTATTGAAAAACAATAAATAAATAAATAACTTAAGTTACAACGGTTGTGATTTTGGTTGCAACAATGTTTTTTTTTTTAAGGGAATCATCAATCTGTTTCAATGGTGAATGAAAAATGATCTTTTGGAAAAAAAATTAAAAAATGCTTTGGTGGAAATGACTTGGATCTTCAAATGGAAATCAATTCCCCATTTCTCCTATTATAAATCCGTTAAGTGATGAAAAGTCTTCATGTTGTTTTCTCTATGTTGGTGAACAATAGCGGGAACAATTTTGCAACAAGCTCTTATGATCTAATTTTTTTAGATCATGGAACCTAGAAATACTCAAAATCATATGATATCAGATTTCTTAATAGATACTTGGATGAAATGCCCTTATTTCGTTAACATTGTCTTCAAGAATTACTTTTTCATAAATGGATCTCTTTTATTCTCCTTGGTCATACAAAAAAAACTAGCATCTATCTGCAATAAAACATAAAATCATGGAAGAAGAGATGTGAGCAAGATCTCTTAATCCAATAAATATGAAAAAAAAAACAAATAATTACTTAATAAAACAAATCCAAGGAAAGATGAATAAAGAAAAATTTATTTGTTACCTACGGGATAGCAGTGGTCGACATACTAACTGATAGTGTTTTAATTATAAATATTTTGTTTGTCATCTGATTTGAATGATTCCAAAGAAAAATGAAATTTAATTGAAAGATATATCACCAATATAAACAAGTTTTTAGAATTCTATGATATGATATGTCAAATTTACTTAGAACAACCTGCATAACAGAGCCATTTTCAATTTCCCAACATAGACCAACAATTGATATTTTAAGCATAACTTTTATGTTTGATGTCAGATTGAACTGATTCAAATTCAAGATTAAAGTAGATTCATGTAAACATCTCTGCTATAAACAAGTTTTGAATACATGAAGAATTGATGGGTCAAATGTGCTAAGGTACGGCCGGAAAAACAAGTTTTTAAGGGTGCTTATTTACGATAGACAATCAATATTTTGGTCATAACTTTCTCACATGATATCAAAATAGAGTGATTCAAATTGTGTTGCAAACTAGATTAATAGGGCAATATAACATAAAATCTAGTTTCCAGAATCTAGTCATTTAGGCCTCCAAAAGTTGTCTGTCCCAACTATGTTCCTGAGCTTCCTACTAGACATCCTGTCAATGTTTTGGTCATAACTTTTTCATTTCAAATCCAATTTGAGTGATTCAATTTGGATAAGGAATTATAAATAAATGGATACTTAGGATAGAAGCAGGTTTTAAAAATATGCCCATTTGGTCCCTCAAAACATGATTGTCCCGATTGTGTTTTCAGTTATTTTATCAAGCCCAAAAGCCATAAGATATGATTAACAAGAAATTTTTTTTTCGAAATGATGACGAGTGTTTGTAGAAATATGATTTTCAATATAATATGTCTACATACACAAATAAATCCAAATATATACCACCGATATTGATTTACTCAGCATATTGCAGCAAACACAACTCTTTTTACATATAAAGAAATTTATTTATTTATGTACCTATTTATTCTATTTTCTACACTAACCTACTCTACCTTAAAAAATAAAATGTACTTACATATAAGAGTAATTCTAATGGAAACATTTGGCATCATAAATATCTCTCCAAGGATGTATGACTGGTTCTAATTAAATCTATTTTGGAAGCGACTCCGATATAATGGATGTCCATGGCCTAGATCCCAAAGGGCATACTCTCGCGGATTCAACAAGTGTGTTGCAAATTCCTATGGAAAAGGAGACAGGATGGTCACATTTATGCATGGGTTCATTGGGATTTCATTGCCCTTCCAAAGAAATGGAGAGGTTGGGGACTAAAAAATCTTGAATCTTTCTCCATCACATTTGCTGCCAAAATGGTCTGGGAAATCCTCATGAAACATAGCTTATGGACAGAGGTTGTATATCATAAATACATTTGGCCCCTTCACACACTTGAATGGATTCAGCTCCCTTGCTAGAATAGGACATGAATATCATCTATTTGGAGGGAAATATTAAATTCTATTTCATATGTTCGTGATGGATTGACCTGGAGGATTAGGTCGGGCTCCACAGTTCATGTGGGTATGGATCCATGGTCTAGTAGTGGTAATGCCTTTAAACTTCCACTTGATCTAATCAAGTTTTTAACTAATGCTGGTATCACCTATCTTGATCATATTGTAGACCTTGAAAATACTAATATTTTTTCATAGGCTTAGAAATCAGCATTACAACTTGGTATCCCTGATATCTGGCACCAAGACTGGCTCAATTATACTAATGCCCTCACTGAATCACATGTCAGGATACTTGAAGGTGATGATGAACTGATATGGGTTCATTCTAAGCATGGTCACTACACCCCTAAGGATGGATACCCTGTCATATACTCTTCCCACAAACCACTTGTCCTTGACTGGTTATGGAGCCTATTGTGGAAGTTGAAAGCTCCCACGGAAGATAACCTTATGAAGCAATATTTCCATGGACCTACCTGGTGTTTTTTTATGTTGACAAGCCTTTGAATCTATTGAGAATCTCTTTCTCCATTGTCCCATCATCAAGGATTTTTGGGTCCTGATACTCTCCTCTCTCTCCATCACTTTCATATGGCAATACTATCCTTGAGGCTTGGCAATATTGGTGGTCATCGGCTCTACAACACAAAGCTAGGAATCTCCCATTACTGGTCTGCTGGGCCATCTGGTTGTCACGGAACAAATCCATATTCTGTAATACCGTGCCTATCTGGAACCAAGCATCTGCTCGTTTTTTTTCCATTTACTCTAATATACCTGATGATGATAGATCTATTCCCCATCGAACCATCACCCCTAAAGTCATAGACAAAAGCTTACCATGGGCCTGTTTCAACGGATCTACCCAAGCTCTGGGTTGCAGGGGGGAGCTTTATTATACCTATCTGAGAAACACTACTTCAAAATTCAAATGGGCTTGGGTATGGAGACAAATAACTTTTATGAACTACTCACACTCAGATATCTTTTGCAATTTGTATTAGAAAAGGAGTGTAGGCACCTACAAGTTTTTGGTGACTCCAAGATTATTATAAATTGGTTCAAAAAATTATCTATTTTCCATGCACACACTCTTAGGAACATATTGGATGATGCACTGCTATTAAGGGCCCAATTTGATACCATTGTTTGTCATCATATCTACAAAGAGCTCAACCATATTTCCGACCAACTTTCCAAGGAGGTTGCGGTTTGACCTCGAGGTATATGTTTGATACAGGAGCAGAAGGGCATGGGCCACTATGAGTAATATCACCATCCATACATTGACAACAAAATATAGGGGCTGAGAAGGCCTGTTTATATGTTTTTCTTTGAGCAACAAACGATACATATTTTCACTTAATAGATTATATTTATATTATTTTGATATGTAATTATGCACATACTATGAGTATACCCTACAAGGTTTTTTTTACATTGTATATCTGAATGGTGGTTTTCCACCCCCTACAACATATGCTTCTTCAAGCATATACAACATGGAATTTTCAAACATTAATGGAAATTACAATTTTTCCTCAGGGAAAACAAGGGTACTTCCAATGGAACCATTTTCAAAATAAGGCCTCAAGTGTGTATATACCTGAATTTGAGAAATGCACATCAATAAATAGTAGGGTATGAAAGACCAACTTCCATGTTAAGGATGGTGCCAAGAATTGTTGAAGTAGGAAGTTATGTTGAAAGCAAATGATAGAGTGAATCCTGGATTCAATATAGTCTTGATTTATCATAGTTGTCATATCATGAAGTTCTTCGACTGGGTTCCAGATTGTGTTGATGCTTTTATCCTTGACCTCGACCCGTGAGTTTTGGGGGTCTTCCTCTGCCCCTTTTGTTTATTTTTCTGTTCATACAATGTAGAGCAGAGAATCATTCAAATGAATCTAAAGCTTAGGATCTGGAACACGGTGAAAACTTCCCTTCCCAGGACGAGAGAGTGATCCTGGAAATCAAGAATACAATAGGAAGAGAAAAAAACCAACCATAAATTCTAAGCTCAGGACCTGAAACAGGGTGGAAACTTCCCTTCCAAAGACAAAAGAGTGGTTCCTATAATCAATAAAAAAAGGCAAGTAATTGAAACAACCAAAACAATCTAATTCTCATGACCTAGAACAAGGTGAAAAATTCCCTTCCGAGGACAAGAGAGTGGTTCCTATGAACAATAAAAATGCATGAAATTAAAAACAACAAAACACAATCGAAGTAAATCTAATGCTCATGACCTGGGACAGGGTGAAAATATCCCTTCCAAGGATGAGAGAGTGGTCCTATGGTCAATACTAATCATTCTTTCGTGCATTTGATAGCCTCCTTGGAAACAACGCCAAAATGTTGGTGTTCAAATATGAATTATAGAATTCACCCTTCCCCACATTAATTGTCAATCCGAGACTCATCTTGTTATTTCAAGGCTATCGTACAAAGTCTATGCAGACCATAGTTTCTCTACCCAGCATTGAGCATTCAATAAATAATATAACAATGTATAACAACAAGCAATAATAGTTACAAGAATCAAAGTTACAACAAATTAGGATTCACAACAACACAAACTAAATGAACCATTACTGTGATAAAGAAATAATCACAACATAAATAAATCTACACACACCACTAATCCAACAACACCTGATCAGGAGAGTGGGCCCAAGTCTTCAATCAGGGCTGTGGAAAAAATATTGAAGGCTAGATAATACTCAGAAGATAAAGATTGCATTAATCAAAAGGAAAATAGAGAAGTCTATTGTTACATTCTCAAAGGAAAACCTTCAATATCTGATTTGCTCCCTGTATGCGTTATATCCCTTTTCTCTCTGATTTGTGTCTTTTAAATATACAAACAACAAAGGGAAATTTACAAAAAAATGATTACAAAATGATTTCCCATACAATTTAGATTTATTAAAAGATATTAACAAGGAAGATGAGATCTGAGAGATATTTCCATCATGATTCAGTCGGAACAAGTTGAATCTGGTTATTGCAATTGGACAATTTAGAAAATGGCCACAACAGAAAATCTACGAATATGTCCTTCTGAGAACCTTGTTTTCCTCCAAATTAGGAGCCAATTGTAGAAAGTTTCTCATTGGGAAACTAATTTGGTCCATTCTGCACAAAACCCGTGTCTCGGATTTTCAATGTTCTTCTTTGTTTTCCCGAAACATCCAATGCAAAACTATCACTTTTTGTTCTAGCGAATTTCTAAGTTGGAATATTTGGTTAAGTTGAAGATCAAATTTTCAATCTGGAAGAGGTCTTGGAGGCTAAAATCATGAGTGGTGTTATAACAAATTCATCAATAAACCATCATTGGAAAAATCATGCATAATAATCATCAATTTATTAAAAATAAAGGAGAAGAAATATTACTTATCCACAAGTGCAAAAATAATTATGAAATGGAAGTATATAATAAATTATGATAAATAATGTGATAAAAGAATAGTATAAATGGATGTTAAGAGGTGATAATAATAATCACAAATTAGTAGCCCAACAGGTAGAATCTATCTCCAAAATCCAACCCCTAGCTTGTGGATGGTAGTAAAGATATAAAAGAGGATAGTAGATTAGGAATTCTTTTCCATTTACCAATATAGGCTTGAGATCCACTCTTGATGGGAGGATGATCTCAAGGCATAAAGGGTGAAATATCCAAGGTAGGATAGGATAGGATTCGAGACTTTCATCCAAGATAAATGGTTGTAACAACTTCTGGAAGCTTCTGGAAGAGGAATCTTTGGGATTCTTTTTATTTTCCCCAAATTTCTAGAATCAGCACACTCCCAGCAAGGGGCAACATACTGGTGATCAACGTAGTCAACCTACCGACAAACACAGTCTTTTAAAGGGCCAGGGTGCACTGGACCTTAAATTCAATAAAATGAAGTAGTTAATGGAAGAAAGTCTAAGTTTAGGGAGAATCATTCTTAGGGATTTGTGCAATGGTGATGATAAGGGGTAAAAGGATGTTGATTGATCTAGTTAACAAGTCTATTGAGAAGATGTGACAAAATGCCCTATAACACAAATAATTTTTTTCTTTTCATTTTTTTCATTTTTCTTAGGCCTACTAGTTATCGCAATGAGGTTTTCAACTAGTAGGTTTTTTTAGGTGCCTCAAATTAGGTTTTCACCTAGGATATTTTATTTTTTTCCTCTTTTTTCCAACCAATTGATCGACTCATGAAGGTTTTCAATCAATGATCCAATCTTAGGTGCCTCAAAGGAGGTTTTCACCTGAGATTTTACTTTTTTTCTTTTATTTTTTTACCTCCTTTTACTTTTTTTCTTTTTTCTTTTATTCTTCTATCCTACTCTACTTGAATGAAATAAAATATATTTCAAGTATGAGAATACTTCGAATGGAACCAAGTGCATAACAATAGTATAGATAAAATCATGTGTAGGCTCGAAAAATATGCTTTGAAATGTACCTGAATATGAGAGACCAAATGCTTTGACTTTAATGATGTCAAACATTGTTGAAGAGAATGGTGCTCCTGTTTAGTGTTTGTCATGAACCAAAGTTCAATATAGTTGTGATGTCCTTGTTTTTCTTGCTTATTTGGATCATTCTTCATTTTTTCTTTTTCCATGCCATTGAAATTCTTCAATGTTAGGCTCTAATGGCTACTCTCCATCAAATGTGGTCCATGATTCTTTGGACTCATCTGAATCTTCTTCTTTTGAATGTAGTTCTTCAACAGGAGAAAGAGAATTTATTCTTTTCAATACTCCTTCTGATCCACCAATCAACCATTCATGTTCAACATTGATAAAGTCTCTGCAAAGAGACTATAGGTAGAGTTAGGAGAGTCAATAAGAGTTAGTCAAGCAAGTTGTTAGTCATTTATTTTTCAAATAAAACAAACCTGCCAGAGTCAGTTTCAATTGTGGCTTGCATGTCACCACACCGCAACTGATTTTGGTCGGGGGGTGGGGGGAAGTTAGTCACACATACCACGTGTCTTCTCTGTAATAATTAGGCAATAACACCACTATCGGGCCAAATTTTCATAGGATATTTCCCGTTATAGGAAAATTAACTCCTAAATGTCTGCCATTAAGCTAACATTATTTCCCATCTTCTCCACCTTGTCTTTTACAGAAATACGTCGGGGACAGGTCAGCAGATGACGAATTAACACGCTCAACTCTGCATAGGGAAAGTTGTCATAGTAATTAGTAAATGAGTCTAGTCAGAAATGTCGTGTCGAAGTTGCTCTACTTAATTTGCATGGATATTCCAAAGGTATAAGAGATTCAATCTCAGGTCATAGAATCCTTTGAGTCACAGTTTGATTCCCAACACCATCACCCAAGCATTCATTATCAGCCTCCAGTGATTGCAGTCTACCAGCGATGATACAAGATGATGAAGCCAATTATTTCAGTGCCAGAAGATGGGTTGGACGAAATAATTACAGTCACAGAGCCACTATACAGGAAGTATGATAAATCCACACTGGTGGACAATGATTTGTTAGATTGCTTCCAATTCCCAGCACTGAAATGGGAGGTGTACATAGAGACAATCACAAAGGAAGATGGCACAAAGGTGACCAGACACAAGGTGGCATTTAAGGGAATTCAAAAATCAACACTGCTACATCTAAGAAGCTTGCCTGTGCTTGACATGACTTTCGTCGTGATGCAGTGTACAAAATTGTTAACCAATAGGATGCATGGGGGGTCGCTTTGGCTAGACAGAAAATACCCAATTCATGTTGACGAAATTTAGTGGCTTACAGGGTTATCGAATTCAGGAAATGTAGTCTCAACAACCCTCCAAACAATATTGAAGCAAGAGAAAAAGGAAGGGGAGAATGACTATTACAACAAATACAACACCAAGAGAGGTGGAAAGGGCACAAAGATTGATTTAATCAACAAGGAAGACATTAGATTCACCTGCTACATCATCGTCGGGAAGGTGATGAGGCACTTCTCAAGAAATGAGTGTACTCTGGACACTATCTTTATTTCGGAGCACTGTGCCAAAGGAGCACAACTCAATTGGGCGACATTCTTGCTCAATGAACTGTTCGAAGCATGCAAGGATGTGTACAGAAGAAGCACCAACTTCATCTTTGGCTACCTAATCATGACACTGGCAATGTGGAAGTGGTGCCCTCCCCCATTAAGAGACTTGGCATCAGTCTCAGAAGACCAACCATTAGCCCTTAGATATACACCATGTTGAATGTTAGGAGACCCTAGTAGCAGAGAAATCAATGAGGAAAATTTCAGGGAATGGTATGTTAAAATGTTGGGGGTCGTGCAGGCCATTGAGAGGATTCCTAGGGCACTGCTTGATGAATATTCATAGGTCATCTGGTTCAGGGTCACACATGGAAACACCTTCCTCAGACCACATTGTGTCCACCCAGAGACTTTAAAATGCGAGCACATAAGTTCGCATTAACAGTGGAAGCGTTCCATAAAGAAGTGGGATCATCTCCAGGAGTCGCCTATGAGATAAGAGAAGGGAGATACTGATACTTTTTCGGGGGAATGGTACCACAGCCATGGACAGGAGATGAGGGCTTGGATACCAGGAAATGAATAGCGAAGCAGGAATTGCAACCCATGGTCACCCAGATGAAGAAGCAGATGAGTGCCATCAAGCAAACCGTTGCGAGCCTAGCGGGATCAACAGGTATGGCCTCTGAGTTTGTTCTGTTGCAGGGTTTTTCACTGCATAATCCTATAATTACCACACCCCTAGTTGTTGCTATCCCACTGATAGGACCCAGTTCGTGATCAAAGCCATTAATCCCCAAGCCCAGAAAGCCAAAAAACACAAAGCCACCCCCTACCAAGAAGCAAAAGGCCATGCCTGAGATAACTATTGTTGACCTTACTAGTGAAGGACCCCAGACAACCACGACCTCTCCAATTGTTGAAGAAAACCCACCCTCCACATCCATTGTTTCACCTGGCTCATGGGATCCATCCCCGCATATGACCTCAACCTCTGCAACCCTGTCAGACACCATCCCCCTGATACATGCATTAGCATTGATGACATGGAGGTCGACTCGACCGTCCAATCGGCCATGACACTCCCAAGTGGAGAGAGAAACAACGATTTTATGTTATCTTTTCTCTTGAGATCGGGCCCACTACTAGGTGAAATGACTGTCACATCATAGCCACTGGCCACCGATATTGAATCATTTTTCAGCCCGTTCTCTTTAAATTTTCTAGTTGTTCCTGATTCGGTCATTATCCCTCCCAAACCTTAGTTTGTGGAACCCTCCCATCCAGAAACCTCACCCCATGACCACTCTGATAAGTCTGTTGCTAGTGCCCAACCATTGCAGAGCAGATTCCCGAACCCATAGACCATGCAACAAGACAATATTCAGGACTGGTCCTCTCCACAGTTGTTTGGTTTCATTCAATATGAATCCCAGCGAACTGAGAAGATCCATAATGAATTGGTTTACCGGCACGAGTAGCAGAAGCACCAGATCACTGCTATTACAACCAAGAGAGATCAGCTTCGGAAGACCAATCAAGAGTTGCAAACACAGGTTGAACAGGTAACATCTCGGCTGCAAGAGCTCTGGCCTACGATTGTCGACATAGTTATTGAGGCCCTAGAATATTTTTCTACATGCACCTTGGTCAAATGTTGCGACAATATTCAGACTACGTGCATAGGGCCAAGTTCATCCAAAAGGGACCTGAAGCGAAGCCTTGAGACTGCAAGAAGCTACATTGAGGAAATCGAGCAAAATCTCAATACCGTCATTGCCTTGAAAGCATCAATCGCTGACACTTTGGCCAATGGATACATTTTAATGGATCAAGTTTACAAATGGTCATACAACCTTGTCATCAAGAATCAACCGGTTTACCTGTTTCGACAACAAATTCAACGGCTCAATGCCGAAAGCCGGGCTTGCAAAGAGCAAACCCAGCGACAAAAGTTCGATGCGGAAGTCACTGCTCTTGAAGATGGAGTTCAAAAAATTGAGGATGAGTCGATGAAGACAAAGAAGAAGATTCGGGACCTCAAGCCACCAGTGGATTCCCATGTCCGTGCAATACGAGAATTTTGTGATGAAATGGAGGAGAAGTGGTGTTCTCTGCAGAACAACTAGCATGCCCAGCCTACATCCACACAGCTGCAAAATTCATCAAACAGGCTGGTGTAATCATAGAAACCTGGCAAGCCGCTCTCAACGAATACACTCACTTCCGTCAGGAGAAAATTGTTGCAGTACTTGAGTTGGGGCCTTTGTTTCGAAAAGAAGGCCAACAAGATGAAGCAATAGAGACAATGACAACAACCACGCAGACATCGACTAAGATAGATTGACTCGGGGACGAGTGTCATTTCCCTTCCTAAATTATTTTGGAACAAGATTAATTTTTGTATTATGGGGCCAATTTTGGAGCTAGTGGACCCCATTTGATTTTATTAGGAGATCAAATTTAGGAAACGTTATTTGTGTTGTAGTTAAGTTATTCACTCCCTAGTTTTATTTGCATGGAGGTGGTTGAGTTTTTCATAATGTTGATTAAGTGAGGGCTCATGATGGAGGACAAATTGGAGGGAAAAGTGCTCCACGAAATCTATATAAGGAAGGCAGCTCTCCTCATCTCATTGATTCATCTTATTTGAGTATCTTGATTTCTCTTTGGTTGCTCAATCTACTTAGCTGAGTCACTAGATGTTTAGCATGAGTTCTTCAGGCGAAGAGCTCACCCTTTCTTTGCGGAACTTCAAGCTGAATTTTTAGCATTTTCCAAGTAGCGAAAATGGAGTTTCTTGAAGTTCCTTTTCAACCAGCAGTGTAGTTTTCTAGGCAGCACAGAGCATTAGAGGAGCACACATTTTCTAATACTTGATATCATTATCTCATCACTTAGATTCTGTCATTCTTGCCATTGAGGCAAGCTCAGGTGCATTCATCCATACTATTGTATTGCTCCATTGATTACTAAAATGGCTCAGCTGGTTCTACTTCTAGGGTTTTTATGAGAATGTGTTGTTTGTTTAAAATTTATGTGTTGTAAATCATTTTTTCTTTGCATATCACTATTTATTTAAGTTTGGAACATTCTAATGATATCAAAGCCATAATCTTGGCTCAGCCTGTGGGAAATATTAGAATCAAACAATATGGAAGTAACCTTGGATGAGGTGATGAGGATACAATAAATGACGATTGATGTGGGGGAAAAGTTGATTCATTCCTTAGTTGGGAATTCAGACATGATTGCAACTGATGTGGAGTTATTGGGAGAAAAATGGGGGGCATACCAATCATCGAGTCACAGCATTCAAGTGTCCCTCTCTTTCTAGGAATTTTGTGAACTAAGGGGCATGCAGAAACCAAGGGAGATTCAACAGGATTTTCTAGGGATGATGAGGAGTATTAAGGAAGAAGAGGAGAGAGTAGTTCAAGGGGCCATGGTTGGCAAGGAGATAGTTGAGCATACATCCGTTGATGGGATGCCATTTGTTGTTGAGGTATCCAGGGTTGTGATTGAGATCTCAGGTGATAGTAGTGCACCACAGGTTGATGAGGTGTCAGGAAACATCCTTGCTATTGATGAGGATCCAATATGTATAGAGGCATACAGATCTATGAGAGAGTTGTCAGATGACAATCACCTACGTTTGACTGATGAGCATGTCTTGCATGATGGGTTATCTAGGGAAGAGCAGTTGGAGGCTCATGTCGAGCCCATGATGGAGGAGGATGTGCAACCATCCTTTGGGATAGCCAGTGATGAGGGGTAGCATAGAGACCACACATTGGGATTTCAACATATTTTGCTTCAGAGGCACACTAACATGATCTACAATGTTATCAGCCCATCCTTACGCATTGGATTGAGAGAGGCGAAGTTATCTATATATATTAGAGGGGATGACCAGGTTAGCAACACTGTTGGGTCACATTTTCCCATTGGAGAGAGAGAGACAAAGCTACTTATTCAAATCTCATGTGTTGACCTGGGTAGTGAGATGATATGATCAGAGTTGCACAAGATGAAACATCTGCATGTCAGGCTTGTTCTATGTGTTGGAGTTTGTGCATTCGATCCCTCTCTTGGGGTTGGATGGAGATAGATTTTGAGTTGGTACCCTATGGAGTGGGCTATGGAGATGGTGGTGGACCCGGGTGTAGCTCAGTGGGATCTTCCAGGCACTGGGGATACCGGAAGCCCATATTGCAATTGGGATCTAGGTGGGACTACCTATCATTTCTCAGGTATGCCAGTTGACTATGACCTGGATGGTACAATTGACCTAGCAGTTGAGCATGCATATTCGCTAAGGGAGTCTCGATCAACACTAGTGGCCAACTAGTTTATGGAAATACTCCTTTGGTTGTCTTGGTATGATGATTGTACACAGGATCACAGGGTGATCAACATACTCTGGTAGGAGTTTATTATAGGAGGTGGCATTGGCAGGCCACTAGACAGTTTCTTGTATGGAGTTAGGGACTCTTCACTTTTGTGCAAGGCACAGAGGATGCAGAGGAGAAAAGCAATGATGGCATCACTACTGACACATAGGGAGATTCACTCCTCGGATCCCTCAGGGAGGATTTGGAGGGGAGATCCCCTCATTGGAGAGCATGGTGATGCGAGGGTGGAGGTGATGATACAGGTCAGGTGCGGTATGACGCATATGGACACAAATTTAGGTCATCACATCCAGGGATGGGTAGGAGCATCTAGCATGGATCAATGGTTTGCAGATGGACATGGAGACACATGGGGGTGTGTCGTATTATGTTGGACTACACCATGGAGTGGGAGTGCCTCACATCGCATTGAGTACATGTGGGGAGTGACAGGTACATTGACACATGTGGGAAATAAGACGCTACATGATGGTATAACCATAGCCGGGAGTATCTAGTGGTGTACCAGGACAGGTTATGGACAGAGGCATTATGTGTGCCATTGGATGCATACCACCTAGGATTGATAAGGACACTATTGAGCATTTGGGGATGCCATTTTTGTGGAGATAGGGCTTGGAGGGAGTTATCAGCAGATCCGAGATAGAGAGGGGGTCATCCGTAGGATTACTCTTAAGCATTCTGGCATACTCTTGATCATACTCTTTGGGACATACCAAACCATCATCTTCCAGTGTTTATTACAGTCGTAGAGGGTTTGGTTGTTGCCCTTTGACACTCTCCATTCAGTTAACAAGGCATGGGAGGCTCACCCTAGGCAGTTGGATGAGGCATTGTGTGTCATGGGCCAAAAGGAGACTCTCCAATTGAGACACTTGGTAGGTGCACGAGTTGATGGTTACTGGCTTAGGGATGGCATGGTTGATTGTCAAGGTAACATATGTTCCACCCCTAGGCTCATACTTGGGGAGGTGACTGATAGGGAGTTACATGGTGCTTTTTCAGCTGGACAACTTGAGGCATTAGGTGAGCATGAGGTGCAGAGGACGATAGTCCTTATTGGTGGGATGATGCCTAGGCTTCCAGTAGTACAAAGGCACATCATCAGGACTTGGGATAGCAGATCTCATTGTGTGATTTCGTAGGCATAGAGTACATGGATATTCGTGACACAGGTTCTTGATGCTCGGTGCCTACCTATTGGATACCTACATGAGGTAGAGACAGGGCACAGAAGGGTCCCAACAACTAGCAACATATCACAGCGGAAGGCAGAGAGGGTTGGGGGTTTTGCACCTCCAGTATGGTTATGGGATCTAGGGATCCAATGGATTGGTGGGATACTCCATTCCTTAGTGAGCATGGTAGGGATGACAGGCAAACTGATTCATTCATAGGCAGACACATGGGGAGTCACTGAAGCCCTCACCATAGGACGAGGCAGATTGTTGCTCAGGATTGGGGCTAGCCATGGAGTGATAGGTGTCGGCACTATTGAGTCACTTTGGCAAGATTGGCCTAGCCTCCATCATCACATCGATTATGACCGAGAGTTATGGGAGAGGAGGCTTTGGTATGAGCATGCTAGGAAGTCAGTCATTACCAGAGTGTCACGATGTCAGTAGGATAGGTTCCTTCTGTGATGGGCAAGGGATTCTAGCATAACAGGGATGAGCAGTTCAACTACATGTAGAGGTGAGTGGGTTTCTACAGGGGAGGGTCAACTAGATATTCCATTTGGTTTCCATGATTCGCTGATGGCATGGGAGACTTCATCAGCATGGAAAGATGGCTAGCAATAGGATTGTAGGAGGAGCTCATGCATGGGAGGCTTCATTCACATGGGGATTGAGCTATATCTTCAGGGGCCCACAATCAAAGTGCATGGGGTGGAATATTCAGTAGGGCAGCTTCATGAGGATTTGGATGGAGTTTCACATCATCAAGATTCTCTACATTTTAGCAGTAGACAGAGGATTTCTAACGCCCCTATCTGGCAGGATAGTGAGTGGAGCAAGGGGTGTTTCACATTAATCAGGTTGGGTTGGGATCCTGGTATCGATGGAATTTTTACCTATAGCATAATACAACGATTAGGGACGATCCAATGGCATATTTGGAACCTTGGTGAAGTTTGCAGCAACAGTGGGGATCCACAACTAGAGATGACGCTTGTTCAGGCACTGCTTAAGGACAAGAAATTTTTGGTGTATTGGAGGAGTGTTGGGTTGTGTTATGTTCTTTCCACGACTAGCCCACATAGTTAACCCGAGGGTTAGAAGGGGGGCGGAGCCCCCCCCTTCGTTGTGCCGATTGTGTAGCGGGGGGAGTCACAGGGGGTTTGAGGGGTGTAGGTAACCCCACTCTATGGGGTCCAAGGCAGCACCCCGGAAAATTTTGTTTTTGGACCCTATATTAGGTTGGGCGGACCTACCTATGGTTTTGTGCATGATTTTTCACACATGGTTTTGGATGCGATGGTTTTCGGTCCATGGTTTTGGACACGATGGTTTTCGGTCCATGGTTTTGGACACGATGGTTTTCGGTCCATGGTATTGGATGCTTTGGCATGTATAAATAAGTATTATAACATTGAAAGGACAATAATGGGAAATCAATCTAGTAGTCCTAGTTTTGGGATCCAGGGGAAAATCTCTGTGTATATGTGTTTTATGTGTTATGCTCTCGAATTGTTTATTTTTTGTGTTTTAGAATTTGTATGCAGGTAATTTCTGTACGGGGTTAAAACCTACATTTGGTATCAGAGTTGTTTTGGCTTCAAGGGGACGCCTTTGTTGCTGAGGGGTTTCACTCAGGCCTGTGGTACACCCTGTTCAATGGGAGATCTGAGGGATCGATTCTGGTGGTGAAAGAATATGGCGAGCAGTGGAAACATAGAGATCGAGAAATTTAATGGTCAGAGTTTTGAGTTGTGGAAACTCAAGATGGAGGATTTGTTGGTGAATAAAGATCAGTGGATAGCAGTAGATCTGGGTATCAAACCAACGGGAGTGTCCGATGAAGAATGGAAGAAGTTGGATCAGAAGGCAAAGAGCACAATACGATTGTGTGTCTCAGATTTAGTATTGCTGAATGTATCAGGGGAAGCTACGGTGAAGGCATTATGGGACAAGTTAGGGACTTTGTACCAATCTAAGTCTCTAGAGAATAAGTTGTTCCTACGAAAAAAGCTGTATAACCTGAGGATGAAAGATGGAGACTCAGTGACAGAGCATCTGAACGCATTTAATACTGTGGTAAGTCAGTTATTATCTGTTGATATTAAAATTTCAAATGAAGATAAGTGCATCAGTTTGTTGTGTTCTCTACCATATTTGTGGGATAGTATGCTTATTGCAATAGGTAGCAATGCAGCGGCCTTGCAGTTTGATGAAATAGTCTCATCCTTGCTGACAGAGGAAATGAGATGGAAAAATATGGAGAGACGGAATGGTGATTCCTTGTCTATATGAGGATGGTCCCAAAACATAAAAAAAAAATAAGTCATCGAGTGGGAGATCTAAATCTAGAGGGAGATTTAAATCTCTAGGAAAACTTGTAAATGTGGTGTACTGGAAATGCGGAAAGGAAGGGCTCTACAAAAGGGACTGTAAATCTAAAGCTCCTGATAAAGGAAAGGGATCTAATGATGCTCCTTCTGCAGAGGTGAAAACCACCTCAGATGAAGGTGAGGATGTGTACTTGGCTTCTTCAAGTACACATGTAGATCATGAGGCATGGTTGATTGACTCAGGTGCATCCTTTCACTTCACTCCCCATAGAGAGTGGTCCTGTGAGTATGAGAAATATGATGGTGGTGATGTCTTCTTGGGGGATGACAAGAAGGCTAGAATCGTTGGTCACGGAAAAGTAAAGTTGAAGTTGCAAGGTGGAAGGGTTAGAACACTTTCGAGTATTCTGCATATTCCTACATTAGCCAGAAATATGATTTTTGTAAGCAAGTTGGATGATGCAAGTGTAAAAAGAGTGTTCGAGAAGGATACCTGCAAGATGGTTTGGGGGGCATTGGTATTGATGCGGAGAGTTTGAATTGGAACTCTGTACAAGCTGCAAGGTAGCACTGTTGTTGATGGGTGCAACAGTTCCATGGTTCCAGAAAGTGGAGCAGAAAATCTAGTGGTCTCTGGAGAGAAGACCATGTTGTGCATCAAAGGCTTGGACATATTGGAGAAAAAGGCCTTCGAATACTTCATGGTAAAGGTATGGTATAAGGTATGAGTAACAGATCTCTGGATTTTTATTTCTGTGAAAATTGTGTATATGGGAAGTAGAATCGGGTGAGTTTCCCCTCTGGTGGTAAGAGGGTGAAATAGATATTAGATCTTGTGCACAGTGATGTGTTTGGACTTATGAAGGTTCTATCATTGGGTAAGTCTGTGTACTATGTATCATTTATAGATGACTTCTTGAGGAATACATGGATATATTTCCTTAAGAAGAAATCTGAAGTCTTTGATAGGTTTAAAAAATTTAAGGCTCTGGTGGAAAACCAGATAGAGAAGAAGATAAAGGTGCTGAGGATAGATAACAGTGGAGATTTTTGCAGTAAGGAATTTGAAGAATTCTGTAAGAAGTGTGGTATAGCATGGCAGAAGACTACTCCATATACACCTCAACAAAATGGAGTTTCAGAAAGAATGAACAAGACATTGATGGAAAGGGCAAGAAGCATGCTTAGTGGTGCCGAGTTAAGATAGGAATTCTGGGTAGAGGTGGTGGAGACAACATGTTACTGGTCAACAGATCACCTTCATCAGTGTTGGAGGATAAGAATCCACAAGAGGTATGGACTGGTAAGAAACCCTCTCTTTCACATCTGAGGGTATTTGGATGTGATGCATATGTACATGTTCCAAAGGAGAAACGAACCAAGCTGGATAGTAAATCTGAAAAGTGCATCTTTATTGGGTATAAGGATGGTTTAAAGGGTTATAAGCTTTGGAACCCAGTAACAAGGAAGGTTGTGTACAACCGAGATGTGGTGTTTAGAGAGGTTAAAGATGTTATTAAACATGAAGTCCAACCAAAGGAACCTGAGAAGATAGAGTTTGAGCTAAAGGAGGAAGAATCAGACTCTACAGCAGAGGAGGAATCAAAAGATGAAGAGCCACAAACTTTGAGTGTGAGAACATCAATTCGAGAAAGAAGGCAGCTAGAAAGGAATAGTCCATTTGCTTTCTGTCCAAATTTTTGCTTTATCTATTACTGATGATGATCCCAAAATTGTGAAGGAAGTAGTAGATTCAGAGGATGGAAAACTCTAGAAAGAGGCCATGGTTGATGAAATGGTATCTTTGCACAAAAATGAGGCTTGGGATCTAGTGGAGTTTCCGACTGGAAGGAAACCCATTGGCAGCAAATGGGTGTTCAAGAAGAAGACAAATGCAAAAGGAAAGGTGGAGAAATAGAAAGCTCAGTTGGCAGCAAAAGTTTATTCCCAGGTGCCGGGAATTAATTTTGGTGATATTTTTTCTCTTGTTGCCAAGGTAACTTCTATTAGATTACTTTTATCTATGTCTGCTGCTTTTGATTTTGAGGTAGAACAGATGGATGTGAAGACAACATTTATTCATGGGGATCTGGAAGAGGAGATCTACATGAAGCAACCTGAAGGCTTTACAGTAAAGGGTAAGAAAGAACTGGTGTGCAAGTTAAAGAAGTCTCTGTATGGGTTAAAACAGTCATCAAGGATGTGGTATCAGAAATTTGATACATTTATATAGGGACTTGGCTTCACCAGAAGCAAAGCAGATCACTGTGTGTATTCTAAATTAATTGGTGACTGTGTTATTTATCTGGTCTTGTATGTGGATGATATGTTGCTGGTTGGAAATGACAAAGAAATTATCCAGGATTTGAAGACCCATTTGTCCTCCAAATTCGACATGAAATATCTTGGTGCTGCAAACTATATTTTGGGCATGGAAATTAAAAGAGATCAGACAAAGAGGAAGCTCTAGTTAAACCAGAGGAAGTATGTCGAGACAATATTGCAGAAGTTTAATATGCAGGATAGTAAACCGGTAGCCTGATGTATGCGATGGTCTATACTAGACCAGACATTGCACATGCAGTGGGAGTATTGAGCAGGTTTATGTCAAAACCAGGGAAGGAGCATTGGACAACAGTGAAGCGAGTTTTTAGGTATTTTCGTGGCTTTGTTGATGCAGACTGGGATGGAGATTTGGATCAGAGAATATCTACAAGTGGGTATGTGTTTAACCTATTTGGAGGTGTAGTCAGTTGGATGAGTAAGAAACAATCTGTAGTGGCACTATCAACTACAGAGGAAGAATACATGGTAGCCAATCATGCAAGCAAGGAAGCAGTTTGGTTGTAGAGATTGTGTTCAAGTATGGGGTTAGTACAGGGAGCTATAAGGATAGACTGTGATATCCAAAGTGTAATTTTCTTGGCAAAGAACCCTGTATATCATTCAAAGACAAAGCACATTGATGTTCAGTGTCACTTTGTGAGGGATATGATAGAAGACAAAAAGGTGTTATCGGTAAATGTGGACACTTTGAAGAATACTGCAGATGCATTGACAAAATCTGTGAGCTCTGAGAAGTTCTCTTGGTATAGAGAAACAATGGGCGTTGCAGGGCTGGATAAATGACTAAGCTCTCTTATGGTCCCCTGTGGAAAGAAAACAACAAGTGGCAGAATGTTGGGTTGTGTTATATTCTTTCCACGACTAGCCCACATAGTTAACTGGGGGGTTAGAAGGGGGAAAAGCCCCCCTTTTGTTGCATCAATTGTGTAGCGGGGGGGAGTCACAAGGGGTTTGAGGGGTGCAGGTAACCCCCACTCTATGGGGTCTGGGGCAACGCCCAGGACAATTTTGTTTTTGGACCCTATATTAGGTTGGGCGGACCTACCTTTGGTTTTGTGCATGATTTTTCGCACATGGTTTTGGACGCGATGGTTTTCGGTCCATGGTTTTGGATGTGATGGTTTTCAGTCCATGGTATTGGATGCTTCGGCATGTATAAATATGTATTGTAACATTGAAAGGACAATAATGAAAAATCAGGCTGGTAGTCCCGGATTTGGGATCCAGGGGAAAATCTTTGTGTATATGTGTTTTAGGTGTTACGCTCTCGCATTGTTTATTTTCTGTGTTTTAGAATTCATATGCATGTAATTTCTGTACGGGGTTAAAACCTACAAGGATTTTGCCGGATGTGGATGCTACTTGGGAGGGCGAGCACATACTTGAAGGTCGAGCACCGAAGTTGCTTGGGGACAAGCAAGATTTGGGAGGGGAGGACTGTCATGTCCCTTCCTAAATTATTTTGGAACAAGGTTAATTTTTGTATTATGGGGCCAATTTTGGAGCTAGTGGACCCCATTTTACTTTATTAGGAGATCAAACTTAGGAAAAGTTATTTTTGTTGTAGTTAAGTTACGCACTCCCTAGTTCAATTTGCATGGAGGTGGTTAAGTTTTGCATGATGGTGATTAAGTAAGGGCCCACGATGGAGGAGAAATTGGAGGGAAAAGTGCTCCATGAATATAAGGAAGTCAACTCTCCTCATCTCATTTATTCATCTTATTGGAGCATATTGATTTCTCTTTGGTTGCTCGCGCTGCTTATCTGAGTGTGTGGTTGTTTAGCACGATTTCTTTAGGCGAAGAGCTCAACATTTCTTCAGGGGACTTCAAGTGCCACCCTAGGAAGGTTTTCTTCATTTCTTTAGGAGGAGGATCACATTGTGATTCCCAGCAGTAGCATTCCCTTCCAAATTGTGCATATTACTGGGGGGCATAGTGGAGAGGAGGTCGAGTTCATTGGTGGTGCTTAGCAGTGGAGATTTTTTGTGATATTTTCTGGAGAGGATGCTAGGGAGGATTTTCAGCATTTGGGAGAGTTTGGGAGCTGATTGAGCTTTTGGCCTGGCAGTGTGACTTTCGCACTATCTGGGCCAGCACATAGGCAACGTGTGGGGGCTCATTTGGTGGGTAGAGTATCAGTCCTTGAGGCCGAGCTTTGTCATGGAGGTTAGAGGAGATATTTGGAGTGGTGTTTGCTTCCATTTTAGAGCTTGGAGGAGGACTTTGTGGTCATTCCTTGTAGGTCGTATTTCTAGAGTTGTTTAGAGGGTGTGGGCCATAGAAAAGGTTGAATTTGGCGGTTCAAAATCAGGCCAAACCATTTCTGGGTTTTTTTGGGTTTTTGACAAGAATTCCAAATATAAAGTTTTAGAATTTTCTGAGCAACATAGGTGGGGTTTCCAACCATATCTTTGCAGAAGATAATGTAGAATTGCTGGGGATTGCACAGTGCCTTTGGGGGTCGATTTTGGGAGGTCAAAATCGGGCCAAACCGTTTCTGAGTTTTTGTGGGTTTTGGTCAAGGCACTTGGGGCTGAATTTGTAGCATTTTCTGAGTAGTGGAAGTGGAGTTTCTTGTAGTTCCTTTCCAGCCAACGGTGTAGTTTTCTAGGCATCGTAGAGCATTATAGGAGAATACATTTTCCAGTACTTGATATCATTGTCTCATCACCTGGATTCTGTCATGAATTCCATTGAGGCAAGCCCGGGTGCATTAATCCATACTATTGTACTACTCCATTGATTAATAAAATGGATCAGTTGGTTCTACTTCTGGGGTTTTTATGAGCATGTGTTGTTTGTTTAAAATTTATGTGTTGTAAATTGTTTTTACTTTGCATATCATTATTTATTTAAGTTTGAAACATTACAACGGGCCAATGAACTGTGGTCGGCGCCTGTTGGGGCCTTCATTTTGATTTTTTTAGGGAAGGAAAGACAGGAACAGGTGGCAGGGATGACCAGTTGAGTTGCAAAGCTGACAACCAAGTGGAGGAATAGGAACTAGGAGTGGTTTGACAGTTGCGGGAAGGTGGCAGGGGAGAGCAAGAGAAACCAAGAAAGTAGAGAGAAAAGGTAGCCAAAGGCAGAGTCAGCAGAGCAGGAAATAGGTGGAATTGGAAGTCTAAGTGCAGAGCAGAGGATAAAAGGCAAAAGAAAGTAGGGGAAAGGGTTGGTGATTACTAGTTTTTGTTGAACCAAGCGAGCCAGGGATTAGTGTAGCCTTCTTGAGTTGCAGAAGGTGGGCACACCTTTGCTCGGTTGGTCTCTAATATGTGGGTTGGGTTATTCTTATTGTTGATGACTAGGCTTTGAGCCTTCTGTACTTATTTATTTATTTCTTTATATGAAGCATAATGAAAGAGACAATTTGCACCTATGATGTATTATAGAGTTCTATACTAGTTCTTTAAAATTTTAAAATATCTGTCTATATGTTGTATAATTTCCTAAGGTAATGTGAGTATAATAGTATGGTTGGATTACAATAGGTTATTGATTGTTATAAGTTAACATCGGTTGCAGGTTGTGGTTCCCTTGGTGCCTCATTCTACCCCCTCACACTTCAATCACGACATGCCTAGGTGAGACTCCTTACCCTCTCAGGGTAAGGTGAAAATGTCGGTGTTGTTCTAGACTACAGCGGAGCCTTGTTGGCCTCTTGTGCCTGAACCCATGGTCTCTTCCCTGTTCCCATTTTCATGCCAACAATTTATTTATGATATCTTGGAAATAGATAGATGTTATTTATCCTTTTGCATGATTAATTTCTTTAACTTGGGAGTTAGTTTAGTGATTAGAGTAGTGTTGTGAAATAGAACAGATGTTAATAAAATTCAACTCATCTTTTACACCACTTTTTAGCACACACTGTGCTATTGATCGTTTGATACATGCATTTTTCTAGTTGCAGGGTTGTGATTGATCTACAGGGGAGGGCACACCTTTTCATATCCACTTGGACTTCTCGATGTTCTCCCTTTACCCTTCACACTGCTCTCAAGCTTTGTTTCCATAGTCATTTTATTTAGTCAACTAAGGACACTGTGGGCGTCCACCTTAGTGCAAGACAAACCTCCAAGAGGTTCTGGGCTTGGATAGGAGGCTTCACCAACCTTCATTCACTCCCTCATACCTTCATCCATATTCTCCTTCCCTCAAAACACCATCTCCACCATCAAAAGGCTCCCAAATCCCCTCTTGTAGAAATGCAGGGCCTCTTATGGCAGCACTTGTAGCAGGACTGTAGCACCATTTTCCTCCACTTATGTTTCTCCCCACTTCAACCTTATGTTGGTTAAGATGAATGATCACCCCCAAATTGTTATTTGATTATCTAGAGAAGCTCTTAGACCACTCCAACCTCCTATTTTCCTCACTGCAAAACATAGTAGAATTAGTGTTTTTAATTCACAAGCATGTTACAAGTTAGATTTCCGATTTGCAAGCGAATGTAAAGTAGATCAATGATACATGCATGTAGGTTATTGATTTGATGAAATGTGAAAATAGATTAGCTTCAATTCTGCAAGTAGACTAACCCTTTTTCTCTCATGTAATGTTAATTAGCGTCTCCAAGTTGAATGAATGGCATTTTCACTTTCATAGTTAAAATCAGTTTCATCAAGAGTGTTCACTATAATTAAGTTGGAGGAATGGTATTTGAACACCTTGATCTGATATCATGAATGAGGGTGGCATGAGTATAACCTAACCTACTATGCATACAACATTGTCACCTCTAAGTTTGTACAAACCCTAGGTTGATAATTTAAGTTGAGGAGCCCTTGGGAGTTGCAACACTCTTGGTGCAATACCAGGGCTCACCACTTTTTGGTGTTGTTTTCAGGGAGGTGTCTAAGTAGGTGTTGTTTTTGCTTAAGCATTATTTTTTTCTATTTTGCATCAATCCTATTGCTTGAAAAAGTGAAAAAAAATTGTTCTTTCATGCCTCGTAGGAGTAGGGATAACCAAGGAAAATTCTTACCAAAAACCCCCACACCCTCAAGTAGCCAACCTTCACTCTTCTTCAGTGGCTATGAACTTCCCTCTCTAACTACAGGGGAGTTAGAAGACTCTTTAGGTGAGCCAACTGAAAATTTTGAAGAGGCTATTGGAGAAGAATAACCTACCTCACCTACTCAAACTATGGCTGAAAACCAGAACAATGAGCTTTTCCTTATCAGAGAAACTAATGGAGAGGTTAGAATGAAAAACATAATCCCTACTTCCCTTCCACATTTCCATGACCTAACCTATGAAGATCCTGACACCTTCATGTTTGAGTTTTTTTTTGTCTGTAGTGCCTATGACTATGCCTCTGATGAGGAGAAGCTGAAGTTGTGTCCTTCCACTATCCTTCTACCCTTAAAGATGTAGCCTTGCACTAGTTTATGAGTCTACCTAGAGGTAGCATCACTCCGTGGGCCCAAATGCAACAAACCTTCAATGATAAATATCGGGATTACTGTAGGTCGAAAGAAACAAAGGAGGAAATCTTCAGGATGACCCTTGGACTTGATGAATCTTTGGAGGACTATGAAGAAAGGTTTCAACTCAGTTATAGGAGGGCTAATTGTACCCTTCATACTGAGTCACTCAAGCTAGTTCTTCTCGGAGGTATCAAGGAAGTTGTAATGGAAACCCTCAACATGCTATATGCAGGATATATCTACTAATTGCCTTATGATGACATCAAAATTGTATTTAATAATTACTCTAGGGTTGTTAGGAAAAAGGGTGGGTCTAGCTAAAGCTTGGTTAGTTCCTCTCCCTCCACAACATCCATCAAGCATGAAATAGGGAATATGTTGGAGGATTTCAAAAGTGAAATGTTGCACACCTTTTCTCTACAAATGGATACTATGAAAATCAAAAGGAAACTAGAGGAAGAAGAAAGGGAAATAGCCATTTCCCTAGATGTACTAAAAGACATCCTAGGAATGAATTCCCACTAAATTTCATAGATTCATGCCTAGTAAGCGAAGATAATCATGCAACAAACAAATGTCCCTCTATGCCAAGCCTAAAGGATGTATACGAGGAAGGAGAAGAGAGTGGGTTAGAACAATTGTGCTTCATTAACCAAAGGAGAACCCCAAGACCTCAACCATATCAAGGTGCACATTATCCTCACTACAACCCAAATCAGAATGCACATTTTCAGCCTTGGTACCCTTCCACTCATCCATCATGGTCCACACCTCCTCCTTGGCCTTATGCTCCTCCATGTCCTCCTCAGCCTGTCAACCATCCTTTTCATCCATATTCACCCTAATCTTCCCAATGGGGAAACCCCTCACAAGGGTGGAGGCCTCAAACAAACCAAACTTCGGCTTGACTACCTCCACCCCAACCTCAACCAAAACTAACTCATCATACCCCACCTAAGCAACCTCAAATTCCTACTCAGCCCAATCCAAACCCAAACAATAAGCCAGCACATTAGGTTTATAGTGGAAAGACATCCTATCTTGCTTATGATGTGGAAATCCAAGAGATCGACCTTTAGTTTGGGAGGGTTCTGTCTGAAAATCACCCACCTTCTCCACCTGGAGAGCTTGAAGAAGATAAGGAAGAGAGTTCCTCCTCGTTGTGATGCTATAGGAGGAACTTGTAATGCTATAGGAGGTCCTGTAATGCTATAAGAGGAGTCTATAAGGATACAAGAGGAGGATCCAATGGGAAAAAGAAACCAAAAGGCCATGTTGTCTCTAGAAAATTCTAGGACGGATCCTCCAATGTCAACCCCATCATCCATCCACTCCATCTAGCCAAAGATTTTCTCAAAAATTCCACTCTCTCATGCATCTATAAAAACACAGAAAATCCCTATTTTCTATTCTTCTATCACCTACACCACTTCCTCATGATTCTAATCCTGTTCTCATGCATTTTTTCACTTTCCCTTAACATGACATGCAAAATGAAGACTAGAAGGGAGGATTAAATGACTCATACAGAAAGGAGACTCCTCCTGTAGCAGCATATACAGTCATAACATAACTCCCTGAAAAATTTTCACCCATAGAAAGCATCATGGAGCCATATCTATAGTATAGAGGAGGCACATCATCCTTAGGAAGCAGGCCATCTACTCTAAGAGCAACAACTTGGACACAAGGACGGCACCTGCACACACAAAAAGGTTATAAGTCAAAATATCGACAAGTTATGAAGGCATGAACAAAAATGAGCTAAGGAAATCAACTACATAAAGATCATGATGTTATGAGGCTCAACTCCAGCATGCAACCATATCCAACAATTTGATCCACAAGTAGGATCAGTGATGACAACCCTCACCTCTTCACTATGCATAAAATGCTAAAATGTATTAATGCCTAGGAAAAGAGTTTTAATAGGTTGGAGGTGACCAATGAACTTGGCCACCCTCAGATAGTTAAGTAAAGTTCATATTAAGTCACCCATGCAACATGGATATGTCAAATCAAATTGGGTAGTGCTTATGAGGGGTGAGGTGATAATCATGAGGAGATGGGTAATGATTGCAAGGAGTGGGGACAATGGTTCAAAAATTGAAATTTGTGTATGTGCCATATCACCAAAGCACTCAAAGCCTTTATCACAAAAGGAATATTATGTACTTGGCTTGACTGCATTTGTACCATCGCTCATTTCAAGAAAGTAGTTAGAGGAAGGTCGAGTTATTGTTATCAAAGTGCCTAGGGTGCCATCGAGCTATTTCAAACTTTTTTTACAGGTGCTACAGGAGGGTCTGAACTACTACAAGAGGGCCTAGATGATCATAGATGATAAGAATGGAGTAAGAAGAGAAAGCCTACCTTACCCCTGGGATGAGGTGGCTTATCACATCCTCAAATATATATATTGTGAAGGGAGATTGAGTGTGGTATATTCCTATCATTTTAGGTTACTTCATGAGTTAAGATTCAAAGCAGAATTGCCTCTCCCTCAAAGACTTAGTGTTCCCCATTTCCTCCTGCACTCAATCATTGAAATGAGCCAGAAGGTGAGGGAAGGAAAGCATCAACACATAGCCCACCATGGCCTCATCAAGTTAATTGTGATGGATGCTTTGAGCCACTTAAGGAACCTTGTCCTCTGGACTAATTTTGTGGACATGGACAGGGAGGTCTTCATTGAAACCCAAGCCATCACACCTAGAGAAACACCAACCTCTAGCACTGGAGGTAGGGGAGGAAAAATAGAGGAAGAAGAGGCAAGCAGGAGAGAGGAAGAAGAAGCACTAGGAATAGATGAAGAATAAGAAACATGAACAAAGGAAAAATAAGAAGATATTAAGGAATAAGAAGAAGAAAAAGAAAGCCTTGAGAATACTTCTAAACCCCAAGGAAAAGAGAAGAAAGGACATCAAAATATAGAGCAAGGAGTGACTACCACATTGAGCACACCTATCAAGCCAAAAAGGAGGTAGGCAAGGCAAGATCCCCTATATTTCAAAACAAGGAAGAGCACCAAGATCAGTTAGGGGAAACCACAACCTCCTTCAAAGGTCCCTATCATGATTGAGGAGTCACCCAGTAAAAAGGGAGAAGTGGGATCTGGCGAAGGAAAATTTGAGGAGATTACCTCTCCTAAGGGAAAAACCAAACCATCTTTGACATATGAGAGAAGGCCCACCACTAGGGTAGTGACCCTCAAGAAACCCAAGACACAAACTTCCCTTGAGCAAGCAAAAAGAGAAGAGCTATAGGAGGAACAGGGGCTGCTACAGGAGAAACAGGGGATGCTACAAGAGCATAAAAAAGAGATACGGGAAGGAGCAACCACCTTAAAAGTAGATGAAAAAGGCCTCTAAGAGCTTGAAGGGCCTGATCCATAGGCCAGAGTAGAGTCCTACTACAAGTTTGTTGAAGGAGGTAGGATTATACCCCATGAATTTGCCATCCCACTCTTCTTTGACTTAGAGAAGGAAAGAGGAAGGACACATAGATGGATGGATATTTCCAAATCCAAAAGTGTAGAAGATGAGGAAAAGATCAATGAATTGGGAAAGGAATTAAGTGGTCTAAAACTGAGGGAGTCAACCATGAGGGAGCAGCTACAGGAAAAAAATATAAGACTGAAAAACAGTTGCAAGAGAAGGAAACACAACTTGCCACTATGGAAAGTCTCTCTATGGAGGCCATATAATGCAGGAAGCCATCCAAATCCTTGCTTTTTACTTCAAGGATCAATGGATGCAATTTCAAATTAATGCACTAGCATGGTATGGGTCTTTTCCTTTCCAAGACTACAAGCAATTCATTGATTTTTGCAAAAAGTTAAGTATGGAGGTGTGGTGAAGTAAAATTATAAGTGCGGACACAAACAAATTCCTCTAGCCCAATAATGGATCTAGCCACAACTCATACATTCTATGGAAGATTTCCTTAGGTTAGAACCAATTAAGAGGGCCTACCTCTTAGTACGCTTATCCCGTTTGATGATGTCCTTGCTTGCTCACTCTAGCTATCTCTCGCTTCCTTATTCAAACACCTGAAACAAGCAAACAAAAACAAACAAAAACCGTGATAATAGACAAATTGTAATTCAACCTACTTAACAAGTCAAGAAACATTAAGCCATGAATATGTAAGATGAAAAATCATGTAGGAAATCAATCGATAGTTGCATATATATATTGAATCAAGAAGATATTACAACCATTGTCTTGACGTTGCCATTCTCCTCTAATAGGACCAGGTTTGCACAGACTTCTGCTAGAATTCCATGATGGCCTCAACAAAAATAGTTTTGAGACTCTTTCCTTTAGGCTTCACTCCAAACCAAATCACACTTCTCCCTCACACAACTAGAGAGCTACAACTATGAATAGCTTGTGGTTTACTCCAAACTTAATTAGCACTAGCACGCCAATATTAACACTAGTTTGTGCTTGGGAAAAAGGGAGGTTTATATAGGATGAATGGATGGGAGATGGATCCTCTTCTCATGGGAGAAAATCTTATTCCTTGATTAGTTCCATCATTATAGGGGAAAGGAGCCCAAACTAACATCCTCGACCCCATCCGGCCAAACCATTTACCAGACTTCCGTTATGAAGCTTCTAGAGCTGGAAGTTTCAGCTCTTTATTTAAAAAACTTTCCATAAGAGGACCGGCGTGACTGGAACAAAGCTCAGTCGCTCTGGTCGGCAGTGTTAATCCTTGCATATCGGCACAACGAGGATAAGGGCCATTAGCGCCGATCTTGTAAACTCAGCAAAATAGAAGTTTAAGGGGAAATGGTGCAAAAGGGAATTGTTGAAATATTGCAACAAGAATATTCCAATTTCATTTGTCCTTGAATTAAATTGTGAATTAAAATCGAATTTAGTCTTAACAGCTACTTGGAAATAATTAATTAATTCATTTTGAATTAGTTAGTTGGAGAAATTCAAGTTAGAAGTCTTTATGAAGTCATGCAAGAGTTATCCCTTAAATTAAAGAGATAAGATTGAGTTATATTTGAGTTGTAATTAGTTAACTCAGTTTACTGAGTTAAGCCCAGTTAAATTAGTTCCAAACTGTTTGAGGAACTAATTGTGAGTTAACAATTAGTTGATGCATGCATGCATCCAAATAGTGTACTCCAGTTAATTGAAGATTCCCTCATCGGAAACTCATGCATGTCTATTCTGAGAAAGGTCCGGTTGAGTTAAATGTCAAGGGCAATGTACTATCCGTTACATGTGTCTTCATATATTGAAAACTCATGCATGCAGAAGGATAATCAATTCCTTGAGGATTGCGCAGTTCTGACAGTCATCCCAGAGGAATAGCGCAAGGAAATAGGAGCTTGGAGGGCAGAGAGGAAGGCTGAAGAGCAGCCAAGATTGCCTGTGAGCATCTGTGAGGATTGTACTGAGAGCTGGCTAGCTGTGAGAGCTAAGGCTTTGTATAATTCCTATGTATTTCCACCTTGTATGATAATACAGATATTGGGGTTTTTAGCTGAGGCTTTCCCCAAATCATTTTCATGTGTATTGTGCATTGATTCTTCTTCTTCTGGATATATGTGTTCTGCTCGATCTTTAAGCTTTCGCAAGTTAATAGTATAAGTAGGTTATATTATTCTGCTTTGATTTATATTTCATTATCAGGTTAACCTACAACAAATCTTCTACAATGGCATGAGAGCTAGATTTGTAGGAATTTTCTACATGGTATCGGAGCTATGAACAGTATACTGAGAAGAGAATTCAAAGTTTGAAGTTCGAGGTTGCAGGTGCAAATCGAATTGATATCATACTTCAAGGTTGGCCAATGGTGTTCTATGGCTTGAGACTCGAGTATGCCTTGGAAGGTAGCTTGAATTACATAGCATGGAAATATAGAATGGAGGTTGTATTAGAAGACAGTGGCTTGAAGGAATTCATTGATCAAGAAATCCCAAAGCCAGCTTCAACTAATGCACAAGAGTTTCTTGAGTGGAAGAAGTGTGTGGCAAAGGCAAGACAGATCATCCTTGAGGGAGTTCGAGACCATATTGTCTCGAGTCTCCATGGGAAGGATACTCCATTTTCAATGTGGAAGACATTGAAGGACCTCTACCAGAACAATAGCGACCAGAGGAAATTGGTGCTCAAGGATAAGCTTCGAAGAATCAAGATGTAGAAGGGTGATACTATTACCACATATCTGAACAAGCTCACCACCTGCAGAGATGAGCTTGACATTGTGGGAATAACTACTGTCGATGATGATATGGTGAGCCTCACTCTCCTTCGCCTTCCAAAGAGTTGGAATAGCTAGCAG
Organism: Pinus tabuliformis; assembly: GCA_031772625.1. Taxonomy (NCBI): domain Eukaryota; kingdom Viridiplantae; phylum Streptophyta; class Pinopsida; order Pinales; family Pinaceae; genus Pinus; species Pinus tabuliformis. Next base: position 1,483,399,441 of record CM062818.1, read on the forward strand.
GACTATGTGAATGGAAGGGAGAAAGTGCCAAATTGGGAACGTCTGTGGTCGGATCTTATGCAGGAGGAGATTAGGAGGAGCACAAGAGATGGTTCTTCATCCAAGGATGATGATGAAGAAAATCTAGCCTTAGCAAGTAAGGCAAGGAAAGGGAAGGGGAAGGCTTCCCATTCCAAATCAAATTCTTCTCATGGAGGGAAGAAGGGTGACATGTCTAAAGTGAGATGCTTTAATTGTCATGAGATGGGACATTATGCGACTAATTGCCCATCGAAGAATTCCAAGAAGGGATCCTTGAAAGGATCGGAAGGTGAGGCATTAGCCTCTCAGTTCAAAATGGACTTTACCCTCATCGCATGCATGGTGTCATCGATGATGGGTTGTGTCTAGTATATTGATAGTGGAGCCTCATTCCACATGATCAGTGATAAAAGTTTATTCAGTGCCTTGGAGGAGAAAGACCTCAAGATGCACATAGAGATGGGGGACGATGGAAAGTATAGTGTTTTAGGAGTGGGCACGCTTGCTTTTTAGAGGGAGCATGGAGCTCCTCTCATCTTGACAGATGTGAAGTATGTGCCTGGACTGAAGAAGAACTTGGTATCGGTTGCGATGTTGGATGACAAAGGCTAAGATGTTGTCTTCAGTAAAGGAAAGGCATTCCTAAGACACATAGCCACGGGTCAGACCAAGAGGATAGGGATTTGAGTGAAGAATATCTATAAAATAGAGGTAGATGATTGTGCAGCATTGAGTACGAAAGAAGAATTGTTGCAAAGCCAAGACATTGGCGAGTTGTGGCACAGGCGATTGGGCCATTTGCATCATGGGGATTTGAAGATGATGCAACAGATATCTACAGGACTTCCCGAAGGTAAACTTGAGCAAGTTGACACATGCAAAGGTTATACCTTGGGAAAGTACACCAAGTCTTCCTTTCATGATCGAGACAGTCGAGCAGAGGCTATCTTAGAGCGAGTTCATACTGATGTGTGTGGACCATTCTTGACGGCATCCACAATGAAGCAAAGGTATTATTTGATTTTCATTTATGACTATTCTCGTAAATGTTGGATTTATTTCATGCAGAAGAACGACCAAATTTTCAAAAAATTTTGTGAGTTCAAAGCTTTGGTCGAGAAAGAGTTAGGGAAGAAGATCAAGGCCTTGAGAAGCGACAATGGTGGAGAATATATCTCTCAAGAGTTTAAGGACTTCTGTGTAGCGGAAGGAATTAAACGAGAGTTGACGGCACCTCATAACCCACAGCAGAATGGGGTGGCTGAGAGGAAGAACAAAACTATTGTAGGGGCAGCACGGGAAATGCTGCATGACCAAGGCCTACCACTTCACTTGTGGGCTGAGGCATGCAACACAACGGTCTATTTGCAGAATAGAAGCCCGCATCGCATACTTGGGATGAAGACACCAGAGGAAGCTTTCTCTAGTAAGAGACCAGGTGTGGGTCACTTCAAGATCTTTGGCTCATCGGCATATTGCCATGTGACAAAGGATGCATGGAAGAAGCTTGAGCCAACAACAAAGTTGGGGATATTTTTGGGGTGCACTGATACACCTCACAACTATCGAGTGTACTTGCCTACCAGTCGAAGGACAGTGGTTCGTAGAGATCTCGAGTTTGATGAGTAGAAGGCCATATGAGTTTCCCTTGAGAGGGAGCTCCAACTACAGGCTGTGGAGGAACTGTTGGTTCCTAAGGAGGAGGAACCTCAGACTGATGCGGAATAGCTACATGCAGATGTTCCAGGAGTGGAGAAATCCACTCAAGCAGAGTCTTCCAGAGATGGATGGAAGTGCACAAGAGAAGCTGACAGATTGTTGGAGGATGCGAGAGAGAATGTGGGAGCACCATATTCTCAGTGCAGACAGAGGGGGTCACCTGAGAGGTACACTAGATACATGGCCCTTGCTGGGAAATGTATTGAGACTGAGCCATATTTCTTTGAGGAAGTAGTGTAGCAACCGATTTGGGTTGATGCTATGGTGGAGGAGTATGACTCCATAGTTTGTAACAGTGTTTGGGAGGTGGTTCCGAGACCAGAGAACAAGTCAGTTGTGAGTTCCCGTTGGCCTTACAAGGTCAAGGAAGCTGTTGATGGTAGTGTGGAGAAGCATAAGGCAAGATTTGTTGCTCATGGATTTTCACAGGTTGAGAGGATCATGTTGCTGCAATATATTTCGATAGAGGAGAAAGATGCTGACATTTTGACAAAAGAATTGTCAAAGTGTAAATTCGAGTTCCAAAGAGACAGGATCGGGGTGGCAGATAATCCCTTTCTTGTTGAGAGGGAGTGTTGAAATATGGCAACAAGAATATTCCAATTTAATTTTTCCTTGAATTAAATTCTGAATTAAAATCGAATTTAGTCTTAACAGCTACTTGGAAATAATTAATTAATTCATTTTGAATTAATTAGTTGGAGAAATTCAAGTTAGAAGTCTTTCTGAAGTCATGCAAGAGTTATCCCTTAAATTAAGGAGATAAGATTGAGTTATATTTTAGTTGTAATTAGTTAACTTAGTTTACTGAGTTAAGTCCAGTTAAATTAGTTCCAAATTATTTGAGGAACTAATTGTGAGTTAACAGTCAGTTGATGCATGCATGCATCCAACTAGTGTACTCCAATTAACTGAAGATTCCCTCATCAGAAACTCATGCATGTCTATTCTGAGAAAGATCCAGTTGAGTTAAATGTCAAGGACAGCGTACTGTCAGTTGCATGTGTCTTAATATGAAGAAAACTCATGCATGCAAAAGGATAATCAATTCCTTGAGGATTGCGCAATTCTAACAGTGTGTGAGAGAGTGTTATACTTGGTAACAGGAGAATCATCCCAGAGGAACAGCGCAAGGAAATGGGAGCTTGGAGGGTAGAGAGGAAGGATAAAGAGCAGCCAAGATTGCCTATGAGCATTTGTGAGGATTGTACTGAGAGTTGGCTAGCTGTGAGAGCTAAGGCTTTATATAATTCCTATGTATTTCCACCTTGTATGATAATACAGATAGTGGGGTTTTTAGCTAAGGCTTTCCCCGAAGTATTTTCATTTGTATTGTGCTTTGATTCTTCTTCTTCTGGTTATATGTGTTCTTCTCGATCTTTAAGCTTCTGCAAGTTGATAGTAGAAGTAGGTTATAGTATTCTGCTTTGATTTATATTTAATTATCAGGTTAACCTACAACAGATTTTCTACAATGGCATGAGAGATAGATTTGTAGGAATTTTCTACAGGAATTGATCTATTGAGGGACACAATGGGGGTTTCTTCATGAAGGGTAAGCATATAGGGTTCACTATAGAGGTCCTCCAGGGTCAAGGAACGAGGAGTACAGGGACAATGACAAAATGTTGTGTAACAGATGCCCCCTAAAGCGTGAAGGCCGAACTAGAGTGAGGGATGAAACACTTTATAAATCAGTGCGGGGAATCGTAGTCTGACATCGGAAAACTTGCAAGAAAGTACAGATACATATACATAACTGAGAACTCTATCAAATGATACATGAATTGTGGCATGGACACAACCATCCAGAGAATGATCATGTAAATGGATCCAGGTATGGGCGCAGCCATCCGTGAAAGAGGATCATAATGAAACCAAGGTATGGTCGCAACCATCCAAAAATGAGAAGGATCACATATGATAAGTCATGGTATGGTCACAACCATCCATTTGAAAGAGACATGTATATCAACATAACCATGTCACATCACTTCGCAATCTGGACTTGTATGAGCTAAGTCCAGGGTCTTGCGCTCCAACACGACTCGATCAAAGTACAAATTCTAACATGTGAATAGATGTGTTGACGTTGAACATGCTAGAAAGTCGCTTGATTACCAGTCAATGATATAAAATGTTAACAAGCGTGAGAGAAGCCACCAATAATGACAATGGTCCTCAAGGTACTAGCAGCACAATCCACAGAATGTGAATAGAGGAACTGAAGTCGAACACCCGTGAAATCACTCAATCGAAAGCTAATGATGTGGACTTGTCATCGAGTGTGAAGAACTTGCCATTAGGACATGCAAGCTCTAACGTACTAGAAGGGAGTCTCTCGGTCAACTTCCCAGATAATGAGCTGAAGTTGACGGGAAACAACCGTGTCGAAGGAGGGCCGTAATGTTTCCCACATCATTGACATGAGACGAAAGGATGCAAAATGATTGTGGATGATACAGAGAATTAGAGGTAAGTGTAACTGCAGAAGGACAACTCTTGAACATATCGGTGACACGACTGGAAGTTTGGCAGCTTTTGGATCCATAGGATCGGTGGTCATGATGACGTGGTAGAGATCAAATGGAAGGAAAAAATGAACGGCCCAACCCAGGAAGGTCAACGATACAAAGGAGGATATCCCAACTCGACATGAAGCAGAAAGTGTCATGTTCAAGAGTGGGCTACTGACACAACTGATTGGATTTCCAAATTTTCCCCCACCATTTCTGGCAGGTACCCCAATTATTTTTTAATCGCAAGCTTGAAGGGGATAACATATGCTTGCACTGTAAGTTCATCCTTCGGATGAATCCAACCTAGTAAGTTTAACAAGCCCTAGGAAGGAGAAGCTCATGTTTGTCATGGTGATGAATCCGATGTCATTTAACCTTTTAACAAGTCTGACAAAGGTGTAACTCGATATCTTTTTCATGTTTAGAGAGTTTGAAAAAGACACGTAAAAGAAAACTCCACATGGTCCCTTTTTGTACATTTGTGTCTCTCGAGCCCAAAAAGGTAGAAAATGATACTTGAGAGAACCACTTGACCATTTCAGTCAAGGAGTACCTTTTTCGTAAATAGTGCCTCCTAGCCCGAAAAAGGGGTAAACTTATATTGGGTGCATGAAGTTTCGCATTTGTTAACAAGTTTGAAATGACAAGGGCTCGACCATCTTTTTGCTTTCAAAGGGTCGAAAAAGAGCTTGAAAGTGGACCCCCCATTTTGTTATCTTTTACGAGTCAATAGGGAAAAAATACTCGGAAATCTTTTCATATGAGTTTAACGAGTCGAGAAAGAGCTAAAATGTGACTGGTCATCATCATTGAACATCCATAACCTGTTGTTGCGCAAAAAGGTAAAGTGTGTTATCCAGTTCTTGAGGCAAAATAGGTTAACGTATTTACAAAAACCTAATATTTTCATAAAACAATGAATAAAAAGGAGAAAAGTAAATATATTTTGACCATTTACCATTTTACCTTGCTATGAAGACTTTTTACTCACTTTTGCCCTAATTTTTCTAGAGCAGATTACAGGAGATCCGGGAGGTCATTTGCCGAGCTGCTAGTTACAGGTAAGAGCCAAGACCCTGAGCTCCATTTTCATGTCTTTTATTCCTATTTTTAGGTTTTTGAGGGAGGCTTTGTAAAAAGTTTTTCGCCCTTGGTCGGCGTGACTTCCGGGCATAGAATTGCACTGGCTGAGGGTGATTAGCAAAGCCTGTCACGTTTTCAGCGCAATTGTTTTTAAAACAAGCGTGTCGGTGCCGTGAATAGGAAAAAACCCTATTTCCTCACAAAATCACCATTAAAACTTGAATTTTATGGGCCAAGCATGGTTGTTGACTCAAATTAATGGATTTTGCAGGAAAGAATCGTTGAAAATGGTGGACTGGAAAGAACGGGAACATGAGGATGTGGACACCCAGGCACTGAATGATCCAAATTTCTTGGAAGCTTTGAGGGCTTCTGGGCTCCTCAAATTCTTTCTCACGCTAGGGATGTGGGCCCAACTCGAGTTGCGTTGGTACCTAATTAGTCTTTGGGACATAAATCAGGAAATATTTGTCATTGGTGACCAGGAGCTGGAGTTGGAAACTTCAGATGTATATTTCATCATTGGACTGTCCCAAAGAGGGGAACCAATCAACTTGTATGGGTCATGACCAATTGGGGCAAGCATATTCTCATTGCTTGCTAAACACTGCCCTGAGGCCCCAAAGTCCAAGAGTGGGAAGATTGAGATTTCCACTGTTCAAGATCTGACACTGAGAGTGCTTTTGTTGACCATCAACAGAGTGGCGGGGTCCTAGGCTGTACACGAGACCAACAAGTCGAAGTTCCTATATGCTATCGATTGTACAACACCTACAATCTTTAACTGGGTAAAGACCATGAAGATCAACATAAAGTGCCAGCTAACCAAAGCTAAGGTGGGGAATCTAAAGCAATTTTTCTTCGGATCTGTGCTCATGACATTTTTCTTAGAACGGGTGCCACTATTCAAGTATTAGCTGATTGAGGTGGATCCTCCCATGCCACGTGATCCATGGATGGCCTGTTGGAGTCGTTTGATGCCCAAGATCACTAGGGGTCAACACATGTCGTACAGACCTGTATTTTTTTTATGGCTACGAAAATAGAAGATCATCGTGGAGGACTGGCCATACAGTGGCACTGACTTCTGTGGGGATCTGAACATGCCCTTACCAGATGGAGAGGATTTTGACAATGAAGGTAAAAAAACAATTTTGAGATTTTGAGATTTTTTAATTGTTTTTGGTATATATGTGCTTATAACATTTGTCTTGTTAATGTAGACATTGGACTAGAGTAGCCTACTGGGATGTCCCCAATTTCCAGGCACGTCCCCCACCCGATTGATGTGGTTGCTCCTTATCAAGAGGGGAATGACAACGAGGAGGAGATCACGAGGAACCTTGAGGGGTTGACTCGTGGTATCCCAAAATATGCTCGGGTAGGAGACATTCCTCGCCAGTACGAGAGACACATGGTGGAAGTCTCAGATTGGATCCGCCGATTGCTAACTCGTGTTGCACGAGATGTATCATGCTACCACGATCACCATGCTAATTAGTTCCTAGGTCCAGCACTTACATTTTTTAGGCCTGCGTGCCACGGATATATGAGGCTTGCGAGCCACCGATGTTATTTTGGACACACATATTATTTTTTGGGGTTCTGATGTATCAAAAATTATCACCATATATAAATATGTTGTATTTCCTTGCTTACTATGGTACAAATGGTTTGTTTTATCTTTTCACATGTTTCGCAAATGTCTATCCAACACATAATTAGCTAATGCATCTGTCAATGTATTCATGCGCCTAGGAATATGATGATATGTAATGTAATCAAAATGTCTTTCCAGTAGACGAATACGGAGATACATTCTCAATATTTGAGGGTTTTTGAAGGACGACAAGCTGTGAATCCAAGTTGACAACTAACTCTCTAATGTCAAGGGTAATGGCTTCTGACAACAGTTTGATGACCGCACTGTATTCAGCAATGTTGTTAGTTGTACAACCTAAACAAATACCTTAAAGTTCAATCAACTCACCATTAGGGTCATAAATAGCCCATGCCGTGGATGATAGGTTCTGGGTACTACGACAAGCACCATCAGCGAAACCGATGTGAGGAGTTGCAAACATCTGGAAAGCAAGAAAATCATAGTAAACAGGAAAGTTGTTTGAAAACTAACACACCAAACCACACTGCAAAAAAATGAATGACACACTAATGTACACAAGTAACCATGAAAGATGACCTAAGCATAGTACTTCTTGAGGTAAAGCCCATTTCGGGGCTTATCTAGAGGATTTCCTTCATAATCAATAAGCTCATAGGCTCCTTTCTGCAAAACACATTTCATAATGTAGGGCCCATGCCAGATGGGTTCGAACTTCCCTGCCCCCCGCTTATCATTAGCTTGGTCATATAGTAAGACTAAATCACCCTCAGAGAACGCGCGAGGGGAGACCGACTGATCGAAATGGGACTTGATCTGTTTATTTTGTGCTTCGAAGACCAAGGCAGTGAGACGAGGAGTCTCATCCAGTCATTCTAAATATAAGAGGCGTTCCTCATGAGGTGATCTTTCAGGGAGGAGTTCAACAGCTAACTTGAGTGAAGGAATCTCGCATTCGATTGACAATGTTGCTTCCAGACCATAGACTCGCTGGAGTGGTGTGAAACCAGTTGCATCTTTAGTCGAGGTTTGGTAAGCCCACAAACCCAAGAAGGGTATGAGATGCCAATTTGACTTGTGCATCCCAATAGTACATTGAAGCATTGTAACCAAAACCTTGTTCACGGATTCAACTTGGCCATTGGCCTGAGGGTAATATGGGGTCGAGCCATCGTGGCACAAGCCCAATGCAGATGTTAGCTCGGCCATCATGTAATCTCTGAAATGGGATCCATGGTCTGTGACAATGGTTTGAGGTACGCCGAACCTGGAAATAACATGGTTGAAAAGGAATTGAGTCGCCGTCTTACCGTTTGCAGAGTATGTAGGCATTGCTTCGGCCCATTTGGTGAAATAATCCACAACAATGATAATATAGCCATGCCCCCTGACCAAACGAGGGTTACATGTCATATAATCGATGCCCCATTTAGAAAAAGGACCAACGGTAATGATGGGGTGTAGGTGAGCGGGTGGGGCACACATCTTGCATTGGTAAATTTGGCATTCATGGCACTTGCGAACAACAAGGATGCAGTTCTTAAATATATACGACCAAAAATAACCAGTGTGAAGGATTTGTTGAGTGGTAGTGTAACCAGACATATGACCACCACATGCCTCGGAGTGGCAATCATTGAGAACTCGTTCAGCTTCCTTGATCGTAAGGCATCAACAAAGAACTAAATCAACACCGACATGGTATAAAGTATCGCCAATAATACGGTAGGGTTGGGAGTGATGCTGAATCCTTCAACGATCATCCTTAGTCAACGCGGACCAAAATGTGGACGTCTGGAGATACATGATGATATCACCGTACCATGGATCAAGGGTGCTAATTAGGAAGAGAGTCTCATCTGGAAGCTATTCATCTACACCAGTAGGGAGAGACTTAGAGGGAAGGGAACAAATCAATTCGGCGAAAACGAGTGACTTCTTAGATTTGGTAGTAGTAAATACCAAATCAAATTCTTGCAGGATCACGATCCATTTAGAATATTTCCCCCCCAGCAACTGACAAGTCAGGATATAGGTCATGGGGTTTCATTTGGAAATCACTGTAGTTGTGTGCAAAAGGATGTAGTGCTGAAAGCATTGAACAACCTGGATGGTAGCCAAAGCCAACTTTTCGACATGTGCATAATGTGTTTTAGTGTCGAGGAGATTACGACTAAGGTAGTAGATAACATGTTTGTTGCCTTCATCGTCGTCTTGGACCAAGACCATAGTAATGGTGCTAGGGGCCGTGGCTAGGTAAAGGAAGTAATCTAAATAATAATCCAGAGGGTACAACAGAGGAGCATTTATGAGGACGGCCTTGAGATCATCAAAATATTTTTGGGACACCTCCTCCCATACAAAGGGCATTCCCTATTTTAGCAACTGCATAAACCCTGTAACTAGCCCAACATAATTGGGTATAAAACGACGGAGAAAGTTTGCCTTTCCTTGCAAGCTCTAGATCTAGTGCAATGAATATGGAGGGGGTAAGTTTTCAATGGCCTCGACTTTTAGTGAATCAAGGAAAATACCATCCTTGGAAATGATGAAGCCGAGGAGTTGTATGGATTCTACGCAAAAAACACATTTATGCGGGTTTAACCGAATGTTATAGTGTCTACAATGTAGAAAAATATACTGAAGATGGTCCAGGTGATCTTGGCGCTTACGAGAATGAGCGGGAAGGTCATCCAAGTAAGGCTGGAAAATGTTGTGGATATCATGAAACGCATAGGACATTTCTCGCTGAAACGTAGCCCCAACATTTTTGAGGCCGAAGGGGAGCTTTTTGTACGTGAATGTACCCCACGGACAGATAAAAGCCATCTTTTCTTGATCGGCTGGTGCAATGTTGATCTGGTTGTAACCAGAAAAACTATCCATAAAGGAAAAGATCTCGCTCCTGGCACATTCATCAATGATTTGATCAATGAAGGGAGTAGGATAGTTATATTTAGGACATGCACGATTAAGATCTCGATAATCAATGCAAATGCGGATCGTACCTTGGTTGTTAGTCACCGAGATAATATTGGACACCCAATTTGTAAGAGGGATGGGATAGATGAACCCATCTTTGAGAATTTTTTCAACTTCACCCTTGATAGCGGCGACCTTCCTAAGGTGCACCGGGTGGAGCTGTTGGCGAACTAGCTTCATGTGCGGATAAGTTGGTATTTCATGCACAGTGATGCTCAGATCAATGCAAGGAATTTCTTCATAGGACCACACAAACACATCACGGAATTCCCGAAATAGACGAGTATAAGTCTTAATCTCATCCGGAGAACAAGATACCCTGATATGGACATGTTCAACGATACTAGGCTTGATAGAAATATCAATTGGCATTGTTTACGTAATATTAGCCAAATTTCCTTTTGACCATACTTCATGAGTCATGATCAGTGGCAGAAGCAGGAGGGAAGGAAATGGAGAAGAGGGCTCTTCAGAAATGGTAGACATGACCGCCGAACGAGGTAGGAATGAGGAGTGATGATGAATATCGGTCCAAGGTGATTCCTAGAGAGACATGACTTCCATGATACCTACCTCAGAAAGGAAGGTCTCAGCTAAGGGATCAAGTGATTCCGAAGCGCCAAGCCACAGAGATTGAGAGTACATATCGAGAGAGGTCTTCGAAACAGAAGAATTAGAGGATGCGGAACTTGAAGACAAAACAATTTCCACGTAATTGACTTCTGTGGGACTAAACAGCATAACCTCGCCCCAGTTATCAACAAGATCTGGTGAAGGTATGACCCAAGGATCAGATTTAGCCGAGACCATGTTGATAGAGGCAACATGAGGATGTGGGAGCGGAAAAATTCCCATTAAGGCAGAATCTTTAAAAAGACTTGCCCCCACACTCTCATAGGGAGCACCAGTGTGCTTGACGTACAGAACATTACCACCCGAGGAGGAAGAGGAAAAGAAAGGCAGTTGGTAAATAGTGATAATCTTCCCTTGATGGGGAAAACAAATCACGTGAAATAGGGAGGAGGCTACAGCATGCATAGCATGGGTCTACCTCCGGCTGAGTAGAATATTGTAATTAAGATTGGCGTCAACAGTCTCTACCTCGACTTGCACTGTCTTGCCTTCCAGAGTAATGGAAATGTTAGGTAAGACACCAAAGGGTCTCGAATCACACCCATCAAAATCTTCCAAAGTGTTCGGAGATTGGTTCAAAGCAGGAGAACCAATAACCTTCCAGCATGTAGTTGACATGATGCAGGTGGAAGTAACTTCATCAATGACAGTCCTCTGGATGGTCTTGTCATTGATGATTACCTGAATGAAAAAGGAAATCTAATGAGGGAGGCACAGAACATGGTTCTCTAGATCAAAACATATCAAATTGGACTCGGTCAAATCGATACCCCCAATAGCTGACAGCAAATATTTCCACTGCGATGGGCAGCTTTGGAGCACCTCGAGAGTTGTCATAGTTGACAGCACCTGAGCCAAATCCTCAACAATATTATAGTGCTGAGCGGCTTGGGCGTTAGGATTGTACAAGGATTTCCACAGCACACCTCGAGAGGGTGGCCATATAGCGGAATCAGGGTTAGGGCACTCGATATGAAAAGGGCCAGAACTCGGGGCAAAAGAAGAGGGGGTGGCTTCTTTCTCTTTCCCAGCTACCAAAGTAGGAGTTTGATAATCTTTTGATCTAGTAGCCACATTAATAGGCATACTCATCATGAACATTATATATCCTAAGGAAGCAGATGATTGGGGTTGGTCTACCAATTGGGTTTGCTAAGACAGAAATGGCTCTTTAAGGACAATGGGGGTCCCTTTGAGCAAGCGACCAACTTTGGATTTTCGAGGACAATCCTTAGTGTAGGGATCTTCCTCGGAAATGAGGCAGGGATACTTAGGTTTCCGTTGTGAATATTCACCAGTAGACGATTTGGGAGGACCCTGTTTTGGGGCATCGGCCTTACCCTTGCCTTTTCCTTTCTTCTTACGTTTCGAGGATTTGTCTGCTATGGTAGACTGGACAGCGTGGACCTCAGAGGTTTTACTAGGGCTAGGTGGATTCTGGGAAGAACTATTAGGAACAACATTTGAAACTGACTTCTATTTGGAAGAATATTTAGTAGGGGTCTGGGATACTGAACCAATAACTCCATCGACAGGAGGTATAGCTTGTGACTTTGATGTCGCGGGATCAGATGATGGTCGCAGAGCATCGGGTAATAGCTCTTACAAAGTGCTAGACTGAGAGTAAACTAGATCTAAGTACTGGGAATGAGAAATGGCTTGTTCTTCAGTAATGCATCCACCCATAGCTATATCACGAGAAATTGGGGCCATGAATGATTTAGTGAACCATTCAGTGAGCAACTAATCAACAATCTCAAATTTGATCAGGCGACGTCTACGTCTCCATTCATGGATGTGATCGGAGATGTGTGTCGTAGTATCTTGCTTAAGTGATGTGAGAAAATAGGTGCCAGTTTCATAGCGAACTGACAACTGAAAATGCATGAGGAAAGCCATGGCTAAAGATTTAAAGTCATGGTAAGTACTTCGAGGAAGCTCAATGTACCACTTGGCTGCAGTGCTTGTGAGGGTTTGTTGGAAAAGACGGAGATGAATGGAATCATCAACGTATGAGTTTGACGAGCACCAAAGGTGATATGTAATCACATGGGTTTGAGGATCTTCTTTTTCTTTCCCATCAAAGTTTGGACAATCGCTTGGTATCTTAGACGGCACTGGAGGCCAGTATGGCAAATGATGGATTGGATCATTTGTAAGGCGAGATACATCTGGCAACTCGAGTGTGGCCAAGAATGGAAATTGGGTGTTAAAAGGCATAGGAGGTCAGTAAGAAGGTCCCTTGAGGACATGGGCTTGGAGGTGTGCAAAGCATATTGCATCTATTGTTGCACGGTTTGCTGCAACTGTTGTAAGGCTTGAACTTGCAGTTGTTGCAGCTGACCTTGCTGCAGGATCATTTGCCCTTGCTGCAACAGAGGTTTCCCTTACGGTAGCAAAGGTTGCCCTTGTGGTAACAAAGGTTGTCCTTGTTGTTGTAGAGGTTGTCCTTACTGTTGCAAGGGTACTTGAATAGTGCCTGGAAAATTTCCGAACTGAATCTGGCCATAGCCACCCAAGAAGGTGGATGAGCCAGGCTGAATGTACTGCTCGGACTGAAGGGTGTAAGATTGATTAACCATTCCTTGAGAACCATATGGAATGTAAGGAGTCTGGTATTGGACCTGAGCCTCATAGGGCTGTTGATACTGTACATTGCTCGATCCAAAAGGACCAATGGGATTCTGAACCTGTTGGTATTGGACATTTCTTGATCCAGTAGGATCAACAGGGTTATGAATAACACTAGAAGAAGGCTGGTTCATACCAAGCATGTGAGCTTGTGAGCCACTCACATTGGTGGCGCCTGACACCATAGAAACATTCAGGTTTCCCCCCAGGCGGTGGCACAACTTGGCCACTGACTAGAGGGATGGAGGAACTGACAGAGACATTCTTCGAAACCACCGGTTGGGTCTGATGGGTGACTAAGACTGATGAGGACTGATGATAGAGGGGTGTTTGGAACGGTGGGTTGCACCGGGACTGAGGTAACAGCCTTTTGGGAAGTCATGTTCATAATGAACGAACCTGAAGTAGGCATGGCGCCTGACGCTCAAACAGGGTTATGGTAAAGTGATGAGGCACTAGGTGTACCTGAAACTAACTATGCCAGAGACACATAGCTAGGTGGAAACTGGCGGGAATACCCCCTATATAGGGGAAACCGTCAGGAGGAAAAGGTCATTCTTCCTCCTCAATAATGTGTGGAGTAGAAACTTCTGACTCTTCCGGAGATGTGACTGGAGCATCATTTTCGGGTTCCACATCTGGGAACAAACGATGACGAATGACCAAAGAAGTATGAGGGGATAGCTCCAAAGGAACACTCGGCTGGTCATACGGACTATAAGGATGCTGTGGTGATATCACAATAGGGTGAAACAGAGGTTTCAGATGGTAGATAACCAGTCCAAGTTGACCAGCAGTGGTTGGCGAGTTCTTAGGAGTTTGAATGGGATTGTCTGGAGATTCTGGGCTAAGATCAACAGATGACCCAATATCTAAAGTAGGCAGAGGTAGAAGAAAAAGGTTGAATTCTTAGAACAATTCCGAGTTCAACACCTTAGTTGTCGAGTGATTCTGGTAACTCAGGAAATGACTCCTTAGACAATCTTTCAAACGCAGGAGAGGAAGAGGAACTGGGTGAACCAGATGGTTCAGCTACGATGACCTTGTCTTAGTCGACAAAAAAAATAAAATTTAAGGCTTTAAAATGTTCTTTTAAGGGAAACTCACGATTTGGTCTCAGAAAAGACTAACAGGGTGTTATTGGATTGTGGGCAATCAATTATTAAGACGCATAAAAAGACTGGTGCTCTTTCATATTTTAAGAGTCGAGAAAGAAACAAAGATGACTCTATCACTTTCGATTGGAAACGAGCGCGAAAGGACAAGTAATCGAATGATATTTTAATTTTATTGAGTTAAAAAGATCAAATGACTACTCTGGATGATCTAGGTAAACATGATTACCAGGGAACCGTGAACTGCAGAATACCTCCCGGCGAACCGAGAAGTATGAGCAGGCAATCTCCCCGAATGATGTGTTCGGTGTATCACGTTTGCAAGGCAGCCAACTCAGCTTCCTAAGGATAAAGGATTGCAGCCTAGAGGGGTCTCCTGTTATATACTCGACAGTACGGGGAGCACAAGGACAGTGACAAAATGCTATGTAATAGGAGGAAAGGGAAAAACTAACTGAGTTTTATATGCATAATTTGATCCTAACATATCTAAGTTTTTGGGATCCCAATTCAAGATTGGGAGACATGAAACTCATGTCATTAGCATCTTGTTTAACACATGAGGATATAAGGGATGAAGAGGTAAAGAAGGTGATGGAAAGAAGAGAAAGAGACCTTATACATCAGAGCAGAATTGGTAAGCCATGTAGCTGTCATCAGCAATCACAACTTGATCTCCTATGATTATGATCTAACACCTAAGTACACAGCAACCCAAGATCAAGCCATTATACATTTTGAGGAAACTTTTAGGATGTTAGGAATAGAGAGTCTACAAGCTTGTCAGAGAAGGTGGCATTCCTTACCCCACAGTCTGTAAATCAGAGAGTATCACTCTCCTGAAAGGCTAAGGAATTCCTTGGAAAGAACCCCATTGTACAAAAAAATCATGTGAGGACTGAAAATAAAATGGATAGGACTCAAACTTAGTCCACCTTTGTTGTTGGGCTTACAAGAAGAAAGAAACCAGGTAGAGGAACAAAAGGTATGGATAGAGATAGAGGCAAATGCAAGTTTTTATCCACAACAGGGCACACCATCTAAGGTGCCTTGGGCTGTCATAGAGGCCACCAGGGCCATGAATGAGCATCATATGGATGACTAAATTGCTCAGAGGATGGACAACACCTTCAATAGGGGGGCGATGATGGGTCCCATTAATAGGTATATTTTGAGGTTCATTATGCTATCCTCCAACCCTTAGAATTGTCCTTTTCTCATATTAATTCACATTCTTAGTCATAATATGCTTAACAAGAAGAGTAAAAGGTGTTTGTCATAGTATGTGCCCTAATGTGATTAAATTGCAGGGAAAAGAAGCATTTTTTAGGCATTTACTATGCAGGGGCTTGATGGAGACAACTAGGAGAGAATCTAGGGAGGCTTGTCCACCTCCTTAACTCTCTAACTTGACTTGAGATCACCAAATCCTCACTCACAAGCTCGAATTCACTAACAATCGAGTAACTCCAAGTGAAAGTGAAGCTCAAGGAGGACCAGATCCACAATTTTCGAGCTATTGGAGGGAACCACTCCTATTTTCAAGGGAGATGCTATCAACTACCTTTTTGTATAAATAAACTAGTTGAAAGGCTCATTAGGATTCAAATTTTTGATTCAACTAGGAGTAGCTATTGAGGCTAGGGCTTGACCTTGTTATTGTTAACTTTCATGTGATGTATGAGACTACTATTTTATACTAATGAGAAGTTTGTTATTGAGCTGCATCTGAGCTAGTTATAGAGGGCTGAAACCCTTGGGTTTGGGCCCAACCTAGAGGCTTTAGTCCTTCTTCTGCATTTCTGTCTTGTTCTTGTTTCCAAGAATTTAATGTATTTCTTTTGTTGCAGTAGATGTTAAGCTATAAAAACTTGTGATTGCATGCTTCCCTATCACCTCTCTTGTGGGAAGAGTGATTGGAAGGATTTACAATCTCAGTCCAAAAACATTTGTTTATGATTTCTTGGAAATAGATAGATGTTAGTTATCCTTTTGCATGATTACTTTCTGCAACTTAGGAGTTAGTTTAGTGATCAGAGTAGTGTTGTGAAATAGAACAAATGTTAATCAAATTCAACTCATCTTTTCCACCACTTTTTATCTCATTGTGCTATTGATCATTTGATGCATGCATTTGTCTAGTTGCAGGGTCATGATTAATATGCAGCGGTGGGCACACCTTTTCATCTCCTCTTGGACTTCTCCATCTTCTCCCTTTATCCTTCACACCGCTCTCAAACTCTGTTGCCACAATCATTATGTTTATGCAATTAAGGACACCGTGGGCATCCACCTTGGTGTAAGAAAGACCTCCGAGAGGTTCTGGGTTTGGCTAGGAGGCTTCCCAAACCTTCATTAGCTCCATCCTACCTTCATCCATCTTCTCCTTCCCTCAAAACACCATCTCCACCATAAAAAGGCTCTCGGAACCCCTCTTGTAGCAATATAGGGCCTCCTATAGTAATACAGGACCTCTTGTAGTAGCACCTGTAGCAGGCTTGTAGCACCATTTTCCTCCACCTATTTTTCTCCCCACTTCAACATTAGCTTGGTTAAGATGAATAATGACCCCCAAATTGTGATTTGATGATCTAGAGAAGCTATTAGACCACTCCAACCTCCTATTTTCCTCAGTATAAAACAAAGTAGAATTAGTTTTTTTAATTCACAAGCATGTTACAAGTTAGATTTCTAATTTTCAAGCAAAAGTAAAGTAGATCAATGATACATTCAAGTAGGTTATTGATTTGATGAAATGTGCAAAATAGATTAGCTTCACTTATGCAAGTAGACTAGCCCTTTTTCTCTCATGTAATTTTAGTTATCATCTCTAAGTCGAATGAATGGCATTTTCACTTTAATAGTTAAAATCAGTTTCATCAGGAGTTTTCACTAGAGTTAAGTTGGAGGGATGGTCTCTGAACACCTTGATCTGATATCACGACTGAGGTTGGCATGAGTAGAACCTAACCTACTGTGCATATAGAACTCTCAACTCTAAGCTTGTATGAACCTCAAGTTGATAATTTAAGTTGAGGAGCCCTTGGGAGTTGCAACACTCTTAGTGCAATAGCAGGGCTCACCAATCACCTATCAAATCCATCAAAAAATACACCTGAGAAAAAAATTAGGGGAAACGAGGCACATCGAAAGGAGGCCAACATGCATCATAAATGAGGGTAGGTGGAAGAGGATTCCAAAAAGAGGCCAAACAGTAGGAAGAGGGGAAAATCCCAAAACGGAAATAAATAAGGAGACAAAAAGGGGCATGTCCCAATAGAAGAAAGTGTTAGCAAAGGATTGTAAAATCAAACCAATCTCAAAAGAGGACTAGAGTCGGGCGTCATCATTTCGAAAGGGAGATCCTGAGGGAATATATGTCTAGACCTTAGGGAGATAATCAAATATCTCAAGACAAAAGGCGTTAATACCTACTGGAACAAGGGAGGCAAGAAAAAAATGATCACCGGAAAATAGAACCCCCAAGTCTGCCAACCCACAAACAACGTTCGAAGAAAAAAAATGCACCAACACAGCGATACAATGGACCATCACTGCCCTAAGAAATGAATCTGAGAATGTATTCAACAACACTAATAGTACCAATAACCCAAGCACCTCCACCACCTGTAACAATACCAAAATCTAAAATCTTTGTAGGCCCTTGTGAAAATGATAGAAAACTTCTTCGTATGCTTCCGGAGATATGTCTCAGAAGACACTGCAACACTGCAAGATTCCTTCTTTACTATGTTAGAAATAGACATATTCAGAGGCCACATACATCAATCCCTGTACTGTGGGATCCGAAAAGCATCCCTAATAAGCAAAAGAAGGATGTAAATGGCACATATGATAAGACCCACCAGTTGCATCAGTTCAAAGGTAGAAATGTGATGCATAACACAACAAGAGCAGAGACGTTGAAAACCACCACCACCCACAAAGTACTAAAACTACCATAGTTTTAATCTAAACATAGTTTT
Organism: Pinus tabuliformis; assembly: GCA_031772625.1. Classification (NCBI taxonomy): domain Eukaryota; kingdom Viridiplantae; phylum Streptophyta; class Pinopsida; order Pinales; family Pinaceae; genus Pinus; species Pinus tabuliformis. Next base: position 1,483,417,751 of record CM062818.1, read on the forward strand.
AAAGTCCTCAAGGCATGTTCCTGATTAACACTACAAGTGGCTTGCGGTTGTTCTATTGCGACGATGTCATCTCTTCATGCCTGAAACAAATCATCATGAGCTCCAGCAGTACCAAAAGCCCAAGGAGAATTTCCCATTGATCAAATCCTTCATGTGGGAAAATTCAAGTTGAAATAGTGTTGTATCATACTTGTGTGTCAAACAAAGGTTTTATCCATTTCCGAGTTTGCCTGAATCAATGTAAAAAAATTATCAAAATTTTGGTTGGATGATTTCTTTAAATTACTATATCACAAAATTTTGACAATTAAATTTTGATTATAGTACTCTTTTGTATAAATTCTCTTCTGTCATGATATGTTTTGTAAAAAAGGAAAACATTATGAAATAGGGTATATTTATTTTTGCTATAATATGTGGAATTAATATTTGGTATATCTATTTTTCTTATTGATATTGAAACATCATTTTTATCTTTAATAACATAAAGTTTATATATAAATTATTTTGAATTTGAAAATTTCATTTCATTTATCTAAATTAAACCATATATTTGTTTTAATTATTATTTTATTAATCATTCATATAATAAAAATAATAAAATTCTCAAGGTAGCTTAATTAGTGATAACCAAAATTTTCAAGGTAGCTTAACGGGTGATAACCATATAAATAAAGTATTATATGCAACGGTGTTCAGATTCCCCTGAATTTACTGAACATACGAAACTAGTTATCGATTCCTCATATATATAATGATAATAATTTTAAGCTAAATTCACTCTCATACCTAATTTTAAACCTTTATAATTATATATTTTCATTTTTTTAATAATTTACATACAACTAAAACTTCTACTTAACATCTACCCAAAATTTAGCACGGCAAAACCACCTTTTTATATCGTTCGCATGATAATGTGACATGTGAGAAGGTAGAAAACTCAATCATGATTGTTACAGCCTATAGAAGGCTATGAAACAATTTCCAAAATGGACAAACACTTTATGCTTAATTAAGTGTCACTTTATGCCTCGTTTAAAGCATTTGATAAAATCTAAAATGTATAAATGTGTGGTGTTGCACTTCAAAATGGTTCCGATAGAGGTTGGCTTTTATGATTTAAGTTATAATTTTTTTATAATATTTTAATTTTAATTATTTATTATAATGTTTTTTCGTATTTATGATGGATATAAAATTAAATAATTTTTTTTAAAGTCAAATTGAGTTTTTTTTTTTTGTATTTATAATGGATATAAAATTAAATAATTTTAAGAACTATACTTTTTCTTTATTGTAATAAATTTATTGTGATTATTGTAATAGATTTATTATAATAATTTTTTTGTTCATTTAATGTATTGATTTTACACTTAATAATTTAGGCACACACATCTTTTTAGTTAATTATTTGTGACATTAATTTGAATCTAACAAGCACTTAATACCTTTCATAATTTTATTGATAATATATTTGAATCTAAAAAGCACTTAATCACTTCTACATTTTTATTAGTAATATAACTATTAACTTACGAAAAATTGAGTGTTTATAACAATCATCATTTTATTATTTTAATTCATTATTAAATAGACACTAAAGAAGAAAAAGGTCAATAATCCTTATATTTCATTTTTTTCAACTTTGTTTATTTTTATGCACTAGCCCAAATGGTCCTAAAAAATACATAAAATTTTCTTAAGCCATCACTTAATTGTATGGAAACACACTTTTCAAAGTTCAGTATGAGAAAGATGTGTAATTGTTTGTTCAACATGAAATTAACCCAACAGTTAAAAAACTATTAATATCAATTGAACATTTCAATGTTGCCAATTTTATATCAACTTCACTTCTTATTCTATCTGTAGTTGTTTTCTACTTCTATGTATAAAAGAGATGTGTAATATTTTCATTTCTAGTTGTAAATTGAACTGAGAAGAATATCAATGTAAATCTATATTAAGTTCAAATCTATTGAACTAAGATGATTCAAGATATATAATTCCTTTAATTTTCAACATGGGATTGACATATGACATATTTCACACTTAGAAGGGGTCAAAAATTGTGGAAAAATTTATACCTCTAAAGATTTGATCCTTCTTAACTTATGATTAATCACAAAGCTAAAATAAATCTACACTCAATATATTTCATGATAAACTACATTAAACCATGAATTAAACTAATTTCTTTGTATAATAAACCTTATCGTATTTTTAATTTATTTATCCAAGCTAATAAAACACCAAAAATAATCCAAAAATTTAATAATCTTTGTATCTCTTTTTTCTTCAACATTATTTATGTTTATATACATTTATATATTGAAACAATCACCTTTAGATTTACCTTAAAAGACACCAATCAAAATCCTCTTTACCTTGAATCGAACCTCTAAATCATTGTGGTGGAGACCGATATTATAGAGTGACCCTATGGTCTGAAACCAATGTAGACCACCATGACTTTGTGCATAAAATCCAATTAATCCTGAGAGCCCCAGCGACTAACCTTAAATTCGTACTGACCCACAAAATAAATTGTATGGAATGTGCATTCCTCTTATCATTTGCAAGAACCTTGGCAAATTCTAAAGTTGGAAAAATAATTTTGTAGGTACGGACCAACTAACTTCCACGTGCAAATAACAGCGCTACCGCTGAGCAATACATGGCCATAAATTGTGCTTGGTTGGGAAATCGGTGATTTAATTTGAGTTTTGTTTAACAATCTTCAAGGCAAGTTCTTGATTAACCCTTGAGGTGGCTTGGGGTTGTGTTAGGGCGGTGGTGTCATCTCTTCTGCGCCTGAAACAGATCGTCATGAGCTCCAGCAGTGCGAGAGGCCCGCGGAGATTTTCTCCGAGACGAACTCCTCCGTGGGAGAAATACGAGCGATTCGACAGCGATGTGGGAAACGATATGCAGAACGATTTTTTCAATATCCCGCCCAAGAAAGTCTCTGAAGCCAGCAGGATAAAAGCAGATTTACAGTGTAAACTCATCTGGTAGGGATTTTCCCCAATTACATATATTTCATTTCATCCCCATTCATATGTAACTAGAGTTAGGCAGAAATTTCGAGGTAGAGTTAGAAATAAGGAAGAAATTTTAATTTCTTCCCGAAAAAGGGGAAGAAATTTCAATTTTAGCTAAAGTTAAGTTGGAATATGAGAGGAAGAAATTTCAATTTTTGATAAGTTAGGTTGGAATGAGGGGAATTTTTCACTATAAAGTAATATCGTAATCTGTGGATGGAACAGGGATTTTAGCCATTTCTAAATCTAACTGAGTTGCTCCAAAAATTCTATCAAAATTTTGATGGGATGATTTTTTTAAATTGCTGGAACACAAGATTTTTACAGCTAAAAGGTAGTTTGCAAGGCAGATTATGCATTGTTTTGTATCGTTTCCCCTGTAATAAGAAGAGTTTTTGTTGGCCAGGGAGGTATCTAGTGTTACCGGTATCCGGAACTTTTAAAGATTATATTTAATCACATTTTATTGATGTTTTTACAAATATTGTTTCGAATATATTTCTTATATTATTATTATTATTTTGTCTCGCATAAAATTATATTTTCATTATTAAATAAAAATAATACTTTTAGTCAATTATTAAACATTAGGATGATAATACCATTAATTTAACATATTGTTATATTTAGGAATACATTTATATTTTAATTTTCAGCTCTTACAAATATATATTCTTCCATTTCTTGCTCACTGTATTATACACTTAAACCTCTATATGACATCAAGCCAAAATGTCACATCCCAAAATCTTCTATTTATGCTATTGACACGATGATGCCACATATTACTAAGCTATACAACTCAATCATAATTGTCTGATGTAGGAGCATTCAGCTCAGAAATTTCATTGTATTTTAGTAGACATAGGGGGTCTTGTGTTTTCAAGGAAGTTGGTTTCCTGAGTATTAAATTAATGTAATTATTAAGGTTTTGAGTGATTTTAATGAGAGAAACTAGAATAGGGATTAATTAGATATTGTGAAGCATATTTGTAAATGTTCTCGAATGTAGGAGAACATGAGTGATGATGAGTGATTAGTGAGGATTGAGAGATTTTGAAATATTGTAAATCCTAGATTAGGAATTGGTTTCATGATTTTGGGGATTAAAGAGAATCCTTAGGATTTAGTTGAATTGTTGAGATCCTCAAGGGATCATTGAGAGATTTTAGGACTTGATGAGCAGATTAAGGATCTGAACCAGGAAATGGGTTATAGAACCTTTTGTATAAATGTAAGCCTAAAAGGCATAGAAGAGGGTTAGCTAGTTAGAGAGTTACTAGTTAGTTAGTTAGAGAGTTTGACTGTAAGCCTACGGGCAGGAAAGGGAAAAGGCCACTGATTAGAAAATCAGGCCAGAGAGAGTGAGAGAGAGACTCATTATGTAATTATTTGTTTATATATACATAGAGACTTCGATCCCTGAGTGTGTGATGTGTGTTAGTTGATGGAATTATAAACTGTGTGTGAATTAGAGTAATTCTGCATAATATATGTATGCATGTGGAATTAAGCAGAACACAGAGAAGAAGTGGAGGACGAAGGATTGTGATTTGATCGTTTGAATCTGTTTGAAGGATCAAAGTTGAAGCTCAGGAGTGACAGTGTAAAAGAGTACGCAAACTAAGTTCAGGAGGAAGTTGTGTTGCAGAACAACCAAAGACCAGAAACCCTAGAGAACACCTAATACACAGAACAATAGAGAGAGGACAATGCACAAAGGAGGAGTACAACAATCGGAAGTGATTGAACAAGTTCAGAAGGGATAAACGCACAAAGGAAAATATAGGCGAGTTGGGTGAATAAACCAGAACACTGAGAAATTGCATAAAGATAAAGGAAAGGAAAGGCATGAAGAAATGAAGTAACCGTGCACAGGAACTGTTGGATCAGTCAGATCAATGGACGAGATTGTGTGAGATGAACGACGAAGATCTTAAACTAAAGTGAAGAAGCGAAGGGATCAAATTAAGCCACGTGTTAGCAGAAGGACGGAGCGGTCTTCATAGGCGGTAAGTAGTTTCTCCTGCGCCCTCAAAGCGAAAAACGATATTTCTATGAGTTCACACGATTAACCTTATGGGTTGACACATAGCACTCGGAGGAAAGAGAAAACCACTTTTCTCGAGTGCTCTTGGTCTAATATCGATCGTGCATGTAATCTGAGCGAGATTACGCGATCACCGTTGGATTGAGGTAGGAGGAATAAACGGTGGAGATTTAATGCGCTAAGGAGTCAATCTGAAGAAGTGAGCAGACAACGCAATAACCGTCGGATCGATGAGACAGATCAACAGTGCAGATTGAACGCGATAAAGGGAGCAACGATATACATGCAAAGGTTCGTGGAATGGCAAATAGGTAAGGTTTAAGTTGGTTTATGGAATATTTCTATTATAAGAGAGTTATAATAGAAATGAGTGGAATAATGTATTATGGGTTAAGTTGAGTTTAACCAAAGTCTAAAGATCGTGGTATGGTTAATATGCGCGGGTGATTACCGAAGGGTTAAGTTATAAGGATTAAGAATTAATCAGAGGTCTATTAAAGTTTAAGACTTTGGATAGTTAATTAAACGTTTCCGCATAGAGTTTAATTAAGAACATTAAACCTTGGTTATAGAGGGTTTTCACCATGGATCAGGTGATTAATCTTGGGACACAGTGTGACATGCAATTTTATTTGCATACTGTGGGGAAAGATGCGGCTTTGCTACGTCATTGTCACAAAAAAATAAGTTAATTTCTACATGTATTAAGTAAATGCAACCAAAGTTTCCTTGTTTCTTGAATGATAAGTAATTTTGTTTTTTTTAATATGGAATTCAGATACCATTGGGATTCTCAAGTTTACTTTCAACATAATGGGGACAATTGTTACTTGGGATTGATTAACTTATGTACCAAAATTGTATAATTTTTTTCTAAGTGTATAACCTGCCCTAATAGTGTGACCATAGCTAATCAATTGTTATAAAATACTTTTTTGTGACTCATCTATTATTTTCTTTATATTCACTCAATTGCAAATGATCACTAAAACTTGGTCTCCAAGGCACCAATATGCAATATTAATACTAATATATGGTGACTTGGATTCCATATCAATGTTTGTCTTAGCATACCAAATTCACTAATAACCTAGTGGACATCACTCATCCATTATTAATAAGTTGACTTGGATTCCATATCAATATTTGTATTAGCATGTCACCTCATTAATGATTGACATCAACAAGGTGTTACAATTCATAAGATTAACAAACCTAGGTAGTCATGGGATTAACGTTGACTAGGTCTATCCATATTCTACTATATATCAATTTGGACCAAGTTAATGCACACCTTAGTCAGATTAGAGGGATCAATTACCTTCAATGATAATGTCTAAAGCCAATTAATAGGTATGAATCATTTAAACCATTCAATAATTCAAATATGTATAAATGTGTGTTGTCACAATTGTAAATTACCACATAAGTTGGATTGTACTCTGTGTGAGATCAAGCTTAGTATAATGGTTCTCATGACTTGAGCTGCAAAAAAATTTCATGAACACATTAATTCTAATCTTTTGTAACTCATTCATTTGTATCCATGATTGATGTGCAATCAAACAATCTTGGAAAATATGATTTGTCTTTTTAATTAGATTATTCATTATTATACCAATATATTCTTCAACATATTGATCTTACACTAAATTGCTTAATTAAGTAAAAACATTTTTCTAGTGAATCATCTGTGCCATTGATTTGAATATGATAAGCACTTAATCACTTCTACAGTTCTATTAAAGTTAATAATATTTTTTTTTACTTTGTTTACTTTTAATACTCTAAATGGTCCTTAAAAAAAATCTTTAGCTATCACCTAGTTGTCTAGAAAGCACTCGAGGAAGAATTTTAGCCCTTCCTTGCTAAATATAGAGGTGACAATGATATTTAGAAAAAATATTAATAACAAAAGAACATTTGAATGTTGAGCATAAACAAAATATTTGAATGTCTATCTTATCCATAGGTGCTTTCTATTTCCCTACTTGTCTAGACAGCACTCGAGGAAGAATTTTAGCCCTTCCTTGCTAAATACAAAGGTGACATATGCCATTTAGAAAAAATATTAATAACAAAAGAACATTTCAATGTTGAGCATAAACAAATATTTCAATGTCTATCTTATCCATAGGTGCTGTCTATTTCCTAGTGTAAAAGAGATATGTAATCCATTCATTTCTTTATATGGAGGTGATAAGTGTTATGTGCATAAATACAATATTTTAAGTGGAGTGAAATATTTCAATACCAACCAACCAAATATATATATATATATATATATATATATATAAGAGAGAAAGTAAAAAAAATCTTATGGTTAAAACATTTGAATCTAGTGTGTTAGTCTAATTATTTATGTGTTTAGTAAAACATTTCAATGATACTTTGCTTAGTATGAGGGAGATATGTAATTCCTTTCATTGCCAACATGGCTCCTCTTGAGATAGTTTAATCCATTAAAAGTGGTCTCTATCCTCAACCCATCCCACAAGGTTTGAAATTAAGATCCAATTGAGATTAAACCCTACACAAACCAACTAATCTATTATTCATGCATCAAATCTTACTAATTGTAAATTATTTATCTAAATAATAAAACACCAAAATAATAATAATAATAATAGTATTTTTTTCTAAGTGGTGTGAGTCCTCATATGACTACACCCTTAAACTTTTGGCTTAATAAACCTTTTCCGAGAGGCATCTAAGCCATCAAAATCTGGCCCCAGTCACAGTAATCCTTAACATGATTAGATTTTTTCCTGTAAAATTTCAAATTAATGATCTCATCACATCACAAAATACCTTAACAGTAAACCCATCACAACTTACTCTAAAACCATGAACCATAATTATTATTGTTTAAAACATTTGAATCTAGTGTGTTAGTCTAATTATTTTTGTGTTTAGTAAAACATTTCAATGATACTTTGCTTAGTATGAGGGAGATAGGTAATTCCTTTCATTGCCAACATGGCTCCTCTTGAGATAGTTTAATCCATTAAAAGTGGCTTCTGTCCTCAACCCATCCCCACAAGGTTTGAAATTAAGATCCAATTGAGATTAAACCCTACACTAACCAACTAATCTATTATTCATGCATCAAATCTTACTAATTGTAAATTATTTATCTAAATAATTAAACACCAAAATAATAATAATAATAATAGTATTTTTTTCTAAGTGGTGTGAGTCCTCATATGACTACACCCTTAAACTTTTGGCTTAATAAACTTTGACCGAGAGGCATCTAAGCCATCAAAATCTGGCCCTAGTCACACTAATCCTTAACATGATTAGAATTTTTTCCCATAAAATTTCAAATTAATGATCTCATCACATCACAAAATACCTTAACAATAAACCCATCACAACTTACTCTAAACCCATGAACCATAATTATTATTGTTATATCTTATTTATTAAAATTTTCACATATTAATCAAACTTATCTTTAAAAATACACAAAACATTCTCTAACCATTAACCATACAGAATCAATCAAACCCATCACAACTTACTCTAAACCCAGGAACCATAATTATTATTATTATATCTTATTTATTAAAATTTTAATATATTAACCGAAATTATCTTTAAAAATACAAAAAAACATTCTCTAACCATACAAAATCATCTCAATATAATATATCTGATTTTCACTCTGAAAAAAAAAAAAACCATACAAAATCAATCAAAATCAAAATCATTTTTTTTTCGGTCAAAATAATCAATTCTTAATGACCAAATACATTATCCATTTTCTCAATTCATTATCTTATATTTTCAATCAAAATCCTACGATCACGTTCTTGTTAAATCGCATTTCATATCCTAGGCTCTCGTCCTTTATTTTAGGTTTCTTCGCTGTTCCTATAGGACAATATCTTCGGGTCCCTCATACGGCACAGGGACTCTTAAAAGTCTAAAAGCAATGTAGACCACCATGATTTTGGACATAAGATCCAACTCATCTGGACGAAAGACCTTAAATTTGTACTGGCCCACAAAACCAATCATATAGAAAATGCATTCATCTTCTCATCAGCAGCCGCCATGGCAGTGCGTTCTTCACAACAGGCTCTCCACTGGACAAGAATCTTCGCAACAGGCTCTAAAGTTGAAACAATAATTTTATGGGTACGAACCAACCAACTTCCACATGAAAACGACAGCGCTACGGCTCAGAATAAACACATGGTTATAAATGAATCACTATAGACAGATGGTTGTAAACAAAAGAGATCCGTGACGAGTGAAATATATTTCGCACAAGAAGCCCAGAAAATCTGAATATCCGAGATCATTCTCAGTTGAGCCACGCGTACTACTAGTGGGTATCATCAGCGTTAATGGAACAGGGGTTTTATTATCTGTTTCTGAATTTGCCCGAATTGTTATAAAAAATCTATCCTCGAAATTGAAGAAAATCATATAGTCCAATCATTAATGAAACCACAGAATCCACTTTCAAATCAAGCTCTAGATACTTGCCAAGTTGGATTTGCGCAAAAGGTTCCATTTCTTGTTTGAGGGCTCAAAGCAATCTTAATTGAATAAGAGTGTTAATAGCCAAAAAAAATCTTGTTCCTAAAGTTCCACTAAGAATTTCGCCTCCCGCCCATCATCCAAACAACACCATTGAAGATACGAAGGCGCCAACAAGTGTTGTGACACTACAATTACATGCTTGCACCTCTTAATGCTAATTTAGACCTTAACTAGGTCACATATAACACAATTATTACCTATGTGATGCACCGAAAGAAGTGAAAGGAGATCTAAGCTGAAATTTTACTAGAAACCACTACCAAGGCTTTGTGTTGAGATTTGAGACAAGCACTTGCCAAATTTTGAGAAGGGGCTTTTATGCATTTTCCTAAGCACTCATTGCATAATATATGAGAGTAGGGACATAGGTCACAACGTTAGAGTCAAACAATACAAACCAAACCACAAAACCAGATGGAAAATAGGGTTGAACCATTAATCCCTTAACAACTTCACATGGTAGTGTGTACTATGTAGAACATCAAGAACTCGGGGGGGACTAACTGCAATAAATTCTTATGTTGATGGCTTGGAGTGACGAGACATTTAGACATCATATTGAAAAATAAATTATGGTAAGGTAATGAATAGAGGCACTCACCCCCTATCCATTTTATTTTAATATTTCTTTCTACCATGTGCATCCCAATATTGGCTAACCAATTGACTTCTTGATTGTGGTCTTGTAACACTTGATAGAACTCAACTACTTCAAATTCATTGATGTTTGTTGCAATTCTATGGATTAATCATGAGAGGGAGGGAATTTGTGGATGATCTATAAACTTTCATGGATATTCCTCCAGACCAATTTGTCAAAAAAAATATTATAATACTTTGAAAATATTAGATCATGTAATTTATTTCCATAGATCACAAATTTAATTATCACTAGCTTATTTCTTGAATTTATGAAATAACTAAAATAAAAAAACACACCATCCACAAATATAAGTATAAGACATATTCTCAAAAACAAAATACAAGGGAAGACCCAACTAGAAGCTGAGATCTATGCTTCACTCTCTTTTCTTCAGTTATGGAAATCCATATATAAAGAAAGAGACACTCATCGCAGAGTTTCCTTTAATACTATGGATTGTATGGTTGTTGTAAAATCTTTCCTTCCTCTCTTAGGATCTCAAAATAACACTCTTATATGCTTGAATCAACTATGGAACAAACACAATTCTAAAGGACGGATCCTTTCTCCTCCTAGTCACACGATATTTAACATAGATCAATAGTTTTCTAGGGTTAAGGTTTTGCATTCTCAACTATCAATTAGTGATAAGGTTTTGGAAGTTAAAGAATATTCTTGAATTCCATATATGGCTAGCCCCATATGTGTGAATAATGGGGGTTGACATGGCATCCACTCGTACCATGGTGTTTAATAAGGTAGCTCAACTTGTTGGAAACATAATTTTCACATACAAGCTCCAATTGAGGTGAATTTTGTATTCTTGGAAAGCTCTTAGTGTATAGAAAAATATCAAGGGATTTTGAACTAATTTCACAAAATTTTAACCCCCAAAAAATGCCATTTGGTGCTTATAAATGGATTTGGAAGGTTTTAAACCTCAATTTTCCAAACTAAGACTTGCCATTGAAATTGGCTTTGCTAGCTAATCTCCCCATGATTTCCACACATAAAGTACCAAGATAGATGAAAACTTAGATAATGATCCTTTGCACATTATTCCTCCCAATTTAAAGAGGCTTTTGGTCCCCAAAATATTTTATTGAATGAGGCGAGGAAACTTTTCCTCTACCTTCTCCTTAGATTACCATATTTTGCTACGTGGAAGTTGTGCTTTCAACCTTATCTACTAAAGTTAATGTTGGTTTGATCTGGTAGTTATGGACTTCTTCTAGAGAATTGTATCTTTTGCAAAATTTTCTTGAGCTTCCAGTGCTAAGTCCTCTATGATAGGTAGGATATATTCCTTAGTTTCCCAATTAAATATGGAAGGCTTGTAGAATTTTAGATTCTCCACATTTACTATTGAGTAAATGTGCATATATGGGGGTAGACTAAGTCCATAGGCATTATTGCCAACATTCTTCAAGGATTTAAAATGGACATACCAAAGATCCTTGATATTTTCACTAGGACCCTATAGCCTTTCCTTGCTTAGTTGTAACCTGATACATAGCCAACTCTGATACCCTTGATGTAGATCCAAACATGGATGAATTCTTGCCTCCTCTTTTATTATTCATGGTTATATCCACAACATTAATGGCCCAAGCTTGTTCCTATTTGGATAAATAATGACTATGGGTTAGAGATCACTACAAGCAGTGCTCCCAAGCACAGTCCCCTGACTACGTGAGGCGTAGTCAATGCTTGACCTTTCCCAATGCTAGCTCTCATGCTTGGGGTTTCTTTTAGCTCCTCGGTCCAACTCCTTCCATGACTTCACTTCTCGATCATTGCCAAAGAACTATAAAGTACTCAATACTAGTCATGATAGTGGCCGGTATTATTATTCCACCCCACATTTCCTTATCTCTTTTTGCTATGATTACCAACTTAACAAATCAAATTATCTTTATATTATGGGTTGTTATACAACTGTCCCTTTTCACAAAACATCTTGACCCAATTGGTTGGCTCTTTTACAATGTGCCACATGGTTATGAATGCCAACTCACGAGAACCTACTAATAACCTTGAGTCCTTCTAGAAATAGGAAACTTTCCCTTATGTGAAAATTTCCTAATTTACACAAAATTGCATTTGAGGGATTTCTCTCCCATGGAAATTCTAGTACCCTTTAGGTTTGATAAAAAATGAAGGACTTGGGGTTTTATACTCCTACATGACACTCCTTAAGTTAAAAAATTTCATGACCTCCTAGTCATGTATAGTTTTTTATTGATTCTTCTAGGATCCCAAACTGGTTTTGGCATCATCCACTTGCTTGACCACTTTGTAGTCATGTTGTTACTTATTGGCACCTTCCAAGATACCAAATTTTGTTTTTTTGTTGCCCACATGAATTATTGTGGACGTCCTTAGCCAACTTCATTCCAAGGCTAAACATCTCCTCTGACTTTGTCTCTTCCATATACTATAGATGCTAATTTGTTGTTGTTGTCCTCGGTTGGCCTATATTCCATACTTTTTTGTTTAGATTTTCAGATTCTTGTTGATGTAAACAAATAAAACCAAATGTTTGTTACTATTTGTCATCATCATCTCAGCATGCCTCTTCTTAGGCGTTTTCTTCATCAACACGTATATCTCCCTAATTTCATTATGCAGTGTTCTCTTCTAATGACTTGTGTTATTGTCACTGCCCCAATGCAGCTCGAATTTAAACTTTAAAGTTAGTATGGAAGCGATTGTGATTTCACCCAACACTCCTTCAAGGACATTTAAGGAATTTTGTCCTCATTCATAACTATTTTAGGAAGGATTTCCTTTCACTTTCCAACCCTGCATTTTCACATGAAACAAAATTGTTTCAAAAACCCTTAATTTCCCAAAATTTATTACCAATCATAAGAACAAAATTGTTTAAAAAATCCTTAATTCCCCAAAATTTATTACCAATCATAAGAATCATTGATTTCTCCTCTTCACGATATTCCACCAAAATATGGCCTAATGCATTTGTTCCTAGTTCATTTTTTGCTTCACCTTTCATATTTTGTTGGTGACATTTCTCACTATGTTTGCCTTCTCATTCTTCTTTCCTGTAGTCTTCATGAGTTAATTTCAATTAATAGTGCCTTGGAATATTTCCATTCCTCTCCTTCTTCTTTCATTTGGTTGTATTCATGAGAAAATCATATCCTACTTTTTGCACTAGTAGGTTCCTGTGGCTACTCTCCCGTGGTTGACTTTATTGGTTGTGCATGGATCTCACCTTGATTTATTTTATGAGGGAATGATACCTCATCTCCCTTCAAGTCTCGTGCTCCTTCATTTTTCTAAATATTCCTAATAACTATAAGTAGTTATCTGTGTTTATCATCCATGTGACCTATAACCATATACAAAATACTAGTTTTAAAAACATGAGACTCTTGAGTCTCTATTGATGCTTTGGGCATCAATTCTTCATGTTGATCTCAATTTTCCACACAATCTACGAGATTCTCATTTAATCTCTTATCAACATCATCTTCATCATCATCATCATCCTCTCCAAGTAAACTTCCTTGCTCTGTTTCACAATAGTGAACTTCCTCTTCCACATACTCATACTCAACTACTCTAATTTCTTCACCTTTCAACCATGCTCTCATTACACACCTAAACTTATTCCTCAACTTTATTATAAAGATCTTCTTCATATGTCGTTTTACCTACTTCCTCATTCTCCATCCATATTTATGGTCTCCTTTAATTTCCTATAACATCATCTTCACTATTATGAGTCTTTCCTTTTACTCAACTACTTCTATGTCAAATTCCTCTTGGATCATCCTTCTTCTCCCTATTCCATATGCTTTGGTGTCTTCCTTCACTCTTGTGGCTTTCACTAAAACCCTTGTCATGACCATCAAGGGTCACCTCTTTCTTCGTCTCTATGAGCTTCTTCATGCTAATCTATGAGCTACAAATAAGCCTATGCAAACACCTCACCAAGCTTCTCCTCAACCTGGTCTTTTGATATCACTAGTTCTCTCCTCTGGAACCTTTTGATCTTCCTCTACTCCTCTATACTTCTACACTATGATCACACCGTCTATAAAACTCTACCCACATTCACCCTATGGAGCTCTCTCAACAACTTCTACCCAAACTTTGCTAGAATTTGTTCTCCTCTTCTTTGCTGCAAGGGTTACCAAAAAATTCCTTCCCTTTCTATTGCTACCTGCACATTAATTAAATGAAAAAAAACTATGACCATTTTCCTCTCAGATCTTATAAGATATGCACTCTCATGAAATTCTAGGTTCTTTCTTCAAACTACTACAAGGTTCTTCTGCTATCAGTCTTCTCTAACTCTTTGAAAATTCTCCCTAGCTCTTACCCTTAGTTGGTATCATCTTTTCCTTTATACTAGATCTTATGTGTGATTTTTCTTCCTCAAACCTTGATAGCTTCATGCTTTCACTTGTCAACATGCAATCAGGTTTATCATTATCTAAAACAATTTATTACCTCTATTATTCCTTCAACTTTTTCCTTATGCCTATATGCTCCCCTTCAATGTTTCAGGAATTATGTTGATGTCTTCTACTACTCTGACCTCCTATTATAGTCTCCTTCTAGTACTCTCAATAAATTATTTAACTTTAACCTGGTCTTTCCTACATTGTTACGATCTTATTTCAAGCTTTGATTGCTTCCCTTTCCTCTTGAGCATTGCTAGGTTCTAGTCTCTCTCTCTAACCTCTTGTTCTAATTTCTAGCTTTGAACTCTTGCTTTGATTCCTCGCTCTGGTTCCTTTCCAGGGATCCGATACCACTTTCATGCAAAGCTAATTTTTCTCCCACTTGATATAGAGCTAGACATGATTTAACTATTGCATGCCCATTTTTTTCTTCATTGTTGTATCCACAATATTCACGGTCCGTGCTTGTTGCTCTTTGGATAAATCAAGACTATGGGTCAAATTTCACTCCCTTTAGTGCTCTTAAGCACATTCCCCCAACTTCACAAGTCCCGATAAATGCCCGTCCTTTCTCCATGCTAGCTCTTGTGCTTGGGGTTTCTTTTAACTCCTAGCTCCAACTCCTTCCATGAATTTAGTTCTCACTCATAGCTGCAGCACTAAAAATCACTTCATCCCAGCCAAGACCGTGGGTTATTGTTATTATTCCAACCCATAGTTCCCTTTCTCTCTCCTTAAATCTCATAGGCTACATGAGTGATACAACTATTAACGGGAAACTTTTTGTCACTCCTCCATTAGTTAGTGAGACTGATTATCACCCGTCACCACTCCTCAACTCTTCAACACATCATGGGTCAATGGTAGAGTGGTGATCGATATGAAACATACATGAAACTATTTTCTTCCAGTCATGCTAGTTGATGGGACTACCTTGTGCTCCCTCGCCAAGAATTCGTTGCAACCTCAACAAACTCCCTGATGGGAAGTGGTGGTGACAAAATTGACGAGACTGGTTCCTATTTATCAACCCCGTTAGATGAAGGGGCTACCAACACCTTCATCAGTGCTTAAAATTTTTAGCACTTGTTTCCTTCTTCCTTTCCCATTTATGGCACTTGACATATCTCACTTCACCAACAACCTCGACCTGCCACTATGTCTAGGTTTCACCACAATGAAATGACTTTTCGATGGTCTACGAAATTTTGCCTTGATATCAAGTTAGCTCTCGGCCTCCCTGCTAGATTCCCAATGCTCTAACTCACAAATTCCCCACAAATCTTGATGGGGTGATATGACAAGAGACAAGGAACTCTTTTGTTTATTAATTTTGTAAAAATATGGGGTTTCCCATCACTCATTGACAAACTCTGACCTTCAACTTTTAAATGGGTGGTGGTGGAAGACCGCTCAACAATATAGAACTTATCACTACTTTTACATGACTTCTCCATGTATGTAAAATCCTCAGCCACACTCTTCATAATATGTCACTAAGTTTACTCTCCATCACTAACACTCAAGCCATACTCTATTTACATCACATCGAATCCCATCCTCATACAACATTTGGACCCTTTGACCAATATGTAGCACTAAAATCTACTACCATCAATGCCTCCCTCAACACTAGCCTATGGAGACCTTCCCATACATTTGATCCACTTATTGATAATAATTAATGGGATTTTCTCCAACAAATATTAATCTAACATGGTAGACATAGGCACAAATATTAACACATATACTGGAGGATAATTCACACAATATTTATATTAATCAGAGATTTGTACAATCATCTATATTTCACAATTTTCATCCCTCTCATTCTATATTGGAACTCTTTCATCCTTAGTTGATCACATTTGTTCCTATCATTCTCTCTTCTATCCTATTCCCTATCTCTTTCTATTCTACTTACCAACTTAGCAAATAAAAATATCTTTACATTATGGGTTGTTCTACAGTTGTCCATTATCACAAAATATCTCAGGTCAATTGGTTGGCTCTTTTACAATGCACCACATGGATAGGAATTCCATCTAACCAAAACTTCCTAGCAACCTATATTCCTTCTAGTACTAGGACACTTTTCCTTAAATGAACATTTCCTAATTTATACAAAATTATAACCGATGGATTTCACTCCCATGTGGAAATTCTAAGATCCCTACGTCTAGTAATAAATGAAGGACAACATTAGTCTCCCCAAGTTGAAAACTTTCATGACCTATGGTCATGTATAGTTGTTTATTGAATACTATATGATCCCAAACTTGGTTTTGGGGTCATCCACTTGCTTAAATGCATTTCATTCTTGTTCTTGCTTGTTGCCACCTTCTAGGATCCCAAATTTTGGTTTGGTGTTTTCCACATGCATTAGTGCAGACGCCTTCAACCAAATTCATTCCAAGGTTGAACATATCCTCTAAATCTATATCTTCCACATATTGTAGCTATTGATTTGCTATTGTTGTCCTCGATTGACATGGATTCCATACTTTATTGTGCAACATTTCACATTCTTTTTTGATGTAAATCCATACAAACAATTGATTTTTGTTGTCTTTCATCATCATATTAGCATGCCTCACCTTTGGAATTCTCTTCATTAGCACATATATCTCCCCAATTTCAGTACGCATTGTGCTATTATGTTGACTCGTGTTGTTTTGGAACTGCCCCATTATCGCTTGACTTCAACCTTTAAAATTAGTATGGCATCCATTTCCATTTCACCCAACGCTTCTTCAAGGATGTTTAAGTCATTTTGTTTCCTCTTCCATAAATTCTACAGGAAGGCTTTCCTTTCACTTTCCAACCATGATTTTTCCCATGAAACATAATTTTTACAACAACCCTTAATTTCCCAAACTTTATTACTAGTTGTAAGAATGATTGATATCTCCTCTTCACAACTCTATAGAAAAATATTGCTTGCTGAATTTGTTCCTAGGTGATCCTTCGCTTCATCCTTCATAGCCTGTTAGTAACATTTCTCGTTGTCTTTTTCCTTCACATTATTTTTACCGACAATCTTCATGCAGTTAGTTTAAATCAAAATTTCCTCATATTGCTTCCCTTCCTCTCCTTTTTCCTTTGTTTGAATTTCTTCATGAGTCAACCTTATCCTTCCCTTTACACTAGTAGGTCCTCGTGACTACTCTCTCATGGTTGCATTTATTGGTCATGAATAGGTTTCACCTTAAATATTTTTTTTTTGAGAAATCAATGTTAGTAGAATTAGGGTTAGATTTCTCTTTCTTGATAATTACTTGTGAATTATGTTGGCTGTTTTTACTTATTTGTTATATTATCTTTCATAAAGAAATTACCAAACTATGTGTGTATGGAGATCACAAAAACACAATACACAAGATGTAGGCACTCTGCCAGGGAAAAACCCCTATCTAGGGGAAAATCTAGTCAAAATCTCTTTCTTCAATAGTTTTCTTGAGACTCTTCAATCTAGACATAGACCTCCTCCAACCACCAAGTCAACCTCCTCTTCTAGAAACTTCGACCTACATTTTCAACGTTGAAGTAGTAGCCCTTCGACCCAGTAGATGGAAGTAGCAGTAGGAGTAGAAACTTTGATTAGACAACAAAAACTTCGATCTCCCAGAGGAACCCAAATGAGAGGTAGAGAGAGGGAGAGAGAGAGAGATAGCCCAAAACTTCGATTTTCTCTTTTCCTTCCTCTTTCTCCAACGTCAAACTTCTATTTTCTTCCTTTCCTTCTTCACACTTTTCCATCTCTTTCTTCTAGATATCGAACTTATGAGTGAGTGAGAAAGTGCTCCAAATGAATTTAATCTCCTTGTATATATAGGTTTTAGGTGAGGTCGAATTTACCTTGTGGCTGACTTGGTGTGGAGGTTTCAAATGCCTAATTTGACACAATAATAAATCTTTTTACATGATTCAAAAGCACAAGAAGCATCTCTTTAAATGGAAAATGACTTAAATGACTCAAAATAAATCCTAGAACTCCTTAATGGGGACTTTAACCTAAAACATGATGACCCAAGTATGAAACCCATGCTTTAAAAAGTCATTGTGATAATAATAAAATTTTCTTTTTATTCTTTTTATGAGTATATTACATAATTTCTCAAATACATTTATGAAGACGAAACCTAGTTACATTTTTCAAAACCCCCTCTTAACTATGGAGGTATTCATAATAAAATATACAAGTACAAGGAATATCTCAAACCATATGAACTATGAAGAGTTTAGGCACCAAAATGCCATGGACTAGATTCCTGACCAGGGAAATCTATACAAGTTCCTCCAATAGTTTAGGCACTCACGATGCCATGGACTATATTCCTGACCCATGAAATATTTCCAGGTGGGACTAAGATGGAATAAAGATTTCAACCTCTTTACGTACCATCAGGCTTACTTGCTAACCATCGACCCATGGATCTAGGTGCGTATCTTAGGTCAGAGTTCCATGACCAATGCCACACTCCCTACTTCGGGATCCAGACATCAACACATATAGCCACCCAAATGTCCTCCTAGGCAATGTGTCTCACACACAAGGCCTAAACAAATCTCTTACAAAATTTTATTGTCGTCAACAAGATCGCCAATATAAACTAAATCAAGAATGCTTATAAGATATTCAAACTTCTTATAAGGAAGAGACTTTGCTAGTATATTAGTTACCTAATCATCTTTCAGGACATATTGTAGCTTCACGATCCCATCCTGGACCAAGTTCCTAATGTAGTGGAACTTATTGTTGATATGCTTAGTCCTAGCATGAAACAAGGTATCTCCAGACATCTTGATGCAACTTTGATTATCATAGTTTATCACACTAGGATCCAGAGGCTTCTCGAACAAATTTGTCAGAAGCTTTCTATACCATACAACCTCCTTTCCTACTTCACATGCAATGACATACTCTTCTTCATCCCTACTCAAAGCAACGCGATCTTGCTTTTTACTCATCCATGAGCTCATGGTAGATCCCAAACTAAAGCATCCACTTGTAGTGCTTCTTCCATTGATCTCACTACCACCCCAATCAAAATTTGTGAAGCCAATCAACTTGACTTCCTTTCTATCATACTTTAGGAAGTGATTTATAGTTCCATGCAGATATCTCAATATATGCTTGGCATCTATTGAGTGATCACGATGAGGCTCCAACTTAAAATGATTAAGAATTTTCTCAACAAAGCATATATATGGCCTAGTATTTGCCAGATACAATAGAGAATCCACCAACTGACAATAGGAGGTAGGATCTACGATACTTGAGTTAGATCTCCTCAACTTCTTGACATTGGTGATCATAGGAGTAGTCATGGACTTGGAATCCATCATCCCAAATTTTTGCAACAACTTGATGATATACTTTCCTTGCCCCAAATATATCTCCTTAAGATTTTTCCATACTTTCGTACCTAGGTAATAGTGCATCGGTCCTAGATCCTTCATCTAAAATTTGGCTGCCAGTATCTTCTTTCATTCTTGTATCCTTCACCCCACACATGTAATGAATAGATCATCACAATATATTAGAATAATGGCTCGCTCATTATCCACAACCTTGATGTAGAGATTTGGATCAGTATAACTCTTCACAAACCCACTTCTTAGAAAGTATGCATCCATTATTTCATACCATTCCCTAGGAGCTTGCTTCAAACCATGTAGGGCCTTCTTGATTCTTTAGACCTGAGTGTCTTTGTTATTTACTTCAAATCCTTCAGGTTTCTCAATGTATACTTTCTCATTGATGGGATGATTCAGAAATGTTGTCTTCACATCCATTGGATGGATATTCCATCCCATTGTAGAAGCCAATGAAACCAAATATCTAATGGTAATATAACTTGCAGTGGGTGAAAATGTTTCTTCATAATCTATGCCTTCCTTTTGAGAGAATCCCCTTGCACCAAATCTAGCTTTGTATTTGTCTATACTTCCATCAACAATGTTCTTGATCTTGGAGATCCATTTGGAGGTGACAACCAATTTGTCACTAGATCTAGGAACAATTTACCAAACCCCATTCTTCATGATGGATTGATATTCTTCCTGCATTTCCTTCTTCCATACTTCTTGATGAGAAACTTCTTCAAATGTAGATGGTTCAACTTCAATTAGTTTTGTCATATATGCATCATATCCAAAATATATTTTTGGACTTTTACATTCTCTAAAGGTTCCTTTCGTAGCTCCATGTCCTTCAACATATTCAAGAGTAGATTTTAACCAATTTGGCCTCTTCCTTGTGTTCCGTATGATCACAGGTTTAATAGACTCACTTGGTCCTTCTTCTTCTTCTTGAATTGTAGATGGATTGTCATGTTGTACTTCTTCTTCACGAATATAGGTAGATCTTCGTCATCAGAAACAATAGGAATCCATGCTTACTTCAATATGTCTTCCCTCCTTGATGTATATTCTATATGCCTTTGAGGAGAGACTACAACCAATGAATATCACTTTAATGCTTGTAGAATCTAACTTCTTTCATTTGTCCTTTAGAATTTCGATATAGGCAGGACTCCCAAAGATTCGTAGATGGTCCACACTTGGCTTCTTCACTGTGACTGTTTCCTCAGGTGTCATATTTTCAAGAATTTTATGAGGAATTCTATTTTGAATATATATCGATGTTATTGTTGCTTCTCCCCATAGAAATTTTGGTAAGTATTGATCAAGGAGCATTGTTCATATACCTTCTTAAATTTTCCTATTCTTTCTTTTAGCCACTCCATTTTGTTCGGGATAGTAGGGAACAATAAGCTCCCTCTTAATTATTTCTTCTTTACAATATGCAATCAATTGTTTAGAAGTGTATTCCCCACCATTATCAGATCTCAAAGTATTTATTTTTCTTTTGGTTAGGGTTTCCACTTCAGATCTAAACTCCTTGAATTTTTCAAATGCTTGAACCTTTTTCTTGAGAAGGTAGAACCATGTCTTTCTAGAGTGATCATCAATGAATTTCACATAGTAAAGATGACCTTCAAGTGATTTGTCAGAAATAGGCTCACACACATCAGAATGAATGAGGTATAGTATTTCTTTAGACCTTATTTCACTATTTGAAAATGGTTTTCTTGTATGTTTACCCAAAGATCATCCCTTGCAAACTCCTTCACGATCTTCTTTGATATCGAGGATTCCATGAACTAGTTGATTAAGAGTGGGAATGACCTTGAGTGAAGATGGCCATATCTTCTATTCCATAGCTCAATGGGATTGATTTCCATATGAACTAGGTCTTAAGGAGGTGGTGTAATGACTCTATATAAGCTTCCTTCATGAACTCCAATAACCCTAGCTTTATCAAGACTTGAATCTTTTTCCCAAACCAAGACCTTTCCATCAACAAAATAAACTCTATCTCCTTTATCTTCTAAGCAAGATATTCAAAGCAAATTCGTCTGCAAACCCGGAACATATAGTATGTTGTTGAGATTTATTTTAGCTCCATTCTTTAGCTTCAAAGATGTTGATCCTAGGCCTCTAACAACATAGCTTTTGTTTCCTCCCAATTCCATTGCATGAGATGAGGTTCTTTTGATAGAGTTTGGAGTTGTTTACTTTCCCCTGTCATATTCCTTGATGCTCCACTATCAATGATCCATGCATTATCATCATTAAGTGAACCTGTAAGTGTAACTAAGAACCCTTGAATTTTGACCTTGTTGAATAAGTAGTAGAAGATCTTCTTGATCCAGCTTCCCGCAGTATTGAATCCTATTCTTATCATATAGGAGTAATCATTTCCTTCAATCCATTGAAGTGATCTTCAATCTTCTTTGACATTAGCTCTGATACCATGTTGAGAAATGAATGTTAGTAAAATTAGGGTTAGATTTATCTTTCTTGATAATTACTTATGAATTATGTTGGCTTCTTTTACTTATTTTTTATGTTATCTTTCTTCAAGAAATTACCAAATTATGTGCGTATGAATATCACAAAACACAAGACATAAGATGTAGGCACTCTACCAGGGAAAAACCCCTATCTAAGGGAAAACCCAGTCAAAATATCTTCCTTCAATAGTTTTCTTGAGACTCTTCAACCTAGACACAAACCTCCTCCAACCACCAAGTCAGTCTCCTCTTCCAGCAACTTCAACCCAAAATTTTGACCTTGAAGCAACAACACTTCGACCCAAGATATGGTAGTAGTAGAAGCAACTTTGATTAGACAAGAAAACCTTCGATCTCCTAGAGGAACCCAAACGAGAGAGAGAGAGAGATAGTCCAAAACTTTGATTTTCTCTTTTCCTTCCTCTTTCTCTAACTTCACATTTCTTTCTTCTTCGTTTCCTTCTTCGCACTTTTCCATCTCTTTCTTTTGGATATCGAACTTATGAGTGAGTGAGAGAGTCCTCCAAATGAATTTGATTTCCATGTATATATAGGCTTAAGGTGAGGTCCAATTTTCCTTGTTTGAGGCTGACTTGGTGTGGAGGTGTCAAATACCTAATTTGAATCAATAATAAATATTTTTACATGATTCAAAAACCTAAGAAGGGTCTCTTTAAATGGAAAATGACTCTAATGACTCAGAATAAATTGCAGAAGTCCTCAATGGGGACTTTGACCTAAAACATGATGACCCAAACATGAAACCCGTGCTTTAATAAGTCATTATGATAATAATAATTTATTTATTTTTCATTCTTTTGACAAGTACATTACATAATCACTCAAATACATTTATGAAGACTGAACCTAGTTACATTTTTCAACACTTTTATGAGGGAATGCTATCTCATCTCCCTTAGGGTGATGTCCTCTTTCTTTTTCATCTATCTTCATGGTAGCTATAAGTGGATTTCAATCTCTATCATCTTTGTGACCTGCAACCATACATGAAATATCAGTGTTAACAATATGAGACTCTTGAGTCTTTGTTGATGCTTTGGGTATCAATTTTTCCACGCTCATTTCTAATTTCCACACAATATATGGGATTTTTATTTAATCTCTTATCAACATCATCTTCATCCTCATCACCATCCTCTCCAAGGATACTTCCTTGCTCTGGTTCACAATATTGAACTTCCTCTTCCACATACTCATACTCAATTGCTCTGATTTATTCACCCTTCAACCATACACTTATTACACACCTTAGCCTCTTCCTTAGTGTTATAATATTTTCTTCTTGAATGTGTTCGAAAAGAAAACAATTTAGTCTGTGGATGACAAACAACCCTAACAATGAAAATGGTTGTTAAACAGTATGGATCTGTAGCAAATGATAGAAACAAAACCTACCAAAGCCCTGATCTATGCAACAAAACTAGTTAAACAACAAAATGGAATAGTGAAATAAGTGCAAGTAACTTTAATAATCCAATGGAAACCAGATATATAAAGAATATATTTTATTAAACAACGCCTTTGAAGGGAAAAAATAATGTTACCAGTCCCCCTCTATGGGATGGGTTCTTGGCTATCCTCAAATGTATTCAACTTTTGTAGAGTCTCTCTCCTCTATAATGTGTAAAATCCAACAAACAAAAACGTTTGAGTTCAATGAGAACTCAAATGAAAAACAATATGGTGTGTGACAATGATAATCATCAGAGCTACAATAGTGTGTGTAATAATGAAATGATCAAAAGTGAAGAATGAATTGAAAACCCTTCTATTTATAACAAAATATTAGGTTATCCTCGAATAATGAGAAATAATAAAATATTATTAACCCCATTCTAGAATTAACCGTTCAAAATATTTTATTATATTTAGTTAGAGGGAAAAAGTATTTAAACTTTGAGTTATAAATAATAAATAAATAAATGATTTATTTATCATCTCAAGAAATATGGTTAATAAATAATAAACAAATAATGATTTATTTAATTATTCCTAAGGGATTTGGTCAAACTTGACAAAGAATAATAACTAAATAGTGATTAATTAATTATTCCTGGAGAAAAAGAGGATAATTAAGCAGTTGTTTATAATGCGACTTTTTGAAAACCTTTCCGGCGGGTTTTTTCGGTCGAAATCCGGCAGGAATTTATTGGAATCGCAAGTTTGATAGCTAGTTTCTGCACAATGAAAGCGTCCCAGGGGTTTTTCAGGGTGCTGAATCCAAATATGCAGTTAAAAAACCATTTTAACTGCAACAAATCAAGATTTAACCTCAATTTCTTCCATCGGATTTCGTCACCGGAATCTCCAAAAAGTCGCATTATAGACAACTCCGATAATTAATGATTTATCTATTTATTTTTCATAATTGGGTCAAATGTGACAAGGAATATTAATTAAACAATGGTTTAATTAATTATTCATAGAAGATAATGAAATAAATAGTGATTTATTTAATTATTCTTCATGGGTTTAATTATAAATGACTTGACAAATGTGGTTTATTAAGTAATTTCTCACAGTGAAAGCAATTTTACCATATGGTGTACTTTGATCCATCTAATACATTATGGCTAGATGATCAATTTTTTGTGATAACAGATTACGTCCCAACATGCGAGTATTAGGAGAAAGACATATGACTGAAGTACATTGTAAGGACACAATCACTAGACAATGAAGTGGGGTCAGAGAGAGAGAGAGAGACCAATGGAGATGAAGCGAAAGACAATAGAAACAGAGGGGGAGAGACCAATGCAAGTCTCCTTTTATGTTGTGGTATCAGATATTAGTGAGGTGGGGGAGGCATACCTATACCCCCTGAGATAACTTAGTACAAAATAATGATGCACCTAGAAACATGAAACTGAGAAATAAAATACATGTTGAATTGTACATGACATGCTGGCCTAAATGAGCCAAAAAATAATACAATGTGTCCCATATACATAATGCATTGGAAAAACATGAGCCAGGAATGAATACAATAACATTTGGGTACATGAGATATAATGGCCATTCCCTCAAAAAATGCATGGGAGGGAGGGTAGAACAACCGAAGCAGCCTAGCTGAATAAGGAAGGGCTATGCAAAACTGAATGGATCATCTGAAGGAGATATGCATGCTATGAATATTGCAAGTGGTAGGAACCAAACACATCAAATCTGCGGAATTGCATCTAAGGCTATAGTATAATAGGAAGGCATCTGGGCATGTGGGGGGCTACCTGAAGGGCCACCCCCTCATGAGGTCTGAAACATCTCACACGCACCAGGGAATCATTGGTACAATCTACTGCATCACTGGACCATCAAGTGTATGAATCACATGCATGAAAAAATCAAGTCAAAGGGCAATGATGATTCCATTTGCTTGATCTGAGGCACCGAACGAGAGTGGGAGCTGGAACTAAGATACACTGCCCTCTAGGCCATTCTTCTGGAATAGATGTGCTGATGTTGACAGAATAGTGCCCGCCATAGGTGAGGCAGTGAGGATCATCAACTAAGGTATGAGGGAAAATAGTAATGTGACTAGTGGACTGACACCAGACAAATGGATAAAATGGGAGTAAGGGACAAATAGACGACTTCCCTTTTCAGAGCATAAAGTGCATGATTGACCTGGCAGCGACTGATTGAACTCTGGAGGGGATGGTGGACAGTATGACTGAAGGCCAAAATGGGCAACATGGGATGAATGGTATGCAAATATGGATGGAATAATGTGACATGATACAATGGGATGTGAAACAAACTCCATGGATGCAAGTGTGACTCATAGCGGATGCTCTGAACAAGGGTGACTCGATGATGCTGCCACACAAAATAGGCTTGGTGGGGACCATGAAAACATGAGAAAATGATGGTTTCTCATGATGAAAATCGACACATGAGACAACAAGCACCAAGGGAAGGTGGTCCCCTTAGTAAGAGTGTCGCATATGAAGAAATTTGATTTTGAGAGGCGATGAAGTGACGCCTCTTGGAAAAATGGCTTTCAGGTGAAGTGTCAAATCATCAAAAACTAATAAAGATCCACTATAATAATCGATGAGATCTTTCCAATGGTGTTAATGGTTCATCAAATTGAGCTACGGTTTGGTCGCAATGGACAACAAAAAAAATGTGGGTTTTTCTAAAAGGATGTTTTCTCTCCAATTTGAATTCATTTGCTAAGTGAGTTCTGGTGAATTTGGAGAGGAGGAAAATGTCCTAAATCTTGTGGAGATCATAGTGGACAAATCGACAGTCAGAATCAGGATCAACGACTTTCAGGTAGGTGGCCTTACTAATCTCTTCAGTTTCAGTGGTTTATTTCCTGATTTTTGTACCCTGTAGCTCCCTGGGAGACCCCTGCTCTGCTTCTCGACCAGATCGCACTTTTTGGGCCTAGAACTATGATATGGCTCACAAGAAATAGGTGAAAACCTAAGAGTGGTCTGTTGGCATGGTGGGGGTTATAGGTTGACTAGTTCAGGCCAATGTTTTCTTCTCTGAATTAACAAGACATTTGGTGTTTTTCAGGTATGGTAGAGTTGAAAATCAACTGGCGCAAGTGAGATTTGGAAACCCTTCGATTTGAGATTCAGAGGGATAAGGGGGTTCGAGGGGCGTTGGCTAACTATGGGGTTCTCAAGTTGGTAGAGAACCCATTGATTAGGGTAGGTGAGCCCTCGTTATTGAGGATCGTGAGATATTGGTATCCGTACTAGGAAGTCTTTGTGGTGCAGGGGCACAAGATTGAGCTTACGTTACAGGATATTTAATTCTTGAGCAGACTGCCTCCCTTAGGGGTGGTGGGGGATATTCATCTGGTGTTGGTTCGTGGGAGGAACATTATATAGTTTGTGGAATGCCATTGTCCATGGGGGGTGCATGTGAAGGGAACAACCATCTCGATTAGTGATTTAGATAGGCTAGAGATACAAGTTCTCACTGCAGCAATGCTATGGGTTCTAGGTAGCTAGGCGTTCCACCACATCACTGGTGGGAAGATGATGCTTGTTGAGAGTGGTTTGGTAGGGACCTAATATGGGTGGGCCCAAATGATGTTGTTGTCAAATGAAATGCCAACTGAGTCTATGTAAGACACAGGTGAACTTTGACTGTGCATTTGGTACAGTGATATGTGCTTTCTTCTTTGAGAAGATACCCACCATCCGCCCTCGTGTACATATCCGGGATGGGGGCCCATAGGAGCCTAAGATGTGTCACTGTGGGAAGTTTTGCGAAGAGTGGGAGGAGGGGGGGTTGAGCGGGTGTTCTGACCTGAATTCTTTGCACACTGGGATCATATGCCCCTTTACATTGACGATTATCCTTATAGTGGGATGAACTATCAGGTTGATCCTGACCTACCACTTCCACCCAGACAAGCGTGGGGACCCGACAGTAAGTGTTAAGTTGCCATTTTTATGGTGCATTTTATATTTTTATCACATGTATATGGTACTGAGTGTAAAATATGTGGTATGCAGATATAGCATCGGTAAAATCGGTAGGATATGCAGGCCAAGCTAGAGCACTAAGGGCTAAATATTAGGGAACATCATCGTCACGCCAGGGTCCAAACGATAGTGCTTTACTTGCTAACCTACACCGTAGGTGTGATGTACTCCTGATCAGAGTTTCTGAGGGCAGGTGGAAATAGTTAGACGCTCGGTACACAGAATGGTGTACAGGACTTCCCTCAGAGTAGCGAGGGATCATGCGGCACATGGCGATAGTTGGTTAGGTAGTATGTGATCTACAGGCAGGTGGAGTAGAGCCTTTGGTGCAGGATTTGTTGGACAGTGACTAGGGATGGGGACATGTGGGTCCCCCTTGTTTTGATTTTTGTAACATGCTATGAGCATGTCAGATTTATTTAGAGCGATGGGCTCCAAATACTTATATATTTTATGTGATACATAATATGATTATGCATTTTTATATGATTATGATGGTTCACCATGTGTTTTTTTTATGATTGTCTTCTGTGGTATACATGTGATAAATGCCAATCTAGAATGTTATTTGTAATGGTATCTACATAGTTATTTTTGGCTCTAGGAACATGACTAAAAGTGATGGTTTCAAACTCACATACCAACAACTTAACTCATAGATATTTTCTAAATAGGACTTGGTTATGCACATGATATACACCATTCAATTGCATGACAAGCAACAAGGACTCTAAACGAACATGAAGATGAAGGATGCGATGAGCAAGGGCATTGACTAACAAACCTATCACTTCATCATAGTTGACCTGGTTATTGGTGGTAGATCCAATTCACATGCCTTTTGAATGGAATAATGTATGCAAGGTGGTAAAAATGGGCCAGGCTGCCGAGGCTAGATTCCTGGAGAAATGACTCACACAATCGGCATTACTGATAGACAGTGTGGATGATGGATCCATCTGAAAGGTGCAAAAGTCAATAGATGAGATGAAGCAACCTACCTAATTGCATGACATAAATAAAGAAACGCAAACTAATGGGATATTGTATAAGTGAAATTTCTTTAGGTAGAGTGCACAAGAGAATTAGGAAGGAGGTGGCCTTCAAAATCCTCCAGAAAATATGCCCCCTTGCCTAAGTGCAAGGGTAATCAGGGGTAGACATAACTTCCATGATGTCCCCATTAGAATGGAAGATGGGTGGCCGAGAGGAAGGCTAACTACATGATGGGCAACAGTTTCTAGTGCATCATCATGAGAAAGAAGGTTCACATGCACATCATCTGGAATGGTAGACGACGAGCTAGTAGATGGAAAATCTATCGATGTTGAGACCTGGGTTTCCGACGAAGGAGGTTCGATAGAGACACGTACAGAAACCTCAGAAAGGTTTTCCTGTGAGGAACTCAAGGATGATGACAGGTAAAGGATATGGACCGTGGAGTCTGTCATCTCGACATCGGGGGGAGGGATCATGATAGTTGGACCAGAGTCCCCTGTTCTGGTACACTAGTGGTACTAGAATCCATAGGTAGAGGAGTAGATGATCGACTACGAGTGGCCTTGTATTCATAAAGTGCTTGAAGGAAATCACGAAATTCGTCGATATGAGGGAAACAATGGGAATAATGACCATAATGATTGCAGAAGGCACAAGGGTGATTTGTGCGTAATGTTTTGAGTTTCTTAGCTTGTCCCAGTAAGGTAATTTGGACCTCAGGGATTTTTGACTCAGGGAACATTTCATGAACCAAAGGTTTGAGATGAGGAAGCTTAGGACAGTTATTGGTGGCATGCCCAAAAACCTCACATACAACGCATAGAGGTGTTAGATTTGGAGCTTTGGGAGTTGGAGGTGCTTGGGGAGACTTGTCCTTAGGTTCCTTCTTCTTGGTTTTACCCCCATGTACAGAGGCTTTCGCAAGAGGAATGGGTTCCTGTTGAGGTGCCGGTGGAACTAGAGCATTGACAGGGGTCGTAGGTACTGGTTGAAAAGGGGTCAAAGCATGATATGGTCTTAGCTGACTAGGCAGAGTGTTTGCAGGGGGATAAATGTACCACACTAGGATCCCCAAATTCATATTAGGGAGTACCAATGAAGCCATGACAGGGGAAAAAAAGATTCTTGGAGGAGGAAACAAAAAAGGTATCTATCCTGCAGGGTAATGTCTCGTGGAACAACTCCTGGATGGTTGAGACCTAGAGGAATAGTTCCTGGTTGGAACAAAGGGGAGGCACCCACAAAAGGAGGAGGTCTTGGGGGGGTGGATCTGGATGGCTTGGCTAAGATGGTAACCGCGAGGTGTTGAGGAGCTGGTTACGGATCAGATGTACCAGACTGCTTTTGAGCATCCCATGACACTTGTAACATGTAAATAATCAAAGAGATAGGCTCAGAGATGGGAGGGGGAGGACCTGGGTGTTAGTGTCAGTATCTGCATACTTCCATCAGGGATCAAAATTCGCTCTTTTCATTTTCATTTTAGGGGTCCCATACTGAAAATTTTGCATCATTCCATTAGGTCATGTCAAACTGATCCACTGATGGTTGTCTTCTCTTATGAAAATCTAAATTTTTCCTCATAGAGTATACTTGTTGATCCTTCTTCAGGTTGTCTTCAGTTATGGTTTCATGGTCAATCTGCAATCATCATTTCATTAGGTCATAGGGCATGATTTCATTAGGTCTTAGGGTTTCATCACCAAGGTCAAGAGCCTAATTTTAAAGTGTAAATAAAGGTTAGCAAGGGTATGAGGATGATCAATAAATCAAGAATGATGGCTTGTAGGTCATGGTTACTGAATTATTATCTTTTAACCTAATGTAATTTTCACCTCAAAAACATGTTTTTGAGGTGAAAACAGAGTATTTTAAGTTTATTT
This sequence comes from Pinus tabuliformis, assembly GCA_031772625.1. Lineage (NCBI taxonomy): Eukaryota > Viridiplantae > Streptophyta > Pinopsida > Pinales > Pinaceae > Pinus > Pinus tabuliformis. The sequence goes on from CM062818.1 coordinate 1,483,448,699, forward strand.
GTATTTCATATGTAATTTTAAGTCACTATATGTAATAATTGATCTCAGTTGCATTAGAGCATCTCTCCTTGCTGTAAGACAAAGAAACACTACAAAAATCAAGTCAAATTGAGCATTTATCCATCCACAAAGACACAAAGAAGAAAAAGGCATTAAAACAGAGTTTTGAAGAAGGACAAGAAACATTAGAAAGTGGGTTTTTTTAAAGCGAAAAATCAAAATCTACTCCTATTTAAGCCCTCACATTTCATTTTCAAATTCATTATCTTCATTTGCCAAGTAAGGAGTAAAAAAAGTGAGAAAAAGAGGCAAGCTTGTGTGAGTTTTTGGTGAAAGAAGCTTGGCACTACACTTCTAGAGACCGGCACTACACTTTTGGAGAAGTAGAGCAGTGGCACTGCGGTTTTGGCAGAGTGGCACTGCACTTCTAGGTAAGGAAGGTCGGCACTATGCTTCTGGAGACTGGCACTGCACTTTGAGCTCGACGTTGCGCTTTTGGCAGAATTCCATAGTGCAAATTTACACGGGCGTTACACTTCCAGGGTGGTGCTGCGCTTCTGAGCGGTGGCGCTACGCTTTTGGCAGGAGAGCTTAAAAACCCTCAAACCCTCAAGGAAAATCCAAATTTCTCTCTCATTCCATCATTACAAGTAAGTGGCCATCCCTCACTTTAGTTTTGAGTTGCAAATCAAATCTATAAGCATCATTTTCCATGTTTAATATGAAACCCTAAAATCTCCCTAATGATGCCTAAACCCTAAATCCTCACTGTTCATCCTAGCACCTATCCCTACAGCTCTAAATTCCCCTATCCCTATTCCCCTATCACCTGATCCCTTTTTCCCTTTACCCCTATTCCATATCATTCCCATTCCCTTTGTCCCTCTTCCCCAAGAGCAAATTCTCAAGCAAACAAGCCCTCCCTCTCATTTCCTACTCCTCCATTCATTTCCTAGTCACAAGCTCATCTTCCATCCCCTCATTCCTAAAAACACTTTCACTCATTCCCTTCATACACCTCAACCTTGCAAACATGGACCAAGAAGACTGAGACTATGAGGAGGAGAACACAGGTAGTGACACTTCAGCAGATAGAGCCAGGCAACTGAGAAAACCACACAAGGGAGGTAGGATTATCAGAGAAGAGCCATCAAACCTTAGGGAATTGCAGGCCTCTGAGTTGGCTGTCACATGTTTCAGATACCTTGGCTGCTATGAATTCTGTGAACAGGTAGAGAGAGTTCAATACCACCCAGAGCTCACTAGACTTTTTGTAGCCCATCATCAAAACAACGGGGTGAATCTTGTTGGGGTAAGATTCACCATCTCACATTCCATCATTTCAGATGCCACCGGGATTCCTAATGTAGGGGACAAGTGGTTCAAGGGCCAGGACATGGATGAGCACTATTATTAGCCTTATATCAAACCCCGGTACAGAAATGAGGTGAAGAGACTATTTCCTTTCAGATTTATTGAGAACAAGTATGTCCCCATGATGGAAATCATCATAAAGTATTTCACTTGTGAGGGAAAATTCTCTAGGTTGTACACTTATCACATCAGGCTCCTCATGCATTTTACCAGGGTGAGGATGTTAAACCTCCCTTACTACTTGTTCAGGAGTATTGAGAAGATGGCTTATATTGTCCAAAGGAAGCCATACCCTCAGTAGATGAGCAGTCTTTATCATTACTCCCTAATCAAGGTCATTGTGCTTCATCATCTCAGTCTCCTTAACATCTCTTGGGAGACCTTTATTTCTCATGATATCTTCATGGGTCCTCAAATTCCTCCACTAGTGTCTCAAGAAGCAGGAGGACCTTCTAGCCAAGTGAAAACAAATGAGGAGGCCAAGGAGACAAGAACTACTGAGGTGCCTGTTTACATGACATATTAGAGGGGCACAAGGAGACTATTTGCAGCCGATAGGCAAGTGTTTTCTCCATGGGATGTGGAAGGGGCCTTGCCTTCTTCATCAGCCCATAGGCAAATGCTAGCTCCACAGGATGTGGAAGGGGCTTTGCCTTCTTCATCAACACAGCAGGTATAGGTGTAGCAGCTGCACAAAGGAAAGGAAAAGATGCTAGATGATGATGAGGAGGAAAGGGACTTTGACTTGACAGAGCATGATGAGCTGGAGCAGCATTACTCTCATCATGGCATGGAAATCATTGACTTAGAGGCCCAGGATAAAGAAACAATAAAGGACATCATCATACGGGAAAGGGAGGCTCAAGTACAAGCTCTAATGGACAATTTAGAGAGGGCCAAGTATGTCATAACATACTTGGAGCAAGAAAACAAGCAGTTGAGTGACAAACAAGTCCTCATGGAGCTGGAAATGCTCAAGGTAAAAAGACAAAGTGGCAAAGAGACACAAGTCACTTTGACTCCTATTGAGAAAGAGATTGAATATGATAGGGAGACTTGGCTTGAGAGAGTCAACCTGCACCTTGAGAAGCTACTACGGAAGGCCAATAGAGATAATCAGATTATCAGACACATGGCCTATCATTACAAGACCCACAACAAGATTTTCAACAGGAGGGCCAGGAAGATGAAAGCTAGGAGGCAGGCCTTGAAAGGAAAAAAGGAGGAGGATAGACTTAGAATGATGGCTGAAGCTTCCTTGGCTCATCAGAGCACATGATTGTGGTTCTTCTCACCAATTTTGGGAAAATTTGGTGTAAATTTTGTCATTTGGTAATTTTGGAATTTAATACACAGAAAAACTGCCTAGAAGCGCAGCGCCACTAGCGCTGCGCTTTTCCTAGGGGCACCCAATGAAGAAATGGTTTGCATTTTTGGATTCAAAGCGATGAGGACATCCACCCTAGCAAGTTTCAAAGTTTTTTGGGCAGAACTGGTCTACCAAAAGGTCAAAAAACACCCTAAAAATGACCTTTCTGCCACTTTTTGGACACACAGAAGCAGTCTTGGGAGAATCACGTTTTGAGGGTACAAATGATCTTAAAATGCAGAAATTCTAGGTGTTATAGAAAGTAGACTTGATGAAATTTCCAATGAGATATCATGGGCTCAATTTGGATGTCGTTAAGGCCTCCAAAAGGGACCTGAAAGTGTCAATGCGCTTCTGTCCAGTGGCGCTGTGCTTTTGGCAGTTTTTCTCGGGGTTGCTATTTTTCTAGTTTTGTGACTGTAATCATGGATTCTCTCTCATGGTGGATGTTTTACATTGTAAATGATTAATTGGCATGTAATTATGATAGACAGATAGTAATATAGGGTAGATTCATTGCTTTAAGAGTTAGTTTGAGCTCAAATGAATCAATTTTTCACTTTTAGAGGCAGGCTGTTGAGATGCCTATATTCCTGTTTCTTGTTTAGTATCAGTTAGATTAGCTCCTCATCTTGGGGGTTCGACCCCTGAGGATGGGAGGAGGTTGAATACATGTCTATATATTCTTCTTCTTTCTCTTGGTAGAGGGTTGGACTCAGTTGGATGCTCAAACCTTGATTATACACCTTTGTAAGGAGTTTGGCAGGAGATTAATAAGAATTGCAACTATTTTTATGGGATCCCTATGGTATGGAGTTTTAGTACAGTTTCTTCTTCTGTGATTAAATTTTTATATGTTTTATGTATTCCATTAATCATTTCATTGCTTCTAGTTGAATGTTTTCAAGTTTGATAGGTAGAATTCATTGCATCAGTGCTCTGCCTTGGGAAACCATTCACCATTTCATGTTTTCTGCAGTCTAGGAAGGATCCATGATTGTCACATGCCCTTCTTAGATTCTCACCAGTCTAAAACATCTCACCCCATCAAGCCCTAGATTGCTAAAGCCTATGCCTACCTTTCCCCATTGAACACTCTGCAATTCTGACTTAGTTTCCCAAACCTAAATTGCCTAGTTCCTCTTGATCCTGCAAAACCCTTCCAAAATCAAATCAAAACTTTCGTGCTACTATACCTAGCCTAATATCCTTCACCTGATCTAGTTGTCTCGACTGAGATCCTTACGGAGAGAGCCCTCTCCCAGCCTAGTAGGGTTAGCTACTTAGCTAAGCATGGTTTGTGGTTACCCTGGCATTGCCTTCCTTCAGCCTGAGGTTCAATCCAGGTGATAACACGGGGAAAGAACCTAATAATGAGGAATATTTATAGACTCCAGGTGAAACACTAATGATATGGGTAGAATACTACTTGTCTAACATCGACGAGATAATGGACTCAGGGGAGGTCAAGGATGACGAATAGTAGTATGTCAACTAATCGATGGTGATGGTCTTCCCTTCATGGGGAAAGCAAATCTTGCGAAAAACCGCAGACACGATGACTGACATGGCATAAGTGTAAATAAGACCCAAGAGAATGTTGTAATCTAGAGGGGCATCAATAACCTCAATGTCTACGTGGACAGTCTTGTCATCAAGAGTCACAGAACAATTGCGATACATGCCGAGGGGATGGGAGGAGTGACCGTCCCAAGCATGTAAAGTGATGGTGGATGGGGATAGTACAGGTGACTTGAGTTGCTTCCAAACAATAGCGGACATCACACAAATGGATGCACCTTCGACAATAATGCATCGGGAGATGATGGAATTGCATACTTGGACTAGTATTTGGAAAGCAACGGATGGAGGTAATGGAGGATGTTCTGACGTATCAACCAGAAAGATAATCAAACGATCGTCTGAAGGATCTACTGATCCAGTTTTAAACATGAATGGAAAAAATTACACATATAACCAAAAATAAAGAGATGAAATATAAATAACACTTCATTTCATTAATCTCAAATATTGAAATATGCTTACAAATAGAATGTAAATAAGACTAGCTTGGGTGATGGTAGCTTATCTCTGAGAAGAGATGTGGTGGCTACATGCCTCTGAACAAAGTTACAATGAGGCTCAAGGGCATTTTTATTATTCAAAAATAAGAGGAAAACCCTAAACAACCAAAACCCTAACTTGAGGAGATGTAACACCAAAGTTTATGGGCCTAGTTGGGTAGCCAACTTCTCGGGGTCGTAACTTGGTCATATTATCTCCATTTGACGCGTACGATACCTCGTTGGAAACACATCTCCGAGGACTACAGTTTTTGATACAATTTATATGAAATTGTTAATGTATTTTTGCCAAAAAAGACATCGTTTAGGGCCTTAAAATGGCTCTGGAATTTCAGGACCCAAAAAACTGCTAAAAATGGTAAGTTGTGCTACAACTAAGGAAACAGAAAGAATTGAAAAAGGAAGTGGTGGGGTCCACATGGAATAAGTGGGTGGCCACCAACATCCACGAGGACCATTCCTCCCCCCTTAGGAAGTAATGGTCTCCATTGCATTGATTTCCTCCATGAGATGATGAAACTTTTACTGAACTTGGTCCCTAGTGATCCATTTTCCTTGGTGTAGGAGTTGGTCGGCTTTGACAACTCAATAGAGCTGGATCTTCTGCTGGTGAGTGTTCCTGTCTACGTTTCCATGATCCGATCAGTTGTATCTTGTTCCATGCAATCTGTATTTAACTTTGTTTGTGTGAGTTGTTATACAATGTCAGATGTTTCTAGTAACGGTGGAAAGTATGGCTGAAGGTGATCCACATTGAACACTAGGTGCATTATCGGGTGCTCAAGTTTATGCTAAAAAATAAGAGTGTCAGAATCTTGTCAAACTTAACTTCAGATCGAAGAGCTCGTCATTATGAATCCAACTTTGGTGAACAAAACTCAAATCCAAGTTCATATGCAGAAGTTAGAGCAAGTCAAAGTTAGAGTTTGACTTGTCTACATGGCAGAATTTGATGACATGGCAAGTCCTTCAGCAAATGAGGAGGTGCCAAGTGGCAGCCTGCCATTGGACCTTGCATATCACAAATCGAAAGTCGCAGGAAGAAAGGCATTTCAAATCGGCCCCAGCAGGTTCAGGTTGCGATGCGATAAGGCCATTGCAAATCGTAATCGCAGATCAGCGAGGGGAGAACAGGTCAAAATCGGCCCTTGGTAGTTACCAGGTTGCGATGCGATAACCCGTATATCGCAAATCGCATGTCACAGGAAGAACAATTCTACTTAAGACTACCGCTGGTTCTCCACCAAACTACAAAATGTGATAAAGTACATGGACGCGAGGTGCTTATAAATTCCATTGAAAAATTCCGTCGAGTCTGCCGATATCGCAATCGCAATGTTCCGTCATGTTAGCAAGACCTTTAGCCCGCTGAACTTCACTTATTGCGATTTTTGATACGACCGATAGGTTATGGCTTGTGGCACATCGCAATATTCTCTTGATTAGCGGATTTTGGAGCGGAAATGAGGGTTTCTGCTGGTTTTGGAGCAATTTGTGGAACAAGTAGTGGGAGAACTAGGAGAAGTCATAACTTCTTCAGTTCTTATCCAAATGGGATGCAAAAAGAAGCTAGATAGCCATTTTTGAGTATTCTGAACTGATTGAGACAGGTTTCAGAGGCATATGAGCATTGCAAACACACTTTTACTATAATTTTGAGCATAATAGAGAGGCCCAAGCCATTGGAAGTTGGACCAAGGAGACGTAGCCTAGGAGGGGTGAACTCCTTTATCATGTGCTTGTTGTGTGTTGTATTTTGATGTTCTTTGTTTTTATTATGTTGTTGTTCAACATCTTTTTGATGTGAAATTGTTTATAACATTTACATAAGAAACTCTCATGGGAATCAATTAATTAAGCAAACATGGTGAATCCTTAAGCACTTCATAAGAAATTGTTAAGCATATTGGGTTTTATTCTGAATGGGGAATTAGTATAACATTACTAATATATCCCAATTCAGATCAAGTTGGTATCAAAGCACTTGTTTTTTATTTCTAGATTTTCTTTGTGAAAGAAGGATTTAGTTGTTTGCAAGTTTATGTCATGCTTACAAGGTTAAAACTCAAAAGAGGAGAAGGGAAGCTGGTTGGAAGCACTGAAGTTGGGTCAAGTGGAAGAGGAGCAAGGTTTCCAAAGTCTTCTACACCAATACATCCTCAAGTTGTAGAAGTTGCAATTGAGTTTTTAGAGACCATGTCTCATGAGGGAGAACCTACAAACATGATCGAAGATGAGAAGACCTTCAGAAAGGTTTTCTTTGATATGAAAGAGATGGTGAAGGTCCTTTATGAAGAGAGGAATAGCAGATTGCAAAGAGAAAGTTCCAAACCTCCCAAAGGAGAAGGTTCTTTAGGAGGAGGTAATGGAAAAAGAGGTAATGGGAATGGAGACAAGCCTCCACCCTCCTCACCGTCTTCTTCATCTTCTACTTCACAAGCATATTCAAACTCTTCGACCAATACAACCCTTACTCATACTCATCATCATTTTGCAAAAGGAACTGGTAAATCACCTTTTCTAAAGCTTGATGTTAAATTCATGTTTCCTATGTACAATGGATAATTTAATGCAGAAACGCTGGATAACTGGATTCGTTAGTTGGAGGTGTATTGTAGTATTCAGAACCTTCAAGAGGATGATATCAAAATTCAATTGGCTTCATTGAGAATGGAGGGTGCAACACTCATTTGGTGGGAAGCAAGGACTCAAGAAGAGATCAAAAAACATGGTAAGATGTCTATTACTTGGTCTGATTTCATTGCTGCTATAAAAATACAATTCCACCCTTTAACTCATATGCAAAAATCTATCATGAATTGGCAAAATTTTAGACAGTTAAAAGGTCAAAATGTGCAAGAGTATACTCAAGATATTGTGCTGAAATATATAGGAGGTTTGCATAGCTATCTTCGACACACCATTCTTATGTTTAGTCCCACGAATCTTGATGAGGTCTCTGTTCAATCTACACACCTCGAAGCAAGAGGGAAAAATGTACAAGAAGAAGGTAAGAAGAAGCCATTCTAGAGTAGTGAAAAAGGGAAGAAATTTGACGGAAAGTAGAAGAAAAATGATTCTATTAAGAAATAAGGGGAGAAACCCATTTGCAAGAACTGTTCCAAAGAGGGTCATGATGAAGCACATTGTTGGAAGCTTCATCCTGAATTAAGACCGAAGAAATTTAACAACAAAGGTAAACAGAAAACCAACGCTGTTGTACAACAAGACTTGGGTTTCGACTCAGGTAATGAATAAAAAATTGTAGCCACAGTCACTAAGGGAAAATCCGTGGCAAAAACAAGCAAAGAGGAAGTCGTGGCAAGCACTAGCACAACACATAACTCCAACAACATTTCAAATGAGGAAAACGGAATAGAGTTGTTCCATATCCGAGTTATTTCCAAACATACAAAAATCGATATGTTGTTTGACAATGGATCTCAGGGAAATTTAATCTTTGCAGATTTGGTCAAGAACTTAAATCTAGAAACCGTGCATCATCATAAACCGTATCCATTGGGATGGATAACAAGGGATGCCAATTTGCAGGTCACACAAAAATGCATATTCAGGTTTGCAATCACTGCCAATTTTGTTGATGAAGTCAAATTAGACGTTGTGCCACTGGATATTTTTGGAATTGTGTTGGGAATCCCGTATTGATATGACAGGAAAGTTGTTTTCCATAGATTTCGGAAAAAATACCATTTGTTCAAAGATGGTGTGGAGTACATTGTAAGATCCCATTGTAGAAAGCTTAATTTGTCGTTGGCAAGTGTAGGGCAAATGAAGTGAATGGTCAATTCCAACAAGAGTCTCGTGCTCCTTATGATCAAGCAGAAGAATGACACGAAGTAGGAATCCTTTGTAGGTTGTGATGTAAAGTTGAAAGTTGAAATAGTTAATGTGATCAATAAATATAGAGACATGTTCCAAGAACTAAAAGGATTTCCACCGAAAAGGGAAATTTAACATGAAATACAGCTACAACAAGACTGTCCACTCTCGAATATTGGTATGTATCGAATGTCAATTCTTGAAAGTTTAGAAATTAAAAAACAAGTCCAGGAATTGTTAGATAAAGGAGTAATTCGTCCCTCTACTTCGCCATGTGGTTCACCAATTGTTTTGGTACCCAAGAAAGATGGAACCTAGCACATGTGTGTAGATTATCGAGCTTTGAATAAAATTACTGTAAAGAATCAATACCCACTGCCCAGAATAGATGATTTGCTGGATCAGTTGAAGAATGAAAAATATTTAACTAAATTAGACTTGAGAAGTGGATATCATCAAGTTAGAATAACTGAGGGGTATATTTGGAAGACTACTTTTAAAACCAAACAGGGATTGTTTGAGTAGTTGGTTATGCCTTTCGGTCTTTGCAATACTCCAGCTACATTCATGAGGGTTATGAATTATTTTTTAAGATCCTTTCTTGATGAGTTTGTAATTGTCTATTTGGATGATATTTTGATATTTATAAAATCACGAGAAGAGCATGTCAAGCATGTGAGGAAAGTGTTGGATGTCTTGAGAAAATAACAACTATTTATGAAGATGTCTAAATATGAATTCGGGAAAAATTCCTTAGTGTATTTGGGCCACATAGTTGGAGGAGGTGAGCTGAAGATTGACCCCTCTAAAGTTTTGGTCATTGTGAATTGGCCAATACCCAAATCAATTACAGAAGTAAGGATTTTCTGGGAGCAACGCATTACTGGAGGAAGTTCATTGCCAATTTCTCTTGCATAGCAACTCCACTACATGCTTTGACCAACGTGAAGGTTGTCTTCTAGTGGGAAGGAAAACAACAAAAAGAATTTGATGCTTTAAAACAAAAGATTAGTTCAGCCTCATTTTTAGCATTGTCAGACTTGAAACAACCCTTTCAAATACAAACAGATGCAAGTGACTACGCCATGGGTGTATTTATTTTACAGAATGGTGAGCACATTTCATTTCATTCTAAAATTTTTAATGGTGTTGTTATTAATTATCCTACGTATGATAAAGATATTTATGCATTGGTGCAAAGTTTGAAGAAATGGAAGCATTACTTGATGGGAAAAGAATCCATTATTCACACTGATCATCAACCTTTTCAATATCTGCAATCTTAAACAAAATTGCAGCAATCAAGGAACTTTTGTTGGACGGGATTTTTACAGTAGATCTACTTGGTAATTAGGTACAATAAAGGTATTTATAATAGATTGTTGATATGCTTTCCAAATTGATTGTTAATGCAGCCATTTTACTCAAGAATCATTATGTTTTCCCTAAAAGTTATGTTGATCAATATGCACATGACGCTAACTTTCAAGAGGTATATTTAAACTTGAGTCAAGGCCAACAAGTTGAGGAATTAGACTACCATGTTCATGATAATTTGTTGTATCATTTGGGAAAACTTTGTGTTCCATAGGGAGAGAGAGTAAGTGTCACAAAGGAAGCACACACTTCTCTTTTTGTTGGAAATTTCGGTGTAAGTAAAACAGTGGCAAATCTTCCGAGGTATTTTTACTGGCCTTGTATGCTTGAAAGTGTGTCATGTTTTATCAGAGGTTGTTCATTGTGTGCAGTCAATAAGCCTAGTAATAGGAAACTAGGATTGTATAAACCACTTCTAGTGCCTTCACATCCATGGGAGAGTGTTTCTATGGATTTTGTATGAGGTCTTCTTTTATCAAGAAAATGACATGATTATTTGTACATAGTTGTGGATAGTTTTAGAAAGATGTGCATATTAATGCCTTGTAAAAAGCAAATTACAACTAAAAAAACAACTCAACTTTTCTTTCAAAATGTATGGGTTCATTTTGGATTACCTACTTCTATTGTAAGAGATCATGATTCATGATTTGTTGGGAATTTTTGGTCAAGTTTATGGAACTTGATGGACACAAAGTCGAAGAAAAGTACAACCTTCCATCCACAAACAGATGGTCAAACTGAAGTGGTTAACATGACAATTATTCATTTTCTAATAGGATATTGCAGCAAACATCCTAAGTTGTGGGATGAGAAATTACATTATATTCAACATGCTTACAACTGATCAAAACAAACGTCTACTCTAACTTCGCCTTTTGAGGCATGTCTTGGTTATTTTCCTAAATAACCTTTGGGTTTCATCTTTGAGAAAGATGTAGTTGTAGATGGACATAATGACATAGACAGAGCAAAGAAATTCATTGAGAAAATTTAGTTGATTCACCAAACAGTTCAAGAACAACTAGAAAAGAGTCAAGGTAAGTATAAGGCAAGGAATGATAAGCATCGTGTGGATCATCAGTTTCAAGTAGGTGATGAAGTTTGGCTCTACATTAGCAAGGAAAGGCTTCAAGGTCAAGGTAAAAAGCCGTAACCAATTCGTTATGGTCCATTTAAAATTTTAGAAAAGATTGGTAATAATTCTTTCAAGCTTGATTTACCTTCATATATGCAAATTTATTTCGTTGTTAATGTTGAAAATTTGAGATTGTATGAGCCTCCTTTGGTTGAATATCAAGGAGAAGTGTACAGATTCCATCAATTGAAGATTTTTCTCTGGAATTCCTTGACGTGCTTTAGCAAGACACTATACTTGACAAAAGAACAAGGGCAACAAAAAGGGGAAATATTGATTATCTTCGAATGGGTATCAAAGGTACAAATCCAAAAAATGCAAAATGGATTAAAGAGGGGAAGGTGATGGAGTAGTACTCTCATCTGTTCAAAAGTGATCCTTTTGGGATCCAAAAGGCTTCCAGTGGGGAGGAGTGATCAAGTGCTCAAGTTTATGCTAAAAAATAAAAGCGTCAGAATCTTGTCAAACTCATCTTTAGGTTGAAGAGATCGTCATTATGAATCGAACAGTGTGAACGACACTCAAATCCTAGTTCGTATGCAGAAGTTAAAGCAAGTCAAAGTTCAAGTTTGACTTGTCTACATGGCAGAATTGGATGATGTGGCAAGTCATTCAGCGAATGAGGAGGTGCCAAGTGGCAGCCCACCATTGGCACTCGCATATTGCAAATCATAAATCACAGGTGGAGAGGCATGCAAATCGGCCCCGACAGGTTCAGGGTTGCGATGCAATAAGGCCATTGGAAATCGCAATCGCAAATCGGAGAGGGGAGAACAGGTCAGAATCGGCCCCCGACAGTTACCAAGCTGCAATGCGATAACTCGCAGATCGTAAATCACATGTCACAGGAAAAACAAGTCCGCTTAGGACTGCCCCTCATTGCCTGCCGAACTGCAAAATGCGACAAAGTACCCAGACACGAGGTGTTTATAAATTCCGGTGAAAACTTCTCTCAGGTCCACCGATATTGCAATTGTAGTGTTCCGCCGTGTTAACAAGACCTTTAGCCTGCTGAACTTCCCGATTGCAATTTTCGATATGACCGACAACTTATGGCCTATGACGAGGAAAAATATTCACTCGATTAGTGGATTTTGGAGCGGAAATGAGTGTTTTTTACAATTTTGGAGCAATTTGTGGAACAAATAGTGGGAGAACTAGGAGAAGTCATAACTTCTTTAGTTCTTATCCAACTGGGATGCAAAAAGAGGCTAGATAGTCATTTTTGAGTATTTTGAATTGATTGAGATAGGTTTCAGAGGCATCTGAGCATTATAAACACACTTTTGTTGTAATTGTGAGCATAATAAAGAGGCCCAAGCCATTGGAAGCTTGACCAAGGAGACATAGCCTAGGAGGGGTGAAATCCTTTATCATGTGCTTGTTATGTGTTGTCTTTTGATGTCCTTTGTTGTTATTTTGTTGTTGTTCAGCATTTGTTTTAAGTGAAATTGTTCATAACATTTACATAATAAACTCTCATGGAAATCAATTAATTAAGAAAACATGGTGAATCCTTAAGCACTTGATAAGCAAATGTTAAGCATCTTTGGTTTTATTCTAAATGGAGAATTAGTACAACATTACTAATATGTCCCAATTCAGATTAGTGTAGGCCAAGAAATGGGGGAATTCTAAGCTTAGAACCATTATCTCCTAGAGCCTTAGTGATGGTGTATGGCCCATATCGAAGTGGGTGAATCTTCTAGTGGGGCCCAGTGAAGCGCTCCTTCTGCAAATGTAGCCAAACTTTGTCACCCACCTGGAACTTTTGTGGCACTGATGTTGATCATGCTTCTACTTGTACTTAGCATTGGATTTATCCAATATGTCATGGACCTGTTGCGAATGTGTTGAATGTGATCAATGAAGCTATTTGTCTTGTCGGCTTCAGACTAGACATCAGTCGAATCTGCCTGGGTTGCTGCAAATGGTATGGCCACATCAATGGGACATAATGGCTAGAATATCAAGCCCACCTGAAAATGGTTATGGTTAGTCGAGCTGTGGAGAGCTCAATTATAGCTGTGCTAGACATAGGGGAGGCTCTCATCCCATGGGTGTGGATTATTTGAATTGTACATGCATAGAATGTGTATGATCATCCTGTTGATGACCTTTGTTAGCCATCAGTTTGGAGATGGAAAGATGTGGACTTAGTGAACTTGGTGTCCAACATTGACCAGAGATTGGACCAAAGTGTATTGAGGAACCCGTTGTCTCGATTTGAGACGATAGACTATGGGATCCCAAAGTGTACCCACACTCATTCAAAGAAGAGTTTAGCAGTGGCTTCTGCTATGATATTCTTCTTGCAGGCCGCCATAATGGCCATCTTTGAGAATTTGTTGATGACCACAAAAACACAGTCGTTGCCATGCTTAGTAGAAGGAAGGCCCGACATGTAATCCATGGAGATGGATTCCCAAGGTCGACTAGGGGTAGGTAGAGGAGTATAGAGGCCTTGCTTCTTGATTTGTCAGTTTGGAAATGGTGCCTGCAGTGCAAGATCTGATGCACTTCCCGACATCCTGTCAAATATTCAACCAATAGAAATACTTATACAGTATTGCCACCATTTTCTCGACCCCGAAATGCCCAACGGCCTAACTATAGTGCGCTTCCCAAATCATCTTGGCATGCTCACTTGAAGGAACACAAAGGTGTCCCAGGTGGCATAACAGAGAATCTTGGAGGTGAAAACCTGGAACTTGTTGACCATCCAAGAGTGTATGGTATGTGTGGCCAAATTCGGTGTCCATTTTGTAGAGAAGTGGCCAATTATAAGTCTCGTACCCACAAGAGTTGAGAATGATGGCTAACGTTGTGATCGGTGGTCGGCTGAGGCAATCTGCAACATTGTTGGTGTTTCCCTTTTTGTACTTGATATTCAAATGGAACTGTTGCATGTATGTTGAGCACTTCTGATGGTGATCATTCTGCAACTTCCCTTGCATCTGTATGAATTGCAGGGGTCGTTGGTCTGTGTGGATGACCGTTTCCATTCCCAAAATTTAATGCTTCCATTGTCGGCAGGCCTACACAATGGAATGCATCTCTTTGTCATAAGTGGGATACTTATAGATTGTGTCTGAAAGTTTCTCACTGTGATATGCCACTGGATGCCCCTGTTGAGTGAGGACTACCCTAATAGCATAGTTAGAGGCATCTATCTCGATCTCAAATGGTCGTTGTAAGTCTAGTAGTGTGAGAACTGGTGAAGAGCAGAGGTGATGTTTCAACTCTATGAATGTCTTCTGTTAAGATTCATACCAAAATAATTTTTCTTTTGCTCCTCCCTTGGTGACTTGACTCAAGGGCCAAGTGATATGAGAGAACCCCAACACGAACCTGTAGTAGAAATTGGTAAGACCCATAAATCTATGGAGCTTCGTCAAAGTGGTTTGGGTTGGCCAATCCCGAATGACTTGGATCTTGGCTAGATCCACATGCACCCCCCATTCATCAATAATGTATCCCAGATAATGAACCTGTGTCATGTGAAAAGTACATTTCTCAAAATTGGCACATAGCTTGTGTTTCCACAGATTTTGGAGAACCTGTCGGATGTGACGGAGGTGTTCTTCCAAACTCTAGTTGAAGATCAGGATGTCATCCAAGTATAACACTACAAATGAGTTGGTGAATGGCCGCAAGATGTCATCCATGAGCCTCATGAAGGTTGCAGGAGCATTCGTCAACTCGAAAGTCATAACCAACCATTTGAAAAGACCCTCCTTGGCTTTGAAGGCAATATTCCACACATCGAAGGGTTTGATTGGTACCTGGTGATATCCGAACTTCAAGTCGATCTTGCTAAAATACTTTTCCCCATTGAGTTGGTCCAGAAGGTCATCAATCCTTGGGATCGGGTACCTATTCTAGACAGTGATCTTGTTTAATGCCCGATAGTCAATACATAGTCTCCAAGTCCCATCCTTCTTTTGTACCAACATGATTGGGCTCCCAAAATTCGATGAAATCGGTAGGATGTGACCTTTTTGCAACAGCTCCGGAATCTGCCTCTTGATTTCATTGTTCTCCATAATGGAGCGCTGATAGATTGGTCCATTGGGAAACAACGCACCTGGGGTTAGATCAATGGAGTGCTTGACCTGACAGTGCAAAGGCACCCTTGCAGGGGAGGTGAAGATGTCCTCATACTCCTCCATGACCTTATCCATCTGTTTTTGTCATGCAGAAGGGCCTTGTCTGAAGGTTGTGACCACCGTCTTCTTCTTTCCTTGAGGGTGTATCATCAAGAAAACAAACTTCCCCATTTTGGAAGTGAGATTACTACATTATTTTGCAGTAACCAGAGAGATTGTGGTAGGCAGTGCTACCTCCGGTATCCTGTACAACTTATTTCCCAAGGTAACAATAACAATGCGAGG
Source organism: Pinus tabuliformis (assembly GCA_031772625.1). NCBI lineage: Eukaryota > Viridiplantae > Streptophyta > Pinopsida > Pinales > Pinaceae > Pinus > Pinus tabuliformis. Next base: position 1,483,464,275 of record CM062818.1, read on the forward strand.
CCTTGATTCATACACAACATGTGCTTCCACAATTATGGTTGGCCTAATAAAACATCACAAACATCAAGGGGAGCAACGTCACGTAATACCTCATCCGTGAAGGGTTTGATTTTGTATGGAAGGCGACACTATTGGCTCACACTAAGATCCCATCCTTGGTGAAGCCACCTGATGCTGTATGCTTGTGGGTGTGTAGTGGTCGATAAGCCCAACTGCTTCACTACCTCTACTGCAATGAGGTTCTTTGGCTCTAGCAATCCACAAGGAATTGTAGCTGGGAAGCATTTTACCCACATTTGGGAGTGGAAGAGACACTCCTCCTCCTTTGGATATTCGGGTTCCTCCTTTTAGATCATTATGGTGGAAATGGTGGCGTTGGTCTCCACATCAATAATTAGCATCCTTTTGTCATTCCCCTTGTCGGGTTCTGACTCAGAGTCGGAACATGCATCTGATTCCGAAGCCTTTTGCTTGGCCACGAGTGACTGTTTGTCTCGACACTCACTTGTGTTGTGAGTGAAGCTATTATGGAACTCACAACACTTTCCCATGTCCTTCTTTAGCTTCACAGTGTTTTCCTTTGCTTGTGGCTTTGTTGGGTTTTCTCGGGCTGTCCCATCTTAGCTTTGTTGTTTGTTCTGCGCTTTGAGAGAACCTTTCCCTTGCTTCAGATTCATAGAACCAAAGCCTCGCTTCTTCTGTTTAAACTTCTTCTTGATCTTGACAGCGTATCGGTACATCGTGTCGAGTGAGGAGATGTCCAGGAACTCCATCTCGTCCTGGATGTATCTTTGTAGGCAGCTGCAGTACTTTATTACCAAATGTTTCTCAAAATCCTTGATGCCCAACTTCATGCGAAGGGTATGAAAAACATTGGTAAGTTCTAGAACATCTTGGTCCCTTCCCTGCCACAGCATGGTCCACTTTATGTATTTGTCCTCATAGCTCCCGATGGGGTAGTACTGCTCCTTGATGGCGTCTCGGAACGAAGTCCAAGTGGGAGCGGCTGAAAGCAATGAGGTTGTACTTTCATCCTTCTACTCACAGTAGGTTTCCCACTAGTCCTTGACGTGGGGGGCAGTTTTGAGAAGAGAAAAAGTAATCTTTTCCCGGCTTGAAAATCATGAACATAAAAATATCCTTCTTGCAGATTTAACTAGTTATCTACGACATCTGTGTAGTGTTTTTCTAATCAACCTTATTTGACTCAAACTACAATGCTAATTGTTAACCTAGGGTAGGTCTTGTTGTTTCAATGGAGTTCGCACTGTCTGTGCTGATACACTCAAGCCAAGAATAAGAAAATGTAGAAAATTGTGAAAGATGTTGTTGATCTAAATTGCTGAATCAAACCAAGTGTGTAGATATAAAAACACTCTACAAAATTAAATCACAACTCGCATCTATCAAAATAAAGGCGTGCCACACAGGAACTAACATCTATTCCAGCTGGTTACTATCATTCTCTTAATTAACTCAATGTAACAGTATAATATAAATGAAACAACAACGAATGTAATCGACGATTTATACAACAACAATGAAAAACCATAAATCAATTAACTAAACTAGAATGTACACTACCTATATCACTGTAATCCTTGCCAAAGAGGAGGGCCCTTCCTCCTCAGTAGGGCACAGGAAGAACGCAAAAGTGATTAACGAATCAGTTGAAGGACAATAACAACATCATCGTGCTACTTGATATTAAAATAAACTCAAAAAAATACAGAAGCAACGTAACAATACTCTTCTATATGCCGTATATTATACATGAAAAATCGAGTCTTTTATAGTTATTACAACCTGGAATTAGAAACAGATCAATCATGAGAATCTCACGATTCTCATGCTGATCTAAAATAAGAGAAGTTACAACATATTGCTAAATACAAATATACATCAGTTATGATTGCAACTGCTTGAGTGTTGTTGCTTCAAAGATAGACAATCCCTGCTGTTGACAGCTATTATGTGGAATAGTACCCACATTTCCCAGATTCGGCTCAACAACATCGAGTGAATGGTGGTTTGGGATGACGCGACACAGCTGGCGATGGCCCTGTTGGTGTGACGGTGGATCAACGTGAGGTGTATCAACATCATGTAACAACATCCAATGTGTAACAACAACCTGTAACAACATCCAATGTGTAACAACAACCTGTAACAACATCTAATGTGTAGCAGCAACCTGTAACAACACTTTAGGGTGTAACAACGAATTGTTCTACCATTTCTTGCAGTTAATCCTTACTGTGTGTTTGCTTCATAGCTTCGTTCCCCAGTGTCAGCACAATCTGAGCATATTTTGGCACTCGTGTAACAACAGCCACAAAGTTCTTGTACTCAAAGGGGTTCCATTCTTGTAATTCTATGCAACAGGCCTCAATGTGCTTGAGACATCCGACTAGCACTTGGCTCCTCATGGTTGCAAACAGGTTGAGGCAGATCCTCACAATTCTTCTTCTATAAATGACCGATTGATCTCCGATTTCCGGAGTTCTTAGGAATAGTCTAAACTCTCGCCAGAGTTCATGAGCCATTTGTGGTTCAACCCTAACCCACATTGTTTTTCTTTCCTCGTTCGTCTCTGTTGTTTTCTTGGCTAGGTGCCGCTCAATCTGATTCCTCATGAATGAAAGGAAGGCCCGCAACTGCAAGTCCCCCATGTGGGAGAGGGCACGTGCCACCATCTTCGTGCTCATGTATTCACACATAATATTGTGCAAGAATAGCTCGCACAACAAACTCTAATCATTAAAATCATAGGAGCGAAAAATTTCCAAAAAGGTGGAGGTTGTAGAACCCGAATAGGACATGTTTTCATAAACTGCCCTTAATTGAAATAAGTAGTAATGTTCCCACAGGAACATAGGATATGGCGGGGACGACTGCCTACATGTTAGCACATTTAGAGTGAGGTCACAGAGTTTGGTCTTATCAAACGTCAGGTCTGAGACCTGCCGATGTAGCTTATACAGTTGTTCATCCTTCTCCTTTACAACTTTTTTGTGCCTCCGTGCCTCCTCTTTCCTTTCCCATTCTTCTTTTAGCCATTTTTCTCTCAAGGAATCCATCATTCTTTTATGCGTTTTGGGTGGAATAACTCCCTCCTGTAGAGAAAGTGCTAGCTGCTTCCACATTTTGTAGCTCTGGCAACAACAAAAATCTCTCAAAATGCCATGCTTCCTCAGGACACAACGTTCCTTCGCATGAACTATCAATTGAGGGTGTAGTAGCCTCCTGAGGGAAAAACTATCCCACCTCAGCTACCGATTCTTGTGTAACAATAGCTTTGTCGGTGGGTCTTATCACGGTTTCTTTATCTTCCTGGTTAGCTTCCATTTTCACTGTTGGTTCTTCTGTAGTAGCAATGTTATCCACAGACTTTTGTGCATCGTTTTTCTCTGGATCAGTTTCGGTTGTTTTAGTTGGTTCTTGTGTAGCAGCAATGTTGGTTGTAGGCTCATGGATATTATATTTCTCTTCCTCCTCTTGGCTAACTTTCTCCTCCACTGTTGGTTCTGATGAAACAATAGTGTTAACCAAGGGCTCCTATGTATCCATTAACCGATCATTTTCTGTAGATTGCACTGCCTCGGTTGCTGGTTCTTGTGTAACAGTAATGTCCTCGGCAGGTTCTTGTGTAACAGCTTCCCAGATTTCAGTTTGAGTCCCCCTCGAGATAATGTCCGCTGCACATAATTTGAATCCCGTTGCCGCCAACTTCTTAGCATAGGCTACGCACAGAGTGCCCGAGATTTCTCCCTTTCTGGCTCTATCTACGGCCTCTACCAAAGTGTTTAGCCCTAAGGCTCTTGGCTCTTCCTTTCCTTCTGCTAGTTGTTCCCACAATTCCATAATTTATTTCTCTAGAATTTCAATTTTTGATAGCAGAGGTTGGGTTTCACTCTTACCAGGTGAAGGAGGTTTCTCTGGATGAGCTTGCTCCTCATCCTTTTGCTTTGCTACTGCTTTGTTCTTTCTTGATGTGGACGGGGGCTCTGGGTGCCTGCTAACCCTTATCCTCTGCTTCGGCCTCCTGTCACCAATTGGTTTATCAACTGACCTCTTGCTGACCCTTACTGTTGAGGACTAGGGTTGCTCCTTTGCCAACTCTAGAGCTTCCTCAGATGCCTCTGTTTTCCTTCTGCGGGTGGTCTTGGGCCTTTTACACATGAATTCTTTCCAATTGTTGCCCTGTCGGCTCAAAGCGTCCAACACAATGAGTTTAATAAGGCTGTGGTTGCTAACACATGTTTTTGGATGTGCAACTATTTTCACAGCTGTGACCATGTGCCTAATGTTTCCCAATAAGAAATAAGGAAGGTTGATCAGCTGCTGACGATGGAGGTGGTTCAACAATGGAAAATGATAATTAAACACAATCTTTTCCCTTCACTTGCAAGTAATGTACTTGATGAGTTAGAGGGAAACATCCACCCATGGCTGGGGGAGTGACAGTATATCAATTCCCCTACCTTTCTTTACCAGCGACTCTCTTTCTTGGAGAAAATCCCCTTTCAGTGAGGGGTCATTGACCTTCCTAGTAAACCATCTCTTCCCAATTGCTGGCAATCCTGTTACTCTGGCAATAACTTCTTCCGTGACCTCCAACTTCAACCCTCTGACTTCTGTCTGGTTTCCCTATAGATTCTTTGCAAATTCCATGGTAATGCTACTATCTGATCCTTCCAACCTCCAGAAGAATTCAAACCATCCTGGCGTGCTTCAAGGCAATCTTCCAAGGCTTCTATGAACCCTGGTTCATGTCGTATTGCTACTCCTCCCATTTCTTATGCAATTCGGTGCTTTTCCACCTACTTATTCTTCCCTTTAAGTGCTCTGGGGTAGTCAACACACTCTAGCTGTTTCAGCCTATACTGCTATCTTCCTCCTCTTTGATCACTCTGAATGGGGATTCAATGCTTTTAGCAGGGGTAAATGGTAGGGTGGCAAGGTGGCACAAGTGAAGTTTCGGATTGGGATTTGGCACGCATGGTTCATACTGCACAATGAATTTTATCTTAATGGTGAATCATGGAGAGGTCTCGTCGATGGTACATTTACCCTTTTTGGTATAATTCATCATTAAATAACGATAACTATCGAGTCATCAGCCTTAATTGCTGGATTTTTCTAATAATCGCAAGTCATAAGACGATCATGTCACCATATAATTCGTTCCCCCCCGGCTTAATTATGATAGTCGTCCTCAGCCATCAATAGTCATGTTAAGTTGCCATAATTAAAAAATAAAATGAATTCAATATTACCTTTTTGATGACATACCTGGGTGACGTGGGGCAAAGTAATGAGTGGCACGACGTACGAATCGTGCTTGGACAATGAGACGCGCAAAATTAATTCTGGTGACGAGGATCATGGTGATGTGCAACTATTTATTACAATAAAATATCTCATTTATTCCTAAAAATTCGTCGGCTGTTACAGGTGTAACAGCCAAGATGACTGATATATATTATTTTAATTTTTACAAAAAAGATAAAGAAGAGAAAATAATAACAACACTTATTGTAATATATGCTTTGAAATAAAAAATGTTGTTATAGAGTGTGTAACAGCCACCACCAGGTGGTTTTCAGCTGTTACACTTATTAGAAAAATTACTTTTTTTGCAGCATAGGGGGGCTTTCCCCTGTTCCTGTAATCTGTAAATCTGAATTTGTGACAATGTTGACAAATGAATCCCTCGAGGTAGGTTTGTGATATAATCGAAGACGATGCCCATTTGCAAGTAATGGTGTCCTCGCACTATCAATGGTTACCAAATTTATAGTCCCATTGTCAAAGACTACATCTACCTCATAAGGACCTAGCCATCGGGTGTAGAGATTGCCCTTGAAGTCTGTAAGCCTTGAGTCATATAAGAGAGCCCAATCTCCTTTCTGGAACTTTTTCTTCTTTATAAATCTGTCATGCCACGTAGCTCTCCATTGCTGGATAATCTTTGTTTGATGGATAGTAGCCAACCGTTTCTCCTCCAATTCATTGCGCTGGTTCAATCTCTGCCTTTGTGCTGTAGCCAAATCCAAATTGACCTGAAATGTTGTCCTTAGTGTCTTGATTTCAAATTCAATGGGGAACAAAGGGTTCTTGCCATATAAAAGTTCCTATGGTGAGAATCCAGTGGTATTCTTCCATGTAGTCCTGTATTCCCATAACACTTCTGGAAGTTTGTCAGCCCAATTTCTTTGATGGTTAGCCACAGTCTTAGTAAGGATCCCCTTAATGACTTTGTTGGTGCTTTCTACTCGGCCATTTGCTTGTGGATGACAAGGTGTTGTGATTCTATGATGGATATTATATTTCTCAACCAACTCCTGGATCTTATGAGATGTGAACTGGGGCCCTCTATCTGTGATTATCTCCCTTGGTATGCCAAACCGAACAAAAACGTCTTCAAATAGAAAGGCTGAGACAACTTGCTCCATGGCTTTGGTCAGTTCCTTTGCCTCAACCCATTTTGCGACATAGTCAGTACAGACCAAAATGTAGGATCTGTGTCTAGATGAAGGATTGATTGGTCCCACAAAATATAGAGCCCACTTCTCAAAAATTTCTAAGACGATCTGGATCTGTAATGTCATCTCATCTGATTACATTGGTTGGCCCATCCTTTGACAACTATCACATCCCTTCACAAATTTCTTGGCATCCTAAAATATTGTTGGCCAGTAGTACCTTGTTGAAAGGACTTTGTATCCTGTTCGTTTTTTTGCGAAGTGTCCTCCACAGTGTTCCTCATGACAGGCTTTAAGGATATCAAAGACTTCATCTTCTCTAACACAGCGCCTGATCTGGAAATTTGGTCTAGTGTGGTAGAGGTTCCCATCTAACTAGGTATATGTAGCACTTTGTTGTATGATTTTTCTTTTCTCCTTGGAGGACAAATACTGTGGAAACTTCCATGCAACAAGATAATTGGCTATATCTGCATACCAAGGTGAGTAAGCAGAAATAGCAAAAAGATATTCATCAGAGAAAGAATATTCGGTGGGAGTGCAACTGTCATCAATAGTTAGCCTAGAAATAAAGTCAGCTACTACATTATCTTTTCTAGGCTTGTCTACAACAGTGATATCAAATTCTCGTAACAGCAATAACCAGTGTGTGATCCTACCATTTGTAATTGGCTTATTCATTAAAAAATGAATGGCAGAATGGTCAGTGTGTAAAAATACTTGATACTCGGTGATGTAATGCCAGAATTTATTGATGGCATGCACGACTTCTAAGAACTCCTTCTCGGTCACTATGTAATTGAGCTCAGTTGGAGTTAGATTTTTACTTATGTAGCAAATAACATAAGGTTTTTTATCCTCCAATTGGCCCAAAACAACACCTACAACAATATCTGATGCATCCATAGCTATGTGAAATGACAGTTCCCAATTAGGTCCTCGCAAGACTGAGGTTGCTGATACACATCATCTTAGCTTTAAGAAGGCTTGCTCACACTTCCCTGTCCACAAGAAATCAACATCCTTCATGAGCAAGGAAAATAATGGCGATGCAATTTTTGAAATTTTTTCTATATATATTCTTTAATACCCTGCATGCCCCAAGAAACTACGTACCTCTTTTTGTGTTTTGGGGGTTGGAATTTTTAGAATTATCCCTATTTTTGCAGGGTCTACCTTGATTCCGTCAGTAGAAATTTAATGTCCAAGAACAATCCCTTCGGTCATCATCATGTGACATTTCTCAATTCTCAAGGAAACATTAGTCTATACACACCGTTCTAGCACTTTTTCCAAATTGACTAATGTTGTTTCAAAAGCATCTCCATAAGGAGTGAAATCATCCATGAAGATTTCTAGGCAGTCATTGAGCAAGTCAGAGAATATTCCTAGTATTTCCCTTTGAAAGGTTGTTGACACATTACAAAGCCCAAAAGGAAGTACTTTGTATTCGTAGGTTCCCCAAGGACAAGTAAAGGTCATTTTATCCTAGTCTTCCGGGGTAATCTGTATTTGATTATAGCCACTATATCCATCCAAAAATGAAAAGAACTTCTTTTCGTAGAGAGTATCAAGGACCTGACCTATAAATAGTAAGGGAAAGTGGTCCTTTTGAGTGGGCTTGTTGAGTTCTCTATAATTAACATAGACTCTCCACTTGACATTCTTTTTAGGAACGATGACAAGCGGTGACACCCACTGACTGTCAAATATTGGATAAATAAAATTAGCACTCAGGAGCTTTTGTAGTTCTTCTTTCACCACTTCCTTAAGTGCAGGGTACATGCGACATTGTGGTTGTCTGACTGGTTTGCAACCATCCTTCAAATAAATACGGTGAGTGCATAGGTTAGGGTGGATCCCTTTCATATCCATATAATCCCATGCAAATGCCTTTTTATACTTCTATAACAGTTGTAACAGTCGTCAGTTTTGTTCAACAGTCAAATTAGAATTAACATTCAAAAAATTCCAGATTCAATCTCAATTGGACTGCTAGCAATATTTTGAGTGGTTCTCATTTGTTCAAAATCTATATCTTCCACCTCTTCTTCCTCATTTTCATTTTTAATAGAAGCAATAGAAAGTGAATTACTAATAAAACCATTAATAACATCATCTTCTGTTTCATCTTTGAAATTATGCGTTTTCCCCAGAGTGAGGAGTGGTAGGGAAAGATCTGACTCAAGCTCAAACTCATCCCACTAAGGGTTGTACACATCCATATTTGGTTTTGGGGGATAAAGATTAAGGTTCTGGGTTGCCTGGGCATCTCAGATTACCATGGATCTTGTCCTGCATCCTATAAATGCATCTGTACTGTCCAGCTAAGGTCTCCCTAGGATCAAAGGATGCTCCCCCAAATTGGATTTGGGCTATAAGATAAGAAAATCAGCCGGATATCTCCAGGAAGCTATCATAATCACTATATCCTCTAACATCCCCTCGGTTTTAACACAGGACCTGTCTGCTAATTCAAGCACAGTAGGTGTATGATTGAGTCCCTGTAGCTCGGGAGCGATAGAGAGATCTCTCATCATTACATTAATGGCAGCCCCAAGATCAATCAACGTGTTGGCTATGGGCTGATCATTAATGAAGACAGTGACCATAGGATTTCCTAGATCATTGTACTTAGTAACGAGAGGTTGAGAAGACATTAGTTCGGATAATTTTCCCATCACATGGATGGTGGCAGGGTCTTTAGGCTTCCTCCCAGGTTTCTTGATGCACAAATCTCTCACTGTCTTGGCATATATAGGTACTTCTTTAAGGGCTTGTAGTAGAGGAATTCGTACATAAAAAATTTTCAACTCCTTAAGAAAATCAGATTCAGGCTGTGAACTTATCTAGGTTTGGCCAATCTCTAAGGGTACGGAGGGTCCTGCGTTACAACAGTCGAATCTATTGTTACAGGTGTATTGGCCTTCCCCAAATTACCTATTACAGATGTAACAGTTCTTCGAGGGTAGACTATTACAAACGTAAAAACATCCTATATATCAGTTGTTGTAGGTGTAGTAGCTGCCTCAGAGCCTTTGACATCTACTCAAGATGACTCACAGTCCTCCTATGTAATGATAGGGGATTGACTAGGGTTAATTACCGTGACCGACCACAATTGTATTTCATTAAGTCCCATGGGGGTAATAAGGTAGGTCTGGAAGGTCGTAGGAGCCTCTATTCCCTGAGCTGCTTTATTATTTGGGTTTGGGTTAGGTTGCATAGGTAATTGAGGTTACACAGGTGGTGGAGGAGAAGGAGTTTGGAAAGGAGGTAACTGCAGCTATTATTGCATGGGTGGTGCAAGCAGAGCTAAATTTTTGACATTTCCTTTCTAGTTCTGGTTCCAAGGGTATGGTTGGGATTGAGGATATTGAATAGGAGGAGATGGAGACCATTGGTTCCAAGGTGAAGGGAACTGTGCTGAAGGAGGGCAAAATACTGCCATGGATATTGCTGGTTATTATATGCATTGTTCCACGGATTGAAAGAGGAAATGTCTTAAGACATACGTGGAGGTCGCGGTTTCCATGGCCTGCTTGGTGCAATGAAGTAAGAGGACTAGACCTGTTCGCTTGATTCTATGAGTACTTCCTTTAGTCTAGGAAGCTCTGGACACTTCTCTGTCGAATGCTCTAGCTCGTAGATATTACACAGGCCGATGTTGTTCAATTCGCATTCCCTAAAAGGATGTTTCTCCTAATGGGATCAATGATAGATGAAGAGTACATGACCAAGTTTCTAGAGCTATTGAGGTATGTACCATATCTTACTGATGAGAAGGCTAAAGTTTAGATATTTGTCAGTGGTTCACCATTAGCATTTAGAGATCGGATTGAGTATGATTAGACTCGGCCACTTGAGGAAGTCATTGAGAAATTGAAGCATTGTTATGAGCAGTCAAAACGTAAGAATGAATCTTAGCATCGATGGAAGGGAAAAGACATAGGTAGAGGTAAATGTCAGCCTAAGAGAACAAGGCCTCATAATGTATATGGGAAAGAAAATATGGCACTGAAAAATAAGTGTAATGCATCTATATAGGGACATGGGTCATAGTACCAGTGGCATAGAGGTGAGGGCATTGGTCGGTTAGACTGTTGGACATGTGGTGAGGAACACCTTAGGATATATTGTCCGCAACATCAAGGTGGAAGGCCTAACATATACAATGCACATGAGGTGCAGACTCTTAGTGATGTTAGTCAGAGTATTCCACGTATCTATGCAATAGTGGACAATAAGAAATAAGAACACCAGGCATCTATCATTGAGATGGACGATAAGCTTTGTGATCAAGTTATTTCTATTTTGATTGACCCTAGATCTAATTATAGCTATGTTAGTCCTAACTTGGTGGATAAGTGTGGTTTGAGTAAGGAATTGCATGCAGAGTTTTGGTTAGTGCAGTTGGCTTAAGGTACAAAGAAGTGAGTTCATCATTGGGTAAGATCTTGAACATTTTATTTGAATGGCATGCCTACCACAACACATCTAAATGTGTCACCATTGGGATCATACAATATGTTGTTGGGTCTGGATTGGTTGTATCTTCATATAACCAAGGTAGACTACTATGATAAATCTATTAAGTGTGTTGATGACAATGGGGAACCAAGAAACCTGTAGGATAAGAATAAATCCACATCAGTTAGGATGGCGACAACTATGCAAGCAAAGTGTAGCCATGGGAAAGGGTGCAAGCTATTTTCAGTATACATTTCTAGTGATAAGGGTAGGGAGGTTGAGGATGTAGATGTGTTGAACAGGTATCCAATTTTACATCAATTTCATGATGTATTCCCTGAAGACATTATAGAGTTTCAACCTCACATGGAGGTAGACTTTTCTATTGAGATAGTACCAAAGGTAGCTCCAGCATCAAAAGCACCTTACAGTATGAGCACACTTGAGTTGTTTGAGTTAAAGTTGTAGTTAAAGGAAATGGTGGTTAAGGGATACATTAGGCCAAGTGTATTACCTTGGGGTGCACCGGTATCTTTCATGAAGAAGAAAGATGGTACTCTCATATTATGCATCGACTACGGGGAGTTGAAAAAAGTGACTATCAAGAATAAGTACCATGTGACAAGGATTGATGAATTTTTCAATCAATTGAAGGGAACAATAGTGTTATCGAAGATTGATTTGAGATCCGGATACCATCAGGTACACATCAAAGAGGAGGACATTTACAAGACTGCATTTAGGACCAAGTATGGGCATTATTAGTTTGTTGTTGTTCCATTTGGCTTAACAAATGCTCCAAATACACTCATGTGTTTGATGAATATCGTGTTGTGACCATATTTCAATAAGTTTGTTATTGTGTTCATTGATGATATACTAGTATATTCTAAAAATGAGGAAGAGCATGCCAATAATTTAGCAACAGTGTTGAGGTTGTTGAATGAACATCAGTTGTATGCTAAGTTCAACAAGTGTATTTTATTTCAGAGTGAGGTATGTTACTTGGGGCATGTTGTCTCCAAGGAGGGCATTGCAGTAGATCCATAGAAGATAAGGGCCATCATGGAGTGGGTAGCTCCTAAGAGTGTGGATGAGGTGAGATATTTCATGGGTCTGGAAAGATATTATAGGAGATTCATCAGGAACTTCTCACAGAATTCTTATCCCATTACATCATTGCAGAGGAAAGGTAACAAGTTTGAATGGACAAAGGAGTGAGAGGCTAGCTCTGAGTAGCTTAAGCGGTTTTTGACACATGCACCAATGCTGCAGATTGTAGATCCAGACAAAGAGTTTGTAGTATGCACGGATGCTTGCAAGAGAGGATTTGGTGGAGTCCTTATGTAGGATGGATAGGTGGTATGCTATGAGTCTCAGAAACTGAATGAGCACGAACAAAACTACCCCACGCATGATCTTGAGTTAGCTGCGATCATACTTGCATTGAAGATGTGGAGACACTATCTTCTTGGCATGAGGTTTGTACTTACGAGAGATAACATTGGGTTGAGGTATTTGTTTGTCCAGCCAAATCTGAATGCCAAGCAGGCTAGATGGTTTGCCATGATCAGTGAGTTTTACTTTGAGATCGGGTACATCAAAGGTAAACAGAACAAGGTGGCAGATGCTCTTAGCATATGGTTACAGATAAATCACTAAGAAGCTATGAGCTTTTATGGGACAGATATACAAGATATGATCTTGCAAGCAGGCCAGTAGGATGTGAGGTATATGGATATTGTGGATAGGTTGCAACAGGGTGCTTATATAGGTACAGGTGTAGGTATAGGTACAAGTGTAGATACAGGTACAAGTGAAGCTGCATAGGGTATTGAATTATTGTCTTACAACGTATGGATTGGTTAGGTTCCGAGACAGGATATATGTACCAGATAGCAGCGATTTCAGGAAGGTGATCTTGAGGGAGTTCATGTGAAACTCGATTCAGGTCACCCAGGTTATCACAAGACACTGAGAGCGGTTAAGAAATTCTACTATTGGTTGAATTTGAACAGGGGGTGTAGCAGAGTTTGTGGCAAGGTGTTTTCACTTTCATCGAGTGAAAGTAGAGTGTAAACATCCAGGTGGACTGCTACAGTCGATTGTTATTCCATAATGGAAATGAAAGGTTATTTTTATGGATTTCATCACAGGGTCACCTAAGATAGCGAAGCAACATGATTCCATCATGGTCATTGTGTACAGGTTAACAAAGGTTGCACACTTCATTCTGGTTAAGTCTACCTTCTCAGCTAGCGATGTAGCGCAAGTGGTCATCAGAGACGTGGTTAGATTGCACAGTGTTCCAAAGAATATTGTGTCATATAGGGATGCAAAGTTCACTTCCAAGTTTTGGAAGGAGTTATTTGCAAGTTTGGGCACAAAGTTGGCATTCAACACAACTTATCATTCGTAGATAGATGAACAGATAGAGAGGGTCGACAAGATATTGGAGGACATGTTGAGCATGTATGTGATGAATTAGTAGTGAAAGTGGGAAGAGTATCTCCATTTGGTAGAGTTCACATGCAACAACGGTTATCAAGATTCATTAAGTATGAGTCCTATTGAGGCATTGTATGGGCGAAGTTGCAACACTCCTATCAGTTGGAGTGATTCAGTTATAAGGGTATTAATTGGACTAGATATGTTGGCAGACATGGAACAATAAATGCAGTTGATCAAGAAGAATCTAAAGGCAACACATGATAGGTAGAAGAGTTATGCAGATAGGAACAGGTTGTTCAAGGAGTTACAGGTTGGGGAACAGGTGTACTTGTACATCAAACCAAAGAAGAGATCCTTGCAGAGTGGATCATGTGTTAAGCTGGAACCACAGTTTTGTAGACCCTTCAGTATCGCTGAGAGGATTAGGTCAGTAGCCTATCAACTTACATTGCCTCTGATAGTGAAATTCCATGATGTTTTCCATGTATCATTGCTTAAGAAGTATGTTAAGGATTTTGATCATGTGATTGACTAGTCTGTATTGCAGGTGGAACCATATGGAGAATTTCAGCTAGAGCCTCAGTTTATACTGTAGAAAAAGGAGCTCATGCTCCATAACCGAGCAATCGAACAAGTTAAAGTGCAATGGAAGCACTTTGGGCCTGATGAAGCTACATGGGAAATGACAGATCAGATGCAGGATATGTATCCTTGTTTGCCGGTTGAGGCAAAACAACTTCAATATGGCGGTTTGGTATATGATTTATGGTGGTTTGGTATATGATTTATGGTGGTTGGTATATGCTTATGGTGCTTTGATATGTGCCTTATTGTGGTTGGTATATGCTTTATGATAGTTTGGTATATGTTATATGATGTTTTGATATTTGCTTAGATATGGTGTTTAGTATATGTTTTGATATAGGCTTTGGTATATGATTTGGTATATGTTTTTGGTATATATTTTTGGTAATGTTTCTATATGTACATATGTATATGGATGTAAATACTGCCATGAGCTATGTTATAAAGCTCCACTATGCGGTATGGGTGATCCGAATAGGAAATGGAATCAACCCATGGTATTCATTCACCCATGTTATTCATCCACCCATGGAATTTACCCATGTTATTGTAAGTGACATCCACCCATGGTATTCATTCACCCATGGTATTTGGCCATGGTATTGTGACATCCACCCATGGTATTCATTCACCCATGGAATTGACCCATTGTATTATAACTGAAAAGGACTATAAGTAACAAGTCACATTTTGTAAAAATACAGATTGTCCGCCACAATGTAGCCTTTATAGTTATTATCAATTTTAATTAAAAGTTTCTTTATGATTTTATTTAATGTGTGTTCTGTAATTTTATTTCTAGCATTGCAGTTCTTCAAATCTTGGGGGCCTTCCCCCAAGATCCGGATCAGTGGTATCATAGCAGGTTATGATTCCATGGGAATGAGGGTTTGATGCATATTTCAGTTTCAAATTTTGCAGCAATATTCAACGAAATTCAGGCATGTGCTACGTCCTCCATAGAGAATTTTCTTGGGCCAAGTGGGAATAATTTTTCTTTTTTTCATTTTTTTGCAGGAATGTTTTTGGGCGATGAGTTTACAGATCAGATCTAAATTTTTTGGTGCAAAATTTACAAAAACAAATAACAAATCTGGATTCCTTGCGAAAAATTTACTCCATTTAAAAAAAAAAGGGTCGAATCAGAGTTCAGATGTGGGAGATATCGTTGATTTAAAATCAACTATTTTTTTTAGAACTTTTATGATGGTGGAAAAGTTGCAACGCAAATATGAGATTCTAGAGTGTCCAGATAAGGATTTCCAACACATGAGAAGATGCAAAATGGTACTTTTGTTTCCA
The DNA here is from genome assembly GCA_031772625.1 of Pinus tabuliformis. Classification (NCBI taxonomy): domain Eukaryota; kingdom Viridiplantae; phylum Streptophyta; class Pinopsida; order Pinales; family Pinaceae; genus Pinus; species Pinus tabuliformis. The sequence continues at coordinate 1,483,479,571 of CM062818.1, forward strand.
GAAATAGGTTACAATAAATGTTCTGAGTTATATTGACCGAGTTATGTCCATTTTAATTCTGGAGCAACATTCAGAGTGGGTTCCCTTTAGAGATGTGCCCTCCCACCCTACTTTAGTAGGCACGTGCTTCAAATTCATCAGTTTTAGCATAGCAACATTTAGCTTGGGTTCTTTGGAGTCGTGCCCTCCCATCATAGGCTATGTAGGCACTTTCTACTTCATCAACAACCAACATCAGGTTATGTGTCAACCGCACAAAATCCTTTTCATCGAAGTCCATTTGCTAGGCCGCACACTGTTAGCATCACAGTTGGTCACAAGAATTACAGGGTATCTCTATCCTTAGATCTTTGTTTGTCATGGTTATGGGTCATCTACAAACCCACACGTCATCGAAGCCCATTTTCTAGGTCGCACACTGTTAGTGTCACAGTTGGTCACAATCATTACAGGGTATCTCTATCCTCGGATCTTCATTCATCATGGTTATGGGTCATCCAAAAACCCACACTTCATCAAAGTCCATTTGCTAGGTTGCACACTGTTAGTATCACAGTTGGTCACAAGAATTATAGGGTATCTCTATCCTCGGATATTTGTTCATCATAGTTATGGGTTAACCACATAAAACCCTTCACTTTAGTGGCTCTTCATATTCAACAAAGGATTTTCAGGAGGGAACTTCATGCAATGGGGACCATTGCTTCTTAAGGAGGGAGGAATGATTTGAATAGAAAATGGAATCAACCCATGGTATTCATTCACCCATGTTATTCATCCACCATGGAATTTACCCTTGTTATTGTAAGTGACATCCACCCATGGTAATTGCCCATGGTATTGTGACATCCACCCATGGTATTCATTCACCCATGGAATTGACTTGTGGTATTGTGACATCCACCCATGGTATTCATTCACCCATGGAATTGACCGTGGTATTATGACATCCACCCATGGTATTCATTCACCCTTGGAATTGACCCGTGGTATTGTAACTGAAAAAGACTATAAGTAACAAGTCGCATTTTGTAAAAAGACAGATTGCTCACCACAATGTAGCCTTTATAGTTATTATTGGTTTTAACAAAAAGTTTATTTGTGGTTTTATTTACTGTGTGTTCTGTCATTTTCTTTCCAGCATTGCAATTCTTCATATCTTGTGGCCCTCCCCCACAAGATCCATTTCAATCTTTTAGATCTTGGGGGGAGGCCCTCTCAAGATCTAAAAGATTGAAATGGATCTTGTGGGGGAGGCCCCCAAGATCTGAAGAATTGCATTGCTAGAAATAAAATGACAGAACACACAGTAAATAAAACCACAAAGAAACTTTTTATTAAAACTGATAATAACTATAAAGGCTACATTGTGGTGGACAATATGTGTTTTTACAAAATGCGACTTGTTACTTACAGTCTTTTTCAATTACAATACCACGGGTCAATTCCATGGGTGATGAATACCATGGGTGGATGTCACAATACCACAGTCAATTCCATGGGTACCATGAGTGGATGTCACAATACCATGGGCAAATACCATGGGTGGATGTCATTTATGATAACATGGGTAAATTCCATGGGTAGATGAATATTCAATCACCCATGGTATTTTCCCATGGTATTGTGACATCCACCCATGGAATTGACCCATGGTATTGTGACATCCACCCATGGAATTGACCTGTGGCATTGTAAATGAAAAAGACTATAAGTAACAAGTCGCATTATGTAAAAAGATAGATTGTCTGCCACAATGTAGCCTTTATAGTTATTATCAGTTTTAATATAAATTTTCTTTGTGGTTTTATTTACTGTGTGTTCTATTATTTTCTTTCTAGCATTACAATTCTTTAGATCTTGGGGGCCTCCCCCACAAGATCCATTTCAATATTTTAGGTTTTGGGGGCCTCCCCCAATGTCCGGATCAATGGGTGTTATGTCATTATGATTACATTTTCATGTTACTATGCTATCATGTGGTTATGTTATCATGATGTTATGATGTCTTGTGGGTTGGTACTCAACAAGATGATCATTGTAAATACCGTAATGAGTAATGTTATAAAGCTCCACTATGAGGTATGTTATCATGTTGTCATATTTTTAAATATTACATCGATTTGTGTTATAAAGCTCCATGAGCAGTATGTCTTCTTTCAGCACATTGCTGAGTTATATGTGTGATTGAAAACCAAGGACGATGTCCCCCAAGGGGGAGGGTTCTGTAATAACCCTGGTGAGAGTTCCATGTAATAATAGTTAAAAACAATAACCACAGTTGATGGGACAATTATTCCAAGCTGAATGTTGGGAAATACATCCTAGGGGGTGTTCATTTGGTATTTTATGGCTAAGGAAATGGTTAAGGTTTTGGAAAGGCAAAATGGCATTTTTGGCATAATGATTTATGAAAATAATAGAAATTAGGAGAAAAAGGAGGTGAAAGGTCACAGGTTGCATGTGAGGAGGAAAATGAAGGAAAATAATGGAAAATGAAGAAAATAGAGGCCTCATCAATAAAAAGGTTTTTGAGGATCCATTGGTAACCCTTTTTGTCAGTTGATTTTTTGAGCTCTCTCATTATTCTCTCTCTCTTTCTCTCTCACTCTTGGACACTTAGAGTTTTTTGGAGCACTTTGGCATTGGAGCAAGAAAGGGAAAGAAGTCAAGAGAAAGCAAAGATCAAGTAGGGAAAGGCAAGATCAAGAAGTTATAGCAGGCTTCATTATAGGTATCAACATGCATCTGTATTTTCCTTGCTAGATTTGGCATGCATGGAATTACATGTGTTTCTTTTCTACCATGGCATGGGTTTTTCAAGGTGTGACAATATTTTCAGCCTAGCCTTTCCATTTCTTAATAGCTTTGATGAGATGGGTTCTATCATATAGTTTATGTGGGATGGTCAGATTAGATTCAAAGTTGAGTGGGGTGGATCTTTGAATTGACAAACAAATGGTCTAGTGGTCCCTAAACCAGAATGAGGATCACAAAGCCATTGGCCTAGTAACCTCTGAACCAGACTATGGGTTGCGGTAAAGTCAGATTGTGTGCCTCGGTGGGCAGGAATCCTTTCCGGTGAATGGAGTGACATACGGTAAAGCCAAGAGGGGGATTTTCTCTCTATTTTTCCTAGTGATACTAGGATGGGGTGCACAGTAAATCCTAGGGACTATGTCTCGGTGTAGGGCCTAGTGATCCCTAGATCAGACTTTGGATGCACGGTAAAGCCCTAGAGACTAGGAGGCACTCAAATGCCTCACGGTGTAGGTGGAGAACTCCAGTGGCATCTATGTTGATTGATATTTTTTTTGGTGTGTTCTACGAGTCCCACTTTCATGCTTGGAATATGGCATGGGGGTGTTTGGCTGAAGAGAGATTTGGCTTAACCAATCTATGGTTAGGTGGAATGTGGTAGTCCCATCTCTTGTTGGTTTATTGCATTCATTAATGAGAAATTCATTCCCTTGAATTCATGTGTAAATGCACTGATGTATATATGGATTTTTATGGCTGATATGTTTATGGTATTTCTATTCCTATTATGTTGGTTATATGTACATTTTGTGACAACAACTATGTATGGATCTCGGCATGTTTTTACTTGTATATGAATGGATAATGTGTCTATGACCTAACAGAGGATAATGCCGCAAATGACATGAGGGAATAATGGTTCTGTTGGGTCACTATAATACTAGTGATTACCCCATTACTATTGCAGTTGCATCCCTTATTAATATTGTTGTGCCCCTATTATCCCCCCCATAGAATCCCTCTATTGTTATTTTTGTGGCTTTATATTATTATTGTTAGGTCGGCTGGGTTATATTGTGACTCCTTAGACTCCTATATATAGAAAGGAGGTTTTGTCATTTGAATCATCCAATAATTGTTCATTTATGTAATGTAAAGGAGGTTGCCCCCTCGAAGAGGCTGAATTCTAATGCGTTGATCTATCTTTTCTATCTTTTCTTGAGCTGGTTTCATAACATTTGGTATCAGAGCTTTGGATTCTAGGGTTTCGTTGCTCCAAATAGGTCATCGTGGCATTTTCGCTATAACGTTTTTTCTGTGATGTTTCAGAAGTTAACAAAAATTCCCATTTGATAAGAAATTGCGCTGAACCTCGGATCCAAATTTCAGAGCTTTTTGCGCTATATTTGCGGAGATATTATCTGAGGAAGTTGGTCTTTTTGCAGACTGCTGAATTACATTCCAAACAGGTGACCTGGGGAAAATCGTCATAAATTTCTCTCTGAGCATCGGATTGAAATTTCATAAGAAGGTATAGAACGAGGATGGACTGTAATTTCTTGTGTATATTTTTCAGAGCCAAAGGTCGAAACAGTGACTCGTGGCATGTCATACAAGTTCGCTCTACTGAACTAGTCTATAATCAGGTCATTGTGGGAGATTTCACACAACTCTTCCTTGGAGAATCCAATTTGGATCAGACTGGTGGCATTGTAAATAGGATAGAGAGGGCTAATGCAGGTCACAATTCCAGAACTGGATGATCCAAAAGTACATAGATACATTAGTGGCAATATCGAGCTCCTACAAAGTGAAAAAAGGTGTGTAGATTCTTTTAAATTTTTGCTTAAGATTGGTTTGAAAATTTATTTTGAAGGAATTCAAAAGGCATAATAGAGCATTGTTATATGTAATTGATGCCCCGAGGAAAGGAAATGCAAACACATAGTAAGCAACCTGAAATCTCTAGCATGACTCATGAAGAAGAGGAAGAAATGCTACATGATATATCAAAATTACAAGAACAAATGCAACAAATGTCACTCTCACAAAAGCTAACAGAAGCTAAGATAAATGGCGTGGAATCTAAGATAAATGGCATGGAAGCTAAGATGGACGATTTGAAGATAGATTTGAAGACAGATTTGAAAAGAGACATGGCATATTTGAAGATAGATTTGAAGACAGACATGGTAGATTTGAAGACAGGTTTGACAAATTTTCTACAAGAAATACTTACTAATGGTGAAAAGGTAGTAAAGGAAACTCATGATGCGAACAAAAGAAATGTTAATCATGATTTCATAGACTCTAATGTGGGATCGAATACCCACCATATTCCAAAAATTGATATGAGGCAGTTTGATGGCAAGGATCCCGCAACATGGATATTATAGATGGAGCAATTTTTCAATCTCAATAATGTGCAAAACACACAAAAGGTACGTATTGCAACTTTATATTTGGAACCAAATTAGTTTGTATGGTATCAATTGCTTTTCTAGCGTAAACAAATTATCACTTGGGCAATTTTTACGGAAGAATTGACAGCACATTATGAGGATACAAAAAGCAACACTTTTTTCAGCCAACTGATAAGTCTCAAACAAAAGGGTTCAATAATGGAGCACATTGAGGAGTTCCAAAAATTGAACATAAGGGTAAAAAATATTCCAGAGGAGCATAGGATTGATGTGTTCATAGGGACTTTAAAGGATAATATCCAACATGATGTTCTCCTATGGGAACCTGATTCATTAGAGAAGGCATTCAGGTTAGCAAGTAAAATGGAAAGCAAAATTATCACAACCAGGAAGCATACCACTCACAACTATAAATATGGAAGTGTTGTTGCCCCTAGTCTTCCACAACCTATAAGGTTGACACCACAACAATTAGAAGAAAAAAGAGCAAAAGGGCTTTATTACAGTTGTGATAGCAAATACACTAAAGGTCATAAGTGTGCTGAGAAGAAATTATTCTACATAGATTGCGAAGAGGAAAAAGAAAAAGGAGCAAGCAAGGTCAAAAGAAGAGGATATACTTCAAGAATAAAGCCTAGATAAAGAAGAAATGAATCCGACCATATCTTGTAATGCATTGGTGGGAATTACCACTCCTCAAACCATCAAGATAGAAGGACAAATCAAGAAGAAAAAGGTAATAGTGTTGATTGATTCAGGAAGTACCCACAATTTTGTTCATTGTAAGGTAGCAAAAGAATTGAATTGCTTCTTATATCCAGCATCAGAGTGTCAAGTGATGGTTGCAAATGGAGGAACAATAAATTGCTCTGGAAAGTTCCATAATATCAAGCTATCGATGGGAGAATATGTATTGACTAGCCCAATGCTTTCCATTCCAATGGGAGGTGCTGATGTTGTATCAGGAGTCCAATGGCTACAATCCTTGGGTACAATAGATTTTAATTTTCAAGAACTTTTCATGAAATTTTCTGTGGAAGGAAAGGAAGTTGAATTAAGGGGTGTTGCAAGGAAACTGGGAAAGATAATCAGCTCTAATGGTATGACAAAGCTTCTAAAAAAGGAACAAAGGGGTGTAATTGCACAATTATGTTCGCTAGATGTTTCCACATTGGAATCATCTATTTCTCCAGATCTCCAAAAAGTCTTGGACAATCATTCCAAGGTATTTGAGACTCCCAAAGGTCTCCCATCTATTTGTGATCATGATCATGCTATTCATTTGATTCCAGGAAGTGTTCCTCCAAACATCAGGCCGTACAAATATCCCTATGCCCAAAAGAGTGAAATTGAACATATGGTTGCAGAAATGCTAGAGGCTGGTATAATTCAACCAAATCAAATTTCTTTCTCTGTTCTAGTAGTATTAGTGCACAAGAAGGATGGATCATGGCACATGTGTCTGGATTACAGGGAGCTCAACAAGCTCACTATTAAAGATAAGTTTCCCATTCCTATCATTGATGAATTACTGGATCAATTGCATGGATCAATTTACTTCACCAAGTTGGATCTTCGTTCAGGATATCATCAAATCAGAATGAAGACTGAAGACATTCCGAAAACAGAATTTAGAACTCATGAGGGTCATTATGAATTTTTGTTCATGCCTTTTGGCCTTACCAATGCACCTTCAACATTTCAAGGTTTGATGAATTCCATTTTCAAACCATTCCTTAGAAAATTTGTGTTAGTATTTTTTGATGATATACTAATCTACAGTAAGTATTGGAAGGATCATATTGAACATGTTGACAGGGTGCTAAAACTATTGGAGGAGAAACAATTATATGCAAAAAGATCCAAATGTTTCTTTCGAGTACAAGAGGTGGAATATCTGGGTCATATTGTATCTCATGAAGGAGTTAAGGTAGACCCTAGCAAAATTAAAGCCATTAAGGAATGGAAAATCCCCACATTCATAAAGCATCTATGAGGATTTCTCGGGTTGACAAGGTATTATCGCAAGTTTGTTAAGAATTATGGGAGAATAGTAGCACCTCTAACAACATTATTGAAGAAAGATGCATTTTCATGGACTCCAGAAGCAACAAAGGCCTTCGAACATCTTAAAGAGTCAATGTGCCAAGCACCGGTCTTAGCTACACCGGACTTCACAAAAAACCTTTATTGTGGAATGTAATGCTTCAGGAAATGGAATTGGTGTTGTTTTAATGCAAGATGAAAGACCCATTGCTTTTGAAAGTCGTCCAATCAAGGGAAAGTTTTTACACAAAGCTATTTATGAGAAGGAAATGTTAGCAATACTCCATGCACTTAAGAAATGGCGACCCTACCTAATGGGAAGACACTTCAAGGTAAAAACGGATCATGATAGCCTTAAATACTTTTTAGAACAAAGATTATCCTCTGAAGAGAAACAAAAGTGGGTCACAAAGATGTTGGGTTATGACTTTGAAATCATCTACAATAGAGGGAAGCAAAATGTGGTGGAAGATGCACTCTCAAGAAAGGATGAGGATGTATAAGCATTTTTGTGCACCATTTCTATTATCCAACCAGATTGGATAAACGAAGCAAGGTAGGAATGGAAGAATGATGAAGAAGTGTGGGCACTTATTCGAAAGTTACAACAATTATCCAGTACGTCTGATACATTTAGTTGGCAAAATGATTCTTTATGGTACAAATATCGCTTATACCTCTGTAAGAATTCCCAGCTAAAACAAAAGATTCTTATGGAATTGCACACCTCTCCCTTAGGAGGGCACTCAGGATTTTTAAAAACTTACCACAGGGTTAAGAAGGAATTTTTTTGGGATGGCCTTAAATCGGATATTCAAAAATTTGTGGTGGAATGTTTGGTTTGCCAACAAAATAAAGTTGAAACAATTAAGACACCGGGTCTATTACAACCTTTATCCATTCCAAGCCAATGTAGGGAGGAGGTTTCAATGGATTTTATCACAGGTTTACCCCAAGTCTGAGGGAAAGAGTGTCATCATGGTGGTAGTTGACAAAATTACCAAGTATGCACACTTTTGTGCATTATCACATCCATTTAAAGCCAGTACAGTTTCTATTGCATTTATGGAAACAATTCAAAAGCTACATGGAAACCCAAAGATTATTGTAAGTGATAGAGATCCCATTTTCACTGGAAATTTTTGGACAGAATTATTTTCTTGTCTTGGTACTCAGTTAGCTCATAGCTCATCTTATCATCCTCAATCTGATGGGCAAACTGAGATAGTAAACAAATGTTTGGAAGGATATCTTCGTTGCTTTGTATCTGATAAACAGACAGAATGGGTCAAATGGTTGCCTCTGGCTGAATGGTGGTATAACACTTCCTTCCATACAACAACAAAAATGACCCCGTTTATGGCACTTTATGGATATCAGCCACCATCCATCACATCATATTTAAGAGAAAATTCTAAGGTTCAAGCAGTGGAACATCACATCGAACATCAACAACAAGTCCTTCAACTCTTAAAGGATAACCTCGTGTTGGCACAGAATAGAATGAAACAACAGGTAGATCAACATCGCAACGAAAGAAGTTTTGATGTAGGTGATTGGGTATTCCTACGGCTACAACCATATAAGCAAATGTCCCTCAAGCAAGCTAAGAAGGATAATATATTATCACCAAAGTATTATGTTCCATACAAGGTGTTGCAAAGGATTGGTACTATGGCATACAAATTGGAGCTTCCTGCAGCTTCTCGATTGCACCCAGTTTTCCATGTTTCATGTTTAAAGAAGGTTATAGGTGACAAGCTCCCAGTTCAAACAATATTGCCAGAACTTGACGAGGAAGGAAAAATTATATTGGAACCGGAAGCAGTCACAGAAACAAGAACTCGACAGTTACGAAATCAATCAATTTCAGAGTATCTTATCAAGTGGAAGAACTTATTTGCTGAAGATTCCACATGGGAGGATGAGAATTTTATACAGAAGCATCCAGAACTACGCAAGCGTTGAGGACAACACTTTTCTGAAGGAGAGGGGCATGTTGGGTCCCTATAATACTAGTGATTACCCCATTACTATTGTAGTTGCATCCCTTATTAATATTGTTGTGCCCCTATTATCCCCATATTGTTATTACTGTGCCCCATAGAATCCCTCTATTGTTATCTTTGTGGCTTTATATTATTATTGTTAGGTTGGCTGGGTTATATTGTGACTCCTTAGACTCCTATATATAGAAAGGAGGTTTTGTCATTTGAATCGTCCAAGAATTGTTCATTTATGTAATGTAAAGGAGGTTGCCCCCTTGAAGAGGCTAAATTCTAAGGCGTTGATCTATCTTTTCTATCTTTTCTTGAGCTGGTTTCATAACAGGTTCATAACAATTCTCAAATAATTATGATATCCTTACACTTAATTTTGTTGTTTAGACCTATAGGTTACATTTTGATGATGTGTTTGATGAAATGCCTATCATGGCTAGTAGGGGTGTTGTTATTGTCTTGTTCAGTTTATTTCTTTTGCATCATTGTTTCCCTGTATTTTTACTAATTCTAAGCTATCACTCCATTATGGGTAGCGGCTTGGGCTATGGACCTGAATAAGTGGCTTAAATCTCGGGGTCACTTTCACTAAACTGGAAATTTTGGTCTCTGGTCACTGGCAGGCAAGCCTGAGAGCGACTTTGGGTTGTTGGTCGCTCCCTTGCCCATAGAATGAGAGCGAATATGACATGAGAGATCCAGAACAATAGTGGGACCCAGGCATAGGCTGCTTGAGTGGATGAATTGTCTCTTGAGGGTTATGTTGATGATGTTGGATGAATTTGTGTGATGTTCTATCGATTCCACTTCCTTAATGTCACATGGGAGGTCAAATATGATCATAGTGGCCTCTTGTCTCATGTTTACCCTGGTTGGCATGGTTACTTGGGTGGATGTGGGAGGAGAGTGTTACATCCACCCACCTATGAAGGGCTTCTCGGAGAAAACCATCTCCACCCCCAACCCTTGGGATATTACTGAGACCACCTCAACCCAATTCCAAAATATTTCGGAAATTCAAAGCTCAACCAAAATGAATCCCAACACACCATGGCTATCCAGAAAATGGTAAGGAAAATCTAAACACACTTTCAATCCAAGCAATCCCATTCCAATGACAACAAATAATCATGTAAACTAAATTCATGCACCATGCATTGAAACCCTAGTAAGGAAATCACACGTGTAACATGTTGTCTGCAAAATCCTCTTGTTGTAGTTTCTCTTACAATATTCTCCTTGCACACCCTTGCTTTCCTTTACTTGTCCTTTTGTTTCTTTCTTTATTGTGCCTTCCTTGTCCAAATGATATCTTCTCTTCTTGTAGTGTTCTCTATCTTGTTTTCTCCCAAAAGTGTCAAGAGTGTGTAAGAGTAACTAAGAGTGACTGAGAGAGGCATAGAATGTTTCCCTCTCTTGCTCTTCTCTTCTCTAAGTGAATGTTGGAATGTCCAAGAGTGCGTGTGAATGTTCTCTTTTCCTTTTCTTTTATTTTTCCTTTACTTTTCCTTCATTTTCCCTTGCATGCATATTCTTGTCCCTTCATCTTCCTTTTCTCCTATTTTTCTTTATTTCTTGAATTAATTGCCATATATTTCCCTTTGCCTTTTTCCAATGCTAATGTCAATTTCCATAGCCAATAATTAACCACAAGTGTGTTGGCATTATGATACATGTGTTGACCTTGATGGCAACTCACATAGATGACAATTCATAGTGCAACAGGTTAACAACAAAGTATTACAGATCAGACTCTAGAGATTGAAGAAAGAGAGGTATATGTTGGTTCACTTTATCAAAGTAGCATATACACGTGGGAACATAGATCAAAAAGAGCATATTTTTATACACGCACTTTCACAGAAGGAAAAGTGTGTATGGGATGGAAAATCAAGGTTTTGGTCCAATGTATTTGGTTTGTGGTATTTACCCTAGGTATTTGGTCCAAGGTATTGGTCTTAAGTGGTTTGGTCCAAGGTATTGGTACTAAGTGGTTTTGGTCCAAGGTATTGACAAAGGGCCTAAAGCTATATAAAGAGGAGAAGATCATAAGGCCAAGTGTGCAAGCAATAAGATTCTAAGGAATACTTCTATCTGAAGTATATTTTATGTTGCAGGGTTATGTTTGGGACTAGATCTAAAATATTCATGTGCACCTTGAGTTCAATATTGGATCAGGATCATGAGACCTGAAATGACTTATTCTTGAATGATCTGATATTGGTTGAGACTAGATCTGATGTTTTGTACCTGTTTTATTCATTATCTATCATGATCTGGGTTTGTCTGAAGTCTGGAATTGCAGCAAAGTTTTGAGTCAATATTTGCAGATCTATACGCAGGTTCGTCTCAACCAAAGAGCGTATACACGTAGGTTTTGTTCTTTCAAGTAGCGTATACAAAAGAAAAACTTCTTTTTCAAATATGACTGATCTATTTGATCAAATTCTATTTTTTTAATACTGTCTATCAATGAAGTATTCTTAGATCTGAATGTAAAACTAAATGCATAAGGAGGTTGGAATTTGATTGATTGATTGTATAAGTGAGAAGAAGTGATCTCTGTCCCTGCCTATGTAAAGCTCTATAAGTTGACAGTAGATATTCAGTATATTGCTAGTTGGTACATAATTGATTCAAAAGTTTATGTTTGTAGTAGTTTTGAAGGTATACACAGGTTTGATTAACGGAAGTAGCATATACACACAGTTTGGGTTCAACCAAGTAGCGTATACACTCTAATGCATGATTTTTTGAGGTTACAACTAGTTTTGAATGATGATGTAGGGTTTTGGGTTCAGCACAATATTTTGGTGTCAGTGATCTGATTGTTCAGATTAACTAAATGTTGGTTGATGCAGTTTAAGTTTAAAAAGTTTTTTGATGTGTCCAGTATGAAAATTGGATGAAACGTGGCCTTCAGATTTTGGTGTTGTGATCCAGGAGTATCCAGTCTGAAAATTTATGAAACGTGGTCCCTGGAAGAAGAAATAAGGTCATGGACTTCTGTAGGTCTGTGCCTACGTACTAGTAAACATATTAGCTAGTACAAGAGCTAGGGGGTTGCAGCTCCCTTTCAGTAGAAGCTGGAAAACAAGAGAAGGTCGTAGCCTTCTGCAGGTGGGTGCATGAGTATTGGTATGAGTCTGCACCAGTACAAGATTGTAAACATATTTTCTTATTATTAAAAGAAGACAGAGATGACAATAGTAGGCGGTTTTCACCCACATTGGGTTTCCACCTTAAATCTTGGTGTTCATGTGTGTTGCTTATGTGTGATGCTTTATTATGCTTTTACTGCACCATCTAATAAGTTACTGATGTACTGGTTTAAGATCAAAACATGATAAATTGTCTAAATCACAAGTTCCCTAGATATATGATGGTTTCTTTAATCACAGTTGCGTGTACATGCTAGTTCACTTCACTGAAGTAGCATATTTAAATCTGTTCAGGAAATAAAATTATTGATCTAATAATACTGATTCACCCCCCTCTGAGTATTATTTCCAACAATTGGAATCAGAGTAGGTCCTTTAGAAGAAGCTTGATCGCTTGAAGGGAGATCCATCAAGATGAATAATCACGAAAGCATGGGATCCATCAGACCACCAATCTTCAATGGGAGCAACTTTTTTTATTGGAAAATAGGAGCCACAGCCTATCTACAATCTCTTGGAAAAGATGTCTGGGAAATTGTGGAAGGAGGATATACATTTCCAATAGCAATTCCTACAGACACGACAGGTAAAAAGAAATATGAAACCAATGCCAAAGTTGTCAATACTTTATTGGGAAGTTTGTCACAATCAGAGTTTGTCAAAGTCATGCAGCTCAAATCAGCCTAAGAGATATGGGACAAAATCATTCATAGCTAGGAAGGAGACTCTCAGGTAAAACGTATCAAGCTTCAAACTCTCAAAATTTAGTATGAAACTCTTAAGATGCATAGTGATGAGAGTATAGCTAGTTACTTCTTATGTATAGATGAGGTTGTTAATTGTATGAAGAATCTGGGTGAAAAATAAAGGAAGTTACATTAGTTGAGAAAATTTTGAGATCCTTGTCTGCTAAATTTGAATCAAAAGTGTATACCATAGAAGAAAAATAGGATCTGCAGAATATCACTATGACACAGCTTCACGGAATCCTAACTTCTTTTGAGATGAGAAAAGGAGGTCTGTCAGATATGATAGAAGCCACATTTAAAGCTTTAGCAAAAGGAAAAGAAAAGGAAGAACACAATAAATCAGGACACATTTAAGAAGAAGAAGATGAGGTAAATTTTGTCAAGAAGCTTCAACGAGGTTTTGGAAGGTTCAGAGGTAATCTACCTTTAAAATGCTTTGCTTATGGCAGAGTCGGTCATTATGTTGTTAGATGTCCTCATAAAGATAAATATGAAAAAGGAAAGGAATATGCAAAAGGGAATAGGAAACAAGTTGTGAATAGAAGGAGTTACTATACTGATGAAGTGATCCGAATGGAAAATGGCATCAACCCATGGTAGTCATCCACCCATATTATTCATCGACCCATGGAATTTACCCATGGTATTGTAAATGGCATCCGCCCGTGGTATTGTAAAATCCACCCATGGTATTCATTCACCCATGGAATTTACCCATGGTATTGTAAATGGCATCTGCCCGTGGTATTGTAAAATCCACCCATGGTATTCATTCACCCATGGAATTGACCCGTGGTATTGTAACTGAAAAATACTATAAGTAACAAATCACATTTTGTAAAAGGACAGATTGTCCGCCACAATGTAGCCTTTACAGTTATTATCGGTTTTAATAAAGAAGTTTCTTTGTGGTTTTGTTTATTGGGCATTCTCCTATTTTTCTTCTAGCAATGCAAGTTTTCAGATCTTGGGGGTCTCTCCTCCCAAGATCCATTTCAATCTTTTAGATCTTGGGGGCCTCCTCCCAAGATCTGGATCAGTGGTATCGGAGCAGGTTATGATTCCATGGGAATGAGGGTTTGATGCATGTTTCAGTTTCAAATTTTGCAGCAATATTCAACAAACTTCAGGCATGTGCTACAACCTCCACAGAGCACTTTCTTGGGTCAAGCAGGAAGAATTTTTCTTTTCTCATTTTTTTGCAGGATTTTTTTTGGGCGGCGACTTTGCAGATCAGATCTGAAACATTTGGTACAAAATTTAAAAAATCAAATACCAGATCTGGATTTCTCTCAAAAAATCACCCAATTTCAAAAAAAAAATGGGTCAAATCGGAGTCCGGATGTGGGAGATATCGCTGATTTAAAATCAGCTATTTTATCAGAATTTTTGTGACGACAGAACTGTTGCAGCACAAATCTGAGATCTTAGAGTGCCCAGATAAGGATTTCCATCACATGGGAAGATGCAAAATGGTCCTTCTGCTTCCAAAAACAGGTTATAATAAATATTCTGAGTTATATTGGCCGAGTTATGTCCATTTTAATTCTGGAGCAGCATTCGGAGTGGGTTTCCATTGGAGACGTGTCCTCCCACCCCACTTTAGTAGGCACCTGCTTCACATTCATCAGTTTCAACATAGTAGCAATCGGCTTGGGTTATTTGGAGATGTGCCCTCCCACCCCAGGCTATGTAGGCACCTGCTACTTCATCAGCAACCAACATCACGGTTGTGGGTCATCCACAAACCCACACTTCATCGAAGTCCATTTGCTAGGCCGTACACTGTTAGTATCACAGTTGGTCACAAGCATTACAGGGTATCTCTATCCTCGGATCTTCGTTCTTCATGGTTATGGGTCATCCACAAACCCACAGTTCATCGAAGTCCATTTGCTAGGCCACACATTGTCAGAATCACAGTTGGTCACAAGCATTACAGGGTATCTCTATCCTCGGATCTTCATTTATCAGGGTTTTGGGTTAACCACGTAAAACCCTTATCTTTAGTGGATCTTCATATTCAACAAAGGCTTTGCAGGAGGGAACTTTACGCAATGGGGACCATTCTTCTGGCAATGCAAGTTTTCAGATCTTGGGGGTAAATTCCATGGGTGAATGAATACCATGGGTGGATTTTACAATACCATGGGCGAATGCCATTTACAATACCATGGGTAAATTCCATGGGTCGATGAATAATATGGGTGGATGAGTACCATGGGTTGATGCCATTTTCCATTCGGATCATGAAGATAGCGATGGTTTATCTACTAGTGATGAATATGAAATTGGACAAGATTATAGACTTCTCATGGCTTATGATAACGATGATTTTTGGGATAGTTTAGAAGAGGATAGTGATGGTTTATCTAATAGTGATGATTATAGACTTCTCATGGGTTAAGACGATGATGATTTTTGGGATGCTTTAGAAGAGGAAAAATTTCATGAAGAAATCTCTAAACTCAAAATATGTTTAGAAGAAAATAATATGATCATATATACCTTGACATACCAACTTGCTGAAAAAGAAAAACACAATGAAAAACTAGAATGTGAAATTGTGGGTCTAAGAAAAGATCTTGAGAAAAAAAAAAATCTCTCAATCTTAGATTTGCTAAAGTATTAGAAACTTTAAATGAATTTATCAAAGTTTAGTGTTCTCCTCTGATAAAGACAGGTCTTTGATATATTGAAGAAGCATCTCAATCACAGAAGTCGTCAACCTCCACCAAAAGCTATCTTGATGCAGCAAATACTAGTGAACAATATGACAGCAAAGGCATAAAGCTGATCACCAGGTAAATCATACTCAATTTTCTCCAAGGATTAATATCAATAGAAGCCACAACCAACCTCAGGAAAATCATACTCAATTTTCTCCAAAGATGAATATCAACAGAAACTACAATCAATAGGTAAATAGATTCGATAGTCGCAGAAACTTCTTTAATGAGCAATGTTTTTCATGTCATAATTTTGGGCACAAAGTTGCTCAATGTGTTGCTCTCAAAAGCATCATGACTAGAGAAGCAAGAAATCAAAGGAATATAATAGGGATCAAGAGAAGTTCCTATAATAAATTTTTTCCTCTTGAAAATGAAATAGAATGCTCAATCTGTAACAACATTGGTCATGAAGAATCTGAATGCAGGAGAAAATTTCGGCAAACACCTCAAAAGGAGCAAACGCCATTAAATCCCAAGATATGGAGAAGGAAAGAAACTCAAACAGAAAGATGTGGTATAGCCTTGTATGCAGAAGGATAAGAAAATTAGTGATACATCAACAATGGATGCTCCAAACACATGATAGGTGACAAAGAGAAACTTCACTCATATAATACGTTATAAAAGGAAAAGAATGTCTCATTTGGAAATGACACAGAACTGTCACAAAAGGTAAAGGTTTTGTTTTCTTCAAAGAAAAGGTTAAAGATAGAAATGTTATGTATGTAGATGGTTTAAAGGATAACCTATTGAGTGTCAGTCAAATGTGTGATCAAGGAAATGAAGTGGTGTTTCAATCAAACGGATGTGTTGATCATGATCTTGATATAGGAGAGACTGTGATCAAAGGTACAAGAACTCCAAACAACTTATACATACTCAAAGGAGGACAACAACAATGCTATCTAAGTAAAAATGATGAAAACTGGCTGTGGCATAGAATATTGGGACATCTAAGCTTTTCTCAAATAAGAAAAGCATGCAGACTCAAGGTAGTTTGTGATCTTCCAAATATCAGCGTCCCAGAAAATACAATATGAAAACCATGTCAAATCGGTAAGAAAACCAGAGTTCACTTCATGGAAAAAGAAGGGTCAGCTAGTAAGCCTCTTGAACTTGTCCATACTGATTTATGTGGACCAACAAGGAAAAAGTCACCTCATGGAGAAGAATACTTTATTTTGTTCATTGATGATTTTTCCAGAATATGTTGGATAGGTCTTCTAAAGCATAAATATGAAGCATTGGAAAAGTTCCAAGCCTTCAAAGCATTGGTTGATAATGAATCAGATCAAAAAATCAAATGCCTCAGATTTGATTGAGGAGGGGAATTTATATCGGATGAATTCTTTGACTTTTGTGAACAACATGGAATAAAAAGGAAAGTCTCCACTGCAAGAACTCCTCAGCAAATTGGTGTGGTAGAAAGCATGAACAAAACAGTTCAACAAATGGCTCAAGCTATGCTAGATGAATTTGGAATTCCTACAACCTTTTGGGGTGAAGATGCATTCGCTGTCGTGACTATTCTCAACAAAGCAAATGTTTGGGTAAATAGCACTCAAACTCCACATGAACTTTGGTATGGTAAGAATCCTACTGTAAAATACTTTAAAGTTTTTGGAAGCAAATGTTTTATCAAAAGGATTGATGAAAAACTTGGTAAGTTTGAAGCCAGAGCAGATGAAGGTATTCTGCTTGGTTATTATTCTAGAAGTAAAGGATATAAATGTTATAATAAAAGACTTGGGAAAATTGTTGAAAGCATTGATGTTGTAGTGGATGAAGCATGCATAAATCCAAAACAGATAAAATCAACAAAAGATTATGGCAATGAAGAAGATGGGGATTACTTTCCAACATCAAATCAAAATTATATTGAAGAAGAAACCAATGAAGCACCAGAATAAGATATAATGGTAGAAGAAAAGACTTCGTCGAGGTATGTTCAGAAAAATCATCCAGAAACTCAAATTTTAGGGGAAAAGGAGGCAGGTGTATAGAAAAGAAGAACTATTGCATGGACCTCAAGCTATCTTGCTCTATTATCCTCCACCGAACCTCAAAATGTAAATGAAGCATGCAAAGACGAATGTTGGGTCAAGGCCATGGATGAAGAACTTGAGAAAATTGAAAAGAATGATACTTGGGAATTAGTTCCTAGACCTCATGATAAAAATATTATAGGACCTAAATGGATATTCAAGAACAAGCTGAATGAAAATGGAGAATTCATTAGAAACAAGGCCAGACTTGTTTGTAAAGGGTATGCTCAACAAGAATGTATAGATTTTGAAGAAAATTTTGCACCTGTTGCCAGACTTGAAGCCATAAGGATGTTTCTTGCTCTTTCCACCTTTCAGAAATTCAAAGTATACCAAATGGATGTAAAATAAGCCTTCCTTAATGGAGATTTAGAAGAAGAAGTTTATATTGAACATCCAGAAGGATTCATTCTTGGAAATGATGCAAAACTTGTATGCAAACTCAAAAAGGCTCTCTATGGTTTGAAACGGGCTCCAAGGGCCTAGTCTTATCGTCTTGACAAATATCTACACCAACAAGGTTTTACAAAAGGTTCTGCAGATAGCAATCTATATACAAAGATTGAAACTGATAAATTGTTAATTATTATTGTTTATGTTGATGATATCATTTTTGGTAGCAATGAAGAATCCATGAGTCAGAATTTTGCTTCAGTAATGCAACAAGAATTTGAAATGTCCTTGCTTGGTGAACTTACCTATTTTCTTGGTCTACAATTTCAACAAACTAAAGATGGTATTTTTCTTTCACAAACCAAATATCTCAAACAGATCTTGAAAGGTACGGAATGGAAGAGTCTAAACCTGTATGTACCCCAATGGTAACAGGATGCAATCTCAGCTCAAATGATGAATCTTTCATACAGGTTTAGAAAAAGAACTAGTGGTGGTGCATTCTATATGGGTTCCAGGTTAGTGTCTTAGTTAAGCAAGAAACAAAGTTCAATTTCTTTATCTACAACTGAAGCAGAATATGTGGCTGCTGCATCTTGCTGCACACAACTATTTTGGATGATGAAAAATTTGCAAGACATTCAGATCACATGTACTCCACCCATCTCCATTCTATGTGATAATACAAGTGCCATCCGTATTTCAAAGAATCAAGTCATGCACTCCAAGACCAAGCACATACCCATCAAGTATCATTTTCTATGAGAAAAAGAGATTAAAGAAAAAGTCAAATTGGAGTATGTTCCCTCCAAAGAATAGGTTGATGATATATTCACTAAACCACTGCCCAGAGAAACATTTGAATATCTCAGACAAAAGTTGGGAGTAGTTTCTGCATCATCGTGTTGTTGAAATCCAATTTTTTTCAGAAGTTGGTTATTATACGTGTGTTTCATGAAGTATAGTCGCGTATACATGCAGGTTTTAGTGGCTGAAGAAGCGTATATGTTTTTCTGATAGGAAAAACAGTGGGTCAGACTCTGATATGGGTGCTCTATCTGATGTTGATGATTACAGTCTAACGATATGCTTTGTTCATTAATTTTTATCTGATTGATAAAGATGCCTTGATTAATGACTTGTTAACAATGCACAGGTAGCACAAGTTCAGGGGGAGCATTAGCCTTCACTCGCATTCTGCATTTTTGGCATTATGGTTGCTGAGTCCAGCTATGGCTTCAGATATTTATACCATTTGTTTCTTAAGTCATGTAAAATTCTAGGGTGTGATATGACTTCTCATGCATTTGAATGAGTCCTATTGAACAAATGATGTAATTTGTATCTCGAGTTTGCATGGGATGGATGATGTAATATTTATTGTATTTATGTCATGTATAAAAAATTGGTATATCCCCACTTGGTTGGGTGGATAAGTCAAATTTGGTGTATCCCCACTTGTTTGGTAGATTGATGTATGTATGAGTGAATGGTGATAGGAAGGTCACACTCACTTAGTCAAGTTATAGAGTCATGTTATTCTTTTGAAAAATATTTTTTTTGCAGACTCTGTATATGCTCAGGGGGAGCATGGACCTCACATGGATGGTTTAATGCATCTCAACATGTACAAAGGGGGAGCTTAATCAGAGAATTCAACATGTACTTAGGGGGAACATGGACATCATAATGTATATCAAAAGGGGAGAATATCTTGGTCCACCCTTTGCCCTTGATGTCAAAGGGGGAGAGTGTCTTGGTGTTGTTGTTGTGTCTTGGTGTTTTTGTTGCCATCAAGTCCAAAGGGGGAGATTGTTGGCATTATGATACAGGTGTTGTCCTTGATGGAAACTCACACAGATGATAGTTCATAGTGCAACAGGTTAACAACAAAGGATTACAGATCAGACTCCAGAGATTGAAGAAAGAGAGGTATACGCTGGTTCATTTTGTCAAAGTAGCGGGAACATAGATCAAAAAGAGTGTATACATATACATGCACTTTCACAGAAGGAAAAGCACGTATGGGATGGAAAATAAAGGTTTTGGTCCAAGGTATTTGGTTCGTGGTATTGAACCTAGGTATTTGGTCGAAGGTATTGGTCCTAAGTGGTTTTGGTCCAAGGTATTGACAAAGGGCCTAAAGCTATATAAAGAGGAGAAGATCATAAGGCCAAGTGTGCAAGCAATAAGATTCTAAGGAATACTTCTATCTAAAGTATATTTTATGTTGCAGGGTTATGTTTGGGACTAGATTTGAAATATTCATGTGCACCTTGAGTTCAATATTGGATCAGGATCATGAGACCTGAAATGACTTATTCTTGAATGATCTGATATTGGTTGAGACTAGATCTAATGTTTTGCACCTGTTTTATTCGTTATCTATCATGATCTGGGTTTGTCTGAAGTCTGGAATTATAGCAAAGTTCTGAGTCAATATCTTTAGATCTATACGTAGGTTCGTCTCAACCAAAGACCATATACATGCAGGTTCTGTTCTTTCAAGTAGCGTATACAAAAGAAATGCTTTGTTTTCAGATCTAACTGATCTATCTGATCAAATTCTATTATTTTACTGTTGTCTGTCAATGAAGTCTTCTTAGATCCGAACGTAAAACTGAATGCATAAGGAGGATGAGATTTGATTGATTGATTGCATAAGTGAGAAGAAGTGATCTTTGTCCCTACTTGTGTAAAGCTCTATAAGTTGATAGTAGATATTCAGTATATTGCTGGTTGGTATAGACTTGATTCAAAAGTTTATTTTTGCAGTAGTTTTGAAGGTAAACACAGGTTTGATTAACGGAAGTAGCATATACATGCAGTTTGGGTTCAGCCAAGTAACGTATACACTCTAATGCATGATTTTTTGAGGTTATAGCTGGTTCTGAATGATGATGTAGGGTTTTGGGTTCAGCACAGTGTTCTAGTGTCAATGATATGATTGTTCAGATTAAATGAATGTTGGTTGATGCAGTTTGAGTTTAAGAAGTCTTTTGATGGGTCGAGTATGAAAATTGGATGAAACGTGGCCTTCAGATTTTGGTGTTGTGATCCAGGAGTATCCAGTCTAAGAATTTAACAAAACGTGCTCCCTAGAAGAAAAAAGAAGGTCATAGCCTTCTGTAGGTTGGCGCCAACTTACTAGTAAACATATTGGCTAGTACAAGAGCTAGGGGGTTGCAGCTCTCTTCCAGTAGAAGCTGGAAAAATGAGAGAAAGTTGTAGCCTTCTGTAGGTGGGTGCCTACGTACTAGTATGAGTATGCACTAGTACAAGATTGTAAACATATTTTCTTATTATTAAAAGAAGACAGAGACGACAACATCAGGTGGTTTTCACCCACATTGGGTTTCCACCTTAAATCTTGGTGTTCATGTGTGTCTCTTATGTGTAATTCTTTATTCTGCTTTTACTACATTGTTTAATAATTTACTGATGTACTGGTTTAAGATCAACACATGATAAACTATCTAAATCACAAGTTCCCTGGATATATGTTGGTTTCTTTAATCACAGTTGCGTGTACACGCTAGTTCACTTCACTAAAGTAGCGTATATAACTCTGTTTGGGAATTAAAATTATTGATCTCATAATACTGATTCACCCCCCTCTCAGTATTATTTCCAACAAAGTGATGCCCACTTTAATGTTTGTCCCTTCATCTAGCTTGGAATACATGTTTGATGACCTTGGTCTTATTTTTCCTCTATAATGTTATTCCATTTACATGGAAAATCAACTCGTGGCTATTAAAATAGACTTAATTAATAATACATGCTCAAGATAGAGGAAGAAGGTCTGCAATAGGGTTTTTCGGTCACTGTTTTGAGATTTTTCTCACAACCTTGTTCGTTCAATGCTGATTACTAGCTTGAAAATTTTTATATGAAAATGAGAAAATGAATGTGCATATCAGTGTAGAGAAGATAAGCCCACGAATAAATGGTTTTCTAGTTGTAGGTTTCATTGGTTTGATTCTCGGTGTCACTTCAATTTCCAATATTTGTCATATTTTCTTATTGCGGTTGTGCATCCTGGATCACACATTTTGGATTGAGCTTGCACATTGAGGATTGCACATTGATTATCAAGGTTTCATTGCAGCACATCGAGGGTGAGTAGCATTGTGGCACATATTATTCCTTGTCACAACACTAACTGCCTTATCAATGCTCGAACCTTTCCTAGAATGACCCGATGTCATTCTTGTTCTTTTTGAAAATGGGTTGCCAAAAGCCTGTTATCTCCCACTTGCATTTCTATTCTAGCATGGTCCTTTCTAGGCACCTAAAGAGCATTATAACCACTTATTTATGCTTTTTGATGATATTGATGCTTTCAAGTTAGCCCATCATGTTATCCCTTTGAGAAAGACACAGTGGAACATTTCCATGCTATAGTAAGCATTATGATTAACAATGAATGGATGCTTGGGTTTCTGAAAAGTTTTTGTAAACAAAGATAACACCTCTATAAGCTTGAAACCTACAATTTTGGCATAAGTAAAGTGTTCAAATCCAATAACATATGTGGGAACTTTGTGAGACTCAGAGAAATGAATTACTAACAAGAATGTTCTTTTTTCCTTAGATATTCCTTGCTAAATCCATACAATTAGCACCTTCCTCTTTGTACTTGTTTCCTTTTTCTTTGGTAACTTGCATTTGGAAATTTTCCATCACTAGCAAAAGAAACACCTGTGGGAAAGTTTTCTTTGCTTTTCTTTCAACATAATCCATGTATCTCTTTGGTAGCCCCATATGTAGCAATGTGGATGTTTCACTATTTGACAATACAATTATGGTTTTTTATCCCAAAATAGATGAGATTATACTCACTGGAAGAACAAGAAAAGTTTTAGAAGTCCCAACATTCTCTATGTTTGGAAACTCCAATCTTATAACTTGAGAAGTACTGAAATTCATATTCGCAGAATAGTTAATTGTACCATATGTTGTTGACGAAAACATATCCTAAGAGTTATAAGAGACTGTACCTAGCAAAATATTACTGGAATATGAAGGTGAAAAAGAGGCAAATATTGATATATTATGAAAATATTGTTGATGCAAGTTGAATCTATCAATTGGTAGATCTCCACCCCAAGCTTCCTGTGGTGTAATAGATGAAGATATCTCACCCTTCAAAGATATCCCTAGTGTAGGAGTAGCTGATTATGAAGATGAAACCTTACTCAAGGAATCCTACTATTTTGTGCTTACTCACTTGTGAAAAGATAAACAAGATTCAAAACAAAGTTCATCAACTGAAGGGAATCTCTAAATATTCCATGAGGATGATGTCATCCATGTAAGCTTCTTAAGATTTCCACCTAGCGCACATTCTTTGTTTGAATCTTCATTATTGTCTCAGATTCTCCCAACTAAAGGAGTAATTGACTAAACATTCTCCAAAGGAGAAAATACCTCAATGCCATCCTTAAATCTAAAATTATTTCTAGCTTGAAATCGTGAAACTATTAGTCTGTAAATGATTGCCACCTTGATACTCTTCTCCTAGTGATGATCAGTCTGATGCAACACATAACACTCATAGAAATTGGAGAAACCTCTATTGTGCCAAATGCAAGACGCCCAAAAGTGTGAGCAAGGGTGATTGACATGGAATTTGAACCATGAAATAAGCATGTTAAAGCAAGAAGTGGATTTGCCATAAGAATTGAATCTTCTCATATATCTCCCAGAAGAGAAAACTCAAGTGAACAATTGGCCTCATTAAAAGGTATTGGTTTTGACTACTACCAACATAGATTTGTAACTTCCTTTGAGTCATTTTAATCGATAATAATTGTGAAAGGTTGTGATTTCCCATGGACATCATAAAATAAAAACCAATCAACATTATTCCTTGTTGTTAGAATCAAATTTTCATCCTTAAAATCTAGTGGGGAAAAGGGTGCTTCACACAAAGTGAAATATTGTAGCTTTTTTATTCTTGGATCAAACATGAACAACTTCTTGTACAAACCCATAATAATAACCATCTTATCATTTGAAGGTGAAAAAAAACACTAGTGGTAGGTGTTGAATGTTGTTTTAGCTAAGAAACCTTGGGAGAATGACTAGTTGTGTCCCACATGTGTATCAATCCAACATCTCCTATTTTGACCAAGGTATGTCCTCTTTTTCAAGAATGATATGACACTCTAAGGACCTTCTCATGTGGATCTTTTAGATCTATATCCCGTGATCTAGAAGCGGTATTATGAAGATTAAAATCCCTTTTGAGACTGATAAAGGTCATATGTTCATCTTTGAAAGTATACTGAACATATGTATATGTATATGTGTTCCCTTTGACCACTTAAAGCATATTATTCTCTAAAAATCCTATACCCTAACAACCTTCCCTATTCAAACTGAGAAAATGTATGTTCGATATTTGATGCTGGAGCAAGTAGCTAGTATTGACTCCTGTTAATTTGTTAGTGTTCAATCAAATATGAATCAACTCTGGAAGTTTGGAAAGATCCTTTGGTATTTGACCACTCAGTAACTTATTATTCATATGAATTTTCAATTCCTTTTTCAGGTTTCCAAAGGACTTTGGTATTGGACACGTTACCTTTTTTTGATCAATTTGTAATATGATCAAGTGGTGAAGGTAACCAAGCTATTCAGTAATGGACCTAATAACTAGTTGCCATTGATAACCACTTTAGGTTTCGCCAATATGTGACCGGGAAATGCACTGGAAGCTTGATTATATTACTTGGTTTGGTATCCAAGGATTTGTTACTCTTCTTTCAACATGTGTTGACAAAAAGATGTTTGAATGACCTCAGTGTAACTAGCAAGTCCCCAATGCAATTTCACAGAACCATGGTCATTGTCCTTTACGGTTGAATTTAAAAATTCAAATGCCTACATTAAAATTGATGTTAAAAAATGAATATGAGTTCCAACTTTGATATAAATATAATAATGAAAGGCGAAGCATCGAAAGATAATCCAAATGATTGGAATGTAGAACTTCTTGTCATAACAATGATTCATTCATGGACCACATTTAATGACGATTAGGTTAATTTAAATATTTTTTCTAATTAATGCAATAGGGATAACCATGAAAACTTTCAAAATCAATGGGGACCCAAAAATTTTAAATATACAAGGGGAAAATTTTGGGGGTTGTTGTAGCAAGTGCCTTGACAAAAAATCTCAAACTCTAGATTCCAACAGATATTATATCATACCAGAATGCAACATACTAATATTAGATATGATGACACCAGGTACCAGGTGGCTACTTAAGTATTCAAAAGGATAGGGCGATGCCAGTATATTAAAAATAAGAGAAAAATTAAAACTACAATCAAATTATTTTTTCACAAAAATTTCCTTATTAATCTTGTCCACTAATCATGATTATATTATATCAAAGGATAATTATATGGTACTAAAGAGGTTTAAGCATACCAATACTAGATGGGATGGTACCAGGGTACTGGGAACTTTAAGTTATATTGTAAAATTTTGAAAATGATAGGCCAATATCTAGTATGATGTAACAAAAACATGACATGGCACTCCCATGTTGATTACAGGTGGAAAAGTTGATGAAATCAATGTAGCGATGAGTGACACATGGTAGGAAAAAATCAAGTT
Source organism: Pinus tabuliformis (assembly GCA_031772625.1). NCBI lineage: Eukaryota > Viridiplantae > Streptophyta > Pinopsida > Pinales > Pinaceae > Pinus > Pinus tabuliformis. The sequence goes on from CM062818.1 coordinate 1,483,505,515, forward strand.
TTTGGCCAACTAACAAGGCATTGAAAGGTGTCACATGGAAGATGACATGGTAGATTACCACATGGAAGACAATGATTGGTCCATAATGGTTTGATGTCGTGGACCTAGATGTCTCAAGACTTGTGCTAGGACTGATGTTGACATGGTTCATGTTTTTATTTTTGGCCAAAAATCCAAAAGGTTGTGGCTGTGGGACAAGGTCAGGAAGAGCCAAGGGATTATCCCATAGGGCCTTGTGGATATTGTACTAAGCTGTGCAATATTAGACTCCTTCCAATATGGAGGAGAAGCCTAATATCCAATATGGATGGTTCCAGTATATCACAGTTCCATGCAAGGGAATTATTTTGTAGTGGTTTGGTATATTGAAGTACTAGGGTAATGCAAAGAAGGTTATTGAAAATCATTGGAAAATTATATCAATTGAAAATAAAAGGTACCAAGTTACCAATATGATAATATTTTTTCATTATTTAGGTCATGGCACGCAGTCACGAGTGCTCGATGGTCTAGGCCCTAGAGCTAAAGGGTCATGAAAAGGCATGTCTAGGTTTTCGAACATCCAATTATAAAGAAGTGGAACCTATTAAAGAACCCAAAATCTATATCCATTGATCTAGGTTGGATCATTATATTTTTTTTCATTCATATTGATGCTTTTAGGGTAGAAAAATTGGAGGAATCATCTCATAGGACCATTTTTTTACTAGCGAGACCTAGTTTAGCAAATTGGGGTTTGAACCATTTCAAGAGCATTTTGAGTAATAAAATGATTTTTTTGCAGTAAAACCATTTTTATTTAGTGCCACACATTTATTTCATATTCTACACACAAATACCTTTCCAACGACGAAATAATCACCCCATTCAAAGTTCGTATGCGAAATTTATGCTACACAGACGTTGACCTTCCTATTATCACCCCCATAATTCAAGAGGATGCCATGTCAGCCTCAATAACTCATGGAAAAATGGTTAGCCACATGATTATGATGAAGAATACGATAGAATATGTGATATTGTAACTTTGATTAAGAGTTGAGGTAGTCAAACCTAACCACTAGTAGGCTATTGAGGTGTGTTATAACGAGACCACTAGGAGGAAAGCAAGTTCCATAATTTTCGAGTGAATTTGTTCCATAGATGAGAAAAATAGCCGAGACGGATAGGGTATAGACTTAAATAGAGATTAATTTTCATTGTAGTATCCCATAGGCCACAGACCATTCTTCTTTGTACTCATCGCCATTTTCTTTTTAGAGAAAGAGTAGAGCGACCTTACCTTCCAACTAGGTTTTCTCCCAAAAGGGTTTCTTGGGTCATATCTTGTGTCAAATCATGGTGTATGAGTTTTTATTTCATTGTTCTCTATTTTATACATAATTTTAATTTTCATGCATACACAATTAACAGTAATCTACATATCCATAAATTTAAAGAGAAATAAAACCCTAATAGTGTAGATTTTGGATTTTTAAATATAGTTTTATTATATTTGTTGTGACAATAGTCCAACGGAATATCCAAGACAATTGAATGATCAAATTGGAATGATAACATGTTTCTTTAGGTATATTGTGGATATTTACAGAGGATCTAGATTAGCTTAGCCAAAAGTCATAAGACCCTAATCATGGTCGATGAATCTATGAATAACCCTCCTGATCCTGTAGAGGAGAAATTTTTGTAGCTAGAAGCGCAAGTTGTAGATATAAGCCATAATATTAGTCTCCTCATCTTAGCCTTGAGAAATAATCTTGGGATATTTGGAGAAGATGGGGGTTCTACTATAGAGGACAGATCAGAAGGGAGATGAAGAGATCGGGAAGAAATAGATAACTAGTTGAAGAAAGGACCCAAAAAAGATCAATTTGGTTTGAGTGTTGTGAACCATTCTTAGTATCTTTTAAAAATTGAAGAAAAGGTTGATATAAAGAAGTATCAAAGTGAGATCGACGCTCTAAATCTAAATCACTAGTTGAAACAATTAGAAGTGTATTTCAGTGTCCATCATATTGAGGAAAACCATAATATTTCATTCTCCTGGCTTAAATAAGAAGGTTTTCCCTAACTTGGTGGGAAAGCCACACAAATTCCTTGAAGTTAGAGGAATATCCTCTAGTGACTATGTGGGATGACTTTAAAACCATCATAAAGTCATAATTTTACCCTATTGGGTATGTAGAGGACTAGTGGTTCTGGTGGCACTACATCAAGTAGAATCAGGGCCAAAGCATACAAGAGGACACCATAAAGTTCATAAACATGCCCATAATGCTAGGTGTCTCCCCAAAGAACCCAGATGTATTCCCGAGGTATTTGGGAGGTATATACAACCATCCATGCCATGTGGCTCTAGAAAAGCTCAAAAATAAAATTCCTTGTATTGTAATGAAACTAATACCAAGTTGTATATATTAGTGAGAGCTTTCCAACAACACAAACAACACCTCAATCTGAGTTTGTATGCAAAAGTTATTGTTAGACAAAGTTTTGGTCAAACTAGGCAAAAGTCAAAGTCAAAGTCAACCCAGGGTGCCACATGGAAATCCCTATGTTGTCATGTGGAAGAAAAGTCAATAGACATGGTGGGACCCACAAAGCTGATGTAACAACCCAATCAACAAACCAGGTGGACCCACAAGCATGTGACATGGAAGCAACAAAAGTCAACACATGGCAAGTAGGTGGCAGATGATGTGGACCAATGAGAGTCTGCCACATGGCCCAATCACATCGAGTCACATGGCACCTCAAATTAGGCCCAAGTGGCCTTGGCATGGTGCAACCTCCATTTTTTTTCTTATTCTTATAGTTTGGGGAGTCGTTAAATACAGACATATGTATACCATATATTATATGGTTTAAAAACTATATTAAAATCGAAATTCGGCTTTAAAACCATATGAAGGAAGAATTGTGGGTCCATGAGTTTTGAGCCCAAAACCTCCCCAACAACAAGTAACTTAATATTACTATGCTAACCACTATGCCAACCACACACTTTGTTATAAAATTCCATTCAAATGGTTCAAAGGGAACCATGGAGAATACATGAGGGACGAGGGTGCAAGAAGACCAATGAAGTCATAAATTTCAAGAAGATTCTAGGAATATTGTTAGATCATATGAGAGGGAATAGTTCAAAGAATATTCTCTATGAGGAATCTTTAAGATTCCCTAGGGGTAGATTTTTTAAGGTGTCATAACTATGCTGAGTTTATACTCAAATGAACTGGTTTTTCACTAAGAGTCTAATGGCATAGTCCATTTCTTCATTTGAGCAAGAACAAATTTCACATGTCTGAGAATGGAATCTTTGAGATTCCCAGGGAGCCCAAATTTGACCGACTCAGAAAGGGGTAAAGTTCATAGTCATATTTCACGAGTTTTCATCAGGAATTCAACCGTGCAATTCGTTTCTTTAGCAGAGGTGCACATTTTCCAGCCATCCCTGGAAGTGGATGTATAAGATGCATTGGTTCCATGTCTTATTTTGATTTTTGCTGAGATGATAATTTGATGTCGAGATCCTTGTTTGCCATATTTTTGGAGGATCCTTGTATGCCACTTCATGTGAGAGTTTGTTATTCTGTCATGTTGAAGGTGAGCTTATATGAATGAGATTTCTTATAGAAGAGTGTCTCGTGAAGAGACATTCCACTCTAGTTAAGGTATCTCTTCCTTGTATTGACAAAGAACACATCATGTATTCATCATCATCTTGTAGGAATTAATGAAGCAACCTGCCCACTCTTGACACCGGGCATAGAGACGTAACCCACATTGGGTGAACTCCATTATCATATTATTAAGTTATGCTTGTTCATAATTATGAATTCTTATTTGTTCGTTATTTCATGTTGATGGTTTTCTAAAGTGTTGTTAGAATATGCATTGTTCAAGATTTCACAAAGAAAATGTAAGCGTTAGTAAAAGGTCTTGTATAATGGGGATTTTTTTAAAGTATTCACGAAATTTTTTCGAATCAAGTGGTATCAAAGTGGTCTGACCTTTTTCCCAGGGATTGTGAATTAAGCGTGTAACAAGAAGGAAAATGGAGGATCAAAAAGATATATATGAGTCCTTCTAAAGGATGGCAAGCCCGACAGATATAATGTATGCAAATTATGAGGAGAAAATAGAAAAAGACGAACATGAGAAAGAGAGAGTAGAGGATTATGCTCCATATTCATCTTTAGGTGAATATTTTTCTTCTTCATTTTTTTATCATCATTCAAATGAAGAGATCAATGAAATCCTTCAAGCGTAGAATGCGGAATTGAGGAAACTTCTACAATAAGTAGAAGAGGAGAAGCAAATATTGCAGCTTCAATTACAAGCCATGGAAGAGGCATTGGAAAAGTTGAAGTGAAACGAAGGCTCTACAAAGCCATTATCACATGCTTTAGAGTTAAAAAGTGTTGGTAATTCTTGAGTTTCATTTTCACATGATGATGATAATTTGGGTGCTTTTGAAAAGCACACTATAGGAATCAATTTAAGCTTAATGAAGAATATGTGATATGAAGGCAAGTGCCTAGGAGGTAATGGCCAAGGAATGAATCAGCCACTGGAGGTTGTACAAATACCTCGATTTGTAGGATTGGGACACACTGAAGGAGAGTGTTCGCAGGTAGCAAAAAATTCTAAGCCATTGAAGAAAAATGATGTTGAAAGTACATCAAAATCTTCTTGTGACAATGAGCATTACAGGAGAAGAGCTAAGGAAATCTCTCATTTCTAGGCTCACACTAGAAACAAACAAGCAAGGTATAAGAGGTATCGTTATGTTAATTTTCCTTTCGATTACAAGCAAATTGTTAATGGTGAAAAACATTTGTGGCATAAAATACCATGTACTTTTTATCGCTTGTATAACCATGTTGTTTCCAAGTGTTGGAAGAGAATAGCAGCAAGGAAAATAACAAGACATGTCAAACCTTCTCCACATCAGGGAGGGAAAAAGGTCAGATAGGTCTAGAGGAAAAATAATTTTTGTAGCCATTGTAACAAGTATGGACATCAGAGAGCCACATGTTAGGAACTCTAGCCAAAGCAGCGATCAAAGGACCAAAAAGAACCTGAAAAGGAACCTATTAGTGAAGCAAATCAACGAGAAATCTAGCTATAGAAAGAGATCCCATCAACCTAGTTGGGTAATAAATGGGTAGCATTTTTAAGTAAATGAGCATGCCCACATTTTGTAAATCGCATGTTGTGAAATGATTGTAAAAGTGATGAAGTGTTTTCCATCACTTACGAGTGCAACATAGTGATCTTTTTTCCTTTTTTGTTAATAGTTGGGGTATTGGTTTCTATTATTGTTGGAAAATACTGAGAGGGGGGGATGAATCAATATTCCTTAGAAATTAGCACCTTTAAATATTTTCATAGTATTAGTTAATCTTCAATTATCATTAATGTTTATGCAGTAACAACAGTGAATAAAAGAACATAGGAGGCACAAAAATGTTAGGTGAAAACCCCCTCCGGGTCAAAAACCACCGAACTCTTTTCTAATAATTCTTTCACCTTCAATTCCAATTGAAAAGAAAGCTCCAACTTCCTAGAATATATAAAAACATTCTTCTCCAACTCCCACTGGATGGACGCTCCAATGCTTGATATTCTTCAGTAATCAACTGAACGGATGCCCCAACACCCAATGAGCTAACAACTCACCCTAGCACCACCCTACCACCCTGTAGTTTTCACAGGCTTGAACTTGTTGGTGACTTCATGCAGCAACCTAGCACCACCATACCACCCTATAGAAGAATAAAAGAAGAATGGACTCCCGTTCCAGGGAAAATGGTCCACTTTACAATGATATAGAATGATGTAGAAGTAGAAGACACACTAGACCATAACCCCAACTATGACACAACCACCTCATGATGATCCTAAACTTCTTGACACTACCTCTTCAACTCTTGGTAGATAGACACTTGTACGACTTTTACAATGATGCTTTTACAATGAATCTGTGCAATGATACTTTTACAATGATTGTATGCAGTGCTTCTCACTTGAAGACTTCATGTGGTGAACTTGTTGCTACTGTTTTGCACCTTGATTGTTGCTTTTGTCATGCTACCCTTTCTCACTCTTCAGAACATTAGATTATGCATTGAGTCTTCTCTTGATGAATATATAATACTTGCAAAAACTCTTCAAAGAAATACCCATGACATGATAATAGCAAAACATACCTCATCCTGCAGAACATATGTCAGTGCTAAACAAAAACAACAAATTAGAATACAAAGAAACTAATGCAATTAAGAGATGAACATGCATATACATAAGATACTTACCTATAGCTTACCTTTGCTGCATAATTTTGCTGCACCTTGCTCTTTGCTTGCCTAGAAAGTTTGGCCCTTTGCACCCCTTGACAACACTTGATCTAGTTTTTCTTGCCTTCTAGGAGCATGATATTTAATCTCATGTATCACTGTGATTTCAAATCCCCAACATGTGATCTTTGGTCCTGTAGAATCAACCTGAGTCTTCTTTCCAATGCCATGGGTCTGACCAGATCTGGACTCTTCAAGACAAAGTTATGCCCAATCTCTCACAATGACCTAAGTATGGACTAGTTCAGTAGGGCAAACTTGTACAGCGCGCCACGTGTCACTGGTCCCTCCTTCAGCTCTAAAATTGATACACAGAAAACTACATTCTATGCACTATCTACCACTTTTTACAGAATTCCAATCTTCTTAGAGAGAGAGAGTTATGACCATTTCCCAAGGTCACTTCTTTGAGATGAAATTCAGGAGCCTGCAAAAACCTTAACTTCCATAGATCATATCTCTGAACATATAGCGCACCAAGATCTGAAATTCTGTCAACACGTTCATCAGCATTGTGAATCAAATGAATTTTCATTTCAGAATCTAATACTTTGCAGAAATTAAGTTATAGCGAAAATTCCATGATCGCTTCATTTGGAGGATATATGAGATTTCTTTTTATAGAGTTGAGAGGGGTTTCTATAGAGAATGTTGGAGGGATTTTAGGAGGTTAAAAAATTATTATTTATTGACTATTCAATGTCCAAAACCAATTATGAGTGCCATGCCACAACCCCATAGGGTTTGAGCCCACTAACTCGGGTTACTAACTTCAAACATGAATATCTCTCAAACCGTGAAGAATTACTTGGCATGCCATATATCAATGGAAACATCTCGACGATTAGAATCTGTATGGAAGATCCTTGACTCAAAATAGAGTAATTTGTCAAGTAAAAATTACCTTGCAAGATCGGGGTAGCCCTTGGTGCTGCTTGGGTTGACATCACTGACAACCTCAGATCATCTTTAGATCAACATTTATGATTCTAATGTAAACTTGACCAAAGAGTGTCTTATAAACTCTTTACAAATATGGGAACTGCTTGGGTCATGATATGCCTTGAATTTTAACATATATTTTGCAAGATATACTACAGGTTTTCAGAGAGTACATGTGTCAGTTCATCAATTATGGCTTTGAAGAACAAAGGTGAAGGAGAAGGAAGTGTGGCATGTTAGGGAACTTGTTGTGTAGATGAGGGAGTACAATAAATTTCAGATAGTATTCATGATTTTGGAGGACCAAAAGCTCCTCAAAGGGGAGAAATGATCCAAGTGGCTCCACAAAATCTCAAAAATAAAATTCCTTGGATTGCATGAAACCAAGACCAAGTTGTTGATCTCAGTGAGATATTTCTAACAATGCCTCAATTTGAGTTCGTATGCAAAAGTTATGGCTAGTTAAAGTTTTGGTAAAACTAGGCAAAAGTCAAAGTCAAAGTCAACCCAGGGTGCCATGTGGCAATCCCTAGGCTGCCATGTGGCAGAAAAGTTTACAAGCCTAGTGGAACCCATAAAGATGATGTGGCAGCTCGATCAATAATCCATGTGGACCCACAAGCAGGTGACATGGCAACACCACAAGTCAACACATGGCAAGTAGGTGGCAGATGATGTGGACCAATAAGAACCTACCACATTGTGCCACATGGCACCTCAAATTAGGCCTAAGTAGCCTTGGTATGATGCAACCTTCATTTTTGTCTTATTCTCATGGTTTGGGGAGCTGTTACAATATGGACATATGTATACCATATATTATATGGTTTGAAAGCTATATTAAAACCAAAATTGGGCTTTAAAACTATATTAAAGAAAAACTGGGAGTCCATAAGTTTTGAACCTAAAATCTCTCCAACAAAAAGTAACTTAATATTACTATTGTAGGACACCAAATCATCTAAGGGTTGGTGTGGAAATTGAACAGTCAAAGGGAGTCCAAGAGACCACTTGGAATATGAAACCAAGGGTCACTAGACTTGTATAAATGTATATCATGTGAATAAGAGATGAATTTAATGCTTATTGTTAATATTTTGTCTTCACTGTTGTTGTGTTTAACATGGTATCAGAGAAATTTTTTTCTCAAAAACCTGTCAAATCTGCCTCTCTAAATTGGTCACATCTGCCACTATGAGTAGTCTTGTAACCCTTGGTATTTCCTGCCCTTGCTCCGACACTGGTATTGTCCCATGCTCTAATGCTCTATGACCTTAATGCTCACTCTACCATTTTTCTACTTCCGCTCAGACTTCCTCAATGGTTTTGCTCTATGTTGCGACCATTGCATCTTATGAGAGAAGGTGACATAACTCTCCTCTCATGCACCTATCGTAACATCCCTCTTTTCTCTCGTTCATAATGTAATAAGAAGTTACATGTCTCCATTCCTTCATCTTCTTTTTATTCATTTCCTCATTTCAAAACCCATTCCTGCTCTACTTCTTTTCCTTGTCTCAATGAAAAATGACAACATTACGTTCCAGACTACGATTTAAAGATTTAGGTGGCAACTCTTGTTTGGGGGGGCGGGGGAGGGGATATATCATGACTAATAAGCTCCTTTGATTTAGCGTTGGAGATATGCTTCCTCACATGTGTATTATCATCCACCTTTATATTTCCACTAAGTTACTTTTTCTTTGCTACCTCTACTATATAAATAGGCTTCTTGGGGGAGATATTTTCTTTGGTAACAAATGATATTTGACTTATCATCCCTGCAGCTTGTTGATAGGGTCATAAACTAGGTTTATCTAGAGTAGAGTTGCCAAGTGCAGAATCAGATTCATCATTTGAATTCCAACCATTGAAAATTCCACTCCCAGTCATCTCTATCCACTTTGAATCAGAACATGGCCTCCTCTTTACAAATGAATCCACCTATTCAGGTGTGATTTTGTGAGTTAAGGAAATTGAGCCGATTCCACCTATAGGAAGACGTGGAGTTCCATTTCTCTGGTCAATTTGAGCTTGAGTGTGAAAAGAGCTTTCTAATGACCAGGTGAGGAAATCGTGAGTCGAATGGCCTCTGAGCCTTGTTTTTGTTGGCTTGTTTATTTATTCTTTCATTTTCACTGCTTACACTCTCTTCCTCGACTTCTTCTTCCTTACTCCCAAGAAAAAAGACAACATTCCTACTTCTTGCAAACCATTAGTAATAGAAGATGGCACAAGAGACGCTTTGAGGGCAGCAATGGAGGTGTTGTATATCTGAGTGGGTCGCATTCTAAAGGCATGGAAATAGCCAGAGGCAGATTCCTTGTATATTGAATAAGTCAATGTGGGCGACCAGGAAACCCACACCATATGAAGTGGCCTTGTCAATTACATTGTGTAAAACAATACATGTGGTTATTCCATGTGCTTCAATAACTGCTTGCTCGGTGAGCTACAAATTTATGCATTATATCTCCGTTGTAAAATGTTAGATGATACAGGGATATTGGAACCAAACAAAATCTCATGTTTTCCTTAGAGGCAGTCATACAAACCATGCAAACATAGAACAGGTGGGTTCAGACCCCACAATAATGTTGGATAGGTGACAACATTTTAGAAAACATCGAATGAAGTGAGCATTGAGTTTATTGAAGGTCACCATTGATATATGTGTTTAATTTCCTTGAAGAAATGATTTATTTTCTTAGTTTGAGCAGTGGTATGTGCGTTAAGTATTTAACCTTGTATGTGCATTGAGTATTTAACCTTGTATGTGTGGTGAAAGTTTATATGCATTGGGATGAAATGTTTTTTTGAGCTACCAACGTTTGAATACTTCTAGGCATCTATTGTTACCAAGAAGGATATAAAGTTGGTCATTGATATCTTGAATTTATTCACAAAAGGATTTGGATGTCAAAATTCATTTTTTTTCAGATTTTTTTTCTAAATATTAGAATTCTCTTCATAAGATATCGTGACATTGTCAACGCATAAGACTAATATATAGACAAGTCAGAGTGAGAGCAGTGTTGGGTGTATTTTATATAAAACCTAAGACTTTTCATTTGTTGAATATTTATTTTTGAAAATGGCTCCAACTAATAATGTATTAGAATTATTGAATACCCTGATACAATCCACTATTGATGATATGGTAAAAGTTAGCAAAATCACTCTCAAAGACATTCGAACCTGCTTGCAAAATGCACAAGAAAAGATTGATTTTTGCAACTTGAATCTCAACTTCAGCAAGATGAGTTCTAGTAGAAAAGGCATCCTTTTGAACTTGTATTTGTTCAAAAAAATCCCCTATTTGACTTTAAAACGGGATCCAATCAACAACCAACGAATGATCAGGTCAATAAAGCTAAGGTTAATCACCATCAAGTGCTAATTTCAGGAGTAGTTGTGTACACATAAGCAAAAATTCAACCTGCACTTCCCAAGCTAATCATCAGAACTTGGGAAAGATTGTCAGTAACAAGCACATAAATGGTCTTGGATATGACAAGGATGTTTCATTTCATATTCCATATTACTCAAAGCCCATCTAGTTTTAGAGCGTTGGATTTCTTTACGACAATTCATTGTTAGATGTTCTAGATGTTTCTCCTCTTCCACATCATCAACAACAGATTGTTAAATGCCAACATTGTGATCGAGTTGGCCATATGAAATATCATTTTTTTTTAATCTTTATCCATGTGAGCACTGTCATAAAACCAATCATTCTTCAAACATATGCTTCAAAAACAATCCTCCTACAAGTACAAATATTTATCTCACATGGATCGCTTCTTGGAAATGGGCTTCAAAAGCCAAGAATATATTTCAGTCATATGTCAGAACTTGTTCTAGAGTATTGAACAATCTTGCAGTTGATTTTTCTCCATCTTTTCACCTTATATCTCATAGGGGGGGAAGTGATGGTCATATACAAGCTTCAAATCCACATCAAACGAGCCTTGACCAACACCTGTCATACCAAATTCAGAGTTGTATCCACAGATAGAGATGCCCTTGAGCATGCCTTTGGTTGGTGATCAACCTTAAATCATCTATGTGAGGTTGAGAACTCCCTTTTCAGGTTGAGCTTCTCCCTCTTCAAAGAATTGGGGAAACTTCCTCTAGCAGAAGACTTTAGCTTCTTGCTAGTTTTGGAAGAATTCTAGGAATTTCATTAAGCATTCCAGATTTTATGGTCATCCTCAAACCACTGCAAGTTGTAGACCTCCATTTTCCAAGTTGAAGGTCTCTCTCTCCAAAGCATTAGGAATTCATCCTTTAGTAGAAGATCTCAACTTCTTTCTACATTTGGAAGAGTTTCAAGAACCACACTAAGTGTTCCAATGTTGGTGGTGATCCTTAAACCACCACCTTATTCCATCATCTCAGAGAACACATTCATCTTATTGTGGTCATGCATTGTTGTATTTTTGTTAGAGCTCTCTTCTTGGACTCATAAATACCTGTTAGTTCCCTATAACACTAGTGTAGCCCCTTATTTTTATTTTAATTTAGCCCCTTTATTGGTATTGTTGTGTGCATGTAGTCCCCATATTGTTATTATTGTGCCTGATAGAAGCCCACTATTGTTATTGTTGTGCCCTTACATTGTTATTGTTATGTAGGCTTTGATTATATTGTGACCCCTTAGACTCTTATATATCGAAAAGAGGTTTTTTCATTTGAATCATCCAAGAATTTTTCCTTTATGTAATGTAAAGGAGGTTTTACCATCGAAGAGGATTATTTTTAAGTCGTTGATCTATCTATTTCTGAGTTGGTTGCCTAACATTTGGAATCAGAGCCTTGGATTATAGGGTTTTACTTATTCAAATAGGTCATCTTGGTATTTTCACTATAGTGTTTTTTCTACGAGGCTTCAGAAGTTGAAACTTTTACCACGTGGATCTAAAATCTCAAAGAACTTTGTGTAAAATTTTTAGATATTCATTTGCTATAGTTTTAGATATATTCCCTGAGAAAGTTAGGGTTGTTGCAGGCTCCATAATTTTTTCTCAAATAGGTGACCTACAGAAAATATTCATAACTTTCATTTCAGGCATCATATCTAAATTCTGTAAAATGTGGTTGAAAGTTAACAGACGTTAGTTTTTTGTGCAATGATTTTGTGGCCGACATTTGAAACAATGACACGTGGCCATACAACTTCACTCTACTGAATTAGTCCATAATCAAGCCATCATGGGATATTTGGCATAACTCTTTCTTTAAGAATCCAATATCGATCAGACTTGTGGGGTTGGAAAGAGAAGTGCTACCATAGGAAGAAATTTCAGAATTTGGAGATCTGAAATTACAGAGTTACAATCGTTTCAAGATAAAGCTCCTAAAATAAAGAAAAAGGTGTGTATTGTTTTTAAAAATTGCATAACTTTAGATTGACAATTCAGTTTGAAGTGATTCAAACGACATAGTGAATCATAGATATCATTGTTTGATTTCAAAATTCCTCAAAGCGAGAAAATGGAAACACCTAGTAAGCAACCAAAAAGCTATACTATGACGCATGAATAAGAGAAATAAATGCAACATGATATATCAAAATTACGAGAGCAAGTGCAACAAATTTCACTCTCACAAAGAGTAACCAAAAATTAAATTATATATCTATATATATATATATATATATATATATATATATATATATATATATATATATATATATATATATATATATATATATTTCAACATGCTTCCAAGGCCACCCACATAAATGGCCACAACTTTGGGAACTCTGATGCACATGGATCCATTTACCCATGATGTGTATAGAGAGGCATATTTAGAGGATGAGGACTTCAGAGAGGTGTTTCGATATTTGCATATTTAGAGACATGTGCATGATGGCGACAACAATGTTGACTACCATCTCTAGGATGAGTGACTCTATAGGTTAGATAATCTACGTGTTCCTAAAGGTGAGTGATTCTAGCTGATTAGAGAAGCTCACACTCCAAGGTTGCAGGGCACTTTTTTGTAGGGAAGATAGTGGCCAACTTCTAGAGGTATGTGTATTGGCCCAATGTTGGTTTGATGGGGCTTGACTCAGGTTCGAAAGTGTTTTAGCCAAACAAATCCCACACTACCAGCCCTTTCGGCAATAGTATGCGGAGCACATATTGAAGTCTCACTCGAGGTAGTAGGGGAGGGTGCCAGAACTAGGTTTCCACACCCTAGGGATGTCTTGATGAGAACTTGGAAGGGTCGCGAACCGATTTGTGCCTTCACGCTACTCTGCGTGGCTGTCCGTCCTTCGCGTAGATCCGTGACGGGCACTTCCTAGATTCCTATTAGTATATGTGTTTATTATATATCCGATCTAATTCTTAAGGCCTTTAAGCAAACATTTAACAGTAATAACCAGCACACACAATCATACATATGCATAAATTCATAACATAAGCAAACAAATAGATTCATGAAAAAACACACAATGATTCAGAAACCCTTGTCTTTATTTATCTCCTATTCAGTAAAACTAGATCTGCCCTGTGCACTCAGCTACAGGGGTCCATGCACACAACTATAGACTCTACTAGGCCTCTACGCACATAGCTGCAGAGCCTCTATCTATCTACTAACACCCTCGGCTTGGACTTACAAACGCAGAGAATATTCCCTTCATAAACCCATAACATTCAAGATCAAAACCCAAAAACTGACTTCTACAGGCCGACTCACTTTCTATTATCTTACATTATTCTCGGGCGGGCAACCCTTTGACTTGACTCATTACAATTTGCGCTTCATGCACTTCGCAGAACCTTTACCATACTTTTACCCAAAATTGTGGACTTTACACCCCAAAACCGTTACGTGGGGATCTGCTGCCCAACAGGCCCCCAACATAATCATCATGACTCGTCTCGAGTCATTTCGGCTGGTGTAGTAATCTTCACACAGAGGTTATCCAACAATTTCTGCACTTCGCTTACGCTCGCAACAAATTCTTCTGCCATCTGCTGCACCCATTGTACGTGAGCCACCGAGGCATCTGTATCAGTTTTATTTGCTTGTCTGGGTTCATGTACTGCCTACATGTGCGCTAACTTTCCTTTGATGTTGGTGCAGACCACGAATGCCTCATCAAGCCAAGGCTGGATGCATTCTTTCAGCACTACTTCCTTCTGCCGAGTGACGTCAACTTGTGCCTTGAGAACCTGGGCCTCCCTCATCTTGGCCAATCGCTGCGTAATATCCACCATTTGTGTGGTCCTCATGACATTACCATATGCTTGTTGTAACTCCCGTGCTACTATCTCTACCTGCTGCGGCGTTGGGTCTTCTTGAAGGGATGTGATCGTAAGGAGGGACTGATCCAACAGTCTCGAGCAATCTTGGACAGTACATTCTATCACTTCCACTCCTGCTTGAATTTCGTAGTAGCGTTGCTCTTGAGCTTCCGGGGTTGTAATAGGCTGTGTCTTCATCCTTAGCTCTGCAATTTCTAATTTCAATTCCCATTGAGTTGTCGCAGCCTCCTCTTGGGCCCTACAAAATCTTGACGCCATATGATGAATCTTGTCGGCTATTTGGAGTTCCGCTGGTACAGCCAACTCTGATACACTGCTACAGACCTCCAGCATGGCCTGTTCCAATATCTTGTTGTGTGTGACCAAGTCTTCGAGTTGTAGATTGACCTGCTCCAAATTTTCCTTATGCTCCATCAAGATTTGGTGGCCGCGACCTTCTTGGGCATGGAGCTCAGTGGTGACCCCATCTTGTAGCTAGTATAGGGTTTCTCTAGGAAGGATGGCTAAATTCAAGCCCCAACTTCGCATGTCACCTTCGGCTTCCGCTAGAATAGTGTCTGCTGGCAATACTAAGGTGTTCTTTGTGGAGGCATGTACCATCTGCTCTGCTGCAAGTGTTCCTACCATGAAGGTCAGAATCATCTCTCCCGGGGGTCGCACCCATAATGCCTATAACTACGTCCTAAGCTCCCATAACACAGTTTTCTACTCTGTCATTAGCTCCTACAAAGCACCTTTAATGACATCATGCGTCGGTTCGCTGCTGTCAAGAAACTCTTTCTCCAACATCTTTGTTGTCTTTGTCTTTTTGCGTGGATGTGGCGGCTCCTGGATGTGCGGCCTCTTGACTTGGGTCAATTTTGTGGTAAGGTCCATGCATTCCTGTGTCTCCACCTCCTGCTGCATGTCCTGCTCCGTGGACATTTCCTTATTGATCCCGATTTCTTGCGTGGTGGTGGTTGTTGCTACTTCCACAGTCACCTCCTTCTGCTAGGCTGCTTTCTGTTCTTAGTGCGCCCTTTCCGCCATCATAGTGATTTGCAGCTTGAGTTCCTTCTTCCACTACTGTGCCATAATCTTTTCTAATTTGGGCATGTCTGGGGCGTGCCACTTTGGAGGCCATGTTGCCATTACCTCGTAAATTGCATCTTCCGTTGCAAAAAACGGGAGATTTACCCATGTTCAACTTGGATCCTTCCGCGCTTGGATATACAAGTTATGCATGTCCGCCTTGAACTTAGCCGTGTCATGCAAATTGTTGTATACTATCGGGGATAACCGTGGTCGGCGAGCGATCCATGTCTGGATACTTGCCTCCATGAATATCTAAAATACCTTGATCTCACAAATCCTCGTGGCATCTTTCGTAGCCCAGAGCACGTTATACCGCACGGCTTTAGGGAGGTTCTTCTCAATGTCAGGAAACTGGCTACCCTTTGGTAGTCCTCCTACAACCAGAAGGATTGATAATAGAAACCATGCGTAATGGAAAGTCTTACCTTTCTCATGGGCTTCCCTACAGTTCATCAAAAATTCGTCACAGAGAAACTGTGCCTAGTTGAACTGAACCCCTTCTGCACATTGCTCCGCGAGCGCGATGACAGGGGCTGGCACCTCATCTGCACGACATTTCCTCATGAGCTTACTGGCGAGTAAATGGGTGGTAACTCGCACCCCTCGGTCTTTGATGCTTACTATTACATATCCACGCTTCCACTTTTCCAGCTTATATTTAGCCTTCATTGCTTCTGCGAGGCCCACGTTGCTACTTGTTCCAGCTATGTCTGCGGGGTCATTCCCTTTATTAGGCAGTTGGGTAATTCGGTGTACTAAATTAGTTGTGATAGGAATCGGTTCTTCCAGCCAGAGATACCCATCATGTACTAGGCATAGTAACTATCAGATCACAAAAATTTTGATGGCCGCACGGTGATAGTGGGGTATCCACCTCAGATTGAGTAATCCCGCCTTCTCCACAACCTGTAACCATTTCTGCTGCAGTAATTTTTCCTCAGCCAATTGGGGGAACTTTTTTCTATCCATAAGATCCCAATCTTCGAACTTGATATTCGGTATTTGTCCATACGACAAATCATCAAACCTTATTTCATCTGGAAGAAGCAGAGTTTGGAGCATACTCTTCGTGGCCTCTAGGTCCTTTGGTATCTTGGGCGCTCCCTTCCACAGAGAGATATATGGTGGTACCAAAGGCACTAGGGGAACATTTTCCTCTTTATCATCTTGCGCTTCAATCTGAGCAATCAAGTCTTTCAAATCTTCCTCTTCCTCCTCGAGTTCAGTGGTGATTGCTTTGCCCTTGTTTGCTATTAACAATTTACTGAATCATGGTGATACCCAGATTGCCCCCTTAGTCTGCTTGTCCTTCTAAGGTCGTGGCATGCGTGGGGACTTTGGAACTTCTTGGGAAGTGACCGCCTCTCCCAACTCCTCCTGGGTCATGTAGGGCTCTTCCACGAACCTTACTCTGGTTCTCATGATTTCTATCCAGAATTTTCTCAGGGACGTACTCACGGGTGGCCAAGTAAGTGGTGCTTATTGCTCTGTACTAGCTCGAATCTCACATATCCACGGCTTGTTGTGGGGTTACCCCAATGCTTTTTATAGGAACATGTGAATTTGAATTTGATCCTTCCCTCCACTTCTGAGTCATTAATATCTTCTTGGCGATAGATCTTTTCGATTCTAGCTTGGAATTCTTGTCTTAATGACCCACCACCCGCTCCTCTCTACCGTGAATCAGACTTCTGTCATGAACAGTGATGGCAATGGTCACCTCCCAGCCTTCCCATGTGGCAGCGCAGCCTTTCATGTGCGACTGCGACCTAGACACTCGACTGGTCCTACGCGTAGTCCCCTGTTCGTGCAGCTCTCTGGAAGACTTGTTTATAGTCCCATGCCCCCTTTCAACTGCTTGGCATGCTAAGGTTGTGCTTTCCACAACTAATCAGGTGGTCGCACCCCACGTGCGAGACTTCCGATTTCCTTCTAGCCCGGGCTGTGGGCACCCTTTGAGTGTCTTTGTATTCGATAGCACATAGCGTTCTTCATTCTTTTGTTTTGCATGGTGCAGTCGCAGCCATGATAGCAAGGTCGCAACTTGTTCTAGTGCCACCGGAGGGCCGGCCAGGCTTGGTTCCCTTAGTTCCGCGCAATCTACTTGTGTGATTCCAGTGTTCATTTTTATAATTTCTTCATCCAATATCACGCTCTTCCTCCTCAGCCATGCCCATTATTCATCGAGTTCACGAATTTTCAAGTTCTCGCGCCGCATGGCGTCCTGTAGCTGCTGAATTCCTTTACCCCAGTTTTCGCTTCCTGTGGGGGCTGCCATCTGGGGAGATTTCGTTGTCCTCCTGGTCAATGATATGATCACCTTTGCACTTTTACTTACGGTCCTACATGCCCATTGAACCCTTGGTACACGCAGATTGTTCATGCTCCTACTTATTTTTCTGATGGTTTTGTCGTGAACAGCTTGCGGAATGCGTCGTTGTGGCGAATTCTGATTTTTGATTCTTAGTCAGTTAGGTGGTTGCACAACATACACCTGCATCCTACGTCGTTGATGGATGCTCAACCCACTTTGTCCTCCAAACCGTACGCACGCCTGCCTTCTACATTCGTGCTAGTTCCTCCTAGTATTTAGACGTGTACTCACCCGTGTGCAGTAGTTGCGCACAACGCCCCTGTTTGCGCGTCCTGCCACTTTTTTTCTAGAATTTCCTTTTTGCAACGCTCTACAGGTTCCTCCAAATTTGTTGCACCCCCTCGGTTGGCAGTTCCCTTGCTTCTGTTATTACGTAGCGGAGCGATCTAACCATCATATTACAATTTAGCATAGTTACCTCATGCAATAGGTTTTGCCATCGCTCAATCTCTTCATCTGAGTCTGATGTGCAAGAACTATCACATTCCCATGAGATTCTCCTGTCCACTGTCGAATTCACCCAATCCTGATCTTGCGTTGCAATCTGGTAGAAGTAGTCCAGTTCATCGTCATTTTCCTCATCGCACACAGGCTCAGTGTATCGTGCTCCTTCGGCTGGGTCCAGCCAGACCACTATTCGTAGAGACTTTTTCTCGAATATCATTTTTCGTTTCTTTAGATTGATGACTCCATTCATATCCATGGCCTAGTCTACCCCTAGCAATGCAAGGTATGGGTTACTGTCATTCACAATTTGTATTACCTCAGAATTTGTTTGTGTGCTTGCACCTTCGATATCGACTGTAACTCCTTGCAATCTCCCCATGGGAAAGATCTTATGTTGGTTCACCATCCGTAATTGAATAGGAGACCATTGTAGTGCAAGCCTACCCATGTGTTCCCATGTCTGTTTAGGTAGCACATTCACATCTGATCCCAAGTCCATAATGACCTGATCCATCTCATGGTCAGCAATCTGTGCAGTCAACCGCATTTCCCGTTCGGTGCGCAAAACATGCTTGCCTAGTTTCCAGACCATACGCGGTTCACCCGACCCTGCGCACCTAGTTATCAAATCTTGTAATCCCTTAACTACTTTATTTTCCTGCAGTAGCTTCATGCATGTCTCTAAAAAGGTAGTTGGCATAGAAGGATCCATTTTTGGCTCAGTTTACTCCTTGCTACACGAAGTAGAGGCCTCCGCGAAGCTCTTTTTAGCTTCCATAAAGGTCTCCTTCACGTGTTCCAAATCAAACTCAGGTTGCTTTGTAGGGGCCTTGCAAACCCATGTATCCTCCTCAGGTCACTTCCCCTTATCCTCTCCTGTAGTTGCACCACTTCTGAGCACCATGTTCACGTTAGGGTCCTCTTCGTGCGGTTCAACCTTCATCATTTGGACATTTTGTGTCGGAGTAGACTAAAGCACCCCTTTTTCATGCATATGTGTGATGAGTGTGGGGAAATCTACCGCTTCATGATCAAAATGGTAACATTACGAGCAACATGTTCTGGTCGGGTTCATGCGGTCACACGCGTAGTGCCCAGGTCATCCACAATTGTAACAGATTAACTGTCCACGTCCTCATCCAGGTCCCATTCCTCCTCATCCCCTTCTGTGTCCCTGGAATCCACCGCACACTATTGCTGCAGCAGGACCCTGTCCTTGCACCTCAATCTGCATCCTATACGCAAATGTTTGGTCCATCAGTAATTCATAACTCTGACAGTCTCATTAATTGTGGCCCACTGATCTACAAAAATTGCAAAATAGCTGCTAGGGGGTCTGTGTAAACTTCTGCAATAGATGATAGTTGTCTATTGCGTTCTTTCCTCCCACCTGACAGATCATGCACCAGAGTGTGGGCGCCGCACTTGGCCCCACCTACGCCTCTGGTCTCAACGACATTGGTCCTGCCAAATAGTTTGCAAATATTGGACAATGATCCTTATCGTGGCCTTGGCCTTTACATTTGATGCACCATACCTCTTCACGCGCTGCTGGCCGAGGTGCCTTATCTTGTTTTAAACTTTGCATCTCCAAGCATAGGTTTTGTAGTTGTGCGTGGATTTGTTGAGCTCCCAACCCAGGATCTTGTATTGGAGTTTCATGCAACCTCATCGCTATATCTAATGCTTCAGCCTGGGTCGAGATCTTTTGCTGTGATAGTACCATCTGAAAATGTGGTGTCAAAGACGCCACAAACCACGTGCGGTGCTATGCATCTGTCAGCGTCATGTTAGTCTCACGGATTGTACTCTTCACTCTCTGATCCAGATCCCAAGGGGTTTCACCTGACAGCATCACGATCTCCTTGAACCTGATGATTGACCGCGTCTCTGATTTTGGCTGGCTAAATTCTTTGTTCAATGCATCCTAGATCTCTGCTATTCCCGTATTTGGATGATTGCTAGAGTGCTTTATGTATCACGTTAATGCGTGATCCTGCAGCCCGCTTACCAAAGTGGCCTTTTTGATGTTATCATCTGTAATGCCTTGGGATTCTCATACTGCCTTTACCACGAACTAGAATTGATCTGGTTCCTCATTTCCTACTCCTCTAAATATAGGCAACTTGATCGCACTCGCCATTCCAACCCTCGGCGGCGGCGGAGGGGGTGTGGGTGAAGATGGGGTTGATGTAGGTGATGTGGGTGCTGGCATGGATGGCGGTGGTACCAGTGGAATGCACTACTTTATCAATCAGACCGTGCTTCTCAGAGAGAACCCTACGAGCTACTCCTTACTTTCTCATGAAAGTGAAATCAGGGGACTGTTCTCTAATCCTTCGGTCCCTCGGTAGCCTCTTCCGCCTTGGGTTACCTCAGCATTTTAATCCAGGTATTCAATGATTTGATGTACTTACCCCGAGGTCCCTTGAGAAAATTCCGCTCTACTTCGTTGTAGCTCATAGTTGTGTATATCGCGAACTCAGTGATAAACCCTCCTATTATCTGATCCAACTAGTGATCTACTGCCTGTGCGATTTTATCTTCAGAAGCCTCTAGTCTGGGTGCCAACTCTGAAGTCCACATGATGGGTTGTTCTAGTCTACACCTTCCCTGACTATCAGCTAGCTTCGTGATCCACTCATATAGTTCTGTCAAGAAGGACGTGAAGAATATCTCGTGGATTTCCATGTATATGTAGCGATCCAACCACCTCTCCTTAGATATCTGCGGATTTTTGTTCTCCTGTACCACGAACTCGTGAAGCTTCTGATCCAATCAATCTTCAAGTTCTTTCTTTGTAGGGTTCCAGTGTTCCGACATAGACATCCCTTAGGCAGATCCCAGTCCTGGCAATGGAACCATTTGTTGGCTTGATGGGGCTTGACCCAGGTTTGGAAGTGTTTTAGCCAAATAAATCCTGCACTACCGGCCCTTTCGGTAACAGTCCACAGAGCGCGGACTGAAGTCTCACCCTAGGTAGCAAGGGAGGGTGCTGGAACCAAGTTTCTGCACCCTAGGGATGTCTTGAGGAGAACTTAGAAGGATCACAAACTGATCTGTGCCTTCACACTACTCTGCGCGGCTGTCCATCCTTCACGTAGATCCGCGATGGGCACTTCCTAGATTCCTATTATTATATGTGTTTATTATAGTTCCGATCTAATTCTTAAGGCCTTTAAGTAAAGATTTAACAATAATAACCAGTGCACACAATCATACATATGCATAAATTCATAACATAAGCAAACAGATAGATTCATGACAAAACACACAATGATTCAAAAACCCTTGTCTTTATTTATCTCCCGTTCAGTACAACCAGATCTGCCCTGCGCACTTAGCTGCAGGGGTCTGTGCACACAGTTGCGGACTCTACCAGGCCTTTGCACACACAGCTACAGAGCCTCTATCTATCTACTAACACCCTCAGCTTGGACTTACAGACGCAGAGAATATTGCCTTCATAAACCCATAACATTCAAGATCAAACCCAAAAACTGACTTCTACGCTTAGAGCCTTGCTCTATTTATACCTTCCCATGGTCCGCAGACCATGGGCAGGCCAACTCACTTTCTATTATCTTACATTATTCTCGAGCAGACAACCCCTTGACTTGACTCATTACAATTCGCGCTTCGCGCACTTCACAGAACCTTTACCATATTTTTACCCAAAATTGTGGACTTTACGCCCCAAAACTGTTACGCGAGGATCCACTGCCCAACACCCAAGATGCAAGAACATGTAGCTAGGTTCATAAGAGGTTGCATGCTTTTTTTTACTAGCAATTCTAGCAATAGGAAATATGGTCTATATTTTCCCTTACCTATACCCATTCATCCTTGTGAAAACATTTTCATGGAAGTTGCAGGAGGTTTACCAACATCCAAGAAGGGACATAATTACTTATTCATGGAAATTGACAGGTTCAATAAGACATCTGTTCTAATGCCCTATAACAAGACCATCAGTAGGAAAGAAGTAGTGAACATGTTCTTTGGACAGGTTTGAGTGCAATTTGGGATACCAAGGAGCATCATTTCAAATAGGGACACAAGATTTCTTAGTGCATTTTGGACTACATTGTGGGAGAAGATGGGCATGAAGTTGAAGAGGTCTACAACATTCCATCCTTAGAAATATGGACAAACAAAAGTAGTCACAAGAATTTGGTACATTTTTTGAGGGGTTAAAATCAGAAGCATCTGAAGACATGGGATGAAAATATGGTATATATACAACACTCTAATAATATAGGAATCCACACTTCTACTAGCAAGTCTCCATTTGATACTTGTTTTGCATATTTGTCACTTTCACCTTTAGATATTGCATATGGGAAGCAAGGAGGAGTAAGGGAAGATCTTCCAAGGGATGCCATTAGGGCCGAAATTTTTTAAGAGAATATCAGGCATATCCATATACAAGTACATGAGACACTACAAAAGTCACAAAAAAATATAAGGCTAGGTATGATCAACATAGAATAGAGAAGTCATTCAAGGTGGGAGACAGAGTATGGTTACAATTGAACAAGGAGAGGCTATAGGGTCCTAATAAGGAAATCAAGGCTCTACGATATGGTCCCTTTGAGATACTAAAAAAGGAAAGAGATTTGGCTTATAGACTCAATCTACCACCATACATGCTCATTTACTCAGTTTTGAATGTGGAACATCTGAAGCTCTATGAACCTTCTATGTTAAATCAGGATGAGGAACGAGTCTTACCTCATTAGAGAAATTTGAGGTCTAAAACGGGCCTCCTAAGGAAAAATTATAAAATAACAGTGGAAATAATAAAATAAGATTACATTACATCATCAAATTTTAGAGGGAAAAAATAAAAAACTAATTTTTTAACTTGTATTTTCAACTTATCTCCCTATTGTTCTACTCAAATTTCAAATGGGAGCACTCGTTGGATGCATAATTTAATTCCTCATCCAAGGAGCACCCATTTTGCATACTTCCGATGGACCTTGCTACACGAAAAATGAAAAATATATGAAAAACGTGATTGCAATCACATTTTTAACGTATTTCCCATTTTTCGTGTAGCAAGGTCCATATGAAGTATGCAACATGGGTACTCCTTGGATGAGGAATTAAATTCTTCATTTAACGAGTTCAACCACTCAAAATTTGAGTAAAACTATAGGGAGATAAGTGGAAAATACAAGTTGAAAAAGCAATTTTTATTTATTTTTAATTTTTTTAACCTTTTATTTTTTTACTCCAAAAATGGTGAGTCATCCCCCATGGTTAACATCATTATCTTGAATCATATTGGTTCTTATAAAGTTTATTTTGGTTGTACATTTTTGTTTCGAGGCCCATTTTAGACCTCAAAATTTCTTTAATGGTAGAGGATTTGATACTAGATGCTCAAGAAAAGTTGATAGAAGATATAATTTTGCAAAAGAGCTCCATAACTACAAGACATGGGCAGCATGAACTTTTGAAAATTGGGTTGAAAGGACAGATTCTAGGCAAAGTGAAATGGCACACCCGAGGGAGGGTGGAGGAAACATTTCTTCACCTTATTCAGTAGAAACTTTTGGAACCAAAAGCCTCCCAAAATGGGGAGTTGTGATCCAGGTTGGATAATTATATTATTTTTCATCCATATCTATTCCAACAGAGTGGAAAAAGTGGAAGAATTAGCTCACAGGACCATTTTTACTAGCAGGACCTAGTTTAGCAAATTGGGGTTTGAAACCTTCTGGGAAAATTTTGAGGTATAAAATGATGTTTTTGGGGGGTAACACTTTGGTACTTTAGTGTCATGTTCTCATGCTTTTTTTCATATTCTACACAATGTAGATTCCTTTCCAACAACATAAGAATTGCCTCAATCACAGTTCGTATGAAAAATTTATGCCACTCAGAAGTTGACCTTCCTATTTTCACCACCATAATTCAAGAGGATGCCACATCATCCCCCATAAGTAAAGAAAAAGGGGATAAACACATAATTATGATGAAGAAGACTCTTGAATAGTCCATATTGTAACTTTTGTTAAGACTTGAGGTAGTCCAACCTGACCATTAGTAGGCTATCAATTTGCGTTATCACTGGGTCACTAAGAGGAAAAGGGGTTCCATTATTTTCTACCACATTGATTCCACGGATGAGAAAAAATAACCAAGAGGGATAGGAGATAGATCACACAGAGAGGATTTGTCCATTGTAGTTTCCCACAAGCCATAAGCCATACTTATTTATACTTGTAGCCATTTTCTATTCGAAGAAAGAGAGCACAATGACCTCACATTCTAGTAGGGTTTTCTCCGGAAAGGGATTCCCATAGCATATCTTGTGTCAACTTGTGGTTTGTGAGGTTTTATTTCATTGTTCTATATTTTCTAGATATTTTTAATTTGCATGAATACACAATTAAAGTTAATCTACAAATCCATAAATCTAAAGATTGATAAAACCCGGGGATCGCTCGAAGAACAAAATGTTTTCAGTGTGGGTAAGCGGCTACAGCGAGAAACCTCTGAAAGCAGAGGCGGTTCTGGGCGCTTGGCCTTCTTGCGGGGGTGCAGTCAGGGCAGCCGATGTGCAGAGGGTATGGAGGTACTGCTTCGTGCCTGTCCTTTTCCAGAAACAGCAGGGTCTGTTGGCGCATGTAGGGGCCATAGCTTACGCCGATCATCCGCCTCTGCAACCCCCTGTACAAATGAGCCCAGATCTGATCGAACCCCCTGTCTGCCATGATCTGACAAGTACGGGTTACACCCAGAAGACGAAGATTGCCGTCAACCCTAGGCTTGGCACAAGCGGTTTGATCGACCATTCGTCAGGCTGCCACCAGGACATAGTTGACATCGAGAAAAAACTTGGCGGGGGAGCGGTCTTCAGCAATAATGGAGCCCTCAGGATGGAAAATCGCAGACTTTGTTTAAGGTATGAAGGAAAAACCCTATTCATTGAATATCAGTATGCTGATCTGTTTATTTATGGTGTAGATCTGGTTACCCACATACCATGGGGCTCTGATTGGGAGCCATATTCATCGATCCGTGGCACCTAGAACAGATCGAGCACCGGGCTTACAGATCTAGACCTTTTTCTGATAAATCGACCCTTTTTTATCCCAATCCTAGAGAACATGCACAGATCTAGACTTGGGACCTCCGAACTAGATCTCTGCATGGCAAATCGGACCAATCTCATGTCAGATCTGGACGCCCAACCACTGATATGGGGCATGCAAAAGCCACAGATCAAAATTTCTGCATTTGATCCAGCGAATACAAGAGTTGGAACTCCGGCAAGAGGATTCCAAGTATTTATAAAGCTACCTGAAGGAAAATCGAAAATTATCTGGGTAAAAGAATCTGATACTGTTAAACAAATGTAGGAAATGATCATGGAACAATTAGGATTCCCCATCAGATCACAAAATCTGATATACGAGGGCAGAGCTCTCCAAGATACAAAATATCTCTGGGAATACCAGATTGAATCCCAGTCAACAATCATACTCAATCTGAGATTGAGAGGGGGAGCACCCGTCAATGGCAAGAATAATAACAGTGCTGAAGGGAGTGGTACAGGGGCAAGGAAAAAACCAAGCAACATATCCTTCAAAGACATCCTACAAGGGAAAAACAAAGAAGGAACAACATCAAATCAAACAGGTATGGATGCCAGGCCATATATTGTGGAACAGCTGGATCATACCCCAGAATATAACATAGACATACCAGAAATAGAGGAGTATTGTTCTTCATATGAAAGGCATGCAATAATATGCAGATTTAACAGCTTTTGGCCCAAACCAGTGGATTTATTCCGTTGGATCTTCACTAACTGGACCATGCAATGCGAAATACACCTCTGCTCCAAAGGATTTTTTATAGTAAATTTCTTATCAGCAACTGACAGGGACATAGTGTTACAGGATGGACCGTGGTTCTGGGGATCCACAGGACTTTTCATCACACCTTGGTTCCCAGAATTTGACGCAAATACAATGGTTGTTACCAAAATGCCAGTTTGGGTTCGACTACACAACCTCCCAATCCATCTTTGGACTGATCAAGTACTAGCTGGAATTGGAAATACCATTGGAAGCTACATCAAATGGGACACTCAGCGAGTGGAGGAACGAATTTACACATATGCTCGGATATGTGTGGAAGTTGACCTCAGCAAAGGTCTGCCAGACCAGATTCAGTTGAAGCATGGACAGAGGAGCTGGACACAGGGTCTAGATTTCGAAAATACTGCTTTTAGATGTCGAATATGTAGACAAACAGGACACCTACAAAGCACATGTCCAGCAGCCAAAAAAGACAATCGAAGAAAGAAGAAAACAGAAAAACAAGCGAAGGGATGGCAATTTCCTCCACCTGCTTAAGACGAGGAGGAGGAAGAAGAGATGGTGTATACAAATCCCAACCAGCCTAGCCAGATGAACAAAGAACCATCAGCGGAAGACAAAACACCTCCGGAACAGTTAGAAACAACACAGGCTATAGCAACAGATACTATGGACATGGGCAGAAACAAACAACAACACATATCAGACTCGTCAGACTCTGATAAAGACAATACACTACCTGTGGCTGAATCTACACTTGAACTGATAAGTCCAGAAGAGACACAGGGGGGTTGGAAAAAAGTTGAGAAGAAAAAGGGGCGAAAACTCTGATTTTCCCCCACATGTACATAATCATATCTGCATAACATGCCATTTTCTTGTATTCGTACACCCTGCGCGGTGTTGACGGATCATTGCATCTTTATAAGCACCATTTTTGACATCTGTTTACAGCATATGCCGGAAGGCATCTACAACATGTAATTTTTCAATATTAATGAAAGATTACGATTTTTCCAGTGGGAAAAAAAAAAGATTGATAAAACCCTAATAGTGTAGATTTTGAATTTTTAAATATAGTTTTATCAAGTTTGTTGTGATGAACTGTCTAGTAGAATATCCATGGAAGTTTATGGATCATTCATCAAATCTGATCATTTAAGATTTGGTACTCGATCAAGGTCATGAGGTATTAATGGCTTATCCCTAGAGCTGGTTAATGATTGAATATACAAGAATCTCAATAAGTGTCATCGTTAAGAAGGGACCCAAATTATAGATTTTCTTAGCCCTTGGGGCTAAGTACTTATGAAATTTTAGAATCTGGGTCATCTAGATATCTATTCCTCCCTTGGTATTTACATTTGGGACACCAAATAGCATAATATTGTGGTTTTGTCCCATGGTTTATAGGCAT
This sequence comes from Pinus tabuliformis, assembly GCA_031772625.1. Lineage (NCBI taxonomy): Eukaryota > Viridiplantae > Streptophyta > Pinopsida > Pinales > Pinaceae > Pinus > Pinus tabuliformis. The sequence goes on from CM062818.1 coordinate 1,483,533,258, forward strand.
CCCATGGTATTAGCCCTAAAATGGGATCCAAGGAACATCACCTGCATAGATCAAAATTCTATGAGGTGTCGACTCAGATTTGGATAATTGCATATAAATAACTCAGTCTAGAAAGGTGTGAGAGGGCATGGAGTGTATTTCATATGACATGGTGAAATAGAAAGAAGGTAAACTAAATAGAGGAAGAGTTGCACAGTTCAAAGTATGTGGAGTCAAGTATGAAGTCAGAAGAATATTTGTAGCTTGCATAGGGAATTTGTCCAAAGAGAATGTCGAAGTGGTTAATGGATTTTCTGGTATGTGAAGAAGATCAAAGCTAGTAATGTGGTTTGGTAAAAAATTATGTGGTTTGAGGTGATCAAGATGAGGATAATCCATGTTTGAGTAAAGAGTTTATATTTTAGATGAACATATTAAGGTTAAGTTGAACTGTAAATCAATGTTGTAGCAAGTGAGAAGAGAAGTGTTTTATCCATGTAGTGTATCAATTGTGTAATGAACAAAGTGTTTTACTGTGAAGTACAAAGAAAATAGAAGTTTTCAAAAGTGTGAATATTAGTGTTAGTGTTGTGTGTAGAATTATAAAGTATAGAGTAGAGAGAAGTAATGCAGTGTGTAAAATTATGAATTACATAGTGGAGAGTAGCGTGCAAGGGTGTGAAGATCAAACTTAGTGTTGTGTGCATGATTATGGAGTACAAAGAAGAGAGAAGTGTGCATTATTGTGAATATCACAATTAACATTGTGCAGAGCTATAAATTATAGAGAAAAGATAAATAGGCATAGTTTTGAAGAAAAGAGCAGTGTACAAGAGCTATGAACAAACACAACAAAACATGGAATCATTACAAATTAGGGGATAGATGTATCCTTCAAATTGGTGCCTTTAAATCAAGGGATAGGTGTCTCCTTTAGGTTGGTTCCTGTAAATCATGGGATACGTGTCTCCTTCAAGATGATGCTTGTAAATTAGAGGATATGTGTCTCCCTCAATTTGGTGCTAGTAAATCAGGGGATGGGTGTCTCCTTCTGGTTGGTTTTGGTAAATTAATGCAATAGAAGGTTGGTTCCTACAATAATATTAAGACAACAAAAAATTGTGGTTTTCTCCCTTTAAGTTTCACCATGTACATCTAGTGTTCTAATGTGTTTCTTATGTAATTGACATGTTAAGTGGTTTGAATTGTATTAAATTTTTAAAATTGGTGATTATAATGATTCACCCACCCTCCCAATATAATCATACTTCCAATAATTGGTATCAAATTAGGTTCCTTCAACAATATTCTAACCAATATAAGGAACATCTAATAAGAAACATGGCCAATCAAGATGGTGGTTTCACAAACAAAGCTCCTCTATTTAATGGAAAAAGTTATGCCTTCTAGAAAGTGATAATGATGGAATTTCTAATGTCTCTTGGTGTTGATGTTCGGTATTCAATGGTGGATGGACATAAAGAAATAGGAAATCCTTTAATTAATAAATATAACAAACTAGATTGCACCTACAAGGCAAAAGCAATGAATTCTATCCACTGGGGACTCTCAAAATAATATTTTGTCAAAATTATGCATTGCGAATCAGAAAAGGAGATGTGGGACAAGTTATAAAGTATATATGAAGGATATGATAAAGTAAAGAGAGCTAAAATTCAAGTTCATCGAATGCAATTTGAAATATTAAGGATGAAAGAAGATGAAAACATGGCAACCTTCTTCCTTCATGTATATGCGATAGTCAATACCATTAAAGTCTTTGATGGAGTGATTGATGAAGTTGTAGTAATTCAAAGGTTTTGAGATCTCTCCCCTCTGGATTAAATGCAAAATTTTTAGCCATGGAAGGACTAAAGGATCTTAAAAAATTATCCATATATTAACTTCATGTTATCTTATAACTTATTAAATGAGGACCATTAAGGAGAATTCAAGATTAGAGGAAGTGGCCTTCAAATTAGAAAAGAAGACAAATGGTGATTATGAATGTTTAAGCTTTGAATCTGATGAGGAAGAAGCATAGTTTGTGAGGAATATGAATAAAGGATCTGGCAAGTATAAAGGTAAGTTACCTTCCAAGTGTTTGAATTGTGGTAAAATTGTTCATTATGAATCTATATGCCCCTCTCGTAAGATAGATAATGAATGTGATGAAAAATAAAAAAGGAATATAAGAAATTCAAGAAAAAAACTTCTTTCAAGAAGAAAGGCTTCTACTATAAACATGATTATAGTGATAATGAAAATGATCAAAAGGAGACTAATGGATATGTATCAAATGATGACAAAGAGGAAATTCTCTTCTTAGCCATTAATTCTCAAGCTATTGATCGTCATAGTGAATATTCATATTCAGAGGAAGAAGTTGAAGAAGATGTGAAAGAAGTGCAATCCATAGGTGAGCTATTATTCTATCATAATTGTAGAAAAATAGGCTATCTTCCTTTTAGATGTCCACATGGAATTTTGGAAAATAATATCTATAAAGAAGAAAATGAATATAAGAGAAAATGTTGTGAGTGTGAAAATGAATTATGTGGCTCATAAGAAGAAAGAAATAGATATGCATATGATAAAAATAATGAATGTATACTCATGACCATGAAGGCTCAATACACTAAGAAAAATAAATCAAATTCAAATAAAGAAGATGTTGATGGGAAGGTGGATTTTGAGGGAGAACTTATCATTTCCTTAGAATATATAAAGATAATCACAATAAATAAATAAAGGTAGAAGGAACTATTACAAGAGTATCAAGATAAGATTCATTATCTTTATGAAACACAAAAATGGTTTTCATCCTTAAAACTCAATTAGAAGAAGCAAAGAGAATGAAAGAAGTGGTGATAAGCTAGATGGAAGAAAAGGAAGGGCATTGTGAGAAACTAAAAGCTAATATTGTTTTCTTGAGAAATGATCTTGAAAAACTGAAATATTGGATAATATACTCAGAAACTAGAGATCCGCTTCTATTAAAATATGCAGTAGTTATAATGAAGCTTTCAAGGGAGGATCAAGTGAAAGCACATCAAATATTCAAGAACCTAAAATTTGTGTCAATGTGCTTAAAGGGACCAAATATCAACCAAATAGAAATGAATCCAAAGATCAATAACTTATTAATCAAATTAGCCACTCAAACAATAGGGGATAAGTGTTGGCATTATGATGCATGTGTTGTACTTGATGGCAATCCACTTGTAGCATAACAACTCACTTGTACATGGTAACTAGATGAATCTACAGAAGAGATATCAGATGTGACAGAATGCATGACAAGTAGTATTTATAGATGTGATGAAATGCAAGGCAACTTCAAGGAATTAGTTCAGAAGGCAACTCTCTCAAATGAAAGATCATAGTATAGTAGGTAAACACCAAGAATGAAGAAAGAAAGGTATATGCAGGTTCACTATATACCAAGTCACATATACATGCAGATTCACTATATACCAAGTCGTGTATACATGCAGGTTCACGTACACACGCACTTTCATAAAAGGAAAGGTGCGTACATGTCGGAAACTTGGTTTTGGTCCGTGGTATTTGGTCCATGGTATTGTGATCCATGGTATTGGTCCAAGGTATCTTGTCTGACGTGTTGACCCCAGGTATTTGGTCCAAGGTATTGATTCTAAGTGGTTTTGGACCATGGTATTGAGCAAGGCCTAAGACTATAAAAGGAGGCGAAGATCATTAGGCAAGTGCACTCAAGGATTGAATATCTAATGAAGAGTAAGATCTAGTATGCTGGTTATGGATTTGTGATGCTTTGCTTGATCTGAACCAAGGATGCACCTATGTGGTTGATGATGGATGATGGACCAGAATCATGAAGGCTTAAATGTATTAGCATTATGTGGTTTTACCTTGAACATGCTAGATACTGATGCATGCTTTTATTATGTAAATGTGATGATCTGGGTATGTCTGAAGTCGGGAAGTGCAACAAAGTTATAAGTAAGTATTTGATGACATATACGTTGGTTTGCTTTGGTGAAGTTGCATATACACATTGGTTCAACTCTTCCAAGTAGCGTATGGACTCTGATGCATGGTTTTTGATGATACAGTTGGCTCTGAATATTGTTGAAGAGTTCTGGGTTCTGCTCTGTGTTCTAGTGACTGTGTTTTGATGGCAGGGTTTCAGTGACTGAGTTTTTGGGTGATTCAGAGAGTAATGATTGAGTATTCAATGAATGGGTAATGCAATAGTTGTAGTAGAGTGGTGATTTATTTTGAGCTTCAATGTTGTTGATGGGTCCATTATGAAAATTGGATGAAATGTGGCCTTCAGATTATGGTGTTGTGTTCCAAGAGTATCCAGTCTGAAAATTTATGAAACATGGTACCTGGAGGAAGAAAGAAGGTCATAGCCTTCTGTAGGTTGGCACCTACATATTAGTAAATATATCGGCTAGTACAAGATCTAGGGGGTTGTAGCTCCCTTCCAGTAGAAGCTGGAGAACAAAAGAAGGTTGTAGCCTTTTGTAGGTAGAAGCCTGCGTATTGGTATGAGTCTACACCAATACATTGTTGTAAACAAATTTTCTTATATTAAAAGAAGACAGAGATGACAACAGCATGTGGTTTTTACCCACATTGGGTTTCCACCTTACATCTTGGTGTTCTTGTGTGATGCTTATGTGTGATGGTTCTTTCTATTATTAACTGCACATGGTTATTGTTGAATGTTTAATAAAGTACTGATACTCAGATTAAAGATCAACATTTGATGAATTAACAGAATCATTAGTTTGCTAGATATATGCTTGTTTCCTTAAACACAGTTGTGTACACACGCAGGTTGCCTTCATTGAAGTAGCGTATATGAAATTGAGTAAGAAATTGTAAAAATATTATTGACTTGACTAATACTGATTCACCCCGTGCGCCCCCCCCCCCCCCCCCCCCCCCCCCCCCTCTCAGTACTATTTCCAACAATAAGGTGAGGATAAAAAACAAGAAAAACATATCTACAAGTAGATATGTAGTAAGAAAGTATTAGAAGTCTGAACTTCCTAAAAAAAGTAAACAAATCAAGCCAATTTCTTCAAAAATATTCATTCCTCCAAGAAGACTCTTCATATTAAGGTACTTAGATTTCTTTGATGAATATTATTATATTTGTCATAATTTTAGCTACAAAATATAATATTGTAAATAAAGGAGCAACAAATGTTATTATCAAACCGTAGTGAGTATCCTTATTAGATCTAGAAATTCCTATAATGGTGGAATCAGGAAACTTATATCATTTTCTCCTGTATTTGTTCACAATAAATGTTTCAAGTGCAACAATTTTGAATAGAAAGCTTGTGATTGCAGAAGTAGTATATTAAGGCCTAAATATCAAATAAGAAAATAAGATATCATCATTAATAGAAATCAAAGAATGAAGATATGGAGAAGGAATAAAGAGAAACATGTAGAATGTAGTCTAGCTCTAAGTTTTCAAGATGAACAAAGAAAATTACATATAGATAATGGGTGCTCAAATCATATGATAGGTAAAAAAAAGAAAATCTCTCAAGGAAGTCAAAGGAGGGAGTGTCACCCTTGGAAATAATCATATAGGAAGGATTATTGAAAAGGGTACAATTAGTCTCGGTGATGGAAGGACAAAAACTCCAAATGTTCTAAATGTTGAAGTTTTGAAGCACAATTGGATGAATGTAGGTCAAATGGTTGATCAATTGTATGATCTCACATTCATTTCTAAAGGATGTGAAATAAGAAATGGAGGTTCAAGAAGATTGTTAGCAAAAGCAATCAGGTCTCCAAACAATGTTCATGTTCTCAATGAAATTAAAATAAAGGAAAATTTCCCTAAAAACACGTCTATGAATGGAAGTGTGGTTTCAAGTAAATAAATATCTGAAAGTTTCCATCAAAGAGCCATGAAATGCAAGACATGGACCAATAATTGTAGGATGAAGAAAGTGTCAAATGTTGAGAAATGCATCAACAAGTTGTAGTAGCAGTAACAACTTATAGACCAGTAGAGCAGAGGACAATATATATTTCAGAAGTAAATTTACATAGGAAGAAGAAAAGATAGTTTATCTAGCACATCCCATGACTACATCAAAGAATGTTTAAGTTAAAGAAAAGAGAAGTAAAGATATATTGACACATTAGATAAGGTAAAATTCATGAAAGATTCATAAGCTCGAGGAGAGCAGGTCAAAGATAAGGTTAATGATAGGGGTAGATTCATTCTTCAACCATATCATAGAAATTGTAGCCAATCAAAGAAGAATATTAAACTAGAACAAAAGACAAGAAGCATCTCAAAGGAAAGAATAAATGCTTAAAGGAAATCAAACATACAAAGAATTGGAGAACTTATAAGCAAAAGGAATGGTTGTATCAAATAAAATGGCAGATAAGAAGAACCATATGTTTAGGAGGAGAAACTCTTGGTGGTTATTGAGAAGAAAAAATGTCCTACCTACAATAGGGGATCATCACCTAGTCAAGGTCTCAATTAAACCATTATCCATTCTTTGTAGCAATGTCCATCGGTATAGCCTTGTTGCCACTAAGGGAGATTTTCTCCTTTGAAAGAAGACTTTGAAATATTCTTATCTAAACTTAAATGCAATCCTATATGTAATTATGTAAATGAAATCCTCAATTCAATTAATACATATCCTAGATGACTACGAGCAAGTGAAAAATACTAGACACAAGAGAATTTGATATTAATTATTGAATCTAAGAAATTAGTTCACAAGAACCAATAATGTTTTAAGCATGTATAATTATTAATAAACCATTATTCACAAGAATATCTATAAAATTATTTTTGTATTTATGTATTATCAAGTTGAAGAATTCAATTGATTTCACATCAAGATATGAATGATAAATTGGAATGATTCATGGTAATTTAACATTAGCTTGGACATGTTTTTCCATAAAAAAAATTGAGTTTTTAATCTATCAACCTAAATGATTGGAAACTATCAATCCACAACTGAAACCATGGTATAATACACATGTTGCATTTCAAAATTAACAACATTAAAATAAAATATGTCTTTGCACATAGTAAAATAATCTAATTAAATTAGAAGAAGAATTTTCCTTCATCCATAATAACAACAACAATGCCCAAAATTCTTCATCATGAACATTGGTGTTTGAAATTTATTTCAATTTCCCAGGGTAGTGTAGTCCCTTTTTAGAATCTTCTGCTTCATTTTTCATTTTATAATAAAGGGAGTTTGTTTTATTTTTTAGGATTTTGATTCTCAGAAATCTCTATAAAATCTCAACAATAAAATTTCATTAAAATTTATATGATCGTAAAATTTAAATCTAAATAATAAAATAAAAATTATATTAAAATAAATTAAATAAAGTTCTAGATAAAATTTAAAAATAAAAGTCAAATTTAATATAAAATTTGAACAAAACTTAGCCCAAAAAAAGCTAAAATCCAAATATAATAAATTAAAATTGAAAATCAAATTAATTAAAACTAAACTAGACTAAATATAATTATTTAAATGATAAAACAAATCTAATTTACGTTAATGGATTAAACCTATTTTTAAATAAAACTAAAAAAACTGAATAAAAATCAATTTAATACTAGAATTATTGTAAATTGTTATGTAAAATAAAATGGCATCCAAAAAATATTAAGTATATTTTAAAATAGCTTTAATATTTTAACGTACTTTACATTTGTTTTTATCATTTATATTTTAAAATAGCTTTAATATTTTAATGTACTTTATATTTGTTTTTATCATTTAAATAATTATATTTTAGTTCAGTTTAGTTTTTATTAATTTGATTTTCAATTTTGATTCGTTATACTTTCATTTTAGTTTATTTCTATTTTTTCCTATGTTTGGTTCAATTTTTTCAATAGATTTGATTTTTATATTTAAATTTAAATTGTATTTAGAGATTTATTTAGATTTATTCGAATATAATTTTTATTTTAATATTTAGATTTTGTTTTTAAAATCATATAGATTTTAATAAAATCTATGGTTTATATTTGCATTTTAGTTTATTTTTATTTTTTCCTCTGTTTGGTTCAATTTTTTAATAGATTTGATTTTTATATTTAAATTGTATTTAGAGATTTATTTAGATTTATTCGAATATAATTTTTAATTTAATATTTAGATGTTGATTTTAAAATCATATGGATTTTAATAAAATTTATGGTTTAGATTTTATAGATATTTTTAGGATCAAAATTATAAAAAAGAATGCAAATTATTTTGCAATGTAAAATGGCAAATGAAATTAATAATAAGTTTTTACCATAATTTCCCCAATCGGGGTGCGAGCGGGCTATTATCAGTCATAGTACTGTGTGATGGACATTTTCCAGATCCCAAGGGCATCCCTCGCCACCCTCCACATGCTTGTATCACATGAAGTGATGACAACACGTATGGACGCATTCAATGTAATTAATGAAGGTGGCAAGGTTTGTTTAATGCGACATGTTCCCAACCTTTTAGGTGTTCAATCTGGTAAGTCCTCTGTCTGTGTATGGGTTGGATATAAGTTTGGAATCGAATAACCTTACAACCTATGGAAGATTTCTGTGGAGGTATTTTGTGGGGCTCTGTTTCATTCACAGTGGTTTCAGTTCGGCGGTCTTGGGTATGTGCTCCGTCTTATAACTCATTTCTTTGTCATGAATCACTCTTCCTGTCTGAGGGTTACATGGGAGAAGGGATGCATATTGTATAAAATGGTCTGGGAGATATATTCCTTGGAAATGGCTATGGTTGTCTCTAAATTTCTTTAAGGTTGTTTCATTTTCTATATTCCCATGTCTGTGCTCTATGGAGTTTTGTTGGCTCATATGGGTATTCTGTTGATTAGGTTGATGGGCCACTCATGGTCTCTCTGGTTCTGTCAATGGCATCCTAACCCTAGTTTTTATTTGGAATTTTGTGGCTATGGCCTTGATGTCCCTAGATCTATGCAAAGGAATGGTTTGGGTTTTAATTATGCCCTCATTTGTTTTGATTAATGTGGGACTTATGGTTCTGAGCATTGGGACTTCTTCTTTTTAAGGCCCTGGGTCCGCATTTGGGGCCACTGTTGGGTTTTGAATGGGTTGTGTTTCTCACCATTGATTACCTTGACATGTCCTCTCAGGTGTGACCCCAGGCAACACTATGCTCCTTGGTTTTGGCTCGTACTGAGTCAAAATTCTAGGTATCAATTTGTGGGTTTTAGTTTGTTATGTCTGTATCATAAACGCAACATTATGGCCCACATTGCTTATGGAAGAGGTTAGACCACTCGTGGTTATTGTGGGCATGGATAGAAGGCCAACACAACCACAAGCTCCAACACTCCCAGCACATCTATTGGTAAATCTCATGGACACAAGTCCACCTCCAAGATCATTGATGAAGTAGCTACAGTGTATCACACGGGATCGACCTCAGTTCGTTAGTACATCGCCAAGTGGGGAGCTAAGTTAAATGAGACGATATGACTGCTAGAGCTTGACTTAGATGATTGGCAGACCCTGGTCCCTGATCTGGGGCATTCTTGGGGTCGTGATTCTCAGTATAAGCAAATTATTCACTTGTATTGGTTGTTGAAGAGCCTCCTAGTTAAATCCATGGAACCCATTCCTCTAGGCTCACCAAAGACTGTTTAGGATTTCCTAGACTATAGCAAATATTTTTAACAAATCAAATTTCAGATACAACAGCAAAATGACTGCCTAAGCCGCATCGAGAAGCATATCCCATGCATTATGCAATATGAACTTTTCGGGTGAAGTGAAAAGGATCTGACTCTGGTTGACTCAGTAAATGACAAGTAGTCTAGCATATCACCTCTATTCTACTTATTAGTATATGAAACAATTTTTATCTTTTCAACACTTTCAGTACGTATATAGATATCTAAATGATAGGCAGTTGAAGGACAATCATATTTTTTTAGCATGGATGGATATACTTATTCTATTTTGTTTTTGGATGGCTCATCATGCCGTTAGGTGGCCAACAAACCTAGTTTCCCTTTGGGCAGGTTGAGGCCACCTAACCATTCAGCATATGGATGTAACCTGCCTATAATGATAATGAAAAGAAAAGTCCTACCAAGCTTACAAAAAAATAATAATAAGTTTCTACTGTAATTTTATCAATCTATCACTTTTAGCCCCAAGGGGTAGCTCAATTGGTTGAGTTCCTATTGCTAAGTACATTGCCAATTAGGAGGTCACGGGGTCAAATATCCTCAATGCTCTTAGGGTTAGGCTCAACAAGATAAGTTAGTGGGTAGATCCCTTTGGGTGGATCTGCGCAAATTATTACCCATGGATATTGCAGCCACATAGTGACCATGAACCACAATTGAAAAAACAAACTCCCTTTATTATAAAAAGAGGATTGTGAATCTTAAAAAGGGACTATGCTACTATGAAAAAATTAATGAAATTATAGCCACTAATGTTCATCATGAAGAATTATGGACATCGTTGCTATTATTAGGGATGGAGGAAAATTATTCTTGTGATATAATTGGACTACTATCTTATTTGCAAGGACTTCTTTTCTTTTGATTATGTTAATTTTGAAATGAAACATGTGTATTACTACCATAGTTTCAATTGAGGATTGATAATTTCCTATCATTTATGATGAAATATTTGTATTCAAACAACACACTATTAGATCAGTTTTGATTATATGTTAAAGGCTTTATTTTCTTTGGAAAAACATGTCCAAGTGAATGTTAAATTATTGTGAATCATTTTGATTCATCATTCATATCTTGATGTGAAACTATTTTCACAAATCAATGAAATTCTTCAACTTTGTCATGCATAAATATAAGAATAATTTTTATAATTATTTTCTGAATAATATTTTATTAAGAAAATAATTATATCTATATGCATTCCTAAAAAATTATTGGATCATGTGAACTATTTTCTTAGTTTCAATAATTAATACCAAATTCTCTTGTGCTTGGTCTTTTACACCTGTTCCTAGCTATCTAGGATATATATTAATTGAATTTAGGATTTCACTTAAATAATTAGTTATAGGATTGCATTTAATTTTAGATAAGCATATTTGAAAGTTCCTTTTGAGGAGAAAATCTTCCTTAGTGGCAAGCGAGCCCAAATACCAGTGGGAGTTGCCACACCAAATGGATAAATTTCTAATTAGGACTTCAACCAAGTGACAATTTACACTATAAAAAGGGTCATATCTTTTCACCTAGAACTAAAAATTAGGAAATTGTATATCACTAGAAATGTTTCAAAGAGTAGAAGGTGATAGAAACCTCAAAAATAGGAAATTATTTTAAAAAAAATTATCGATCATGAAAGAAAACATAATAAACTATAAACAACGACATTGTTTCCAAATTTTTATTGGGAGGGGGCAGGGAAAATTTTAAGAACCACCCTAAATTTATATGTATAATAAATGGGTGGATCCCCATGATACATAGTAAAAATGGGAGGCAATATTATATATATATATATATATATATATATATATATATATATATATATATAGTTGGTGAATCTCTCACCAGATTATATTATCTTGTAAAGTCATGGCGAATCTTTCACTAAATTATAAAATCTTGTAAGATCTTGGAAAATATTTCACTGAATAATAAAACATTGTGAAGTCTTGGCAAATGTTTCGTTAAAGTATGAAACCATATATGATAATAATAAAATATATTCATTAAACTGTAATATACTAACATACATGTTTGGAAAAAAGAAACATAATTTTCACTTCCTACAAACAATGTTGCAAGTTTTAGTGACCATGTTTGTCATGGTAGGAGAGATTAATGTTTTCTCTACCACTTTTGTCAAGCTACCACATTTTCCAAGCTATCAAAGTTCTTTCTTATTCCATAGACTCCAATTGCGAGATAAAAAAAAAACACATCAAGTTTGTTTACCCCAACACGCAAACAAGTAGCAAACCCCAACTATATAATATAATGAAGTAGTAGGTATCCCAAAGGCCTAAAGGGGATCTAATGGAAAGAAGTGACCGTTGTCAGAAGCCTTCCAATCAATATATAAATATATAAATGTAGATTTATTATTATTTTAATTGGAAATCTTCAATTAAATAATAAAATTTAATTACGTCTCTCCCAAACTAAATTTCTTATTAGCATAATTCACTACCTCATACCATTTTTAACAGCGTTGTAACATGTGAATTAATTTCCTTTTTGGTGCACAATCTCCACCTTTTAGGACAATATGGTGCAGTGACCCAACCCCTATAGATCATTACGACAAACTAAGAATAGCAGAGAAGATGAAAGGTTGTACAAACCAGCATATTTTTCAAACAACTAATCCAAGATCAGTATCTTAACATTTTCACGAAGATATCATATTGAGAATGTTTGAAAAATGGTGGGAAATATGGGTAGCGGGTGATGCGGAAAGAGTTAAGATTTCATTGTTTTGAATTTTGTTTTTGTTAAATCAGAAAAACCAATATTAATGGAGATATCGGTATTTTTTACTAAATTTTGTGAAGTGACCAAATGTAGGTTTAACCATTCACCTTAAGATTTTTTTTACAATATAATTTCCTAAGTCTATTTAATATCTTCATTATTATAAAAACCAATCTATATCCATCTTAACTCCACATCTACCACTCTTAGAGGGATGAAATCTATTTATCCCTCCGACCACTTGGTAGACTCGGAATTAAGATGGATCTAAGTTGATAAAATTTCCCCTTTAAATAGTCTATGCTCACATGAATACCATGGGTCACTACCATGGGTTATCATAAACCTAGAGCTTAAAAACTACTATTAGTAATTTATAAAAATTAATAAAATTAATAATTGATTTATTTATTTATTGGTTAAAATGTTTAAGTGACATTAAATTACAAGATCCATTTTACTCTTGATCTACCAAGCCTCGAGAGGGATCAATATTTTTTCACTCTACCGTAGTTTGCATATCACGATATTTGATATTTGATCCAGAGTAAAGATGGATCTATGCTAGTTTAATTCCCCCCTTTAAATAGGCTGCATTCCATGTGAATACCATGGGTCAATACCATGTGCCATATTTATTTTTATTAATACTAATATTAGGGTTAATAATGTTTTTTTGCATGGTATTAATAATAATTTTGCCCATGGTATTTGGCCCATAGGCTTCACCTAAATATAACACATTTTTTGAGTGTTCATAAATATAAGGTGGCTTATGGAGTAAATATAAAAAATGTTTTATTTATTTACCATACCTCTCGTTTATTTATATTTTTATTAATTTACCATACCTTTTTTATAAATATGGTATTTGGCCCATAGGATTCAATTAAATAAAACCTCTTTTTTTAGCCTTCTTAAATAGAAAGAGGTTTTATTTATTTACCATACCTATAGTTTATTTATATTTTTATTTATTTACCATACCTTTGAAGTATAAAAAGAGGTTTTATTTATTTACCATACCTCTCATTTATTTATATTTTTATTAATTTACCATACCTCTTTTATAAATATGGTATTTGGCCCATACGATTCACTTAAATGAAACCTCGTTTTTGAGCCTTCTTAAATGGAAAGAGGGTTATGGACTAAATATAAAAAGAGGTTTTATTTATTTACCATACCTCTAGTTTATTTGAATTTTTATTTATCTATCATACCTTTGGAGTAAGTATAAAAACAACTTTTATTTATTTACCATACCTCCACTGTATTTATATTTTTATTTATAACTATCATAAATACATTTTCTTGAAAATGAGGGCGAATGGAAGATTGTAACTCCTAATTTCAAGGGCTAAATTTTCTTTTTTTACCCTCTCCCTTAAAATAAGGTGGGCTAACCTCCATACCTAATTTTTTTATAAAATAAATTTGAGGCGATTTGTAACAATGTACTATGATACAAAATATTTGCCCAATAAAAATATAAAACCCCTTAATTTAGCCTAAGGGCGAAAATTCACCCCTAAAATTTTCCATGGGAGGGGTGGATGGCCATTTTTTTTTCAAAAATTTAGAGTTGTTGAGGTCTTAACTGTGACAAAAGTAAGAATGTTGAAAATGGCAATTGATACACATCACAATCTCAGGCGAAGTAGTCTACCAGTGAGACAAAATTGCAAAAACGAAGTATTTACTTCCAAAGAGAATCATATTATTGATCATGAGAATTATGTTGCAGTCAAAGGGACAAGTTGCAGATAAAAGGAGTTAGAGATGAAGAAAAGCACAGGTAAAAGGAAGCATAAGCACAAGGGGAGCCTAGATGTAGTCAAAGAAAAGAAAGAAATCAAAGGAAGTAATGTCGTGTTATCTTAGTAGAAGAGATAATAGCCAAAAGGACGATCCATTTATGTTCACTAATATAAAAGGGTGGAGGAATATACACACAATAGGAGATATCATAGGTAGGGGGGGTCTTCATCCCAAAGAATATCTCTCCAATCACTAAGAAAATATATATATAGAGGAAACATTGTAGATAAGGAACAAAATAAGTTCAAAGGGATCATCCCTTTTCCATTGATGTCAAAGGAGGATAATTAGGAAGGCATAATGAAAACCAACTAAGAAAGAAAACATAAAAAATCCAGTGGATAGGAGGAGTTCTTAGGAACAATACATCAATGACTGAACTATGTCTATTTGAGCCGAGAGGCTCATTCTACAGCCTAGTGTGAAGTTGATGTGTAAGTATGTTTGTCCCTCTTAAAATAAAAATAAAATATTTTCTAAATAGAAAAGCAATATCGCTATAATAAAAAAGAAAAAAAATGCTATGCATATTTAATAAGTTTCCCATATGACCTAATATAATTTCATGTAAAGTAATTAGAAGTTAAGATAAATATGCGAGTAAGATTTTTAACTAGTTATGAATAAAATATTTTAACATGAATTAATATTAACGTATACTTGAAAATATATGCATAACAAAAAAACGAGTGTAATGTGCATTGATAAAATGGATCAACTCACATGTTATGTAATATCTATAACTTTAAAAAATACAATTTAAACAATAAAAAATAACACATTTTTCTTACACTCTAAAATAAGTTTGCACCTAAAGAAATTTGATTCCTCTTGGCTCATGGTAGATTCGTGGTTAAGATGGATCTATGTTGGCGTTAACATCAATTCCAAAGGGGGAGATTATTGGAAATGTGTTGTCATTGAGGTCAAAGGAATTTTTGTGCAAGTCCTTGTTGGAAATATATTTCCATTGATTATCAAAGGAAGTATGTGTTAGTTTTCAATGTCATTGATGTCTAAGGAGGTGCATATGTTGTTAGTAATGCACAAGAAAGTTCGGGTGGATTCCTGCCCAAGATCAAGCAACATGGGGCCAAGCAGGCCAAGCAAGCTAAATCAAATCAACAACAAAGGTTCCTTCACTAAAAATCTTAGACTTTGGATTCTATTGGATGTTATATCATAATAGTATGCAACATATTGGTACTAGATATGATGATAATGGGTATTGGGTGCCTGGTTAAGTGTTCAAAAGGATAAGATGGTTCTTGTATATACAAATTAAGGGAGAAATTTAAAACTACAATGAAACGTGTTTTCCTCAAAAAGTGCTTTATTAATCTTGTCCATTAGTCATGATTATATTAGTCAAAGGATAATTAAACGGTACCATATAGGTTTAAGCATATCATTACTGAATGGGATGATACTGGGGTATCAAGCACTAGATTTTATATTGTGTAAATGTTGAAAATCATAAGTTGGTATCTAGTATGACATGGTATAAAGATGACATGGCAAGGAGATTATGTGGCACTCCAACATGGATGATAGATGGTAGAGTTGATGATGTGGAAACAATGGGGAGTGACGCATAATAGGAAAAAATATTTTTTTGGCCAACCAATAAGGCTTTGTAAGGTTACACGTGGAAGATGACATCGTAGATGGACCACATGGAAGACAGTGATTGGGCCACAATAGTTTGATGTGGCATGCCAAGAGGTCTTAAGGATTGGAGTTAGCAAGGTTTTTCATTGTTTTTGGCTAAAATGCCAAAAGTTTGTGGTTGCAAACCATGGTCATGAAAATCCAAGGGATCAACCTTTAGAGCCCTATATTGAGTTGTGTAATATCTGACACCTTCCAAGTTGGAGGAGAAGCATGGTATCTGGTATGGATGGTTCTAATCTATCATGATTCCACACAAGGGAAGTGTTTTGCAAGGGTCTACTCCACCAAAGTATTGAGGTATCGTCAATGGATAACAATATTTGAGCACTCTAGTATGTGGTGTCCCAGTATGATGGGAAAAACGTCGTCAACTAAATTTTATGGAAAATCATTGGAAAATTATTTCGATTGAACGGAAAATTAACTGGGTACTGGGATGATAAGTTGTTCGCATTATTTAGGTCACAACACATGGTTGCAAGTGCTTAATGGTTTAAATCCTAGAGCTAAAGGGTTATGAAAAGGCATGTCTAGGTATCTAGATGTTCAATTATACAAAAGTGTACCATCTTTATAGATCCAAAATTTGGATCCATCATAGTTTATCATTTTAGATGTGGTCCCAACTCAAGGTCATGAGGGCTTGATGGCTTAGCCCTAGAGCTAGTCAGAAATTGAGTATATGGGAATCCAGGTATTATCAAGAGTACCCTTGTTAAGAAGGGACCCAGATTATGGATTCGTTTGATAAATTAGTTTAGATTGTGGTTATGACACTTGGTCATAGCATGTGCTTGGTGGTTTAGACCCTAAGGTTGAGAAATTATGAAAAATTAGTATCTGGGTCATCCAAATATCCATTCCTCCATTGGAATTTGCATTTGGGGCACCAATTGCTTAAGCCCATGATTTTTGCACATGGTTTCTGGGTGCCCCATGGTATTAGCCCTGGAAGGGATCCAAGCCACATCATCTAGCTGGATCAAAATTCTATGAGGTGTTGGCTCAAATATGGATAATTTCATATAAATTAATCGATTTAGTAGGGTGTGAAAGGGCATGGAGTGTATTGTGTATGAAATGGTGAGATAGCAAGAAGATCAATCATAGAGAAGAATAACTGCATAGTTCAAATTATGTGGAGGATATTATGAATTTTGAAGATTATGGGTAGCATTAATAGGGAATCTGTTCGAAGTGAGCATCAAAGTGGGTAATGAATTCTTTGGTATGCGAAGAATATTTAAGCCAGTAATATTGTTAGATATATGAAATTATGTGGTCTTAAGTTATCAAGATGAGGATAATCCATGTTTGAGTAAAGAGCGGATATTTGAGGTGACAATATTGTGGTTGGTGTTGAGGTGTAAATAAGTGTTGCAGTAAGTGAAAAGAGTGTGTAATCCATGTAGTTGATCGATCCTATAATGAGAAATGTGTTGTATTTCGATGGATATAGCAGATAGTTGTGTGCAAAGGTGTGATGGGCCTCAAAATTAGACATAAATTAAGATCCATGCCTATACATTAAACATAAATTAACTTCCATATAACCATCCTTCAGCATATTAAACCTCTCTTCTTGCATTAGATAATTTATTTTTAACTTTAATATATTCATTAGGAAGGTTTATGACTAATTGGATATTTGTGCCTAATATTATTTATTTTTGTGGAATATTATGAGAATACTGGGCAGATTATGAAGATTTGGAGGAGATAATTTAGAGACTTGTTCCCTATTACAGGAGGATCAATAATAAATAATAAATCAACAAGATATTATGGAATCATTGTAGAGATTGTGGAACTCCAATGATTGAGAAAATCTAGGAATTTGTTCGCTAATCGAGGGACCAAATCCACTAATCAAGGGATTTTGGTGGGGAAAGCTTCCTCCATTCATGGGGAATGATTCCTATCATTTTGTATAAGTACCATGTCGAATTTTCCTCTAGATATAGATTTGAATTAGTGTTCTTGTGGAGAGAACTCATATTTTTATAGCTCCATTGTATTTTCTTGCAACGATGTAATTCTATTGATGAAATTAATGAAGATTGGTGTCATGTTCAACTTCTAAATCTTGTTCTCCTCCATAGGTATCTGTGTTTCCTTGCACTTGGCCATCCCAGGAACCTCAAAGCCCTTTTTTATCATTTTTTTTCCTTCTTTTCACTACTTATTCACATGCATCTCTAGTTTTTATTTCTTTCTATTTCTGCATTTAGTATTAATGATTTCTTGTTGTAGGATTGTGTTAAATAGTTGATGTAAGTTATTTTGTAGGATCACAAGAATTGTTTCATCCTTCGAAAATCTTTGGAATTTCATAATAATCATTGATCTACTTGGATAAGTCTTTGTATTCCCAAATCCAGATTGTTGGACCTCCTTTTTAGCAAAGAACAATAAATTTCTGCTATTTTTTAGAGCATGTTAACAAGCTTCAATCGAGTTGGTTCCACTTGCATTAGATCAAAAAAACATTCTAGCTCATAAAAAAAATTATAGCATTGCATTTTCACTTGATTTGGTTAGGTATTTTTTAGATTTACTAGCTCACTAGTTCTTGAATTTCTAGATTTTCGACTGGTAATGTTTTTTTTTATTTTTTTTGCATGGGTTAACAAAGGTATTTTTGAGTGATTCCACTTGTAATAGGGACCTAAGACATCCTATTTAATAACAAAATTTTTCCATTCCAATTTGGATTTGATTTTCTTGGTCATTAAACCCTCACCAATTTCATCATTTCACAAGGAAACTTCTCCAAGCCTTTTGAGCAAATCCATCCATCTCCCAACTTTGGTTTTGAGTTATGAAGTGGTCTTAGGCACTCCCTTGTCTCATTCCATCCATCAACCACCTTCCCTAAGATTTCTATCACCTTCAACATCCATCCTTTTGCTCTCGGTTGTATCCTGTAGGTTTTCAAGGGATCCTGTATGTTTTTAGTACATCCTGTAGGTTTTCTTGTAGTAGCTTGTTTTGAGGCCGAATTGAGGGAAAATCTCTAGGAAGCCACAAAAGGTCAAAGGGTCTCCCAAGCCTTCCAACCATGCACCATCATCTCCAAGCCACTTGCCACATCATCAAAAGAGATTAAATTTCACACTCTCACATGAAAAAAGACAAAAAGAAAAACAAATTTATTTTATTCATTTACATGCACAACAGTAGAAGGTTTGATGGTTTGAATTTGCATGCTTAGGACAATAGGATTACATACATGTTAACTTAGCATTATTTTGGAGAAAAACCTATTAGCATTTAGTTAGAAAATGGTGTGTTTTAGCATTTGATTTCAGTGTCTTTCATTATACTTTCTTTCTTGCAAAAGGTTGAGGTTCCATTTCGAACATTTCATTTTCTGCAATTAGTTTAGGATTTGACTTCAGTACATGCACTCCATTACATCATGATAGCAAAAGAAGGACACATTGTATGCCACACATATAGTGCCAATACCTCTTAAGCTTGTATGAACCCCATGTTGATAATTAAAGTCGGTAACCTTGGGAGTTGCAACATTCTTGTTGCAATACTGAGGCTCATCACTTTTTGGCACTGTTGCTGGGGAGGTGTCAAAGTATGCATTGTTTTCTTCCCTAGTTGATTCATTTAATCTTACTTTTTGCAAAAACAAAAAACATTTTGATTAGGCATGTTTAATTTCAAAAGTAGAAAATTGCATTGCATTATAGTTTTAATTCAATCATAAAAACAAAACCAAAAAAAAAAAATCTCCAACTCTAACACCAATCCACCCCCCCATTTGATCACGTGGTACAGTAAGAGCCACATCACCATTCACTTTTACAGGTAGAAGAAGAAGATGGCAAAGAATGTAGAAGAAATGGATGGAGATTATGACAATGAGGAAGATCCTCTCGAATTTCCCATTCAAGATACTGATGGTAGTGTGCACATGAAGAACATCCCTCCATCTTTTCTTCCAAAATTTCATGGTCTAAGGTCATAAGATTCGGAAACCTTTCTCTTTGAATTTTAAATTGTTTTTAGATCTCATGGTTACTTATTAAAAACTCAAAAACTGAGATTGTTTCTGACAACATTGAAGGATAGAGCTCTTAAATGGTTCATGAGTTTAAGGACTAATTCAATAAGATCATGGAATGATATGCAAAATATATTTCTAGAAAAATATAAAGATCATGATCTTAAGGAAAAAAATCTTTAGAATGAATCAAGGAGAAGATGAGAGCCTTGAGGATCTAATAGAGACGTTCATGTATAATGTTAAGAGGGTAAAACTAAATCATTTAGGATTAGACACACTAAAAACCCTCTTACTTAGAGAAAATAGGGATGAATGGATTGATATCCTTAATCTCATGAGTAGAGGTGATGTATATCAATTATCATTTGAGGAAATTTGTGAAACATGCAAATACATATCAAGAGGAAAAGTAAGAGTAAGTAAATCAGCATCAAGATCAGTAAGTCAAACTAAACTTGGAAATTTGTTTGATGATTTTAAAACATAAATTCTTAGCAATCGAACAAAACAAGTAGAAATGTTAAGAATGCAATATGACGGAAAAGAAAATGTTGATATTTGTGTTGCAGAATCACATGATGTTAAACATTGTCCATCATTACGAAGGTTGAAGGAAGCTCACCAAGAGGACAATGGAGCAAGTCAATTGCCAATGCAACAATGTTATGTAGCTCCAAGAGGACCATGGCAGCCTATTCATCCTGATATGATGCAAGAGCCCAATTCACAATTTCAAGATTATGCATATCCACCTCAAAGTAATTGGAACACACATTTTCCTTGGAAACATTGGCCATCTCAACCCCAATTTTGGCAACAAGGTTGGCAAGGAACTTATGGGAGCCATCCACAATATCCTCATTATTTTCCTCAATATCCTCAATACCCAACTCCATGTTATCATCCACCACAACCACAACCCAATCCACATCCATCTCAACTACCAACTCCCACTCAACTACCTGTACCACCATTTCCAAACCCACACATTGAAGTAGCTCAGCCCACTTACATTGCTGAGGTAAAACACTTCCAAACATCTCCTCTTGAGCTCAATGGTATTCACCATAGCTCAGGAATATTATTACAAAAAGGTGATTATCTTGATGCCATTGAGGCACAACATGTAGAGAAAGAATATTTGAAAGAGAAGATCAAAGAATCATGGGCTGCACTTGATGAAGAGCAGACAATAAAATCAAAGCTTGAGAAAGCTCCCTCATGGTTACCATCAAATCCTCCATGTATTCAAGAGATCATTCAACAAAAAGAGGAATACTTGAATGTTGTGGTAGAATAAGACATCCAAGATGATCCAAGTCACCAAGTGGACTAGAGGCATCACAACTATATTGAAATATGGTTCCAGACAGTCACTAAGTTGCAGCAACACTCTCTTCTTCAATTGCGCTTGATATCATCAAAGTCAAAGCATTTGATCACTCAAATCCACGTACATGTCAAAGCATACATTTCAAGCCTCCACATCATTTTGTCTGTCATCATGATGTGCACATGGCTCCATTGGAAGTACTCTTATACTTGAAAGTGATTTTGTTTTTCAAGTAGGGTAGGGTAGAAGAAAAAAGAATTTGAAAAATAAGAAAAATAAAAATAAAAATCTCAGGTGAAAACCTCCTTTTAGGTGCCTCATATTGGCTCATTGATTTAAAACCTCCATGAGGCAGTCAATGGGTTGGAAAAGGGAAAAAAAAGAGAAAAAAGAAAATATCCTAGGTGAAAACCTCCTTTGAGGCACCTAGACAAACATACTAGTTGAAAACCTCATTGAGGTGGCTAGTAGGCCTGGAAGAAAAAAAAAGGAAAAAAATAAAAAATATTTGCTTCATGTATCTCTCTGATGAATGCATGTACTTTCTAACATCTGCAAGCAACAAAAACAAGTTGGTACCAAAAGAAGAATTGGTCAAGCCTAGTCAAAGAAGTCAAATTTTGACTTTCTCCTCCTTTGCTCAAATGCTCCAACAAGGCTAAGGCCATGCCAATCCATTACTTCATCTATTTACACCATCCACCCATCATTCTCAAGTTTCTACTGTTCAGTTCACTTGCTGTCCTAAAAAACTACAGGATGCTCTATTTTACTATAGGATACAAAAATACATAGAGCATAAAATTGTTTTTTCCATAACTTGAAAACCGTGCATCCATTTGCCAATATGTTTCAGGGGGAGATGCATATGGATGATGGTAATATGCTCAAGAAATTTAAGCAAATACCAGTGCACAATTTTCAAGAAATCAACCTCCATCACCTACAGCCAGTTTTGAATTTTCTAGATATCCTTGCATCCATTTAAAAAGTTGTTTCTTGGGGAGATGCATATGGATGATGGTAACATGCCCAAGAAATTTCCGAAAATTTGAGTGCACGGTATCCACGAAATCGACCTTCATCATCTTCATCCATTTTTAGTTTTTCTCGATATTCATGCATCCATTGACCATTTTTCTTTTTGGGGAGGTTCATAATGATGATGGAAACATGCTCAGAAAGTTTTAGGTCAATCCATTCTACCATTTTGGAGATATGGACAAAACAAGTCGTTGTCTTGAAAACCTATAGGATTCTCTAAGATCCTACAGGATACAAAACAACACCTATAGGATTGGCAGTGAGTAGTTTTAAAAAGGAAAAACAGAGGTTGGCTTCATCAAGCAGTGTTAAGGAGATAGACTCTACATTTCCCCACATTTTTCCAAGTGAAAGGAACATAAATCTAGTTTGTTGAAAGTGATTGCAGCATGAGGGAATTGTATACACATAATTTTTAAATTTGGTATCAGACATATAAAAACCTTCATCCATCAGAGAAAATGATAGGGGGAACCCATCAACACAGTGAGGATTCATCAGCACCCTCCTGTACTAGAGATATTCACAAGGCACAATTGGATGGTTTTCTTTGAAAATTGAGGGGATATGATGATGAAGTAGCCAGATATTTGCAATCAGCTTTAGCATGGAGATCCAGAGGTCAAAGAAGCTCCTTAAAAGCTTAACAGCAACACCAAGATCATCAGCATCACCGTCCAACACCTGCACATCAACATCAACTCAACAACAGCATGCAGGCCTCTCTAACAACCATCAGGTAGGTACAAGTATGCAATATTGTTGACCTCTTCTCTTGAGCATATTATAGTTAGAAATTTTTTGTCAATGCATGAGATATGGGGTTTTATAAGTTAAGGATGGGTCAGTAGTCTCAGCGACATTCAACCAGTTAATTGCAACTCACTCCTTCACTCATGCAAGGTTGAAAAGTCAAATTATGAAGGGTGATGATTTCAAGGAATGAGCACAGCAGTTAAAAGAATAAATTTTTGCAAAGTCCAAGTCACCAAAGCACTCCAAGCCCTCCATCCACCTCATATTCACTATCTATTCATCATTCATCCATCCCATTTCATTATTGAAAAAAAAAAAAAAACAAACAGAGCATCCTCTCCATTTTCAATCCAAAAGGACTCCAATCTCCTTTTAGCTTTTGTCCAAGGCCTAAAAATGGGAAAAAGACATGGGGGTCAAGTTGAGGGCCTTCCCTAACCTCAAACTATCATTTATGCTCAAAACTAGTTTCTTGTAGTTTTAACAGGGTTTCCTTGTAGGTTTCCTATAGTTTTGACAAGAATTACTACAAGATGTCCTAGTGCTCATCTAAATGCATTTTAAAGGTGTTAGAGGTGTCCAAATGGTGGAACAAGGTAGCAGAAGGTTGATAAGGGTGTGGAAGACCTTGCCAAACTGAAAAATATTCAAGAAACCATCTTGAATAAGGGGAAGAATGCAAGCTAATGGTTTCAAGAAACAATGATTTTTCTTTGCACAAAAATGTTTTTGGGCTTGTCCTTGCAGAACTTACAACCAAGATTCTTAATGCATAAGAGAGAGGCCACCAGGGCCATGAATGAGGCACAATGAGGTCACTAAGTTTCTCAGAGGACGAGCAACACTTTCAGTAAGGGGGTATGATGGGCCTCTAAATTAGACATAAATTAAGGCCCATGCCTATAAATTAAACATAAATTAAGGTCCATCTTACCATCCTTCAACACATTAAACCCCTCTTCTTGCATTAGATAATTTATTTTTAACTCTAATATATTCATTAGGAAGGTTTATGAATAATTGGATATTTGTGCCTAATATTATTTATTTTTGTGGAATATTATGAGAATATTGGGTAGATTATGAAGATTTGGAAGAGGAGATAATTTAGGAACTTGTTCCCTACTACAGGAGGATCAATAATAAATAATAAATCAACAAGATATTATGGAATCATGGCACAGATTGTGGAACTCCAATGGTTGAGAAAATCTAGGAATGTGTTCCACTAATTAAGGGACCAAATCCACTAATTAAGGGATTTTGGTGGGGAAAGCTTCCTCCATTCATGGGGAATGGTTCCTAATCATTTTGTATCAGTACCAATTCTAATTTTCCTCTAGATATAGATTTTCATTAGTGTTCTTGTGGAGAGAACTCATATTTTTGCATCTCCATTGTATTTTCTTGCAGGGATGTAATTCTATTGATGAAAATAATGAAGATTGGTGTCATGTTCAGCTTCTAAATCTTTTTCTCCTCCATAGGTCACTAATTTTCCTTGTGCTTGGCCATCCCAGGAACCTTAGAGCCATTTTGTATCATTTTCTTTCATTCTTTTCACTACTTATTTACACACATCTCTAGTTTTTATTTCTTTCTATTTTTGCATTTAGTATTAATGATTTCTTGTTGTAGGATTGAGTTAAATGGTTGATGTAAGTTCTTTTTCAGGCTCACAAGCATTATTTCATCCTTGGAAAATCTTTGGAAGTTCAAAATAATCATTGAGTTGCTTGGATTAGTCTTATTATTCCCAAATCTAGATTATTGGACCTCCTTTTTAGCAAATAACAGTAAATTTCTGCTATTTTTTAGAGCATGTTCTCAAACTTAAATCGTGTTGGTTCCACTTGAATTAGATCAAAAATAATTCTAGTTCATAAAAAATAATTACCCCATTGCATTTGCACTTGATTTGGTTAGGCATTTTTTATATTTACTAGCTCACTAGTTCTCGAATTTCTAGATTTTCAACTAGTAATGTTTTTTAATTTTTTTCATGGGTTAATAGAGATATTTTTGAGTGATTCCACTTGGAATAGGGACCCAAGACATCCTAATTAATAAAAAAAATCGTTCCATCCAATTTGGATTTCATTTGCTTGGTCATTAAACCCTCACCAATTTCATCATTTCACAAGGAAACTTCTCCAAGCTTTTTGAGCAAATTCATCCATCTCCCAACTTTGGTTTTGAGTTATGAAGTGGTCTTAGGCACTCCCTTGCCTCATTACATCCACCAACCACCTTCCCTAAGATTTCCATCACCTTCAACATCCATCCTTTTGCTCTCGGTTGTATCTTGTAGGTTTTTAGGGGATCCTGTAGGTTTTCCTATAGTGGCCTGTTTTGAGGCCGAATTGAGGGAAAACTTACAAGAAGCCACACAAGGTCACCTAAGGGTCTCCCAAGCCTTCCAACCATCCACCACCATCTCCAAGCCTCCTTCCACATCACCAAAAGAGATTAGATTTCACATTCTAACATGAAAAAAGATAAAAGGAAAAACAAATTTATTTTATTCATTTACATGCACAACAATAGAAGGTTTGATGGTTTGAATCTGCATGCTTAGGATAGTAGGATTGCATACATGTTAACTTAGCATTCTTTTGAAGCAAAGCCTCTTAGCAGTTAGTTAGAAAATGGTGTGTTTTAGCATTTGATTTCAGTCTCTTTCCTTGTACTTTCTTTCTTGCAATAGCTTAAGGTTCCATTTTGAACATTTCATTTTCTGCAATTAGTTTAGGATTTGACTTTAGTACATGCACTCCATTACATCATGTCAGCATAGTAAGGACACATTGTATGCCGCACATATAGTGCTGATACCTCTTAAGTTTGTACGAACCCCGGGTTGATAATTAAAGTCAGTAGCCTTGGGAGTTGCAACATTCTTGTTGCAATACTGAGGCTCATCAAGGTGTTGCTGGGTAATTTAATTAATGGTTAAATTACTTCATTAATTTTCAACCAAGATTCGTGTACCAGTGAAGTGCATGTGCACAATATATGCTAGGAGTTCTATTTTTTATTTTAAAAGATGAAATTGAGTTAAATATAAATGGAACTATATTAACTCAAAACATTCATATGCACATGGTATTTCCATCAAAATTACTCTTTCAAAAGCAAATCAAACTTCAAGGAAAAATCAATTGAAAATTATAACTATCAAACTGAACCAAAACTTAATCTACTGCAATAAGAATTGAAAATTACTCTATTTGAACTGAATTGAAAGATTAGTTCTAATAGGAAGAATTGAAATTTTAATTCTATGTGCAAAAAATTTAAGTGTTATTCTAAAGGCTCTTGAAAATCAAAATCTCTATTCTATTCAACATAAGAGGAAATATTAATCTAATTATTTCAGAAAAATAACAAGCTAAAATGTAACTTTGAAGGATTATAGATGTGCACAGTTGTGATTAGAATTTCTCTATCCATTACTCATGAAATCAAAATAAAAACAATTGAATGATTTAAACTTTGAAAAAAAAAATATTTTTATCTTTTATGAGTTCTCAACCTGTTCAAACTGAAAGTTAAACCAAAGATTGATGAACAAAATATCAAACAAGAGCATTAATTGCAATGAAAAAGAGACTATTCATGAAATAAGTTACAACTGATATAACCAAACACTAAACTAACTTACAACTATTTAGGGGGGCCTCTTGTTAAGCGTAAGCACGAGATCGACTATCAAACTATTCACCCACACATTGATCACCAAAGGAACAAAGTAACTTGAATTAAATGTCAAAATCTTCAATAGAATATATTACAAACTTAAAAGGAGTAATGATGTCTATTACTTCACCCCAGGGATTTTTATAATTCTCTGTTAAATAACAATCTTTGGATTTATAAGATGACAAGCAAGTTTTTACTTTGAAAACTAAGAAATTAAATTGAAAGCAAAATATTTCTTCTCATGATTTTCTACTGGGAGAGAAAATAATGAGAAGATTTTGATTTGACATATCGTAACCTATGATTCCAAATTCTTCTCGTCCAATTCCACTCTCTCTTGATAATGTCATTATCCTCTTTCAAATTCTGTACACAATTGCAATATTATTATTGAAGAATCTAGGGAAAAGTAGTGTAGTGTGATTCTTCGTTACTTTGATAACAATTTGTGGAGTATTTTTACTTTTCCTTATTAGCTTATTCTTCTTCTTATTATTATTAGTGCATATGTGTGTACTTCATCAAAATGCTACCAAAACATAAAATCAAGAACACAAGATGTTGGCTCTCTGCCAGGGCCAAAACCTCTCTTCTCTTGAGAGGAAAACCCTTTAGTGAATTTCTCTTATTGAAGCTTCTATTGATCAATGCCAAATACTAGACCCCTGACAAGAAGATCCTCCAAGCACAAGTCAAAACTTCACTCCTTTTTGCATCATATACCCTGACACTTCTTCTGACACTTTGTTTCCCGACACTTCGCCCTCCTTCTTCTGGCACTTCATTCTCTTACTCCTTGGTGATAGGATCTCTTATGCTAGCTCTAGATGAGCTTTTTTTCCTTGATCCTAAGTGAACCTACTCACATAGGATGACACTCTTCTTCTTTTCACCAATCGAGCTTCTTCTTCATGTAAGATTGCAAACTTGATGTGGTAGCACTGCAACCCTAAATTTTCACACATGTGGGAGGATTCATGATGTATTTGGTTCCTTTCTCCTTTGTATGTGAGAGTCCCTTCTTCGCTTGAATGGGAGGCATTATAGGCCTAAGTTTCAAACCCAAACAATGAGAAGTATGGTAGTATTTTATTGCTTACATTCTTCTAGCTTGTAGCCCATCATGACTTCATCCTGATATTGCTTCAACATTGCTTTTTGCTCGATGCTTTCTTCCTCACGATATATTTGTAGAGTAGAATTAGTTATCTGCATATTTTATATCTCCAAGACCTTCATAGGTGTCAAGGGTCCTTCCTTTGTGAGAGTGTTCATGCCTTCTTTCGGGAGATATCTTCAAAGTATCTTGTCAGATAGTGATTCTCGATGATCATGGTGTTCTTCCACATGCTTGATCTCTTTCTTAATTTACTTCTTCTTAGATATATAGGTCAACCATCTTATGCTTCTTGTGGAGCATTTCTTCATTTCTTGCTTCGTGGACTAGTCAACATTTCTTCTTGCTTTGTAGTCAACAATCTTATACTCCTTATGTGAGCATATTCTTTTGTTGACCTTCATTTCATTGTAGTACTTGCTTTCGAGCATGTTCTTGGTGAAAGAGATTCTTTCGTATTTGATCATGTTATAGAACTATTACCATGACTCAATAATATACAAATGATAACACGACTAAACTTTGATGCATACATACCTCATCTTGATTCTCCTTTGATCATCTTAGCTTCATTTGGTTTTCCTTGGTGTGGCCCTTCTTGCTTCATATTAGCTTGCCTACACATCATACTTTTCCTTGAATCCCATGAATGGGATTCCCAATGAGACATTTTCTTAGGTTCATGAACCTTATTTTGAAGATTACATAATAGGATCTTAAATACCCTTGCCTTGCAAATGTTTCTTTTCTTTTGATGATGGAGGTCTTCTAAGATTCTTAATCATGATCAATTTTTTTCTTTCATAGTGGATGAGGTCCTATACTAGGTATGCTTCTTCTACATGAATATCTTGAGCTATATCTACCATGCTCCTATATTCTAGAAGATATTTATACTTGTGCATTTCTGTTATTATAATAAATGCTACATCTTCATGAGTATCTAGAAATATATGTACATCATGCTTCTAGATTCTAAGGGATGTTTCTAGCCATGCAATTTTTAATCTATTCCTACATGCTCCTTTCCTACTCAAAACTTTGAAAGAAAATTAAAAGTAAATAGTCTGACTTAGTCATAATAGATATCTGGAGGACCTTCCTTCTTTTTCTTCTTTCCTTCTTCTTTCACCTCTTGAGTTATGTGAGCTTCTTCCCTCTTTCTTTTTTTGTTGTTTTCCTTCTTAAGCTTAGGACAATTCCTTTTGTAGTGTCCATATTCTTGGCATCCAAAAAATTGGATTTTGGACATGTCTTTTTTGTTTGTTCTTCGTGGACCAAACTTGCCAAATTTACCCTTTCTCTTGACCATGGTAGCAAATGATTGCTCCTTTGATCCCACATCTTCCTTTTCGTTAAGTATGATTTCCTCTATTATGCATGGAGACCACATTTCACTGAGAGTGGTTTCTTCCTTCTTGTCATATATGCTTGATGTGAAGTTTCCCCACTCCTGAGGTAGAGCATTGAGTACTACAATTGTCATCTCTTTGTCAGACGTGACTTCCCCAAGCTCTTGAAGTTGATCTCTCATTTCATAGATTGTAATGAAGTAGGGATCTATTCCTTCCTTTGTTATCTTCATCTTATATAATTCATTCCTCAGAGATATTACGTCTCCG
This sequence comes from Pinus tabuliformis, assembly GCA_031772625.1. Taxonomy (NCBI): domain Eukaryota; kingdom Viridiplantae; phylum Streptophyta; class Pinopsida; order Pinales; family Pinaceae; genus Pinus; species Pinus tabuliformis. The sequence goes on from CM062818.1 coordinate 1,483,562,816, forward strand.
GTGGTTGAGATCGAGAATATCTCTACTAGCTTATCATAAATTTCTTTCGATGTTTGAAACTTGGAGACATAGGGAATGAGAGAGTCTTTGATTGATTCTGTGAGAATCCTTTGAGCTCTTGTCTCATCCTTATTGTACTTGGCTAAAGGTTGAGTTTGTTCCTTAGCAAGGATAGTGATATTCCCTTTGACATGTTCTAGGATTTCATTCTCCTTGAGAAGTAGATCAATCTTCTTCTTCCATGCAATAAAGTTATTGGTACCTACCAATTTATTTCTTTCCTTGCAAAACGACATTGATGTATATTTAGAAGGGGACATGTACTTACTTTGATAGATTTTGAGATGTGATGGATTTTCTTCCTCCTTGAAGACTTGATGGCTTGCCTTCCTATGATCTTGATGTTCTTCAAGTTTCCTTCTTCAAGTGGAATTTCTTGATAATGAGCTTTGCTTGATGACTTATAGCTTGGGTAGGTCCTTCTTCAATCTACTCTTCTAGCTTTGTAGACCTCCTTGATGAATGATGGATTGTAGACCCTTCTTGTCGTTGAAGTGATTGAAACTTCTAGGCTTGATGCTTCAACTTTGTAGATGCTTCTCCCTTGATGAGTGTTCTTGAGATTCCAATTCTTTGATGTGTCACCTTAGCTCTGATACCATGTTGAAGAATCTAGGGAAAAGTAGTGTAGTGTGATTCTTCTTTACTTTGATAACAATTTTTGGGGTATTTTTACTTTTCCTTATTAGCTTCTTCTTCTTCTTCTTATTAGTGCATATGTGTGTACTTCATCAAACTGTTACCAGTACATAAAAACAAGAACTTAAGATGTTGTCTCTTTGCTAGGGCCAAAACCTCTCTTCTCTTGAGAGGAAAACCCTATAGTGAATTTCTCTTATTGAAGCTTTTATTGATCAATGTCAAACCCTAGACCCCTGATAAGAAGATCCTCCAAGCACAAGTAAAGTCTTCACTCCTTTCTGCGTCATATACCCTGACACTTCTTCTGGCACTACTTTCGACACTCTGTTCCCCGACACTTCATCCTCTTTCTTTTGGCACTTCATTCTATTACTCCTTGGTGATAGGCTCTCTTATGCTAGATCTAGATGATATGTTTTTCCTTGATCCTAAGTGCATCTACTCACATAGGATGATCCTCTTCTTCTTTTCACCAATCTATCTTCTTCTTCATGTAAGATTGCAGACTTGATGTGGCAGCACTACAACCCTAAATTCTCACACATATGGGAGGATTTGTGATGTATTTGGTTCCTTTATCCTTCGTATGTGAGAATCCCTTCTTTGCTTCAATGAGAGGCCTTATAGGCCTAAGTTTCAAACCTGAACAATGAGAAGTATGGTATTGTTTTATTGTTGATGATATGTCCACAAAAATCCCTCCTTTTCTCACACGTGTGACTGCATTTTTCCCTAGAAACATTCCCTCAAACTTCGTTGTTCTTCCTCCTTACTTCGTTGCCCTAGTAGACCCTTTACTTCGGCTTTATTCGTTCATATTTTTCCTCCTTTTCTTTTCAGATTTCAGAGCCAAATGGATGTGTTATGGAGGAGTGTAAAACCTCTATATATAGAGGTCCGTCCCTCCATTTATGCCGACTTGTCTACTGTTTGCAAGCCGACTTATCCACTGTTTGTAGGCCAATTTGAGGATTGCCAGGAGGCTGATTTGTTGAGAAAACTTCAGATAGTTTCCATGGTGGTGTAGCATGCTTGAAGGAGCTTCTTGATTGTTCCATTACATAGGAGTAGACTTTACTTTGCTTGGAGGCTTTCCCTTTTACTTTAATATATATTTATACATGGTGTAACGTGCCCTTAAGGTATTCAACCTTTTCTTTTGACTATTTGACTCACCTATAGCACTTTAAATAGTTCTAGACCTATTTCAATTATCATGAAACTCATTGACATATATTATAAAAATAATATTTCTTTTCTTGAATAAATGCAAATATCAATAGTATATTTATGAAGACCGAACCTAGTTACATTGCCTTCAACAATTATAACCAAAGTTGACTTATGGTTTGACCATTAGATCTCTCAAACCAGGTGAATTTCCAGATCATTGTGATAGGTGGATATCCATATGTCAATAATTTTTCATCTTTCTATATTTTGCAGTCCTTCTCAAGTGCACTAGAACATGTCTAACCATGGATGTAGCTTCAGAATATTTGGTAGTTGCAGAATGAGTGAAATTCGGTACCTATAGGAATATTTTGATTAAATTTCATAAAGAAAAAATAGATTATAAACCATGAACGAATGATACCTTTTATGATGTTTGAGCATATTTGAGGTGACCTTTCAACTTGTAAATGTAGAAATACTATCATGAAAAGGATGGAAAAGGAAATTAAAATGTTTGTAAACAAGAAGACAATTTTGGACTTCAACATTCTCCCACACTGAGGGTTTTGCATGTCTTCATGCATCAAAACTTCAAAAGTTTCCAAGTATTTTATTCACTGTACTATCTATGAAGCTTAGATTAGGACATCCAACCTAGTGCCTCATTTGCTATTATTGACACTAAATGTTAGTCCGGGTTTCTTCATTAAAATCTTGCTCTGTAACCCTCTGAGTTTGTTTCTAAGAAACCTATTATTGGCCTCGTGTTTATTGTTTTTCTTATACCAGTGGCACAAATGAAAAAGTATGTTATCATTTTGAGTCCTTATGATTTCATTTGTACTTTTATTGCCTCATGTTCTTGTTTGAGATGATTGTTCAATATTTCTAACTGATATATATCATGTTTTAAAGCATATTCAATCTTGTATTCTTTTTGTGGAATGTCATCAGTGGATATTCCTGAAGGAATTTTACTCCGTTGGGTTTTGATCTGAAAATGAAACCCATGGTGAGGGGTGTAACACCCTCTTCCCACATTTACCCAAGTTAATCACTTCTCAAGGTAAACATGTGATGAGAGGCTACTATGATGTGATTAAAATCCCCATTTACAGTTAAGGAAGTGGAAACAACAAAAAAAAAACCATTTGGACCTTCCACACATGCTACAGAACCTTTAGGAGGCAACCAACCCTTCCAGGTGACCAACCTCGAAGACAACTTGACATTTAACTACCCTAGAGCCTCAATTGCTCTTATGAAAAGGCATGCATGTGACTAGGACCCTCTATTTTCTCCCACAACAAGGCATCTATGCAATTTTGGACTTCTTCAGCTAGTTCTAGGCCAATAACCCCAGATTTCGTGCCACTTTTTTAGGGCCAAGAATCAGGCCAATGCTCAAAACTTCATAAGTTATAAATAACATTGAAACAAGAGTAATAATGCAAACATTTGATCAATTACTTGACTGGAACCCTACTAGCCATGGCATGCATTTCATCAAACATATCACAAATATGTAATTTATAGGTCATAATCATAGATCTGAGCACAAGGGTCTCATGCTTATCTGATATTTGCAAGGAAACATTTATTCCTTATTACAATAGTTGCATTATCATCTAGTAGGTCATATATTCATTTTTCATTCATTTTTTAATCAAAACGTGATGAGAACCATACATCAATACTATCATAAAACATCCTCTTAACCAACATATATTAAACAAAAATAACAAAGATATAACAGCTATCAAAACCACATATGAACAATTTTATTTAACCATCAAATGAAAGAGGATAGGATCTATTATTAACATATGAAAAATGCAACCAGGTATGGGACTTCCTCGTACCACTCGACCATAGATTGGTTGAACCAAATATTTCTTTCAGTCAATCACCCTCATGCCATATTCCAAGCATGAATGTGGGATCTCATGGCACAAATCCAAAAAAAACAAGCCAGGGCTTCCAGAGACCAAACCATCTCAACCCTCAACCAGTGATTCCACCTCACAGTCAAACATCACTAACCATCACCAGATTGGCCTCTACCCAAGCTATATAGGGCTCCAGAGAATTTGTTCCAACCAGTGCTTCCAAGACTAGTAACTCAACCCAAAAATGTTGTTGGGCTTCTAAACTGTTTGTCTAACTAGGGATTCCAAGACTAGAAACTCAACCCACCAAGGGCTTCCAAAGAATTTTTCCAACCAAGGATTCTAGGACTAGTAACTCAACCCAAGTTGTGACAGGGATTCCAGAGCATTTGTACAACTATGTCTTCTAGGAACTAGTAACTCAACCTACATCCATAAGGAACATGAAAGGAACATGAGAACCAACCAGAAAACAAAAGGAAAGACACCCACAACACCATGGCTATCCAAGAAATGGAAAGGCTAGGAAAATTCACCGCCGATCCATGAAATATTCCATGCTAATAATAGTTCATAACCAAGAGACCACATGCAAGTACAATGCATTCCAAAACTAGCAAGGAAAGCATATATGCCACTCGGTACCTGCAAGAAAAAACCGTTTTAGTTGTTGATCACGATTCCCTCTTGCACTTTCCTTCTCTTCCTTTACCTTATTTCTCCAAATCCCAAGTATGCCACACTCCTCCAAGAGTGATCCAAGAAAACTATAAGTGTCCAAGAATATGAGAGAGAGAGAGTATAATAGAGAGCTCCAAACTAAAACTTACAAAAAGATACAAAACGATCCTCATAAGACTTTTTATTAATGACGCCTCTATTTTCTGCAATTTTCCATTATTTTCCTTCAATTTCCTCCTCACATGCAATCTGTGACCTTTCACCTACCTTTTCTCCTATTTTCCATTATTTCATAAATAAAATGTCAATTAATCCCTCTTTACCTTTTCAAATCCTTTGCCATTGTCTTTGCCAATTTCCGTAGCCATTAATTAATCACAAGTGATCCTCTTCACTATGATTTTTCCCAACATTCAACTTGGAATACGTGTCCCATGACCTTGGTTATTATTTTTTCCTTTATTAACTTTATTACATGGATTTTTAATGAGGGTTGTTACAAGGGGGAGTTTCGATCCTAAATTTCTTCTCTCGACAAGGATGGCAGAGGTAATGGAAAGATGGTCAATAAGGTTGGATGGTTTAATGGTATCAAGCGAGGGCGAAATAGGTTTCTTATGGTGGCGTTTGATTCATAGTTAAATTTCTCATTTTATGTCAATGATTTCCATGATCCTTAGATTCAATTTTATAACATCATTAAAATTTAGGAAATTTTGAAGAGCTTTTGATGTGATAGCTCAAGATATAATGACAATGTAAGGTTACAACGGATATTATTATAGATATATAATGGTAAGGGGTGTTATAAGGTCTAGGATTTGCTTAATTTTTATAGCATATGTATCATGATCATTTGATGAGTTTAAAAATATAATGCTCTTAAATGAAGTATAATTTAACATCCTACATACCTTAGCACATACCTCTTTGAAATTTAATATATTTTCGTTTGTTGCATGTTCTGGAAACTTCTTTCAATGTAGATTTGCCTTGGTTGGAGAATTTGAAGTTGGTTGTAGAATGTCACTGATTTAGTAGTTGCTATTTTTAATAATTTTTTGTTGTTAATGGATTGGGGTCATATTGTTGTTACTTCGTCATGAAACTTGAAGAAAACTAGGCCTTAAAAGTGTTGTTTTAGACTTGTAAATTTATCAGAAAAAGACGGGTAACAAGAAAGTGGGAAAAGACAAGGAATGTGAAAATCTAAACTCGCAAAAAATCTTGGTTTTCAGTTAAGATTGTTTGTGTAGACATGCCAACAATGTTGGTTTTCATATATATATATATATATATATATATATAGAATATTACAATTGGGTTGGAGGATGAGGAGAAAATTTTCCTTTCTAAACTAACTTGAAATTAGAATTATCTTGCAAGTATTTCACAAATTCTTCTTTTGTTAATGATTTACGATATAACCTTAATCTGTGACCATTAACAAGGAATTTTTTCTTCATCAATAGTTTTGATTCTAACTGCTCCATTATAAATTACAATACCTATCTCATAAGGACCAAGCTAATGAGTCTAAATTTTTCCTTGAAAATCTTTAAATTTAGAGAAAAATAGAAGAGCCTAGTCACATGGCTTGAACTTTTTAGCTTTCATGAATTTGCCATACCATCTTGATCTTTGCTGCTGGATTGTTGGTTCTTTGAATAACATCTTGTTGAATCTCATGTAGCTCATTCAATTGTGCCAACCCTTTTTTTATATTTGTAACGCCCTCCTCCCACATCTACCCAAGTGACCAGCCAACCGGGGTAAACATGTGATGATAAGTTACCATGATATGATTCAACCTCCCAAGTGACCTTAAGGAAGTGGAATCGATGGAAACACACCATACCAAACCTTTTGCACCTACTATAAGACTCCCAGAATGTATCCCAATCATTCCCTTGACCAGCGCCTGGGTCCCACTAAACTTTTAGACCACAAAACCCTTGGACGATCCCTTGGTAACGAAAAGAGTGTGTCTGAGGACCTACGGAAACATGCACAACATGGGTGTGCCAATGCCCAGGGACTTTCCTATACCTATTCCTATGACTCCAGGATTTGTGCCACTTTTGAAGCCCAGAACCGAGGACACTACCCAAAAACCCCTATAGCTTTCAGAATCCATAAATTACATTTTGACAAAAACTTATGAACCAAAACTGACTCCAAGACTAAGCCTAACCATCCCCAACGAAGACTGACATGTTGTCAAACACTTGGGATCAATGCAGTCAAACATGAAAATAAAAAATGAGATTACAACCATTAAAGCTACATATAAACAAGTGCAAAAGCAAGAGAACTTAGCTTTTATTACACATAGGCAAAGCCGACAAGGTTTGGGACTTCCACGTACCACCTGATCATAGACATGGCTAAACCAAATCTTTCATTCATCCAATCACCCTCGTGCCATATTCCAAGTATGAATGTGGGATCTCATGGATAAACCAATCCAAAAACAAGTAGGGGAATCCAGAGGTTAAACCACCTCCACCCTCACTAAACCTTTATCTCACCAAAACTGGCACCGAGATCACAAAATCAAACCGAGCTTGGAATGCCTCCAGACTCCATCACTATCCTTGAGGAATTTTTTGTCTCCATGTCTCTCATGCTTTACCATAATCCACACCAAATCACTGGGCCATAAACCGAGACACTAGTCTCTTAGGATTTACCACAATCGACATCGGATCACTAGGCCCAGAACTGAGAATCCACCCTCAGGCTTTACCGTGTATCTTGCAAAAACTAGTCAAGGGATTCCTAGGCCTTTGGGAATTTTCCTAAGACCACCTCCACCCTGGATTTCAAAACCATCTGACAATTCCAAAGCCCAAAACAGAGAAAACAATCCCATCACACCATGGCTATCTGAAAAAAGACAAGGCAAGGTTGCAAACCACTATCATAACCTAGAAAAAGCATGCTACCCATAGCAAGAGAATGTTATACCAACATGCAAAACCATGCATGTAAAAGCTAGCAAGGAAATCACACATGCAATATGTTACCTAAGTATTCGTGTTGACGCTGCTTGATCATGCTCTTCCTTGCTTGATCCTTTCTTTCCTTCCTTTCCTTTGCTTTCTTTTTCCTTCCTTGCTCCAAAGCTAGAGTGCTCCAAGAAAACTTTAAGTGTCCAAGAGTGAGAGAGAGAATAATAAGAGAGCTCCAAAACTAAATTGACAAAAGGTACCAACTGATCCTCAAAAGCATTTTTATCAATTAGGCCTCTATTTTCTTCATTTTCCAATTTTTTTTTTTCAATTTCCTCTTCACATGCAACTTGTGACCTTTCACCTTTGATTTCTCCTATTTTGCTTTATTTCTTAAATAAATGTGCCAAAAATACATTTTTTCCTTTTTAATGCCTTTGCCTATTTCCTTAGCCAAAAATACATCCAGTGATGCCCACTAGGATATCTTTTCCCAACATTCAGCTTGGAAAAAGTGTCCCTTAACCATGGTCTTATGTTTCCTTTATTAACTTTTATTACATGAACTTTTAACCAGGGGTTGTTACAGACCCCTCCCACTTAGGGAACACTGTCCTCAGTGTTAAACCATGCCAAGACCTCAACAAAAATATTGAAAAGAAAACATACTGGCCATAAAGCTTTATAACTTAGCTCATTGCAGTTTTACAATGAGTGAACTTCTCAAAAGAAAAACATCATGTCAACGTGACAAGATAACAACCATACCGCTTATTGGAGCTTTATAAATTATCTCATGGTGGTATTTACATCCCTATACATATTGCATATACCAAAACATCAACAAAACATATGCCAAACATATACCAAACATCAAACCAAAATTTCTTTGCCTCCACGGGAAAACAAAGAAGTATACATGGCCCGCATCTGATCCATCATCTCCCATGTAGCTTCTTCAGGCCCAAAGTGCTTCCTCTGCACTTTAACTTGCTCTATGGCTCTATTCCTTATCATGAGATGTTTCCGATGCAATATGCATTGAGACTCTTGTTGGAATTCTCCTTCTTTCTCCACTTGCAATACAGACCAATCAAAAACATGATCAACATCCTTTGTATACCTCTTAAGCAATGAAACATGGAAAAATCATGAATTTTCACTGTTGGAGGTAGCGCAATTCGATAGGCCACCGGTCCAATCCTCTCAAGGATCTCAAAAGGCCCGTAATACCATGGTGCCAACTTGGCACATGATCCAATACTCAAAGATATCTTCTTGGGCTTGATTCACAAATACATATCCTCCCTAGCCTAAAACGCCTTGAATGCTTTGTGCTAGTCCAATTAACTCTTCTTTTTTTCATGTGCTGCCTTTAGATTCTTCTTTATTACCTTCATTTCTTTTTCCATGTCTACCAACATATCCGGTCCAATAAGTACCATGTTCATGGGATCACTCCAACTAATGGGAGTATTACAACTCTGCCCATATAGTGCCTCAAAGGGACTCATCCTCAATGACTCCTGATAGCCATTGTTGTATGTGAACTCAACCAATGGAAGATAATCCTCCCATTTTCTTTGTTGGTGCATCACGTACATCCTCAACATATCCTCTAAGACCCTGTTGACCCTCTCTTTCTGTCCATCTGTCTGTGGATGATAGGTTGTACTGAAGGCCAACTCTGTACCCAAACTTGCAAATAGTTCCTTCCAAAACTTGGAAGTGAAATTTGCATCCTTGTCTGACACAATCTTCTTCGGAACACCATGTAATATTATGATCTCCCTGATGAAAATTTGTGCCATCTCACTAACTGAATACCTAGTCCTCACTAGAATGAAGTGAGCTACCTTGCTCAACATGTCGACCACGACCATAATAGAATCAAGTTGTCTCATTTTCCTCAGAATACCTATAGTGAAATCCATGGAAATGACCTCCCATTTCCATTCTAGAATCAGAATAGGTTGTAGTAGAACACTTGGATGTTTACATTCTACCTTTACCTGCTAACAATCCAAACATCTAGCCATGAACTATGCCACTTCCTTCTTCAAATTCGACCAATAGTAGAAAATATTCACCACTATCAACGTCTTTTGATAGGTTGGGTGACTCGAGTATGGATTGAGGTGAAACTCCCTCATCATAAACTTCTTGAGCTCACAGCAATTCAACACATAGATCCTGTCTCTAAATCTCACCAAACCATTTGTTGTGAGCCGATAATTTGCATCATGATCCTTTGTACCTCTATATGTACTTGTACCTATACTATGTTATAAGTTGTGCATAATCTCCATATACCTCTCATCTTGTTGTCTTGCCTGCAAGATCCTATCCTGTAATTCTACCCCATAAGAGCTCATAGCTTCTATATGATTCACCTATACCTTCTTGCTAAGAGCATCTACACACCGATTCTCCTTTCCCTTAATGTATCTAATATCAAAGTCAAACTCACTAAGGGTAGCCAACCATCTAGCTTTCCTGGAATTTAGATTGGACTGGTCAAACAAATATATCAACCCAATGTGATCGCTCATTAATACAAATCTCCTGCCAAGAAGATAATGCCTCCACATCTTCAAGGCATGAATAATAGCTTCTAATTCAAGATCATGAGTGACATAATTCTGCTCATGCTTGTTTAACTTCCTGGACTCATAGCACACTACCTGTCCCTCCTGCATAAGGACTCCACCAAGTCCTATTTTAAATGAATATGTACACACTATAAACTCTTTATTCAGATCTAAAATCTTAAGGATTGGAGCATTAGTAAACAACTGCTTCAACTGCTTGAAACTTGCTGCACATTCTTCGATCCACTCGAACTTCTTACCTTTCCTTTGCAAGGATATAATAGGATATGAAATGTGTGAGAAGATCCTGATGAACCTCCCTTAATAACCTACCAATACCATATATGATCTCACCTCATCCACATTCTTAGGAGCTACCTACTCCATGATGGCCCTTATATTTTATGGATCTACTGTGATGCCTTCCTTGGAAACAACATGTCCCAAGTAATGTACCTCTATCTGAAATAAGTTTCACTGGCTAAGCTTGGCATATAGTCGATGCTCTCTTAGCAAGATCAACATCATTTCTAAATGCTTGACATGTTCTTCTTCATTTATTGGAGTATATCAAGATGTCATCAATGAATGCAATAACAAACTTGTCCAAATAAGGACGCAACACACTATTCATCAAACACATAAATCTAGTTGGGGCATTAGTCAAACTAAATGGAACTAAAACAAACTCATAGTTCCCATACCTAGTCCTAAATGCAATCTTGTATATATCCTCTTCCTTAATGTGACCCTGATGGTATCCTAATCTCAAGTCGATCTTAGAGAACGTCGTTACTCTCTTCAACTGATCAAACAAAAAATCAATCCTCAGAAATGGGTACCTATTATTGATCACTACCTTATTCAACTATTTGTAATCAATGTACAATTTGATAGTACCATCTTTCTTCTTTACGAACAACACTGGTGCACCCCACAGTGATACACTTGGCCTAATATATCCCTTGTCAAGCATCTCCTTTAACTACAATTTCAACTCTACCAACTCTCGAGTGCTCATGTATGGTGCTTTTGATGTTGGTGTTGCCCTGGGTACTAACTCAATAGAAAAATCTACTTCCCTGTGAGGAGGTAACTCTGGAATCTATGTTGGAAACACATCCAGATACTACTGTAATACATGGTACCTCTTGAATATTTTTGCATCTTCAACATCTTTACCCTTGTCATCAGATATATGCACTGCAAACATCATATAACCTTTTCTACAACTACACTTATCTTGCATAGCGGTAACCATCCTCACTGATGTAGGCTTCTTTCCCTGCAAAGCTCTCTTTTCCCCATTATCATCCAAGCACTCAATGGCTTTGTCAAAGAAATCCACTTTGGTCCTATGAAAGTACAACCAATCCATACCCACAAGCATACTATATGATCCCAATGGCAGTACATTCAAATGTGTTGTTGTAGGCATACCATTTAAATCAAATGCACAAGCTCTTACCCAATGTTGAACTCTCTTCTTTGTGCCCGTAGCCAACTGTACCAACCAAGATTTTTCATGCACTTGTTTTCTCAAACCACACTTATCCACTAAGTCAGGATTAATATAACTATAGTTAGATCCAAGATCAGTCAAAATAGAAGCAACTTGATCACAAAGCTTACTGTCCATCTCAATGATAAATGCTTGATGATCTACTTTCCTGTTGTCCACACCTGCAAAAATCCTAGGAATGTTATGACCAACATTCCCAACTGTATGTGCCTCCTGATCACTATAGAACTGGGGTCTACCACCCTAATACTACAGAAAATCCCTCTTACGATGATCCTTGCCACACATCCAACACTGCAACAGTGCTCTACCATTGCCTCTAGTCTGCTGCTCTCCATGTCCTTTCTAAACTGTATTGAACTCCTCGTAAGGGACTACATTTTATTTCTCACTTGCACCTTGAGGTCTTCCTCACTTTGGTACCATTTTACTTTAACTTTCTCATTTCATTTCAAGTCAGGCTTAGGCACAAATTTGCACTTCGACTGCTCATAACAGTGTTTCAACTTTCAGATGGCCTAGTCCAACGATCTAGGCTCTTCGAACTCGATCCATCCTTGTATGCTACTGGTAGTCCACTGATGAATCTCTGAACTTTGGCCTTCTCCTCCTTGAGGTAAGGCACATATCTCAACAGCTCCAAGAACCTACTAGTATACTTAGCATTTGTCATGGAACCCATATGCAACTCATAAAACTCCTTAGCTATCTCATCATAGTACCTTTCTGAAAAATACTTCTTCCTAAAGAGCCTCTCAAACTCATTCCAAGTCAAGTGGTCCTCATGAATACCTCTAACATTCTTCACATCGTCCCACTAGATATATATTTTCCCTTTAAGACTGAAAGTGGCTATATTTTCTTTCATGTTTTCTGAATAATCATGCAATCTGAATAACTTCCTCATGCCAAACAACCACCTTTCTATCCCGTGATTTCTTCATCTCTCCATCAAATGTGCGTGGCTTCTCTTTCTTAAACTCATCTGGAAAATATCCCTTGTCACTCCTCTTGTAAGGATGATAATGATGACAATTGTAATTCCTGTCATAAACGAAACTAGAATAGTATTTGTGTCTATCACCCATCCTATCTGAAGTATCCAAGGACCTTCCATCTCTGATCGTGTTCTCTCCATCCAACGTGTACTCACCATGAGACATGCTTCCATATGCCCCATTATTTTTGTCCTCCTGCTCATGGTTGATCCATAGTGATCCCTATGGCTACAATTCTGACAAACTTCGATGTATCACTGCATTTACCTCTACTTTTTTCTCTTATTCATGTATGATTCTGTCATTGTCTACCTTACAACTCCTTATTTTTGTCTTTAAACTTCTCAGTGTGTCTGTCAAATCAGAAAAGTGTCCAACACCAAGCTGATCATCTAATTCATAGGGAGAGTCTCAAGAACTGTAGTCTACCATCTTGTTAGTCATCTTTAATGTTCTTTCTGCAAGGTATATCATGTCAGCTAAACCAAATCACAATGAACCAACATATATAATTCAGGGAGGATACCTTGTCTGCAAGATCAACAAATCGACGTAACACATGTATAACATAATCATGACAACATATAGAAATATATCACATAAGCATATAATTTTATAACCATATATCCATCGCTCTAACTAGAGACCAGTAATTCATGCATGCCCATATCAATTACACATACCATGACCTCATGCATGATAACAACAGCCATATCAATGCACATTTGACAACTTGCAAATACTGACATGAATAAAAATGCATAACCAATCACACACTCATGATGACACACTTCACGACAACAACATCCTCTTTAACATGGCAACATCACTACAACCATGACTGAAACCATGCATATGCAACTAGCATATAGGCCACAAGAATAATTAACACATGTGCAACTTACATGAATTCATGACCATCACACAACCCATCTAGTCTGAGGGGTGAACCATGTTCTGATACCACTCTGTAATGCCCTCCCCCCACATCTACCCAAGTGACCATCCAACCGAGGTAAACATTTTACAAGAAGTTACCATGATATGATTCAACCTCCTAAGTGACCTTAAGGAAGTGGAATCGATGAAAACACACCATACTAGACCTTTTGTACCTGCTACGGGACTCCCAAAATGCATCCTAGTCATTCCCCTGACCAGCCCTTGGGTTTTACAAGAAGTTACCATGATATGAGTCAACCTCCTAAGTGACCTTAAGGAAGTGGAATCGATGAAAACACACCATACTAGACCTTTTGTACCTGCTACAGGACTCCCAAAATGCATCCTAGTCATTCCCTGACCACAAAACCCTTGGATGCTTCCTTGATATAGACAAAGGTACGTCTAAGGACCTCTAGACACATGCACAACATGGTGTGCCAATGTTTAGGGAATTTTCTGCTCATACCTGTGTCGGCGACTCCAGGATTTATGCCACTTTTCAAGCCCAGAATTGAGGGCACTGCCCATAAACCCCTCTAGCTTTCAGAATCCATAAGTTATATTATGACAAGACTTATGAATCAAAACTGACTCCAGGACTAGGCCTGACCATCCCCAACCGGGACTCACATTCTGTCAAACACTTGGCATCTACAAGAAATGAATACAAGATAGAGCATAAATGATGGTTAATTCATATGAGACTTGACAAGAAGGATCACCACCCTCTTCCCTTAACCTTTTTGACATCAATTAGGTATTTCATCCACTATCCTTTCTGTTACAAGTAAATATATGAAATAACCATGACAATAACCAGTCACATAAGCATGCTTATAACCAGCATTAAACAATGAAAATAACAATGAGATAATAACCATTAAGGCTACATATAAACAAGTGCAACAGAAAGAGAACTTAGCTTTTATTATACATAGGCAAAGCCAACCAAGTTTGGGACTTCCATGTACTTCCTGACTGTAAACATGGCTGAACGAAATATTCCTTTTAGTCGGTCACCCCTATGCCATATTCCAAGCATGAATGTGGTATCTCATGGATAAAACAATCGAAAAAGAACTAAGGGAATCTAGAGGTTAAACCACCTCCACCTTCACTAAACCGTGATCTCACCAAAACTGGTAACGAGATCACAAAACCAAACCGAGCTTGGAATGCCTCCAGACTCCATCACTATCCTTAAGGAATTTTCTATCTCCTTGTCTCTCATGCTTTATAGCAATCCACACCAAATCACTAGGCCTTAAACTAAGACTCCACCCTTAGGCTTTACCATGTATCCCTCCAAAACTGATAGAGGGATTCCTAGGCCTTTGGGAATTTTCTTGAGACCACCTCCGCCCCGGATTCTGAAACCATCTGGTAATTCCAAAGCTCAAAACCGAGAAAACAATCCCATCACACCATCATTATCTAGAAAAAGGCAAGGCAAGGTTGAAAAACACTATTATAACCCGGCAAAACTATGCCACTGACATCAAGAGAACCATATACCAACATGCAAAACCAATTACAAAATCACACATGCAATATGTTACCTACAAGTATTCCTACTGAAGCTACTTGATCATTCTCTTCATTGCTTAATCCTTGCTTTCCTTCCTTTCTTTGTTTTCTTTTTCCTTCCTTGCTCCAAAGCTAGAGTTCTCCAAGAAAACTCTAAGTGTCCAAGAGTGTGAGAGAGAGAATAATGAGATAGCTTCAAAACTAAACTGACAAAAGGTACCAACTAATTCTCAAAAATCCTTTTTATCAATTAAGCCTCTATTTTCTTTATTTTCCTTCAAATTCCTTCTCACTTGCAACCTCTGACCTTTCACCTCCCTTTTATCTTATTTTCCTTTATTTCATAAATAAATGTGCCAAAAATACCCTTTTCCCTTTTAAATGCCTTTTCCAATTTCCTTAGCCAAAAGCACATCGAGTGATGCCCACTAGGATATATTTTCCCAACATTCAGCTTGGAAAAAGTGTCCCTTAACCATGGTCTTGTTTTTCATTTATTAAATTTTATTACATGAACTTTTAACTAGGGGTTGTTACAAGCTTCATGTAGATCAAGGCCCAACTTTATTATTGTTCTAAAATTCTCCACTTGGAACTCAATTGGAATAAAAACTTGCTTTCCATAGACAAGCCCATAAGGAGTATGTCCAATTTTGTTTCTCCATGTGGCATCGTATTCCCAAAGTGCCTTTGGAAGCCTTTCTACACAATCCCTTAAATGCAAGTGTATATTCTTGGTTAGGATTTCTTCAAGTTCCTTATGGGCATATTCATCTTGCCCATTGGCTTATGGATAATATGGAGTAGACTTTCGATGTTTGATTTTGTATTGCTCCATTATTTTCTACACCAACTTGGATTTGAATTGAGTACTTTGATATATCATGATTTCCCTTGGGACACCAAAATGAGTAAAAATATCCTCAAAAAGAAATATAACTACATCATTTTTGGTAGCAAAATGAAGTGGTTTAGCTTCTACCCATTTTGTAATGTAATTTGTACAAACAAGTATATACCTTTTTGTTTAGATGGAGGATTGATTAGACCAACAAAATATAGAGCCTATTTTTCAAAAGGCTCTACAAGTACCTATGGTTGTAGAGGCTTCTGATGGAATGGGTTTTCCCATTCTTTGGCAACTATCACATCTCTTGACAAATTTCTTGCCATATTTAAAAAGAGAAGGCTAATAATATCCTAAAAGGACTTTGAAAGCAGTTCTCCGATTAGAAAAGTGTCCTCCACATGGTTCATCATGACAAGATTTTAATATTTTTGGTACTTCATCTTCTTGAACACATCTTCGAATAATTAATACAGGTTGAGCTCGATATAATTCTCCCTCTATCCAAGAATAAGTTGCACTAGGTTTGATAATTTCTACTTCCCTTTGGATGATAATTGTGGGGGTAACTTTCTTGTAGCCAAATAGTTAGCAATAAATGAAAACCAAGGAGTTTAATATATACTGCAAAAATATACTCGTCAGGAAAATTATCTTTGACGGGAACATCATTATTATCATTCCACATTCTAGAAAGGAAATCAACAATTGTGTTTTCTTTTCTTGGTCTATCAAGAATAGTACTATTGAATTTCTGCAACAATTAAAACCTGCTTGTAATCCCGCCATCAGTAATTGGCTTATTCATTAAATATATAATAGCATAATGATCTGTATAGATGAAGGTTTCATAACCAATGGTATAATGTCGGAACATATTAGTGGTATGCACAAAAACTAGAATTTTGTTGTTGTTGTTGTTATAGCATAATTCAATTCTACAGGGGTCAAATTTTTGCTTGTGTAATAAGTAACACGAGTTAGATTTTTCTGTCCCAATGCAACTCCTAAAGTTGTATCTAAAGCATCAGTTGAAATATGAAAATGAAGAGACCAATTAGTGATGAGCCCCATAAAGGGGTAATTATATGGGCTCATTTTTCCTCCTAAATTAGCTTAATCCACCATTCTCATTAGTTTATTGCATGTTTTTTATTATATTCATGTTAATAGAGTGAGTTGGTCATTATGCCATGGAGTCTAGACTCTAATGTGTGCTTAATGCAGATTTTTGGTCAATTTTGGAGACAAAGTCAAAGATTTAATGGACATTTGGCAGCAAATATTCGAAGAAAGCAAGGGAGAGGATTTATAGGAGGGTTTCCCCCTCATTTATGACTCCCTACTTCAAATTCTCCTTCAAGAAGCTCAGAGCACAAGCAACGACATCAATGCACCAAAGAGGCAGTTGAGCAAGTGGAGGATAACTTCTGTTTATCTCAAGTTTTAGGAGCCAAGCCTCCTTGATTTTAGGGAAGCTATTGGGAGCTTCAGTTGTATAAGTATAGAGGCTTGGGGCCTCATTAGGTTGTTGAATGTTAGTCAAATTTTCAAACTTTTGTTGCAGTTTTCCTCTACTCAACTTTGAGCTTACTTTTGTGGATAGTTTTCATGTAATCTTACTGTTATTTTGATAATGAAGATGAGATTGTTTTTGAGCTAGCAATGAGTCACCTCAGAGGTCTGAAGCTCTTGGGTTAGCGCCCAATGTAAGAAGCCAATCACCTCTTGTCTTGTATTTATATATTTTGTTTCAGTTTATGAATTAATTGTTGTTAGATAGATTTATTTCTTCGTTAAGGATAGGTTGCTTTTGGTGATTTAAAAGGTTGTTTCCATTTTAGTTTGTTGTAGTAGGTTGAACAATGATAGGAAAAATATACAAAAAGGCCATCAATAGAACCTTGGCCTCCTTTCCTCCCTTTGGGACCATGAACTGAGGCCAAGACCCTCTTGTTGCCACAAAAAACACAGATTTGCCTTTTCCATAGGATTTTTGGTGTTGCAGCTTGTTAGAAGGTTCATGTTTTGCTGTAGATCTATTTCACCATGCTCATTTCTGTCTTTGCAATAAATTTCCTTCCATGCTTCCTTTCCATATAGCATTGTTCAACATTTACTTTCCTAGATCAGAATTTAGCTTAGCTTGATGCAAAGTTCTGTTTTTTTTTTTTTTAGTGTAGCTAGTTTCTTTGCTTGCTTAATCTCAGTGTTTGATTTTCAGTTCTCTGGCAGTACATCTCCACTCACAATAAGTCAGCCAATCAGCCATCACCATCTCTCTTTGATCTATGTTCCACAGGTCATCCAAAGTCCCTCACAAATCTGCCTTAATTTTCTGCACTTTTCTCATAAACTTTCCTCTCTTTCTTTGAACAAGTCCAACCATCTTGATGAACCATAGACACCTTAACACATCCTCCTAGCCATCAACTACCCTTTCCACCTATTTTCCTACCTTCAAAACCCTCTAAAACAGCTCTCGGCATCCTCCTGTAGACCTCCTGTAGATCCCCTACAGCCTCCTGTAGATTTTCCTGTAGGTGTCTTTTTGAAGTCTGATTGCAGGAAAAGCCTCTAGAAGGCCACCTGGGACCTCCTAGGACCCATCCACACCTACACCTCTGCAAACTCCAAAGTCACCCTCTATTGCCACCTAATCATTGCCGCATTCGCAAACAAATAAATTACATGCATGACAATTTCACCTAAAAATACATAAAAATCCAAAAAGATGTTTTTTTCTAATTTCCTTCTAGAAATAGCTTGAGTAGATGTTGTTTGCTTCCTAGATTAAGTAATATCATTCATTTCATGGTTTTTCATCTCTCTTTTCACAAAAATAGGATTAGTTGGTTAATTAGGGTTTGCTAGGTTTACTTTGCATTTCAGTCTTCCTTCCCCTTTCTGCAAGTAGAGTAGCCTCCATAGAGTAAGCTTTCCTTTCTTTCATCACATATATAGCTTCTTATGGAATTCATAGAAGGTGGCTTGAACTTCTAGCGATCTTGCGCCATCTGACCAAGTGACAACCTGCAATAAGAACTAGTATTTGAGCATACAGCACCGTCGCTTCCAAGTTTGTTACGAACTACCGGGTTGATAAAAGTATAGTAGGAAGCCCAGGAGTTGTAGCATTATTGCTGCAATACTGGTGCTCGCCACTTTTTGGCGCCATTTCCAAGGAAGCGTCATACCATGACCTCATGCATGATAATAACCACCACATCACTGTACATTCGACCACATGTGAATACTAACATGCATAAACAATGCATAATCAACCATATACTCATGAAAGCACACTCCACAACAATACCATCAACTTCCCATGGCGACATCGCTACAACCATGACCGACACCATGCATATGCAATAAGCATATAGACCACAAGGATGATTAACACACATGTAACCAACATCAATGCATGACCAACACACAACCTATCCTATCTGAGGGGTGAACCATGCTCTCATACCACTTTATAATTCCCTCCTCCCACATCTACCTAAGTAACCGACCAATAGGAGTAAACTTTTGACGATAAGTTACTATAATATGATTCAAATCCCTATGTGTCAGTTATGGAAATGGAATCGATGGAAACACACCATACCATACCTTTTGCACCTATTACAGGATTTCCAGAATGCATCATATTCATTCCCTAACTAGCCTTGCATCCCATTAAGATTTTAGACCACTAAACCCCAGGACGCTCCCTTGATATGGACAAGGGTGCATCTGAAAACCTCTGAACACATGCACATAATGGTTATGCATGCGTCTCAATATTTTTCTCCTCAGACTTGTGCCCGTGACTCCATGATTTGTGCCACTTTTCAAGCCCAAAATCCAATGCACTACCCTGAAACCCCTATAGATTTAAGAATCCATAATTTACATGATGAAAAGACTCACAAATAAAAAACTAACTCAAGGACTAGGCCTGACCATCACCAACCGAGACTCACATTTTTTCAAACACTTAGCATCAATGAAAACTACAAGACATGAATATAAGATAGAGCATAAATGACTGATAACTCATATGAGACTTGACAAGAAGGATCACCACCCTCTTCCCTTAAATTTTTTGACATCAATTAGGTCTTGCATCCATTATCCTTTCAGTTACAAGTAAATGCATGAAATAACCATGACTATAACCCGTCACATAACCATGCTTATAACCAACATTAAACCATGTAAATAACAATGAGATAACAACCATTAAAGACACATAATAAAAAGTACAAAAGAAATAGAACTTAACTTTTATTAAACATAGTCAAAGTCGACCAGGTTTGAGACTTCCACATACTACCCGACTGTAGACATGGCTGAACCAAATATTTCTTTCAACCAGTCACGCCTGTGCCATATTGCAAGCATGAATGTGGGATCTCAAGGATAAACCAATCCAAGAACAACTAAAGGAATCCATAGGTTAAACCACCTCCACCCTCACCAAACTGTGATCTCACCAAAACTAGCACCAAGATCACAAAACCAAACAGAGATTGGAATTCTGCCAAACTCCATCACTATCCTTGAGGAATTTTTTGTCTCCTTGTGTCTCAACCTTTACCACAATCCACACTAGATCACTAGGCCCTAAACTAATACACTAGTCTCTCAAGATTTAGCACAATCCACACCATATCACTGGGCATTAAACTGAGACTCCACCCTTAGGCTTTACCATGTATCCCATCAAAACTGGTCAAGGGATTCCTAGGCCATTGGGAATTTTCTTGAGACCACCTCTGCCCTAGATTCTGAAGCCAGCCGACAATTCCAAAGCTCAAAACTGAGAAAAAATTCTCATCACACCATGGTTATTTGGAAAAAGTCAAGGCAAGGTTCAAAACCACTGTCATAACCTCAAAAATCCATGCCACCAATAGCAATAGAACCATATACCAACATGCAAATCCATGCATGTCTAAATAAGCTAGGAAACCAGACATGCAATATGTTACCTGCAAGAATTCTTTTTGAAGATGCTTTATCCCGCTCTTCTATATTGATCTTTTCTTCCCTTTCATTTCCTTGTTCTTCCTTTTCTTTCTTTTCCTTTCCTTGCTCCAAATCTAGAGTGCTCCAAGAAAACTCTAAGTGTCCAAGAGTGTGAGAGAGAGAGAGAGAATAATGAGAGAGCTCCAAAAATGAAAAACTGTATTTAATCAAACTGAAATCCTACCTACTTACTCTAATCAGTTGTCCAATTACTGGTTAGGTAAAATAAAATAGCCAATGCACCCATTCAAGCATCATATACATTGGTGGATTTTTCTGTTTGTGCTTGTTTGTGATCAAAACTGAAGTTCTACAACCCAATATAACCTTGTCACCCAATGAGAAGATAAGGAAATACTTGATTTCCTTTTTGGACTCTAAAAATTGTACAAAAGGATCTTCCAAAATATATCACTATTGTTCAACTGATTTAAGCAAATATACAATTGTTCTGGATGGCCTCCATGCCATGAAACTGAAATGTCATTTTTATCTTTAACACCCTACGGATTTTCAAATCAGCTTTGTGATGATATTTCTACTGATTGAAATGTCTGTCTGGTGAAACCTTTATCATATTAATTTTGAATCTCATAGTCGGTTAATGGAGAAAAATTATGATTGCATTCATTATCCAACATATCAGCTATTGGATCATAAAAAACTTGGAAGGATTGCTGCAACTTATTTGAATGGAACTTCATAGATTTCTACAAGCTGCTCATCCTTTTCTTTAGAAATTTTATACAACATTTCCTTTAAAAACTAAAATGATTCAAAATAAAGAGGCAAAGAAGCTTCACTTATTTCCAAATTTTCTGCACTTTCTTCCTCACTTTCATAGCTGATATGGATAAGATGATCATTGTTTCCAAGTGCCAAAACTGAATTCCTTTATTTCCCAAACTAGTTTCTGATTGCTCTGTAAAGTTAGTTTGGATTTGAAGAACATAATTATCATCATACTAATCATATTTAGGCAAATCATTAAAATAAGTAATGTCATCAAACATACACATTAGATTAGGAGATTGCCTCTCCACATATTTCTCTATAAATCTATCTCCTGATCTATGGCAGTTGGAATTAGCAGGAAATTGTTCATGGCTATCAACCTCTTCTTTTTGTGAAATAAATGTGTCATGGTGATTTTGAGCAAAAAAATTATTTTTCATGGTGATCTTTTGTATCCTTTCCTTTATTTTTCTTACCAAAATGTCGAGTTTTACCTCTGCAATGTTGTTCTTCTCCACTCCGCTTTCAACTTTTCTCCTCTAATTTGCAAATTAACTTCTACATCTACTGCAATGTTCTGCATCTGTTCCAGTGTTGAGGGGTTTCTTTCTCTTAGCTGAAATTCTATCTCTGGATCAAATGCTTTTGGATAATGCAAGAGTGCTGAATTAGGAGGAGGTCTTATATTTGATGGCATTGAATAATAGATTTGATTAAATCTGTCGGAAAATTGTTGTATTGTTTCATTTGGATGTCTTTTCAACTGATTATATTCTTCTATGATCACAAAAAGATTAACCTTGATTGTCCATCTATCAAGGAAAATTTTGACAAACTGTTGGAAATTTGAGATGCTTGCAATATGTAAATTCTTGAACCAACTCTTTACTCTACTTTGCAAAGGGAGAGCAAAAAGTCTGATTCTAACACCATCTTCATCAATCTCAAATAAGTCCAGATAATTCTCAAAACCTTGAATATGTTTTTGGGAAGTGATTTTACCATCTTCTCCATCAAACTTAGGGAGATACTTGTAATAATTTTTATGGAAAGCATGGAGTGTAGGAGGTAAGATGAGTCGCTTATACCTATCAGGAACTTTACAAGGTACAAGAATATGTACTAGGACTGTATGATTAGTCTTGATTGTTTGATGCTCCTCATTTGGAAAATGGTCATCAAAAGATTGAAAAGAATGCTGCTCAAATGTGTAAGGAGATTTTATATTTACAATTTTCAAAGGAAAATAATTAAAAATTAATCTAAGATCTTCTCTAAAATACAATATAGATTGAATAACCTTCTTGATGAGAAAGAACATAATGTCTTGGATAACAATCCAAGTTAAAAGCCTAATCTTTTCACATTGTTCTTTGAGGTTCATTGCTCCAGTGGAGTCTTTGATTGTGAAATTGATTTGGAGTCACCCGGTGGATGATTTTAACCTCTGTGTGTCTAATCACTGTCCACCATCATAGATCAGATCTAAACCTATAAAATATTTATGAAGAAAATGCTAGTCTTCCCCAGTGGAGTCACGACTATGTTATCACTCAGTAATTTCTCAAGGTGAAAGAAAGAAATCACCGAGGTAACCATAAACCAACTTTTGGGCATAGGCTCTAGCCAACCCATACGCAGAGAGGGCTCTCTCTATATGATTTACCTTTGTTTGCTGGGATTTCAGGCTAGTTATGCATGTTCTTGAGGTTTCGATTTGTATTCAAGATTGGATGGTGGGATCCTTAAACAAATGGATAGAATGATGTCTTTGGACCATTGGGCTATGGAGTCAACAGAAGGGCAACATAATTGGATCAATTCACTAAAGGGAATGTTCAAAGGGCAAGCTAGCAGAGTAAAGTGCAGGTCTTTGGGACAGGGGGGTGAAATGGTTTTAATCAGGGTGAGAGAGAAATTAAGAATTCTTAGAACGAGACTTAAATGAGGAATAGAGAGTAATCAAGAGCAAAGGGCAATTAAGAATCCTTTGATTTGGATTAGCAAGAAACAACCTAAAATAAGGAGCAATTAAGAATTCCTTAACTTAGATATCAGTTGAAAACATTTATATGCCTAATTGTTAAAACATAATGTAATTAAACAAATTCTGAGATATTGTTCCAGTTATAGCATTCAGTTTTAGAAATACATTAAAGATTGTGGAAAAACTTTAAGAAAGATAACAACAACATGAGAAAATGCTTGTCTGCACTTCGCTCAACACATGAATCATGTGAAATATATTGTCATTATTCATTAATCCAGCTTGCTGGCTCAATCAATGATCCAATAGCTTTACAGTCTTTTGATCAAGAAGTCTATAGAAATGTCTAAGAATCCACACTACATACTTCGGATTGTGAAGTATTTATACATAAGTTTTATTACAAAATATCTCAAACTAACTTAATATTTAATCTAGGAAATAAAAATATCTTCTTGCAAGAAGATAGAGACAACTATTGAATTGTTTGATGTTGCCCCTTTTGTTGTGGTACTGCTGGCCTTTATGGTTTGATTTTTTAGCCCTTTATGCTCTTTGTTGTTTGGAATTTCACGCTTGAAGCTTCATTCACTTCAGCCTTTCATCTAATACTCTTTAACACTGATACTCTTTGACTTTGATGACCTATCAATATCCTTTACTGTGTTTTTACTTTTACTGTACATTTTAACTTTTGACTGTGTATTTCAATAGTAATTTATTTTATTTTTTCCATGTATCAGCATCTTGTAGTTGGATATTGGTCAACTTTTTGTATGTTTTATCTATTTGTCTTCTAACTGTATACTCTGCCTGGTTCCTTTGTTTTGACAGTTAATGTCTCTGTGTGAATGATTTCTTCTCTATTATGTGTATAATTGTCTTCTTCTTCTTAATATAAGCTTTTGAATAAATTTCCTTTCGAGTCTTGGAGTAAACAACTTTTGTGACTAGTATCAAAATTGTTTATCCAAGCTCTTGTCTTTTACTAATTACCTACAAAATACAACAATCATTAAGAAAACATAGGTTGGAAAGAAAGGTAATTGATGGCTTTATTGCACAGGGATGTCTGGGGAAGGAGTCGTGGCAATGTTTTGAAAGTAATCGGAGGTCGAATTATGTTGTAGAGGTTCAGGGTGGTGCTGGAAGGGTTTGATAGGCTTTACTATGAAACGGAGCAAAAGGAATGAAAACGAGGGTTTCTAGGGTTTTAACGGGCAACTTTTTAAATTTGGCGCGGGATTAGTTAAGTGAACATTGATGGTCTTGTCTTATGCGGGGAGGCGGTTTTCCAAGCCATCACATTGCTTTTATGGTGAAGGTGGTATTTGGGAGGGGTCACCCTTATATACCTCCGCACCTAACACGTAGCCTTTGGGGTTTGGGGGAAAACCACTTTATCGGGCGGGTAACAATCAACCATCGGGTGCGGCCGATATGGCTGTGGACCGTTGGATGAGGGGGATGGTAGTCGGACAACAATTGGGCGATGGAAGTGCATGGGTGATAAAATCATGGGTTTGGGGGGGTGGGGGATCAATGCTTTAAACTTCGATGGTATGGGATTATTTAAGACTTTAATCACGGGTTTAATCGATCGGACGGGGTTTAATGACGGGGTTTAACTTCGGGTAAAAGTTGGGTGTTGGGTGAGCCCAATATGGTTGTGCGCCATTTGATTTGGGCGCAAATGATCAGACGGTAGTCGGGTGGCAGACTAGCGCGGAGGAGATGGATGGAGGTTTAGGGGGCCTGAGGCTTTAATCACAAGTAGTTTGTGATTAATTATAGGTTAAATACAGAATTAAATTGATCATAAGGGTTTTAATGAAGTGGGACCATGGGTTTAAATGGAGGGATTTTCTTAACTTTACCGAGGATTAGTGAGTTAAGAGGGGTTTGTTAGGGAAGTCTGAAATAAAGGGTCAACTATAGTTTATAATTAAACTATGGGTTGGGATATTATATATGGAGGATTTATTTAATACGGGAAAAAAGTATATATGGGAGGTAATACATTAGGTTAGCATGTTAATATGAACTGAATGTGCGGGAATGTAAAATATACTAGGCATGGTGCAAAATATGATTTTTAGGCGCGATTTGTTCATTGTGATGCCCCGCATAATCATTTAGCACTTCTACTTAGGATAAAGCCTTTTTGTAGGTTTTTGAATGAACATGGGACTTTAACATGGGATTTTTACTTTTCATTGGCAAATGGTGTTTAACCTTAGGAAAAGGGGTTTTATTAGGGAAATGACTTTTATGAAGGAAATTCTAACACTTGATGTCCATAAGTCATTAAGTCGAAGGTCTGGTCCCACCAAAAGTGAGAGAAATACTCCGAGCCTTTTTGACTTGAAGGATTAAAAGTACTAGAACATGCTTGTAGATAGGAAATTAGTAAGTATAGGGGAAAAGGTGACTGAGGGGGAGTTAATTAAATTAACTTGCAAACCTTTGCTTTTGTCTTCATAATTGATCATACATATTAGCACATATGTCTAAGCATGATGAATTTGTTTTGATCCAATTAACTTTGAACTTTAGCAACCTTTCTTCTACTTACCCATTACCTACCTTAACATGTTTTCTTCATTTATTTGGGTGCATTCAGGCTAGAAAACCCTTATCCTATCTTTTCTTTTATAAAACAAACTATCTATTTCTAACCTTATATCATCCAAGGGCTCAGATTAAACTGATGAGCTCCTTTTATTTCTCTACCTGTATACTGATCTGCCAGGATTAAACTATTTGGTCAGATTTTATTCTCTACTATAAACATAAAATTCAAAGCTTGACATAGTCAAGATTAATTAGTTTGACTACCATGGGTTGTGGCATGAATAACAAGTTGCACACAATCATTATTATGCATAAAAGTAAATAGTAGTGGCATTTAGACTTCATGGTCTATTTTTGTTTCTTGGGTTCATATATTTTCATTTTTTTACCTTCTCTTATTCTTTTTGTCCTTTGATTTTCATTTAGGACATACCCTCATTACATTTTTTAATTTTTTAATATGGAAAAAAATTATAGAAAGCAAAGGTATGTACAATATTACAAGGCTTAACCTTAGTCATTCAAAATTATAACTCCTATTGGTATAGGAACCTAACAGTGGCTTCACATGGGGATGGCATCTGCTTGTGAGATGTCAAGAACACCTCGACTAGTAGCTTGATCCATTGGGCCAATCCCAAACATGTATATTCTTTATTTTATAATCTCTGTGACTAAAACTCTTGAACTGAAAATGCACCATTTTCTGCAAACTTAAATCTGATACATGTTGTACTAAAATATGATCTAAAGTAAACTTGTTGCTAAAAAAGTGTATTTAATCAAAATGGAATCTTGCCTACTTACTCTAATCAACTGTCCAACTGCTGGTTAGGTAAAATGAAACAACCAATGCAACCATTCAAGCATCATATACATTGGTGGATTTTTCTGCTTGTGCTTGTTTATGATAAAGACTGAAGTTCTACAGCCCAATATAACCTTATCAACTAATGAGAAGATAAGGAAATACTTGATTTCCTTTGTGGACTCTAAAAACTATACAAAAGGACCTTCCAAAATATATACACTATTGTTCAACTAATTTAAGCAGCTATACAATTGTTCTGGATGGCCTCCATGCCATGAAATTGAAATGTCATTTTTATCTTTAACACCCTGCAGATTTTCAGATAAGCTTTGTGATGATATTTCTACTGATTGAAATGTCTGTCTGGTGAAACCTTTATCATCTTGATTTTGACTCTCATAGTTGGTTAATGGAGAAAAATTCTGATTGCATTCATTATCCAACATATCAGTTATTGGATCATAAAAAACTTGGAAGGATTGTTGCAACTTATTGCATATAGGTTTGAATGGAACTTCATAGATTTCTACAAGCTGTTCATCCTTTTCTTTAGAGATTTTATACCACATTTCCTTTAAAAACTGAAATGATTCAAAACAAAGAGGCAAAGAAGCTTCACTTATTTCCAAATTTTCTGCACTTTCTTCCTCACTTTCATAGCTGATATGGATAAGATGATCACTGTTTTCAAGTTGCTGAAACTGAATTCCCTTATTTCCCAAACTAGTTTTTGATTGCTCTATAAAGTTAATTTGGATTTGAAGAACATAATTATCATCATACTGATCATATTTAGGAAAATCATTAAAAGAAGTACTGTCATCAAACATACACACTAGATCAGGAGATTGCCTCTCCACATATTGCTCTATAAATCTATCTTCTGATCTATGGTAGTTGGAATTAGCAGGAATTTTTTCATGGCTATCAACCTCTTCTTTTTATGAAATAAATGTGTCATGGTGATTTTGAGCAAAAAAATTATCTTTCATGGTGATATTTTGCATCCTTTCCTCTATTTTTCTTACCAAAATGTCGAGTTTTACCTCTGCAATGTTGTTCTTCTCCGCTCCTTCTTTCAAATTTTCTCTTCTAATTTGCAGATTAACTTCTAAATCTATTGCAATGTTCTGCATCTGTTCTATTGTTGAGGGGTTTCTTTCTCTTAGTTGAAATTCTATCTCTGGATCAAATACTTTTGGATAATGCAAGAGAGTTGAATCAGGAGGAGGCCTTATATTTGATGGCATTGAATAATAGATTTGATTAAATCTATGAGAAAATTGTTGTATTGTTTCATTTAGATGTCTTTTCAACTAATTATATTCTTCTATGATCACAAAAAGATTAACCTTGATTGTCCATCTATTAAGGAAAATTTTTACAAACTGTTGGAAATTTGAGATGCTTGCAATAGGTAAATTCTTGAACCAACTCTTTACTCTACTTTGCAAAGAGAGAGCAAAAAGTTTGATTCTAACATCATCTTCATCAATCTCAAATAAGTCTAGATAATTCTCAAAACCTTGAATATGTTATTGGGTAGTGATTTTACCATCTTCTGTTGGAAATAATACTGAGGGGGGGGGGGAATCAGTATTATCTAGCAATTTACCAAATCTTCCTTATTTGATCTTTTGAAATATTCTTGCATATCAGTACCATAAAACAATGAGCATGAATAAGGAAAATAGACAGTCACACCAAAGAACACAAGATGTAAGGTGGAAACCCAATGCGGGAGAAAAACCACCTGCTGCAATAATGTCTCTATCTTCTTTCAAGAAATTCTTTTTACAATGATTTTGTACTGGTGCAGTCCTTTACCAGCACGCAGGCTGCAACCTGCAAAGAGCTACAACTCTTTCTCGTTTTCCAGACTTCTCCTGGAAGGGAGCTACAACCCCCTACTTCTTTTTCAAAATGATCAACAAGTATACAACAGATACAGTCTACTACAGATATCAGATCAGTAATTACTGAAACAACCCAGAACACCTTATGAACAGAAATATACAGTTAACAGATCATCTTGAGACAGGGACGCATATTTTCTTTCTGTGGCCTGCGACTGGACGCAGTATACCTTATGCTGTTCTGCGTGCAGACGCACTGTTACTTTTGCTTGTCTGCGACCGACGCACACATCAACACTATCGCGCCGCGTCTTTTGCTTCAGGGACGCACCCAATACCACAGTCGTGCCGCGTCCTTCGCTTCAGAGACGCACCCAATACCACAGTCGCGCCGCGTCCTTCGCTTCAGAGACGCACCTGATCCTTTACTGTACTGCGTCCCGGCGCACTTTCCCTTCACTGAATCTGCGTCCCTTTAGATATAGAAGATAAGAGGACTTCAGAACCAACCCAAACACTCAGATCCACAGATCTGATCATGCGCCATATAGATCGTAGTCCTTTAGAAGATTTACCCTTAAAGATATGGACTAGATCACACCAAGAGATGATCAACCAAGATGATGCCTAATCCAAATGAATTCCTCTGCTTTATATAGGCAAGCTTCTCCCCAAAACATGGAACAATACCACGAGCCGACATCATAGAAACACAAAAGCGTCGGCTAGATACCACACAAGAAACCCCCACGTGCATTTCTCTGCCTTGAAATGTGTGCACTGGGCGGACGCACCTCCTGAACGGCTGGCCTGCGTCCCTGGACGCGGGTTCTGTATGGTATACCTGCGGGGACGCACGTGCTGAACATATTTCCTGCGTCCTTCTTGATTTATCCCCTGAATGGGTTTGCCATCAAGGACAACACCTGAATCATAATGCCAACAATCTCCCCCTTTGGACTTGATGGCAACCACATAATCTTCAGCTTCATTCTCCCCCTTTGACATCAAGGGCAAAGGGTATGCTCCCCCTATGCTCATGCATCTCCAGATTTGTAACCAGAAATCCATCATGAAAGAGATAGAGACATATTGCAGCTATTTCCAAGATCTCCTTCTCCATAATGCCAACAATGCATTATGTGCTCCCCCTGAGCCTATACCACCAATAGGAAGATGATCAACAGTAAGATGATGCATCAACAACCCCCAGCTTTTGCCTGAGGTATTCAAAAGTGTCCCTGGGCAACGGTTTGGTGAAAATATCAGCAACTTGTTCCTTAGAAGGAACATACTCCAACTTGACCTTCTGTTCAAGTACTTGTTCCCGGAGAAAATGGTACTTGATTGGTATGTGCTTGGTTTTTGAATGCATAACCGGATTCTTTGAGATGCTGATTGCACTTGTGTTGTCACATAAGATAGGAATAGGAGGTGTACAAGTGATTTGATAATCCTGCAAAGTCTGCATCATCCAAAGAAGTTGGGTGCAACAAGATGCAGCCGCAACATATTCCGCTTCAGCTGTAGACAAGGCAATTGAACTCTGTTTCTTGCTGAACCAAGATACCAGTCTAGAACCCATAAAGAATGCACCACCACTTGTGCTTTTCCTGTCATCCACGCTTCCGGCCCAATCTGCATCTGTATAAGCATGAAGAGTGAGATCTGTATCTCTAGGATACCATAGGCCATAATTTTGAGTCCCTTGAAGATATTTGAAGATTCTCTTTACTGCTTGAAGATGAGTCTCCTTTGGATTTGCCTGAAACCTTCCAACTATTCCAACTGCATGCATGATGTCTGGTCGGGTACCTGTCAAATATAGTAAACTTCCAATCATAGATCTGTAGGTTGGTTGATGAACTGCTGCAGATTCGTCATTTGCACTGAGACTACATCCTGTAACCATGGGTGTACATACTGGTTTTGCATCTTCCATGCCATATTTCTTCAAAATCTGCTTGAGATACTTGGTTTGAGATAAAAGGATTCCTCCTTTCTTTTGTTGGATTTGCAAACCAAGAAAGTATGTCAGTTCTCCTAGCAAGGACATCTCAAATTCTTTCTGCATGACTGAGGCAAAGCTTTGACTCATAGCTTCTTCATTACTGCCAAAAATAATGTCATCTACATACACAACAAGTATTAGTAATTTGTCATTTTCAACTTTTATATAAAGATTGCTATCTGCTGAACCTTTTGAAAAACCTTGTTGATGAAGATATTTGTCCAACCGGTAGTACCAAGCCCTTGGAGCTTGTTTGAGACCATAGAGAGCCTTTTTTAATCGGCATACAAGATTTGGATCGTTTCCAAGAATGAAACCATCTGGCTGTTCAATGTACACTTCTTCATCCAAGTCTCCATTCAGAAAAGCTGATTTCACATCCATTTGAAATACTTTGAAGTTTTGACAACTTGAGAGAGCAAGAAACATTCGGATGGCCTCAAGTCTTGCAACAGGAGCAAAAGTTTCTTCAAAGTCTATCCCTTCTTGCTGTGCATACCCTTTACAAACAAGTCTGGCTTTGTTTCTAATTACTTCTCCATTTTCATTCAATTTATTTTTGAAAACCCATTTTGTTCCGATAACATTCTTATCCTTTGGTCTAGGAACCAGCTCCCAAGTATTGTTCTTTTCGATTTGCTCAAGTTCTTCATCCATTGCTTTCACCCAACATTCATCTTTGCATGCTTCTTTCACATTTTGTGGTTCAGTAGAGGAGAGTAATGCCAAATAACTTGAAGCTTCTGCAACTGTTCTTCTAGTTTGTATACCTGCTTCCTTTTGTCCCATGATCTGAGATTCTGGATGGTTCTTTTGAACATATCTGGATGGAGTCTTTTCTTCTATTCTTGTTCTTTCTACTGCTTCTTCGTGAGGTCCGTCTTGAAATTGTTCTTGCGGTTCTTCTTCTTCATCATTCTGTCTTTGAGGATAGCTTTCATCTTCTTCAATGTCTTCACGATGTATTTGCCTAGGAATGTATCCTTTCTCATCAACCACTACATCAATGCTTTCAACAATTCTGCCAAGTCTTTTATTGTAGCATTTGTATGCTTTGCTATGTGGAGAGTAGCCAAGAAGAATTCCTTCATCTGCTCTAGGATCAAGTTTGCCAAGCTGCTCCTCAGTATTTTTGATATAGCATTTGCTCCCAAAGATTTTGAAGTGCTTTACTGAAGGAGTTTTACCACTCCAGAGCTCATGAGGAGTTTGAGTGCTGTTCACTCGGACATTTGTCTTGTTGAGAATAATAACTGCCGCATGTGCAGCTTCACCCCAGAAGGTTGCAGGAGTTCCTGATTCATCAAGCATAGCACGAGCCATTTGCTGGACTGTTCTGTTCATTCTTTCCACTACTCCATTTTGCTGAGGAGTTCTAGCTGTAGAAAATTCTCTCCTTATTCCATGTTCATCACAGAAATCGAAAAATTCATTTGAAGTAAATTCTCCACCTCTGTCGGATCTGAGGCACTTAATCTTGTGACCTGATTCATTTTCAGCCAAGGCTTTGAAGGATTTGAATTTTTCGAAAGCTTCATCTTTGTGCTTCATAAGTCCTAACCAAACAAACTTGGAGAAATCGTCAATAAATAATATCAAGTATTCCTCTCCTCTAGGTGTTCTTTTTCTGAATGGTCCACATACATCTGTATGTACTAGCTCAAGAGGCATACTGGCTGATCCTTCTTTCTCTGGAAAGTTAGTTCTAGTCTGTTTTCCAAACTGACATGATCTGCACATGGTGTTGTCAGGAATTTTGATATCTGGAAGATCGCGAACTGCCTGATATTTGCAAGCTTTCCTTATTTGTGAGAAGCTTAGATGTCCCAATCTTCGATGCCATAACCAGTGCTCTTCATCCTTGCTTAAATAGCATTGTTGTTGTTCTTCATCAAAAATGTATAGATTATTTGAAGTTCTTTTTCCTTTGAGAACTGTTTTACCTGTATCAAGATCACGAACAAGACATCCATTTGATCTGAATATAACCTCGGTTCTTTGATCACACATCTGGCTTACACTTAGAAGATTATGCTTTAGTCCATCAACAAACAAAACATTTCCAGCCTTAACATCTTCTTTTAAAGGAGCAATACCTTTTCCTTTTATAGTTGCAGGAGTATCATTTCCAAAAGAGACTTTCTTTCCCTTTTCTAAATTAGAATAAGATTCAAGTTTTTCTTTATCACCTGTCATGTGCTTTGAACATCCACTGTCAATGTACCATAGATTTTCTTGTCCTTCTGCATAGAATGCTATCCCACATCTTTCTGTTTGAGGTTCCTTTATTTTCCATGTTTTGGTGCCTGAGGTTTGTTCCCTTTTTTGTTCTTGTACCTTTCTTTCCGGAAACCTGTTTCTACATTCAACATCTTCATGTCCAAAATTATTGCAAATAGAGCATTCAACTTCATTTTCAAGAGCTGAAAAATTGTTATAGGTCCTTTTTGTATTCCCTGTCATGCTTCTTTGTTTTTGAGCTTCCCTAGTCATGATTGTTTTATACGCAACACATTGGGCTGCTTTGTGACCAAAGTTATGGCAAGAAAAGCATTGTCCATTGAAGAAGTTTCTGCGATTATTGAATCTACCAGCCGACTGATTGTAATTTCTATTTTCATCTATTCTTGAACCAAATTGAGAAGGTTTTACCTGTGGCTGGTTGTGGCTTTTGTTCACCCTTAAGCTGGATTGCCCCTGATAGTTTGAAGTTTGTCCCTGCTTTACCTGATGATCTTCCTTGTGTTCTTGCTCATTTCTTCTTGCTGCATCAAGATAACTTTTTGAAGTGGAAGCTTGAGAAGTTTCTCCATTGTAGCCCAGACCTGTCTTATTTAGAGGAGATCGCTGCACACTGATAATCTCATTCAACGTTTCAGATCCTTTAATAAACTTGAGATTAATAGTTTTTGTTTTCTCAATTTCTTTTCTAAGACCAACAATTTCACCTTCTAATTTTTCAAGATGTTTTTCCTTTTCATCAATCTGAAATTGTAGAGTATCAATAATCATGTTCTTTTCTTCTATACATCTCTTGAGTCTAGTAATTTCATCATAAAGGTTATCCACATCTATAGCATCCTCATAATTATCATCTTCAAATGCCATTAACAATCTATATTTGTTACCTTGTTCATCTTCATCACTGTTTGATAAGCCATCGCTATCTTCATGGGTGTAGTAGCTTTTCTTATTTGTACCCTGTTTCTTGTTCCATCTAACTGGTTCCTTTCCTTTATCCTTATAAGAGCATTTTGCAGCATAATGACCTACTCTTCCACAAGCAAAACATTTGAAAGGTAGCTTACCTCTGAACCTTCCAGAACCCCTTTGAAGATTTCTGACAAAGTTTGATTCTTCTTCCTCTTCTTCTGGAACATGACATGCTTCATAGTGATCTTCTTTGCCTGATGCTTTAAAAGCAGCTTCCCTTCTGTCTGATGGACCTCCCTTTCTCATTTCATAAGCAGTTAGAATTCCATGCAGCTGAGACATAGTGAGAACACGGAGATTTTCCTTTTCTTCTACTGCAGATACTTTAGATTCAAATTTGGGAGATAAAGATCTTAGAATCTTTTGAACTACTATAGTCTCTTTTATTTCTTCACCCAAATTTTTCATACAATTAACAATCTCATCTACTCGAAGAAAATAATTAGCCACACTTTCATCATTATACATCTTGAGAGTCTCATATTGAGTCCTGAGAGTTTGAAGTTTAGCTTCTTTTACCTGTTCATCTCCTTCATAGCTAGTGATCATTTTGTCCCATATCTCTTTTGCTGATTTGAAGTGCATGACCTTCATGAACTCTGTTTGAGATATACTTCCTAATAGAGTACTGACTGCTTTTGCATTTGTTTCATACTGCTTTTTCTCAGCTGGATCTGTAGGAGTAACTGAAGGAAAGGCATAGCCTGATTCTACAATGTTCCAAACTTCTGTACCAAGGGATTGAAGATATGCAGTAACTCTTACCTTCCAATAATTGAAGTTTGTCCCATCGAAGACGGGTGGCCTGATTGATGCTTCTCTCTCGTAGTTGCTCATGATGAACGATCTACCTTCAAGCGATCAAGCTGTTTTGAAGGACCTGCTCCGATACCAATTGTTGGAAATAATACTGAGGGGGGGGGGAATCAGTATTATCTAGCAATTTACCAAATCTTCCTTATTTGATCTTTTGAAATATTCTTGCATATCAGTACCATAAAACAATGAGCATGAATAAGGAAAATAGACAGTCACACCAAAGAACACAAGATGTAAGGTGGAAACCCAATGCGGGAGAAAAACCACCTGCTGCAATAATGTCTCTATCTTCTTTCAAGAAATTCTTTTTACAATGATTTTGTACTGGTGCAGTCCTTTACCAGCACGCAGGCTGCAACCTGCAAAGAGCTACAACTCTTTCTCGTTTTCCAGACTTCTCCTGGAAGGGAGCTACAACCCCCTACTTCTTTTTCAAAATGATCAACAAGTATACAACAGATACAGTCTACTACAGATATCAGATCAGTAATTACTGAAACAACCCAGAACACCTTATGAACAGAAATATACAGTTAACAGATCATCTTGAGACAGGGACGCATATTTTCTTTCTGTGGCCTGCGACTGGACGCAGTATACCTTATGCTGTTCTGCGTGCAGACGCACTGTTACTTTTACTTGTCTGCGACCGACGCACACATCAACACTATCGCGCCGCGTCTTTTGCTTCAGGGACGCACCCAATACCACAGTCGTGCCGCGTCCTTCGCTTCAGAGACGCACCCAATACCACAGTCGCGCCGCGTCCTTCGCTTCAGAGACGCACCTGATCCTTTACTGTACTGCGTCCCGGCGCACTTTCCCTTCACTGAATCTGCGTCCCTTTAGATATAGAAGATAAGAGGACTTCAGAACCAACCCAAACACTCAGATCCACAGATCTGATCATGCGCCATATAGATCGTAGTCCTTTAGAAGATTTACCCTTAAAGATATGGACTAGATCACACCAAGAGATGATCAACCAAGATGATGCCTAATCCAAATGAATTCCTCTGCTTTATATCGGCAAGCTTCTCCCCAAAACATGGAACAATACCACGAGCCGACATCATAGAAACACAAAAGCGTCGGCTAGATACCACACAAGAAACCCCCACGTGCATTTCTCTGCCTTGAAATGTGTGCACTGGGCGGACGCACCTCCTGAACGGCTGGCCTGCGTCCCTGGACGCGGGTTCTGTATGGTATACCTGCGGGGACGCACGTGCTGAACATATTTCCTGCGTCCTTCTTGATTTATCCCCTGAATGGGTTTGCCATCAAGGACAACACCTGAATCATAATGCCAACATCTTCTCCATCAAACCTAGGGAGATAATTGTAATAATTGTAAGGGAAAGCATGGAGTGTAGGAGGTAATATGAGTGGCTTATACCTATCAAGAACTTTACAAGGTATAGGAATACGTACTAGGACCTTATGATTAGTCTTGATTGTTTGATGCTCCTCAATCAGAAAATGATCATCATAAGATTGAAAAGAATGCTGCTCAAATGTGTAAGGAGATTATATATTTACAATTTTCAAAGGAAAATAACTAAAAACTAATCTAAGATCTTCTCTAAAATAAAATATACATTGAATAACCTTCTTGATGAGAAAGAACATAATTTCATCGATAACAATCCAAGTTAAAACTTGATATTTTCATACTGTTCTTTGAGTTTCATTCCTCTGGTGGAGTCTTGATTGTGAAATTGATTTGGAGTTGCCAGGTGGATGATTTTAACCTTTATGTGTCTGATCACTTTCCACCATCATAGATCATATTTGAACCTATAAAATATTTCTCAAGAAAATGTTAGTCTTCCCTAGTGGAGTCGCCACTATGTTATCACTCAGTAATTTCTCAAGGTTAAAGAAAGAAATCACCGAGGTAACCATAAACCAACTTTTGGGCATAGGATCTAGCCAAACTATACTCAGAGAGGGCTCTCTCCGTATGATTTAGCTTTGTTTGTTGGGATTTCAGGCTAGTTATGAATGTTCTTGAGGTTTTTGATTTGTATTCAAGATTGGATGGTGGGATCTTTAAATTGATGGATAGAATGATGTCTTTAGACCATTGGGCTATGGAGTCAACAGAAGGGAAGCATAATTGGATCAACTCACTAAAGGGAATGTTCAAAGGGCAAGCTAGCAGAGTAAAGTACAGGTCTTTGTGATGGGGGGGGTGAAATGGTTTTAATGAGGGTGAGAGAGCAATTAAGAATTCTCAAGTCGGGACTTAAACGAGGAATAGAGGGTAATCAAGAGAAAAGGGAAATTAAGAATCCTTTGATCTGGATTAGCAAGAAACAACCTAAACTAAGGAGTAATTAAGAATTCCTTAACTTATATATCAGTTGAAAACATTTATATGCCTAGGTATTAAAACGGAGTGTAATTAAACAAATTCTGAGATATTATTCCAGTTATAGCATTCAGTTTCAGAAATACATTAAAGATTGTGGAAAAAATTTAAGAAAGATAACAACAACATGAGAAAATACTTGTCTGCACTTCACTCAACACATGAATCGTGTGAAATATCTTGTCTTTATTCATCAATCCAGCTTGCTGGCTCAGTTAATGATCCAATAGCTTTACAGTGTTTTGATCAAGAAGTCTATAGAAATTTCTAAGAATCCACACTACATACTTCGAATTGTGAAGTATTTATACAAAATTTTTGTTACAAAATATCTCAAACTAATTTGAGATTTAATCTAGGAAATAAAAGTATCTTCTTGTAAGAAGATAGAGACAACTATTGAACTGTTTGTTGTTGTCCCTTTTATTATGGTATTGTTTTCCTTTATGGTTTGATTTTTTAGCCCTTTATGCTCTTTGTTGTTTGGACTTTCACGCAGGAAGCTTCATTCACTTCAACCTTTCATTTGATACTCTTTGACACTGATACTCTTTGACTTTTATGACCGGTCAATATCCTTTAATGTGTTTTTATTTTACTGTACATTTTAAATTTTGACTGTGTGTTTCAACAGTAATTTATTTTGTTTCTTCCATGTATCAGCATCTGGTAGTTGGATATTGGTCAACTTTCTGTATGTTTTTTCTATTTGTATTCTAACTGTATACTTTGTCTGGTTCCTCTGTTTTGACAGTAAATGTCTCTGTGTGAATGAGTTCTTCTCTATTCTGTGTATAATTGTCTTCTTCTTCTTAATATAGGCTTTTGAATAAATTTCCTTTCGAGTCTTAGAGTAAACAAGTTTTGTGACTATTATCAAAATTGTTTATCCAAGATCTGGTTTTCTACTAATTACCTGCAAAATACAACAATCATTAAGAAAACATAGGTTGGCAGGAAAGGAAATTGAGGGCTCTATTACACAGGGATGTTTGGGGAAGGAGTCATGGAAATATTTTGAAGGTAATCAGAGGTCGAATTATGTTTCAGAGGTTTAGAGTGGTGCCGGAAGGGTTTGATAGGTTTTACTATGAAACAGGGTAAAAGGAATTAAAATGAGGGTTTTTAGGGTTTTAACAGGCAACTTTTTAAATTTGGCGTGGGATTAGTTAAGTGAATAGTGATGGTCTTGTCTTATGCGGGGAGGCGATTTTCCAATCCATCACATCGCTTTTGTGGTGAAGGTGGTATTTGGGAGGGGTCACCTAATCTACCTCCACGCCTGACACGTAGCCTTTGGGGTTCAGGGGAAAACCACTTTAACGGGTGGGTAACGATCGACCATCGGGCGCAGCCGATATGGCTGTGGATCGTTGGATGAGGGGGATGGTAATTAGATGGTAATTGGGCAAGGGAAGTGCACGGGTGATAAAAACATGGGTTTCCAGGGGACCCATCGCTTTAAACTTCGATGGTATGGGATTATTTAAGACTTTAATCACAGGTTTAATCGGTCGGGCGAGGTTTAATGACGGGGTTTAACTTCGGGTCAATGTCGGGCGTCGGGTGAGCCCGATATGGTTGTTCGCCATTTGATTTTGGTGTAGATGATCGGATCGTAGTCGAGTGGCAGACTAGTGTGGAGGAGATGGATGAAGGTTTAGGGGGCCCAAGGCTTTAATCACAAGTGGTTTGTGATTAATTATCGGTTAAATACGGGATTATATTGATCGGAAGGCTTTTAATGAAGTGGGACCATGGGTTTAAATGGAGGGATTTTCTTAACTTTATTGAGGGTCGGTGAGTTAAGAGGGGTTCATCGGGGAAGTATGAAATAAAGGGTCAACTATAGTTTATAATTGAACTATGGGTTGGGATATTATTTATGAAGGATTTATTTAATATGGGAAAAAAGTATATCGAGGAGGTAATACATTAGGTTAGCATGTTAATTTGAAATGAATGTGCGGGAATGTAAAATACACTAGGCATAGTGTAAAATATGATTTTTAGGCGCGATTTGTTCATTGTCATGCCCCACATAATCATTTAACATTTCTACTTAGGATAAACCCTTTTTGTGGGTTTTGGAGTGAAAATGGGACTTTAACATGGGATTTTTACCTTTCATAGGCAAATGGTGTTTAACCTTAGGAAAAGGGGTTTTATTAGGGTAATGAAGGGAAATGACTTTTATGAAGGGAATTCTAACACTTGATGTCCATAAGTCATTAAGCGGAGGGTTCGGTCCCACCAAAAGTCAAAGAAATGCTCTGAGCCTTTTTTACTTGAAGAATTAAAAGTAATATAACATGCTTGTGGATAGGAAATTAGTAAGTATAGGGGAAAAGATGACTGAGGAGGAGTTAATTAAATTAACTTTCAAACCTTTGCTTTTGCCTTCATAATTGATCATACATATTAGCACATATGTCTAAGCATGATGAATGTGTTTTTATCCAATCAACTTTGAACGTCAACAACCTTTCTTCTACATACCCATTACCTACCCTAACATGTTTTCTTCATTTATTTGGGTGCATTTAGGCTAGCAAACCCTTATCCTATCTTTTCTTTTATAAAACAAACTACCTATTTCTAACCTTATATCATCCAAGGGCTCAGATTAAACTGATGAGCTCCTTTTATTTCTCTACCTATCTACTGATTTTCCAAGATTAAGTTGTTTGGTCAGATTTTATTCTCTAACTATAAACATAAAATTCAAAGCATGACATAGTAAAGATTAAGCAATTTGACGACCATGGGTTGTGGCATGAATAACAAGCTGCACACAATCATTATTATTCATAAAAGTAAATAGTAGTGGCAATTAGACTTGCACACTTTCATGGTCTATTTTTGTTTTTGGGGTTCATATATTTTCATTTTTTTGACCTTCTCTTATTCTTTTTGTCCTGTGATTTTTCTTTTAGAACATACCCTCTTTACATTTTTTTTATTTTTTAATATGGAAAACATTTGCAGAAAGCAAAGGTATGTACAATATTACAAGGCTTAACCTTAGTCATTCAAAATTATGACTTCTATTAGGAACCTAACAATATCAATGAATTATTACCAGGAAAAAAAATTATTATGAGTATTTGGCATGGAAAATTTTAGGGGCTAATATTCGCAGCTTAGCTAATTTTCCATGACTTTTTCAAAAAAAAGATTCACTACTTTCTATTTTTTATAAAAATCATTCACCAAAATTTTACAATATAAAATTATTTTACCTTAAAAATCGCCAAATATAGAAAGTACATATAAAATCATTATAAATTTGAATAATTTTACAAATACATGAATAAACATTTTATAGTTTTCATATTAGGAAATAGTCATATTCGCCAATGTTTTTAAACTTCAAGATAATTTTCCATTCTTAAAACTTCCCCTAGTATTTGGTCAAATGGAAGGGTCTTATGGCTAAAGAAGAAGTTTGGATGAGCGAAGGAGTGTTGGGAAAAATACTGAGAGAGGAGGGGGGGGAGAATCAGTATTTACAAATCAATAACTTTTTACATTTCATATTCATATTTCTATACGCGACTTTACTGAGTGGAACCTGTGTGTATGCAACTGTTCTTAAGACTATAGGCATATATCCAGTGAACTTTATGATTCAGTTAATCCATCATATGTTTGTCTTCAGCTAGTGCATTAGTACTTTATTTACCATTTGATAAATATTAACCATTTGTTGTAATAAATAAACCATCACACATAAGCAACACACATGAACACCAATATTTAATGTGGAAACCCAATGCGGGAGAAAACCACCTTCTTTTAATATAAAAAGTTGTTTACAATCTTGTACTAGTGCAGACTCATACTAGTACACAGGCACCCACCTGCAGAAGGCTACAACCTTCTCTCGTTCTCCAACTTCTACTGGAATGGAGCTACAAACCACTAGCTCTTGTACTGGCTGATATGTTTACCAATACATAGGAACTAGCCTACCGAAGGCTACAACCTTCACTCATTCCCCAGCTACTACTGGAAGGGAGCTCCAAACCCCTAGCTCTTGTACTGACTGATATTTTTACCAGTACGTAGGTGCCGGCCTATAGAAGGCTACCACCTTCACTATTCCTCCAAGGACCATGTTTCATAAATTTTCAGACTAGATACTCCTTGTACACATCAATACAATATTTAGGCCATGTTTTATCAAATTTTCATACTGGACCCATTAGTAACACTGAAGCTCAAAATCAATCACCACAACTATAATACACCCATCAAATAATCACTGAAACCCAATCATCACTTTATGAATCAACCAATCATTGAAACTTCTGACACGACTGAATCAACCAATCACTAAAACCTCTGACACAACTGAATCACCTAATCATCAATTTCTAATACAACTGAATCAACCATTCACTCTAAACCCAATCAACCGAAACTGAATCAAAATTCAACCAATCAACTAGAACAGTCAGATCACTATATCCAGAACACAAATCTAAACTCAGAACTGAACTCAGAATGTTGCATCAACAACCAAAACCAACTGTAACCTCAATAATCATATGTCATAATGTATACACTAATTCAATGAAGCCAACTTGCATGTATACGATAATTTCTGTAACCCAACCTACATATACCTCTAAAGATACTAAATCATAAAACTTATGAACCATAAACTATACTG
This sequence comes from Pinus tabuliformis, assembly GCA_031772625.1. Taxonomy (NCBI): domain Eukaryota; kingdom Viridiplantae; phylum Streptophyta; class Pinopsida; order Pinales; family Pinaceae; genus Pinus; species Pinus tabuliformis. The sequence goes on from CM062818.1 coordinate 1,483,604,731, forward strand.
CCCAAGGACATTTTGAAGACCTATTGTCATATTACAGAGTTCTAAATAGATAGTAGCAAATATCACCCTTCTAACTCAATTAATCAACTAGACTCAATCTCCTTATACAATCAGTTTTACGTTCAGATCCAAAGAAGACATCATTGAAAAACAACAGTAAAATAGTAGCATTGATCAGATAGATCAGTCATCTCTGAACAACAAAATTTTCTTCTGCATACACTAGTTGGAAGTTTCAAACCAATGTGTATACGTGCCTTCACCAAGGTGAACCAGCGTATAGATCTGCAAATAATTACTTATAACTTTGCAGCTATTCCAGACTTCATATATTGTTATGTGACCATCTAATAAAATAGAAGAAAAGATAGATCAACACCTTCAAAATAAGCCTTTTCGAGGGGGAACCTCCTTTACATTACACAAATGAACAATTCTTGGATGATACAAATGACAAGACCTCCTTTCTATATATAAGAATCTAAGGGGTCACAATATAATCAAAGCTGACATAACAATAATAATATAAGGGCACAACAATAACAATAGTGGGCTTCTATGGGGCACAATAATAACAATATGGGGACAATAGAGGGACAACAATAACAATGAAGGCTACAATGGCAATAGTAATGGGGGAATCACTAGTATTATAGGGACCCAACATGCCCCTCTCCTTCAAAAAAGTGTTGGCCTCAATGCTTGAGTAGTTGTGGATGCTTCTGTATAAAATTCTTATCCTCCCATGTGGAATCTTCAGCGAGTAAGTTCTTCCACTTTATGAGATACTCCGAAATTGATCGATTTCATAGCTGTTGAGTTCTTGTTTTTGTGATTGCATCAGGTTCCAATATGATTTTTCCTTCCTCGTCAAGTTAATGAAATATTATTTGAACTAGGAGTTTGTCACCTATAACCTTCTTTACGCATGAAACATGGAAAACTGGGTGCACTCAGGAAGCTGCAAGAAGCTCCAATTTGTATGCCATAGTACCAATATTTTGCAACACCTTGTATGGACCATAATACTATGGTGATAATTTATTATCCTTCTTAACTTGCTTGAGGGACATTTTTTTATATGGTTGTAGCCATAGGAATACCCAGTCACATACATCAAAACTTCTTTCATTGTGATGTTGATTTGCCTGCTGTTTCATTCTATTCTGTGCCAAAGTGAGGTTATCCTTTAAGGGTTGGAGAACTTGTTGTTGATGCTCGATGTGATCTTCCACTACTTGAACCTTAGAATTTTCTCTTAGATATGATGTGATGGATGGTGGATGATATCCATAAAGTGCCATAAATGGGGTCATTTTTGCTGCAGTATGGAAGGAAGTGTTATACCACCATTCAAGTAGAGGCAACCATTTGACCCATTGTGTTTGTTTATCAGATACAAAACAATGAAGATATCCTTCCAAACATTTGTTTACTATCTCAATTTGCCCATCAAATTGAGGATGATAAGATGAGTTATGAGCTAACTGAGTACCAAGGCAAGAAAATAATTATGTCCAAAAATTTCCAGTGAAAATGGGATCTCTGTCGCTTACAATAATCTTTGGGTTTCTATGTATCTTTTGAATTGTTTCCAAAAATGCAGTAGAAATTGTACTGGCTTTAAATGGATGCGATAATGCACAAAAGTGTGCATACTTGGTAAGTCTGTCAACTACCACCATGATGACACACTTTCCTTCGATCTTAGGTAAGCCTATGATAAAATCCATTGAAACCTCCTCCCAACGTTGGCTTGGAATGGATAAAGGTTGTAATACACCTGGGGTCTTAATTGTTTCAACTTTATTTTGTTGGAAAACTAAACATTCCACCACAAACTTTTGAATATCTGATTTAAGGCCATCCAAATAAATTCCTTCTTAACCCTATGGTAAGTTTTTAAAAATCCTAAGTGCCCTCCTAAGGGAGAGGTGTGCAATTCCATAAGAATATTTTGTTTGAGTTGGGAATTCTTACACAGGTATAATCGATCCTTGTACCATAACAAATCATTTTTCTAGCTAAATGTATCAGATGTACTGGGATCTTGTTGTAACTTTTGAATGAGTTCCCATACTTCTTCATCATTCTTCCATTCATCCCTTTCTTTGTTTATCCAATATGGTTGGATAATATAAATGGCGTAAAGCATTGCTTCCACATCCTCATCCTTTCTTGAGAGTGCATCTGCCACAACATTTTTCTTCCCTTTTTTGTAGATGATTTCTAAGTCATAACCCAACATCTTTGTGACTCATTTTTGCTACTCTTCTGAAGATAATCTTTGTTCTAAAAAGTATTTAAGACTATCATGATCCGTTTTTACCTTTAAGTGTCTTCCCATTAGGTAGGGTCTCCATTTCTTAAGTGCATGTAGTATTGCCAACATTTCCTTCTCATCAATAGCTTTGTGTAAATACTTTCCTTTGATTGGATGACTTTCGAAAGAAATGGGTCTTTCTTCTTGCATTAAAAAAGAACCTATTCCATTTCTTGAGGCATCACATTCCACAATAAAGGTTTTTGTGAAGTCCAGTGTAGCTAAGACCGATGCTTGGCAAACTACCTCTTTAAGATGTTCAAAGTCCTTTGTTGCTTCTAGAGTCTATGAAAATGCATCTTTCTTCAATAATGTTGTTAGAGGTGCTGCTATTTGCCCATAATTATTAACAAACTTGTGATAATACCCTGTCAACTTGAGAAATCCTCATGGATGCTTTATGGATGTGGGTATTTTCCATTTCTTAATGGCTTTAATTTTACTAGGCTCATATTATATCTCATGAAGGTGCTAAGGTAGACCCTAGTAAAATTAAGGCCATTAAGGAATGGAAAATACTGACTTCTAAATGACCCTCATGAGTTCTAAATGTTGTTTTTGGAATTTCTTCAGTCTTCATTCTGATTTGATGATATCCTGAATGAAGATCCAACTTGGTGAAGTAAATTGATCCATGCAATTCATCTAATAATTTACCAATGACAGGAATGGGAAATTTATCTTTAATAGTGAGTTTTTTGAGCTCCCAATAATATGGATACATGCATCATGACCCATCCTTCTTATGCACTAATACTACTGGAGCAGAGAAAGAACTTTGACTAGGTTGAATTATACTAGCCTCTAGAATTTCTGCAACCATACATTCAATTTCATTCTTTTGGGCATAGGGATATCTATAAGGCTTGATGTTTGGAGGAAAACTTCCTAGAATAAAATGAATAGCATGATCTTGATCACGAATAGGTGGGAGGCATTTGGGAGTCTCAAATACCTTGGAATGATTGTCCAAGACTTTTTGGAGATGTGGAGAAATAGATGATTTTGATGTGGGAACCTCTAGCGAACATAATTGTGCAATTATGCCTCATTGTTCTTTCTTTAGAATCTTTGTCATTCCATTAGAGATGATTATCTTTCTTGGTTTCCCTGTGATACCCCTTAATTCAACTTCCTTTCCTTTTGAAGAAAATTTCATGAAACGTTCTTGAAAATTAAAAGCTATTGTACCCAAGGATTGTATCCATTGGACTCCTAGTACAACATCAACACCACCCATTGGAATGGAAAGAATTGGGATATTCAATACATATTCTCCCATGGATAGCTTGATATTATGGCACTTTCCAGAGCAATTTATGGTTCCTCCACTTGCAACCATCACTTGACACTCTGATGATGGATATAGGAAGCAATTAAATTCCTTGGCTATCTTACAATGAATAAAACTATGGGTACTACCCGAATCAATCAACACTATTACCTTTTTCTTCTTGATGTGTCCTTCTACCTTGATAGTTTGAGGATCGGTAATTTTGGCCAATGCATTTTGGATTCATTTCTTCTTTCTCTAGGGTTTGTTCCTAGTGTATATCATCTTCTTTTGACGTTTCTTGTTCCTTTTCTTCCTCCTCTTCACAATATATGTAAAATAGTTTCTTCTCAGCACACTGATGACTTTTAGTGTATTTGTTATCACCACTCTAACAAAGCCATTTTTGTCCTTTTTCTTCCAATTGTTGTGGTTCAACCTTGTAGGTTGTGGAAGGCTAGGGGAAACAACACTTCCATATTTATAGTTGTGATAGATAAGCTTCCTTGTTGCCATAATTTTGCTTTCCATTTTTCTTGCCAACCTGAATGCCTTCTCCAATGAATTAGGTCGCCAAAGGAGAACCTTATGTTGGATGTTATCCTTTAAAGTCCCCATGAACACATCAATCCTATGCTCCTCTGGAATATCTTTTACCCTTATATCAATTTTTGGAATTCCTCAATGTGCTCCATCATTGAACCCTTTTGTTTGAAATTTATCAATTGGCTAAAAAAAGTGTTTCTTTTTGTATCCTCATAATATGCTATCATTTCTTCCGTAAAAATTTCCCAAGTGACAATTTGTTTACAAGAGCAAATTCATCGATACCATACAAACTGATTTGGTTCCAAATATAAAGTTGCAATGCGTACCTTTTGTGTGTTTTGCACATTATGGAGATCAAAATATTGCTCCATTTGTAGTATCCATGTTACGGGATCCTTGTCATCAAACTTCCTTATATTGATCTTTGGAACATGGTGGGTCTTCAATCCACCTTTAGAGTCTATGAAATCATGATTAACATTTCTTTTGTTCTCCTCATGAGTTTCCTTTATTACCCTTTTGTCATTAGTGAGCATTTCTTGTAGAAAATTTGTCAAATCTGTCTTCATCTCTTCCATGTTGCCGTTAAGTTTTTCTTCTATACCATCCATGCCTTTCTTTAAATCATCCATCTTATATTCCATGCCATCCATCTTAGATTCCATGCTTTCCTTTAAAATATCTGTCTTAGCCTCTGTTACTTTTTGTGAAAGTGAATTTTGTTGCACTTCATCTCGTAATTTTGATACATCATGTTGCATTTCTTCCTCTTCTTCATGAGTCATGCTAGAGCTTTTAGGTTGCTTATTAGGTGTTTCCATTATCTTTCTTCAGGGCATCAATTAATGATAATAATGCTTCACTATGCCCTTTGAATTCCTTCAAACTAATTTTTCAAACCAATCTTATGCAAAAAAAAAAAAAAAAAAAAAAAAAAACTACACACCTTTTTTCACTTTGTAAGAGCTCGATATTGAATCTATTGTATCTATGTAATTTTGGATATCCAAGGTCTAAAATTGTGTTCTATGGTAGCCCTATGATTCCTCTTTCAAACCCCGCAAGTTGGATCAATATTAGATTCTCCAAGGAAGATTTATGCCAAATCTCCCATGGTGACCCGATTATAGACTGGTTCAGTAGAGAAAACTTGTACGAAGTGCCATGTGTCATTGTTTCGACCTTAGGACCTGAAACTCATATAAAGAAAAATATAGGCCATCCTCTTTCTGTAAATTCTTACGAAATTTCAATCTAGTGCTCAGAAAAAAAAGTTATGATGATTTTCCCGAGGTCACTTGTTTGAGATATAATTGGAGATCCTACAAAAACTCTAAATTCCTTGGATCATATCTCCAAAAATATAGTGATAAAAGATCTGAAATTTGGACCCAAGGTTCAGAGTGATTTCAACTCAAATGAGTTTTCTTTTTAGCTTCTGAAATGTTGGAGAAAACACGTTAAAGAAAAAATTCCACGATGGCCTGTTTGAAGTGAGGAAACCTTAGAATCCAAACTTCTAATACCAAATGTTATGCAATGAGCTCACAAAATAGAAGAAAAGATAGATCAATGCCTTCAAAATAAGCCTCTTCGAAGGGGAAACCTCCTTTACATTACATAAATGAACAATTCTTGGATGATAGACATGACAAAACCTCCTTTCTATATATAGGAGTCTAAGGGGTCACAACATAATCAAAGCCGACATAATAATAATAATATAAGGGCACAACAATAACAATAGTGGGATTCTATGGGGCACAATAATAACAATATGGGGAAAATAGGGGCATAACAATAAAAATAAGGGCTACAATGACAATATTAATTGGGGAATCGCTAGTATTATAGGGACCTAACAGATATACCCATATCATAGCACTTAAAGGAAAAAACATTTGTGAGGACTCAGAACTAGCCTATCCATTATCAGATCACATAATGATAAGTCATTTCAGGTCTTATGATCATGATCCATCATTAGATCTCATCCATCATCAAACACTCAGGTGCATACTTAGTGTAGATCATGCAAAGCATCAGAAACCCATAACATGCATATTTGCTTTTGATCCAACTCTTCATAAGATATTCATTCCTTGCACACTTTCACACTTTGTTCTTCCCCTACTTATATAGTTTTAGCCTTTTATCAATACCTCGGACCAAAACAACACTTAGAACCTATGTTATTCTTAGACAAGATCAAGTAACCGTTATTCCACTAAATATTGTGGGCTAATAACATGGTATGGACCCTTGGTATTCTTTAACCTTAATTTCCATCCCATATGTGTTTTTCCTCTTGTGAAAGTGCGTGCATATGTATACACTCCTTTTGTTATGCGAACCCGCTTGTATGCGTTATTTGGACTAGGTGAACTAGCGTATACAACTTAAAGCATTATTTTTCTTCCTTTGTTCCATCATCATGTTCTTCTATGCCATTACTCTGTTACCTCTGAATAGACCTATTACATTGTGAGTTGTCATCATACATCACTTCTGAATTGATTCCTCTAAATTGTCCTGCATTTTGTCACATATGTAAACAGAACTGCCATGTATTCTATCACATCCTATTTATACCTTTATCAAGTAATCCATTCATCAAATAGGTTGTCTATCAAGGACAACACTAACACAATATTTATGTATCAATCCTTTAACCATTATTTTGTTCGATCATTTTGTCACCTCTGATATCTCTGTGCTCCATGATTTTTTCACCTATGATATCTGTCCTATAGATTCATCTAGTTACCATATATAGGTGAGTTTCCATCAAGGACAACACATGCATCATAATGCTAAAAATATACCCCTTTGGACTTGAAGGCAACCACTTTGGTGTTTGGTCATCACAACCTAAAATAACATCAAGACGTGTATCAAGATTTTTAGAAAATCAAGCGACTCTCCAAAAACCAAGCTACTCTCCTTGTTTGACATCAAGGGAAAAGGGATTACCAACATTAAATGAATACTTCCATATCTAAAATGTTGAAATTACACATTGATCATGCTCCCGCTAGGCACATGCTTAATTCTTTGATCAAAATCCCCCTTAGTATATGATGAGATGCACTATACTGTCCATGCTCCCCCTGAGCACATGCAAAGTCTGTAGAAATATTTTTCAAAATAACATGACTCTATAACTTAACTATGTGAGTATGCCCTTCCTATCACCAATGAATCATACATACATCAATCTCCCAATCATGTGGGGATACATCAAATTTGACATGATCTCAAAAGTCCATACATGACTGAATATGAAAATTATTACATCATAGGTCTTTACATGACCTTTTCATCAAATGATATACATGAAATTTATAACAAAAACCAAAGACCTAAACAAGATCATGATAATTATCAACAACTATCATACATCATATATGATCTGCACCATAAGCATCTGTCAGCAACATCAAGAGTAATAACCTATATATGTCCATCACTAGTTCACAAGATATGTCAATTTAATTGTAATATCATCAACCTAAGACTACGTATGTTGCATATAGATATTAATTCATCCTCTTGACCTTATCAAGATCAACTTGCTCCATTTCCTTAGTAGAAAAAGTCTTAACATAGCCTTCCATGAATCAACTAAGCATATGTCATATCTCCAAGCAGTAACACAAAACCATTCACAACATATCATATGTATGTGATAAGCATCAACCATGATAATCAACATAAGTGAGTATCAAACCTATCATCATAAAGTCATCATCATTATGTGACTAATTAATCCATGTCTCCAAATAACCATGTCTTCAAATAGATATGTCTTCAAGACACCTGCAATAACACCATTCTCTTGGCCAACCAACATTATTTACCAATGTGTAATTTAGGTAATCATCCATGTATCGAGCATAAAGTGTATCTAGCTTCTCATCAATGTGAAAACCAAACCAGGAGCTCACAGTCATTTTGTCAAACTTTCTTGATACCATCAAGTGCACCAATAATGAACCAATATACCATGTGAGAGCCAAGAACTATAGGAATCCTGCACCATTACTGCACCATATAAAATTTATGCATCTTTGAAGGCATGATGATAGCAACATAAAAGAAATGAATGACACTTATAATCATCAAATAATGAAGTTTTGTACTCAAGCTTTGTTCTTCTTCTTGAACTTATGAAGATCACCATGTAAGCAACATAGATATATGCATCGTCAAAAGAGTCATCCACAAATCTGGTCAGAAGCATTAAAACAACTAAGTGGCTCAAGCAAAGTATCATCTGAGATTTCATCATAGGCAACCCATGACCACAGCATAGAATGATGCATCATTTAAACACTTCAACAACATAAGAATCCTCACCATTGATAAGAGTCATTATGTACAAAATACTTCTAAACATAATGCAACAATGCATTATTACAAGAATAGCATATTATCCCCTTGAACCTGTGCCAACTGTTCACTGTCAGATCTAATTATTTCATATATCAGTAATAATCATCAATGCATCATCATCAACTAGCTATACATCAACTCATCAACAAATTATGAGGATCAAAATCACTTCTAAATAACATCCATAGACTGTAGTCTCCAACTATCAAAATAGAGAAGACAATTGATAATTGTTTGAACCACATCAGAACCCTTTTCTGAGTCTGTCCCACTGTTTCTTCATCAAACCAACATATACGCGACTGTGCATTTTCAAACTCGTGTATATAAACACTTTTCTTTATAATATATGCGTATGATAATTGGAACACTGAAATTTCATACTTTCAGTTCCTCCTGAGTAAGTTCTCACTGTACTTGGTCCTAGAACTTTTGTTAAAGCATCGGTTCCAAGAATATCATTATCATGATGGTTCTTTATCAGAGACTCCAATTTCCTCTTGTCTCTAGTCATGTAATGAGCACATCCACCATCGTATTTGTCTTTGAATGAGTAGAGAGAAAGATCACACCTTATCTGATCTTCCTTTTCTTGATTCTTGGTGGATTTATCTTTTTAAATTTTTTTTGATATAAATCTGCTCATTTGATTGCTTACCATATTGTCTATGATGATCCATACAGTTGTCCCTGCATTATTTTGCTACATGACCAAACTTGTTACAAGAATAACATCTTATATGTTTCATATTCCTTCTATAGCAATCAATGGCTTTGTGACTAAACATATTGCAAGAAAAACAATATCCCTTAAAGTACCTGGAAGCTGATAATCTTTTTGTGAGATGGTTATTAGCTTGAACTATTCTACTTCTGCATCTGACTGTAATGTGTCCAAAATTATGACATCTAAAACATTCAACATTATTCATTAGAGGAAAAAATCAATTAACTCTTCCATATTTAGGAGTAAATGATTTTATTTGAAGACTTTCTTTCCTTGGTTGTTGACGGGGTTGAACTTATCTCCTTGTTAAGCATTTCAGATTTTGCATTAGAGTTCCTTGCCTCAGTTTGTGAGCTAGATTCACCTTTAACAGTTTCATGAAAACCAAGACCAGATTTGATGACAAGAGACCTTTGACTACTAATAATATTATCCAAAATCTTAGTATTGTCTTGAAATCGTAAAGTTTATCCTTTTCTTCTGATTTACCTTTTAGGATATTTACCTCAACCTGATATTGCTCTTCCTTTTATAGATATTGCTTCTTCATGATTTCTTCATCTCTTCTTCTTTCCACTTTTTGTTTTAATTTGAGAATATTATTTTCTTGTTCTTCATCTGCTTGAGGTAGTTCTTCATTCTACTTATTTGAATTTTCAAGATCTTCTTTTAGGAAGATGACCTTAGTTTCAAAACATTCATAGTAGCTGGATCTATCTTTAAGTTTTTTTATTATTGTATCCTTTTCATTTACTTCATTTCTCAATGATGTCACTTCATCCTGCAACCTTTAACATTGGTCTTCCTTTTCCCTGTACTTCTTTCTTACTTTGTTTCCTTCCTCCAACTGAGATTTTAACCTAGTAACTTCTTCTTTAAAGTTACGCTCCCTTTTGTCAAATAGATCTTGTTGATCTCTAATTTTATCTGTGAGTCTTTTAACTTCAGTCTCTATTAGATTTCTTTCACTTTCACTCATAAGAGAAAATTCAGTTGTTTCACTATCACTTTCATTATCTTCAATATTGCATGAAAGGGGAATGTATTGTTGACCAAAAATTAGTACCTGATACTTCTTTTGCTTATTCATCTTCAATCTGAGGTGATTCTAAATTTGAATGCTTGCTTCCACCTAATACCCAATTGTCTCTCCTACTGTCACTATTCCTTTGAGATGTCCTCTTCTTCTGAGGTGCTTTCTTCTTTTGCTTCTTTCCCATTGTCTCGAAGGATCTCCTTAAAGTGATCAAGCTTCTACAAAAGGACCTACTTTGATACCAATTGTGGGGAAAAAGACTGAGAGGGGGGGTGAATCAATATTTACAAATCAATAACTTTTTACATTTCATATTCAGATTTCTATACACAACTTTACTGAATGGAACATGCATGTGTACGAGACTGTTCTTAAGACTATAAGCGTATATCCAATTAAATTTATGATTCAATTAATCCATTATATGTTTGTCTTCAGCTAGTGAATTAGTACTTTATTTACCATTAAATAAACATTAGCCATGTGTTGTAATAAATAAACCATCACACATAAGCAACACACATGAACACCAAGATTTAAGGTGGAAACCCAATGCGGGAGAAAACCACCTGTTGTTGTTGTCTTTGTCTTCTTTTAATATAAAAAGTTGTTTACAATATTGTACTAGTTCAAACTCATACCAGTGCACAGGCACCCACCTACAGTGCAGAAAATCGGTATGTAGGTTAACCCGATAATGCAATATAGATCAAAGTAGAATACTATAACCTACTTTTACTATCAATTTGTTGGCACTATGATACAAGTGTTGTCCTTGATGGCAACTCACATAGATGACAGATCATAGTGCAGCAGGTCAGTAGCAAAGAATTGATGATCAGACTACAAAGAATGAAGAAAGAAAAGTATATACGCAGGTTCACTATATACCAAGTCATGTACACACGCAGGTTCACTATATACCAAGTCGCGTATATACGCAGGTTCGCTATATACCAAGTAGTGTATACACGCAAGTTATACACACAGGTTCACTATATACAAAGGCACGTATACACGCGGGATTGTTGATCAAAAGTCGCGTATGCATATGCACGCACTTTCATGCACGGAAAAGCGTGTACATGTGGGAAAGCTTATTTTTGGGTACGTGGTATTTAGACCTATGGTTTTGGACCTTGGTATTGCAACCGAAGTGTTGAACCCAAGTATTGGGTCCCTAGTATTGGTTCTAAATGGTTTTGGACCATGGTATTGAGTAAGGCCTAAGACTATAAAAGGAGAAGAAGATCATTAGGCAAAGGCATTCAGAAAGTCTTGAATATCTGATGAAGTATGAGATCTAGTATGCAGGTTATGGGTTAATAATTCTTTTCTAAGGAGGAATCTCAGCGGCTGATGGAGAACAAGATCTAAGGATAGATTGGGATCTAATGGCTTGGAATGAATAATCTCTATACGGTTTGATCACGCTTATTCTAGATTTGTATACTGACGCATGTAATGTTCTGTAAATATTATGATCTGGGTATAACTCAAGTTTTGGAATAGCTACAAATCATGAATGAATATTTACAAATGTATACGCTGGTTGACTATGATAAAAGCGTGTACATACGCATGTTAGATACATCTAATTAGTGTATACCATATGAACTATGATGTTTGAAGTTACAGGTGGTTCTGGTTGTTGATGAGTTCTAATGACTGTTGACTGGTGTCAATGTTCTGCATATTTAGTTTGGTTGATTGTGTTTAGCTTCAATGTTGATGGATGAGATCTATAATGGATCAGGATCATAATGAATTATCTTTATGTGATCTGATGGACTAGATCTGGTTGCTAACATACGTATTATCCTTGTATATGTAATGATATGGGTTTGTCTGGAGTCAGGAAGTGCAGCGAAGTTATAAGTAAGTAATTAATGACATATACGTTGGTTCGCTTTGGTGAAGTTGTGTATACACGCTATTTCGGCTCTTCCAAGTAGCGTATGCACTCTGATACATGATTTTTGATGATACAGTTAGATTTGAACATTGTTGCAGAGTTTTGTGTTCTGCTCTGTGTTCTGGTGATTATAGTTTGTTGACTGGGTTTCAATGATTCAGTATTGGGTGATTCAGAGATTGATGATGCTAGTGTTGATTGATTATGTGCTTCAATGATATTGATGTGTCCAGTATGAAAATTGGATGAAACGTGGCCTTCAGATTATGATGATGTGTTCGATGAGTATCTAGTATGAAAATTTATGAAACGTGGTACCTCGAGGAAGAAAAAAAAGGTTGTAGCCTTTTGTAGGTCGGCGCCTACGTATTAGTACATCAGCTAGTACAAGAGCTAAGGGGGTGGTAGCTCCCTTACAGTAGCAGCTGGAAAACGAGTGAAGGTTAGAGCATTTAGTAGGTCGGAACCTACGTGCTAGTAAAAGGATCGGCTAGTACAAGAGCTAAGGGGGTTCCAGCTCCCTTCCAGGAGAAGCTAGAGAACAAGAGAAGGTTGTAGCCTTCGATAGGTAGAAGCCTGTGTACTGGTATAAGACTGCACTATTATAGAAATATTGTAAAAAGAAGTTTCTTATTAAAAGAAGATAGAGATGACTTGCAGTAGGTGGTTTTCACCCACATTGGGTTTCCACCTTACATCATGGTGTTCATGTGTGCTTCTTGTGTGTGATGATATATTCTGTTTTACTGCACCTGTTTACTGTTCATATGGTTAATAAAAGTTCTGATGCACTATCTAAATATCAACGTTTGATGGATTAACTGAATCATAAGTTTACTGGATATACGCTAGTTACATTAGACACAGTTGTGTGTACACGCAGGTTCCCTTCAATGAAGTAGCGTATATGAATCTGAGTATGAAAATGAAAAAGTGTTTGATTTGATAATACTCATTCATCCCCTCCCCTCTCAGTATTATTTCCAACAATTGGTATCAAACCAGGTCCTTTGGAGAAGCTTGATCGCTTGAAGGAGATCCATAGAACAATGGGAAAGAAGCTTAAGAAGAAAGAACCTAAGAAAAATAAGACACCCCAGTGTAGAGCATTGGAAAGGTATGTTTTAACTAATAACTTAGTGGTGTTTCAAGCAATAGTTGTAACCTTTTCTTTGTTATAAAATAAGGAGAATGTAATGAGAATGAGCACGAATGACCCAATCACTAATAGTTATCTTCTCTATGCAGGAAAAGACAAAAGTAGGAAGGCGCGGTGCAAAACGAGAGTTCCATGAGGAGATAACGGCTGTCCCTCCAAAACCAAATAAAATCCAGACCAGGGCGAGTGAATCAACGCAGATCAATCCGGGACGAGATGAAGGACTGTCAGTTCGGAAGGCTAGGCAGAGAAAAGAGAGGAGTTAACAGTTTAACAGATCCCTCAGGATCTTTGATCCTGAGGGATTGTTACTTTCAATTATTTTGTTGTTTAGTTAACTCCCCCATTACTTGTATAAAAAGGGGCAGCATTGAAGACTTCAGGGACTTTTTGATTATCTTGTATCTTTACTTTCTGTTTACAGACTTCACAGTTGGTTAAACTCAGACTATCGAGTCTCTTTGAGACTTAGTTTTGTTGTACTATCATTGATGCGTTAATATAATATATTTGGTGTTACTTTCTCCCTGCATCTGAAGTAAGTTACAGCGGTGTGCCATTGGAATCTAAGGGCCCGGCTCCAACGGACACTGGCTGATTGTATCATTACAGTTTGGCTTTGTGTGGTTTGTTTATTGTTCTTAATAATCTGATATACTTACATGCTGTTCCATACTCGTTCATCAGTAGTTTTCCTTTTGTAAATCTTTGTAACAAGTTTACATCATATTTCCAGAATTGATCACATAACATTGTTCTGAGTTGTTCACTTCTGTTACAGAATTTATAAGTGGAATGTTTTAGCTACATATGGTTGGAGTGACGATCATAAAAAGATGGAATTAACGTTGTGTGTGGACTACTGGTGATCATTTCAGATTATGTGTACATATGATTGACGTTTCCTGTTTATGGTGGTTTGCTGTTCCATTTGATTAAGCTGTCTACTTGTACAAAAGATTGCTCTTTCTTTGTATGTAAGTTGATGCCAAGAATTGGGAGTGTTGAACTCGCGAGATTTAGTTTCTTTACTGCCGTTCCTTTTACTGCTGTTCCATTTCTGAAATGCCGTTCCATTCTACTTTCTTGCTGTTCTTTTTTACTTGCATTCATTGGTTTGGTGTGGGAGGAGGATCAAGGTTGTCGTGAGACACAGCAGACGCTATTATGCTCCCAGATCCATGATCCATACTCTAATTCCTTTTCCTTCATCAGTTTCTAGAGGGATGGGTTACTATTTCCGTACCCTTGACTGATAAAGTTGTCACGTGTGATTTCTCTATGCAAAAGTAATTTAGCCATAGCTTAGCATCCGTTTACTCTTGTATTTCTTAGACCTATACTACTAAGCATTACTCTGACAAATAGCCTCAAATTGAGATACCCTTTACAATAACAAAACGCTCCCGGATTGACTTGTAATGTGAGATAACTAGAGGTGAAAAAGACCCTTGTTACAGCTCTACATTTTGGCGCCGTTGCCGGGGAAAGGGTATAGCCATTTGTCTTTTAAACAGGGTAGTGTACGAATCTGCTAGGGGAGAGTTGGATTTTAAAAACGGAAGGTAAGAACCTGCGTACGGAGCATGTAAAAGCCCTGCTCCCCCGTCCGCTTTCCTAGCATAATTGATTGGTTAAATAGGATTTAGCAGTTTAATTGGAGTGCATGACTAAGTAGAAAAAGCCAGAGAAAGATCAAAAGCCTCCATCCAAAGCCAAGGGGCCGGTGACCCTTGGACGAACGACCTTCATAGACGAAATCTATAAGAAAGCTGAATCTCAGCCATCAGTAGGTTATAGGAAAATCAATTCTAAACAGCCTACTAGTTCCCTTCAGGCCTCGGGATCACCATCTGAAGCCTTTGCTGAAGTGCACAGTCAAACAGAGGAGCAGGACTTTCAAGAAATTGAAAATTTGACTCCTGGACTATTGCACGAAGGGAATCTTAGTAACCTTTGCGAAGGAGGAGGAGAAACAGGGGAAATCGGGGAACCTAGATCTCCTATTGAACCAAACCAGCCTTTAAATAGCCCGGATAAAGGAAGCGCTGCAAAAATCCTCGTTGAAGGAATTCATTCACCTCGGATAGTTGGGACCATCATTATCCCTGATAAAGGGAGTGTTGTCAAAACAATCCCTGTTAAGACTACCCCTTCTCAACCAAGGAACACTCTCTTGGAAATTCCTGAAGATTACTGGCATATATTCGATCCCATGGCGCAGAATCAGCCAAACACCCAGACCTCCACATTGCAATATCCTATAGTAGATTCTGCAGCAAATGCGCCCATGAAAGCTATCCCTCTCCAGCATATCCCCACATTTCATGGCCTTACATCAGAAGATCCGGATGCATTCTTGTTCGAATTTGATGTATTATGCAGAGGATACGATTACACCACCGATCCCCAGAAATTAAAATTGTTCCCCTCCACATTAAAAGGGGCTGCTTTAAGATGGTTTATGGGCTTAGGTGGTGGGGTTATTAACAATTGGGATCAAATGAAAGAAGCCTTTTTAAAGAAATATCAGGATTACTGTAGGTCAAGAGAACTAAAAGATGAAATTTTTCAAATGTCAGCCAGACCAAACGAAACTCTAGAAGAATATGTGGAACGTTTCCAATATAACTTGCAAAGATCTCCCTATGCATCGTTACCTCTGCCTGATAACGTGTTGAAAACCGCATTAATTAGAGGTATGAAAGAACAATGGATTGAAATGTTGAATATTATGGGGAAAGGAGACATTTATCAGGAAAATTTTGCTGATATCATTGATCTGTGTATCAGGAGCTCAAGAGGCAGCACGAGGATAAAACCAGCAGAATATGATCGCTTTACTAGAGATAACAGAACATCAACAGAGGGAGTAACACGTGTGGAACTTGGAAATTTGCTAGAAAATTTTAAAACTGATATCCTGGGGACATTAACTACACAGCTTGATATTGTGCAGGCTAAACAGAAGCAAGCAGAGGCGGAACAGAATCTAGCGGTTTTCTGCCCTCGATGCAGGAAGAAACATAGCCACAAGGAATGCCCGCTGGATACAGTCCAAATATGTGCTATCTGTACCAAGGACCACCTGACTGAAAGCTGCCCCTCACTTCCTGGTTTGAAGGCAGTATACAAAGAAGCAGAAGAGGAGCCAGAATTAGCATATTTTATTAACCAGCGTCGTCAATGGCAGCCTAGGCAATTTGGTATGTTTTCAGACCCCTCCTCTTCTTTTCAACCCCCGCAGTTCAATGCTCAGCAACAGAATATGTGGCAAAACCAGTCTCAGCCCCCGTTTTCGAATTGGTCACCTCAAATGTTTCCTACTCCGAATCCTTGGATGACCCAATTTGGTTGGCCAAACTTCCCTTATCCCCCACCATATTGGCAGAATAATTCATATCCTCCGCAGTGGACCCCTTCTACTTCGCAAGGTTCACCCTGGCAGACAAGCTGGCCAAAATCGACATATCAGCCAGCAGGATCAATTCCACTCCCTTAACCAACTCTGCCAGCCTTACAACAAAATCCCCAGCCTAATCTGAGACCGCAGCTCCCAGCCCAACCCAAACCCAATCCAAATAATAGACCAGTTCAATCTCTTCAAATTATAGAATCCTCAGAGATTGAATCTGATCTGCGGGAGTGCAATGACCTTCAGTTAAGATCTGGGTGAATAATAGAAACTGAGGGACATAGAACAACTCACATTGAAGATCAGTTACCTATAGAACAGCCGTCACAACAGGAAGATGTAAATAAAGACCAGGCTCATCAGCAAGTAATTACATCTCCTCCACCTTTCCCAGAACGATTGGCCATTCCACGACCAACACAATATCCAGATTTTGATATTCTGGGAGAACTACAAAACTTGTATATAAGAATTCCATTCCTTCAAGCTATACAGGATATCCCCATATATGCAAAAACCATAAAAGACCTGTGTAGCAGAAAATCAAAAAGAAATGTAACCTCTAACCCAAGAGTCCAGGTAGTCGGCACCTTATCCGACCTCCTATCAGGAAAAGAAACACCAGTTAAATACGAGGACCCTGGAAACCCAATTGTCACTGTTCAAATCTATGGGCAGACCTTGACCAACGTCTTAGTTGATCTAGGGGCTGCAATTAACATCCTAACAACATCGACTTGCCAGAAGCTCGGAATTACATCGGTAGAACCTACTTCCACTTTGTTAGAACTAGCTAACCGATCAGTAATTAGACCAGAAGGCACCTTGTATGATGTCATGGTTTCAGTGGATTCCTGGGAATACCCGACCGATTTCCTGATAATTAATCCGAAAACCCGACTAGATGGACATCCGCTAATTCTAGGTAGACCGTGGCTCGCAACTGCTGACGCCTACATTGGTTGCCGGCAGGGAAACATGACCATAACCAGAGGGCCGGATATCAAAAATTTAATCTTGTACCCTCCAGCGCAGCCAAGCATCACGATGATGAGAACCAACCTGCGCCCTGCCTCATATATCACTGACAATATTAGACCCCCATTAACAGTCCAGGAAGCGCTAGATTTCAAAGATCAAACGGAAGACGATGCCATCAATAAATTCATTAATCAAACAGAATCCACATCGTATACACAATGTTTTATGATAAAAGCGGCATTTGATAACGAATTAGAGGAGGATCCTCTGAAAGACGAACATGACCAAATTATACCTGTGACTTCTGTCGCTAATAGCAAAGTAGTGCGAATTGAACCGGGGAAAACTTTAAATATTAACGCTAATCTGACACCAGATCAAGAGACAAAACTCATCCAGCTGTTACGAAAGTATCAGGAGGCATTTGCATGGGACTATCCCGATATGAAAGGGATTGATCCCCAGCTATGCACACATCATATTTATATCGAAAAAGATGCAAGACGTGTTCGTCAACCGCAAAGAAGACTCAACCCCCATTTAAAAGATGTTGTAAAAGCTGAGCTTCAGAAACTTTTAGATGTTGATTTTATTTATCCTATTTCTGACAGCAAATGGGTCTCTCCACTTGTGGTAGTACCTAAAAAGAACGGGAAATGGAGGATCTGTGTGGATTATAGAGAATTAAACAAAGCCACACAAAAAGATCGCTTCCCTCTTCCATTCATAGATCAGGTACTGGACACCTTAGCAGGCAAGAAATTCTTTTCTTTCTTGGATGGCTTCAGCGGATACAATCAGATTCAGATTGCCCCTGAAGACCAGGATAAGACTACCTTTACTTGTCCCTGGGGAACGTTCGTTTATCGAGTCTTACCTTTTGGTTTATGTAATGCTCCAGCCACATTCCAAAGGGTTGTTCTTAGCATCTTTGCAGATTTAATTAATGATGGATTGGAAGTCTACATGGATGACTTCACACCATATGGAGATGACTTTGATCCAGCTCTAGATACTCTCGGAAAAGTCCTACAGCGCTGCATCGCTTCCAGACTTTGCTTGAGTCACGAAAAGTGTTACATGATGATGACCGAAGGACTCATTCTGGGACACTATATTTCAGTAGCTGGTATTCAGGTAGACCCGGCTAAAATTCAAATACTTTTGCTTATTCCGACCCCCACTAATCAAACAGAGGTACGCAGTTTTCTTGGTTTTTCTGGGTATTATAGACGATTCATACAACATTATTCACATATTGCCGCACCTTTACATGCATTAACTGGAAATGTTGACTTCTTATGGATAGAGAAATGTGATCGAGCCTTCAAAGAATTAAAGGAGCTGGTATCTACAGCTCCAGTTCTCCGAGGACCTAATTGGAATTTACCATTCCAAATTTCAACTGACACCTCAGACACAGCAATCGGTGCAGTTCTGGGCCAAGAAGAGGATAAAAGACCATATGCCATCTATTACATCAGCAAAAATTTGGCTCCGGCTGAATTAAATTACACTGTCACCGAAAAAGAATTTTTAGCTGTGATATATGCTGTTAATAAATTTAGACACTATATTACAGGCTATCCCGTTATTTTGTATACAGACCATTCTGCTATTAAGTATTTAGCAAATAAGCCTGTTACAAATGGAAGAATAACCAGGTGGTTGATCCTGTTGCAGGAGTTTGATATTACAATCAGAGATCGACCGGGGAAGGAGAACCCTGTAGATGATTTCCTCTCACGAATACCAAAATCAGTTGAAGCAGCAGCAGTCGAGGACCAATTTCCAGACGAACACTTATTTGCTGTCGCTGTTCAGACTCCCTGGTACGCTGATGTTGCTAACTATCCTGCAGTAGGTAAGCTTCCAAAACATTTAACCCCCAATGAACGGAAGCAGATTGTTCAGAAAAGCAATCGATTTTCGTGGGTTGGGGGCTATTTGTTTCACACAGGAGCGGATATGGAAATCAGAAGATGTATTCGAGAGGACGAAATCTTTGATATCTTGAAAGCCTGCCATGACGGGCCATGTGGAGGACATTTTGCTGAATGAAGAATAGCACATAAAGTATTACAAACGGGATATTACTGGCCTACAATTTTCAATGATGCGAAAAAATTTGTCCAGGCCTGTGATAGCTGTCAGCGTGCAGGACGACCTGGTCCAGCCGACGAAATGCCTTTGCGGCCTCAATTAGTGATCGAACCTTTTGAACGCTGGGCTCTGGACTTCGTCGGACCCATCAGCTCGCCATCAAACCAAAGAACCTACATTTTGGTGGCAACTGAATATGTTACCAAATGGGTTGAAGCGGAGGCATTGCCTAGAGCTACAGAAGATTCGGTAATACAGTTCTTGTTCCATTTGTTTGTACGTTATGGTCTTCTGAGGGAAGTAATTACAGACAGAGGACCACAATTTGTGGGGCATAAATTAGCTGCAACACTCAATAACTATCGTGTCCAGCATAAAATTACTACCCCATACCATCCTCAGGCAAATGGGCAAGTGGAGAGCAGCAATAAGGTAATAGAGTCTATTTTGACAAAAACCGTTGCCTCACATCGGCGTGATTGGGCCGCCAGACTACCCGAGGCACTGTGGTCTTATCGAACCACATGGAGAAGCACCACCGGCTATTCACCATATCACTTAGTGTTTGGAAAGCAGCCCATTTTTCCTATAGAATTCGAGATCCAAACGCTGCGAACGGCCCAAGAAGTTGGATTGGATTTAAGTGAAGCACAGAAAAATCGATTACAGCAAATTAATGAATTAGATGAAATAAGGCTCTCTGCATTACAGAATACAGCACTCATTCAACAGCAGCGAGCCAAATGGCATGATGCGCTTATCAAAAACAAGATATTTCATGAAGGAGACTGGGCTCTGTTATATGATTCTAGATTTCAGGATTTCCCGGGGAAGCTTCAGACTCGTTGGTTGGGACCATACGAGATTCAAAAAGTCCATGACAATGGGACCCTTACTCTGATCACTATCGATGGGTCTGGATATACATTTAAGGTAAACGGCCACCGAGTTCGTCTGTACCGCAAACCGCTCACTCGGGAATCTTTTTGTCAGCAGCTACGCCAAGATACTAACATTGAGATTATGGGCGAGGAAGCAAAAACTTCCTCACCTATAGATCAGTAAGAAATTCATCTTTTATTACCACATCTTGTATATAAGATTGTAAATTTTGTATATATGTTTTTAGTATTTGTGCGTGCTGTTCCTTTTCAAAAGGAACAACACTTGAGTGTTTTTGCTATTCCTTTTCAAAAGGAACAGCACTTGTGTGTTTTTGCTGTTCCTTTTCAAAAGGAACAGCACTTGTGTGTTTTTGCTGTTCCTTTTCAAAAGGAACAGCACTTTTGGGTTTTTGCTGTTCCTTTTCAAAAGGAACAGCACTTGTGTGTTTTTGCTGTTCCTTTTCAAAAGGAACAGCACTTGTGTGTTTTTGCTGTTCCTTTTCAAAAGGAACAACACTTTTGGGTTTTTGCTGTTCCTTTTCAAAAGGAACAGCATTTGTGTGTTTTTGTTGTTCCTTTTCAAAAGGAACAACACTTGAGTGTTTTTGCTGTTCCTTTTCAAAAGGAACAACACTTGTGTGTTTTGCTTTTCTTTTTAACAACACTTGTGTATTTTTGTTGTTCCTTTTCAAAAGGAACAGCACTTGTGTGTTTTGCTGTTCCTTTTCAAAAGGAACAACACTTTTGGGTTTTTGCTGTTCCTTTTCAAAAGGAACAGCACTTGTGTGTTTTTGCTGTTCCTTTTCAAAAGGAACAACACTTGAGTATTTTTGGCTGTTCCTTTTTCAAAGGAAACAGCATTTGTGTGCTTTTGCTGCCTTTTTTTTTTAAGGCAATGCATCAGATGAACTCCTCCTTACCCTCCCTTTCAAAAAGGAGTAGTATGCTCTTGTCCCTTTCATATAAAGGATGTGTTGTCCATCCTCTTTCCAAGGCCATAAGTAGCAGCTATACATTTATGCAATGAATATAAAAGTCAGGATATATCGAGATCAGCATATCATAAATCGCTATCTTTAACAGCCCTAGTATTGATGCAACAACAAAGGAAGGATCCACACACTCATCATTTTTGCTGTCATGGTCTCACCTCCTCTACCTTGTTGGAAAATTTCATCATGTTGAGTTCCTACAATTTTCTCTATTATTACTTGGAAATAAGAACAGAAGATTTATATCTTCCTATTGGGATGACAAGACTTCTTCCGCCATTCCCACTCTTAAGGAGGGCTGAACCACCCTTATGTGTAATTACACAAGAGCAAAGTCTGTTTCAAAAAAAAAAAAAAAAAAAAAAAAAAGGGGCAAAAGCAAAATAAAAAGAAATTATTTGTCAAATGCAGGATAGGGGGTTTCATTAAAGAACCAGCCTACTATGATCATAAGATTGGAAGTGAAGTGGCATTCCCATCATGGCCACCACACTAGGGATATGGTCCAACGCGTTCACTACATAAACAAACCTTGGAACAGGGGGTCTCATTACGAGCCGGCCTGCCCACGTTTCGCGCCTCTCTGGTGAATGGCATCATGGTTATCTGCTTACCAAGCCAGCATGATGGCCTGCATTTTGACAAGAATTTCTCTTCAAAAATACACAAAGGACCATGGTTCCAGGGTGAAATAAACAACTCTGCCAAGGTTATGAACACCTGTCGGCAGTAGAGCTCTGTTAATGGTATCGGAGTCGTAATATATACACCAATTTGGATCATATCAAATACTTCTTTCTATCCTCGTAATAATTATATCTTACACTCTGATGGATACGTCGCATGAATATCTATCACCACCAATCATGGCAAAGGTATTGACTATGACTACCTCAGACCTTATATGAGTCCCAGACGTCCTATCCTCCTGTTTTGCATCACATCACGCGGGCTTATGCAAAACACGATCTACCTTTTGCCTCGATCTCGGTATTTCTTTGTCTAATCTGAAACATGGCAAAACTCTATATGCTGTTCCTTTATGACTTGGTGACGGGACGGCGGCTCCTCCTCCATTTGACGGCTGGGACAGCCTATCATATTGTGAGGGGGGAGGTGACCTCATTACTCAGCCGGCCACGTGTTAGCACATCATTCGGAAATGATATGGTACGAAGGTACGGTATGGGTTAACGGCATGACAATGCTATTTTTGCAAAAATTTGTTATTTACAATCAATTTTCATGCATGCTCTGTGTTTTTTTTCTTGCTGCGATTACGTTCTTTGCGACAGGTAATTGCTGTTCCATCTAGGATCCCGAAACAGAACCATGGGAGGCAAGGCTATCAGAAGCGAGCCTAGTGAGCTAGTAGTCTCCGAAGCTGCTCGGGAGATCCTAGAAAGGGCGGGGTGGCTAACTTATTTTAGCCGCCTGCGTGAATCAAATGAAACTGTGGCCATGGAATTCCTGCAGAATTTGCAGGAAGAACACTCCGTAGTGGGTGGGAAGCAGATAATGGTCACGAAGGAAATAATCGCGGAAGTAACAGGATTACCAGCCTCAGGACCAATATGGACGATAAAGAAAGAGAGGTTGCAAAAGATCATAGAAATTTTCCAAGACGAAGGACAGAATCTAACAGTGAAGGGAAAAGGAGTGCTGCCGGCAACACTAGGAGAACCCTGGAGCGAATTGGCAAAGGTGGTGCAGAGCTACATCACCTGCGAGGGGCGAAAAGATGTGGTAAGACCGCGTCACCTTAAGCTCCTGGCTGTGTTAAAAGGAAAATGTTCTGTGAATCTCCCTGCATTGTTAAATTCATTATTGCATGATGCCTCTCGGAGCCTGAAAAAGGCACACCATGAAGACGCAGTGGTTAGCCACCATGGGTTGATCCTCCTGATAGTGAGCTACAGTCTCACTCAGCAGCAGAGTAGCTGGGGGGAGCTTATTACAGCAATTGGAGGAGGAGTGGCATCACCATCCCCAAAGGCTAAGCATCCTGCTAGTACCTCTGAAGCACCCAAGGAGCCCAGAGAATCACCAAAACCCCAAGCATCTAGCTCAGGGAGCCATTCAAATACGAGAATTTTGAGCTGGCTGCTGAACGGTTGAGCCTTTATGGCCAGCGCATTCTGCAAGCTGGGCCGTCTTGGTTAGGATACCGGTTCCGTAGCCCAATTATTTGGCACCCTGCACCTGGGTACCAGGCCTTGTATAATATGCCTGCAGATCAATTGAATCAATTCTTTGATAATCTGGTTGCTCACCATGGTTGCAGACCTCCTCACGAGGTGCCCTCTCCCGCCTATTCTCTTACCGCTCTCCATGTTAATTATAACGTTTTCATGAGGCCATGAAACAGAGTAAGCCGGGGGGTGTGTAGAGCATTGGAAAGGTATGTTTTAACGAATAACTTAGTGGTGTTTCAAGCAATAGTTGTAACCTTTTCTTTGTTATAAAATAAGGAGAATGTAATGAGAATGAGCACGAATGACCCAATCACTAATAGTTATCTTCTCTATGTAGGAAAAGACAAAAGTAGGAAGGCGCGGTGCAAAATGAGAGTTCCATGAGGAGATAACGGCTGTCCCTCCAAAACCAAATAAAATCCAGACCAGGGCGAGTGAATCAAGGCAGATCAATCCGGGACGAGATGAAGGACTGTCAGTTCGGAAGGCTAGGCAGAGAAAAGAGGGGAGTTAACAGTTTAACAGATCCCTCAGGATCTTTGATCCTGAGGGATCGTTACTTTCAATTATTTTGTTGTTTAGTTAACTCCGCCATTACTTGTATAAAAAGGGGCAGCATTGAAGACTTCAGGGACTTTTTGATTATCTTGTATCTTTACTTTCTGTTTATAGACTTCACAGTTGGTTAAACTCAGACTATCGAGTCTCTTTGAGACTTAGTTTTGCTGTACTATCATTGATGCGTTAATATAATATATTTGGTGTTACTTTCTCCCTGCATCTGAAGTAAGTTACGGCGGTGTGCCATTGGAAGCTAAGGGCCCGGCTCCAACGGACACTGGCTGATTGTATCATTACAGTTTGGCTTTGTGTGGTTTGTTTATTGTTCTTAATAATCTGATATACTTACATGCTGTTCCATACTCGTTCATCAGTAGTTTTCCTTTTGTAAATCTTTGTAACAAGTTTACATCATATTTCCAGAATTGATCACATAACAT
This sequence comes from Pinus tabuliformis, assembly GCA_031772625.1. Lineage (NCBI taxonomy): Eukaryota > Viridiplantae > Streptophyta > Pinopsida > Pinales > Pinaceae > Pinus > Pinus tabuliformis. The sequence goes on from CM062818.1 coordinate 1,483,629,679, forward strand.
TGTTCTGAGTTGTTCACTTCTGTTACAGAATTTATAAGTGGAATGTTTTAGCTACATATGGTTGGAGTGACGATCATAAAAAGATGGAATTAACGTTGTGTGTGGACTACTGGTGATCATTTCAGATTATGTGTACATATGATTGACGTTTCCTGTTTATGGTGGTTTGCTGTTCCATTTGATTAAGCTGTCTACTTGTAAAAAAGATTGCTCTTTCTTTGTATGTAAGTTGATGCCAAGAATTGGGAGTGTTGAACTCGCGAGATTTAGTTTCTTTACTGCCGTTCCTTTTACTGCTGTTCCATTTCTGAATTGCCGTTCCATTCTGCTTTCTTGCTGTTCTTTTTTACTTGCATTCATTGGTTTGGTGTGGGAAGAGGATCAAGGCTGTCGTGAGACACAGCAGACGCTATTATGCTCCCAGATCCATGATCCATACTCTAATTCCTTTTCCTTCATTAGTTTCTAGAGGGATGGGTTACTATTTCCGTACCCTTGACTGATAAAGTTGCCGCGTGTGATTTCTTTATGCAAAAGTAATTTAGCCATAGCTTAGCATCCGTTTACTCTTGTATTTCTTAGACCTATACTACTAAGCATTACTCTGACAAATAGCCTCAAATTGAGATACCCTTTACAATAACAAAACGCTCCCGGATTGACTTGTAATGTGAGATAACTAGAGGTGAAAAAGACCCTTGTTACAGCTCTACACCCAGAAGAACTATGACAGTGGGAGAATCGATTGGGGAATATGTGGAAGAAGCACTTCAGATTCAGAATCACTTTAGAATGAAGATGAATAAGCAAAAGAACTATCAGGTATGAATTTGTTATCCTCTGGTGATACATTTCTCCACCCATTTGAAGATGATGAAAGTGATAGTGAAACAACTGAACTTTCTCTTATGAGTGAGAAAGAAAGATATCAAATAGAGGCAGAATTTAAAAGGTTTACAGACAAAATTAGAGATCAACAAGATCTATTACACAAAATGGAATGTATCTCCAAAGAAGAAGTTACCAAACTAAAAGCTCAACTAGAGGAAGGAAACAAGGTAAGGAATCTATTCAAGGAAAAGGAAGATCAATGTCAAAAGTTGCAGGATGAAGTGACATCATTAAGAAATGAAGTAAATGAAAGGAGCACAACAATCAAGAAACATAGAGAAAGATCCAGTTACTATGAAAGTCTTGAAGCTACGATTCTCTCGCTAAAAGAAGATCTTGAAGAATCAAATAAGCATAATAAAGAACTACTCCAAGCTCTTGAAAAACAAGAAAACGAAGTTCTTGAACTAAGACACCGGTTGGAAGAAGGAAGAAAAGATGAAGAAAACATGAAGAAGCAGTATCGTGAAAAGGAAGAGCAAATTCAGGTTGAGGTAAATATTTTAAAAGATAACTTAGAAGAAAAGGATAAGCTCTTACGATTTCAAGATAGTACTAAGATCTTGGATGATATTCTTAGTAGTCAAAGGTCTCCTGCTATCAAAACTAGTCTTGGTTTTCATGAATATATTGAAGGTGAATCTAGTTCAAAAAATAAGACAAGGAACTATAATGCACTCAACAAGGAGATGAGAGGTCAATCCCATCAAAAACCAAGGAAAGAAATTCTTCAAAGAAAATCTTTCACTCCTCCGATGAATAATGTTGAATGTTATGTATGTCATAATCTTGGACATATTGCAGCTAGATGCATAAGAAGAATGGTTCAAGACCATCACACAAAAAGATCATCACGTTCCAGGTACTTTAAGGGAGATTGCTTTGCTTGCAATATGTTTGGTCACAGAGCCGTTGATTGCTATAGAAGGAATATGAAACATGTAAGATGTTATGCATGTAACAAGCTTGGACATACAGCAAAGGAATGCAGGAACTAAGTACGGGCACCATACCAAAAGGATAAAACATCAACACACTTGAAGATATGGAAGAAGAAGGAAGTACAATCAGAAAGATGTGGCATAGCACAATATATAGACATAACAGACTCAGAGGGAGCTGAAAGTGTAAAACTTCAGTGCCCTAAATCTCATATGCAAGTTTCATAAAGGGAAGTCGCATATGTACACAAGTTAGTTACTGCACAGTAATGTATACGTTAGTTTGAGGAAAAGCAGTAGGGACAGGCTCAGGAAAAAGGGTCTGATATGATTCAGTCCATTATTTGCTCTGTGGTTACAATCTGCTAATGATGTGTGGAAATGTCTTAATACTTGTGAGACGTTTAAAAGTGTTTTGATCGTAAATTAATGATGATGATGCCTTGATACTTATTGCTGATATATGCATGATCATATCTAACAGTAAGATGGCACATGTTCAGGGGGAGCATATGCCTTTAATAATGCATTGTTGGCATTATGGTTAGTAGTCCTTGGTGATGATGCTTATATGGCTAAATGATACATCTTGCTATGGTTATGAGTTGTCCATGACAAAATATCATATGATTCTTAGGGTTACATAGTTGGTGTTTAGATTAGATTTGTGGTTGATGATGCATATATGGTGCTTACATGGTGATCTTCATAAGGATAAGGAGAAGTACAAAGCTTGAATACACAATTTCATTACTTGATGATGAGTCACTCATATGCTACTATCGATATATAATACAGTTATGATGCAGGATTCCTATAGTTCTTGGCGCTCATGTGGATGAGGATTTTTGTTGTTGATACTATTAAGAAGTCTTGACAAAAGTTCTTGAGCTCAAGATACATAGTGCTATATACAATATGCTGGATACATGGATGATTACTCAAAGTTGCATTGTTGGAGACATGATGATGATGAGTTCTTACCTATATGATGATAGGTTGATATGTTGATTAATGCAGATGAGGGATGTTCCCGAGTAATGATACATGGATGGTATATAAGATCATGCAAATCTTGATGATGATGAGATGACTATGGTGTTTTTCACATAATGTGAATGATTTTGTTGTCATATGCAGAATTCATTCATGGAAGGTTATGATAATGTTCAAGAGGATGGGTTGATATCTATATGCAGACATACCTTGATTACAGGTTGATGACTTCTACACTAATGGACACATACAGGTTGCTAATCTGGATGCTGTTGACAGATGCCTATGGAACAGATCATACATTGTGTATGATAGTTGCTGATGACTATCATGGCCTTGTTTAGATATTTTGTCTCTGTCATCATTCAATGTAAAGGTCATATCAAGACTCATGATGTAATAGTTTGTCTCTGTCTATTGTAGTAATTTGATGAATCCCTTTTGGTCATATGATATAAATTGTACCCCCACTATGCATGGGAAGAATGATGTAATATTTCAGCCATGTATAAACAATTGGTATCTGGTATATCCCCACTTGGTTGGGTGGATGAGTCAATATTGGTATATCCCCACTTGGTCAGGAGATGGATGTATGTATGAGTCTTTGGTGATAGGAAGGTCATTTATGATGTATAGAGTCATGTTCTTTTTGTAGAACATCTTTTTGCAGACCTTGCTTACAGTTAGGGGGAGCATGAACAACACACTTCAACAGAGCAGATATTTCAGCATGTACTCAGAGGGAGCATGGACAGATTGGTACACCTTGGCATATACAAAGGGGGAGCTCAATCAGAGATTTCAGTAGGTACTCAGGGGGAGTATGGACAATGGAATGTATATCAAGGAAGAGAATATCTTGGTTCGCCCTTTGCCCTTGATGTCAAAGGGGGAGAGTGACTTGGTATGGTTGTTGCCATCAAGTCCAAAGGGGGAGATTGTTGGAATTATGATGCATGTGTTGTACTTGATGGAAACCCATTGTAGAAGAACAAATCACTTATATATAACTAGATGAATCTACAGAAGAGATATCAGATGTGACAGAATACATGGGATGCAGGACAACTCAAAGGAATCAATTTAGATGTAATGAACATTGACAACCCATTAAGATGACAGTTCTCAGTATGGCAAGTTAGCTTCGCCATCAAGTTCAAAGGGGGAGATTGTTGGCATTATGATACAAGTGTTGTCCTTGATGGCAACTCACACAGATGACAGTGATAGTGCAGCAGGTCAGTAGTAAAGAATTGATGATCAGACTACAAAGGATGAAGAAAGAAAAGTATATACGTAGGTTCACTATATACCAAGTCATGTACACACGCAGGTTCACTATATACCAAGTCGTGTATATATGCAGGTTCGCTATATACCAAGTAGTGTATACACACAGGTTCACTATATACAAAGGTGCGTATACACGCGGGATTGCTGATCAAAAGTCGCGTATGCGTATGCATGCACTTTCATGACGGAAAAGCGTGTACATGTGGGAAAGCTTATTTCTGGGTCCGTAGTATTGGGTCCCTAGTATTGGTTCTAAATGGTTTTGGACCATGGTATTGAGTAAGGCCTAAGACTATAAAAGGAGAAGAAGATCATTAGGCAAAGGCATTCAGAAAGTCTTGAATATTTTATGAAGTATGAGATCTAGTATGCAGGTTATGGGTTCATAATGCTTTGCTAAGTAGGAATCTCAGCGGCTGATGGAGAACAAGATCTAAGGATAGATTGGGATCTAATGGCTTGGAATGAATCATCTCTATACGGTTTGATCACGCTTATTCTAGATCTGTATACTGACGCGTGTAATGTTCTGCAAATATTATGATCTGGGTATAACTCAAGTTTTGGAATAGCTGCAAGTAATGAATGAATATTTACAGATGTATACGCTGGTTGACTATGATAAAAGTGCATACATATGCAGGTTAGATACATCTAAGTAGCGTATACCATATGAACTATGATGTTTGAAGTTACATGTGGTTCTGGTTGTTGATGAGTTATGATCATTGTTTACTGGTGTCAGTATTCTGCATATTCAGTTTGGTTGATTGTGTTTAGCTGCAGTGTTGATGGATGAGATCTATAATGGATCAGGATCATAATGACTTATCTTTATGTGATTTGATGGACTAGATCTGGTTGCTAACATATGTATTATCCTTGTATATGTAATGATCTCAATTTCTCTAGAGTCAGGAAGTGCAGCAAAGTTATAAGTAAGTAATTAATGACATATACGCTGGTTCGCTTTGGTGAAGTTGTGTATGCACGCTAGTTCGGATCTTCCAAGTAGCGCATGCACTCTGATACATGATTTTTCATGATACAGTTGGATTTCAACATTGTTGCAGAGTTCCATGTTCTACTCTGTGTTCTGGTGATTGCAGTTTGTTGACTGGGTTTCAGTGATTCAGTATTGGGTGATTCAGAGATTGATGATGCTAGTGTTGATTGATTGTGTGCTTCAATGATATTGATGGGTCCAGTATGAAAATTGGATGAAACGTGGCCTTCAAATTATCATGATGTGTTCGATGAGTATCTAGTCTGAAAATTTATGAAACGTGGTACCTAGAGGAAGAAAAAGAAGGTTGTAGCCTTCTGTAGGTCGGCAGCTACGTAATAGTACATCAGCTAGTACAAGAGCTAATGGGGTGGTAGCTCCCTTCCAGTAGCAGCTGGAAAACGAGTGAAGGTTGGAGCATTTAGTATGCCAGCACCTACGTACTAGTAAAAGAATCGGATAGTACAAGAGCTAAGGGGGTTGCAGCTCCCTTCTAGGAGAAGCTGGAGAACGAGAGAAGGTTGTAGCCTTCTACAGGTAGAAGCTTGTGTACTGGTATAAGACTACACCAGTACAGAAATATTGTAAAAAGAAGTTTCTTATTAAAATAAGATAGAGATGACTTGCAGCAGGTGGTTTTCACCCACATTGGGTTTCCACCTTACATCATGGTGTTCATGTGTGCTTCTTGTGTGTGATGGTCTATTATGTTTTGTTGCACTTGTTTACTATTCATATGGTTAATAAAAGTTCTCATGCACTAAATAAAGATCAACATTTAATGGATTAACTAAATCATAAGTTTACTGGATATATGCTAGTTGAATTAGACATAGTTGCGTGTACACGCAGGTTCCCTTCACTGAAGTAGCGTATATGAATCTGAGTATGAAAATGAAAAAGTGTTTGATTTGATAATACTGATTCACCCCCCTGTTAGTATTATTTCCAACACTCTTCTTCTGAGGTGCTTTCTTCTTTTTCTTCTTTCCCATTGTCTCGATGGATCTCCTTAAAGCGATCAAGCTTCTGCAAAAGGACCTACTCTAATACCAATTGTGGGGAAAAACATTGAGAGGGGAGGTGAATCAATATTTACAAATCAATAACTTTTTACATTTCATATTCACATTTCTATACACAACTTTTACTAAGTGGAACATGCGTGTGTACGTGACTGTTCTTAAGACTATAAGTGTATATCCAATTAAATTTATGATTCAATTAATCCATTATATGTTTGTCTTTAGCTAGTTCATTAGTACTTTATTTACCATTAGATAAACATTAACCATGTGTTGTAATAAATAAACCATCACACATAAGCAACACACATGAACACCAAGATTTAAGGTGGAAACCCAATGCAGGAGAAAACCACCTGTTGTTGTTGTCTTTGTCTTCTTTTAATATAAAAAGTTGTTTACATTATTGTACTAGTTCAAACTTATACCAATGCACAGGCACCCACCTGCAGTGCAGAAAATCGGTATGTAGGTTAACCCGATAATCCAATATAGATCAAAGTAGAATACTATAACCTACTTTTACTATCAATTTGTGGAAGATTAAGGATCGAGCTAAACAATATAACCATAAGAATAAGAATCAATGCACAATACACATGAAAATACTTTTGGGAAAGCCTCAGATAAAAACCCCACTATCTGTATTATCATACAAGGTGGAAATACATAGGAATTATACAAAGCCTTAGCTCTCATAGCTAGCCAGCTCTCAGTACAATCCTCACAGATGCTCACAAGAAATCTAGGCTTCTCTCAAGCATCCCTCTCTGCCCTCCAAGCTCCTATTTCCTTGTGTTGTTCCTCTGGGATGATTCTCCTTTAACCAAGTGGAAAACTCATTCACTAAGTGGATGATCTCCTGACCTCACACATTGTCAGAACTGCGCAATCCTCAAGGAATGATTCCTTGACTGCATGCATGAGTTTTCTTTATAAGAAAACACATGCAAATGATAGTACACTGTCCTTGTCTTTAATCTCAACTGAGTCTTTCTCAGAATAGACATGCATGAGTTTCTGATGAGAGAATATTTAGTTAACTAGAGTACACTAGTTGAGTGCATGCATGCATCAACTGACTGTTAACTCTATATTAGTTCCTCAAACAGTTTGGAACTAATTTAACTGGACTTAACTTAGTAAACTAAGTTAACTAATTACAACTCAAATATAACTCAATCTTATCTCCTTAATTTAAGGGATAACTCTTGCATGACTTCAGAAATACTTATAACTTGAATTTCTCCAACTAATTAAGTCAAAATAACTTAATTAATTATTTCCAAGTAGTTGTTAAGACTAAATTGATTTTAATTCACAATTTAATTCAAGGACAAATTAATTGGAATATTCTTGTTGCCATATTTAAACACTCCCTCTCAACAAGAAATGGATTATCTACCACCCTGATCCTGTCTCTCTGGAACTCGAATTTACACTTTGACAATGCCTTTGTCAAAATGTCAACATCCTCCTCCTTTGTTGAAATACACTACAGCAACATGAATCTCCCATCATCAGCAGCTTGCTTTACCTTGTAAAGCCAATGAGAACTCACAACTGACTTGTTATCCGGTCTCAGAACCACGTCTCAAACACTGTTACGAACTATGGAGTTATACTCTTCCACCATAGCATCAACCCAAATCAGCTGTTGCACTACTTCCTTAAAGGAAGATGGCTCAGTCTCAACACATTCCTCAGCAAGGGCCATATATCCAGTGTACCTCTCAGGTGACCCCCTCTGTCTGTGCTGAGAATATGGTGCTCCCACATTCTCTCTCGCATTGTCTAACAATTTGTTAGCTTCTCTTGTGTGCTTCTGTCCATCTCTGGAAGACTCTGGTTGAGTGGATGTCTCCACTCCTGGAACCTCTGCATGTGGCTGCTCCGCATCATTTATAGGCTCCTCCTCCTTAGGAACCAATAGTTCCTCCACAACCTGTAGTTGGAGCTCCCTCTCAAGGGAAACTCGCATGGCCTTCTGCTCATCAAACTTGAGATCTCTGCGAACCACTGTCCTCTGACTGGTAGGCAAGTACACTCAATAGTTGTGAGGTGTATCAGTGTACCCCACAAATATCCCCAACTCTGTTGTCGGCTCAAGCTTCTTCTGTGCACCCTTTGTCACATGGAAATATACCGATGAGCTAAATATCCTGAAGTGACCCACATCTGGTCTCTTACCGGAGAAAGCTTCCTCTGGTGTCTTCATCCCAAGTATGCGATGTGGGCTTCTATTCTACAAATACACCGCTGTGTTGCATGCCTCAGCCCACAAGTGAAGCAGTAGGCCTTGGTCATACAACATTGCTTGTGTTGCCCCTACAATAGTTCTGTTCTTCCTCTTGGCGACCCCATTTTGCTGTGGGTTATGAGGTGCCGTCAACTCTCGTTTAATTCCTTCCGCTGCACAGAAGTCCTTAAACTCTTGAGAGACATATTCTCCACCATTATCGCTTCTCAAGGCCTTGATCTTCTTCCTTGACTCTTTCTTGACCAAAGCTTTGAACTCAAAAAACTTTGTGAAGGTTTGATCCTTCTTCGGCATGAAATAAATCCAACATTTACGAGAAAAATCATCAATGAAAATCACATAATACCTTTGCTTCACTATGGATTCCATCAAGAATGGTCCACACACATCAGTATGAACTCGCTCTAAGATAGCCTTTTCTCGACTATCTCGATCATGAAAGGAAGACTTGGTGTACTTTCCCAAGGTACAACATTTGCATGTGTCAACTTGTTCAAGTTTACCTTTGGGAAGTCCTGTAGATATCTGTTGCATTATCTTCAAAGCCCCATGATGCAAATGGCCCAACCGCCTATGCCACAACTCGTCAATGTCTTGGCTTTGCACCAATTCAGCTTTTGTACTCAATGTTGCACAATGATCGACCTCTAGTTTATAGATATTCTTCACTCGAATCCCTATCCTATTGGTCTGACCCGTGGCTATTTGTCTTAGGAATGCCTTTCCTTTATTGAAGACAACATCGTAGCCTTTGTCCTCTAACATCGTGACCGATACCAAGTTCTTTTTTAGTCCAGGCACATACATCACATCTTTCAAGGTGATAGGAGCTCCATGCTCCCTTTAAAAAGCAACTGTGCCCACTCCTAAGACACTATACCTTCCGTCGTCACCCATCTCTATGTGCATCTTGAGATCTTTCTCCTCCAAGGCACTGAATAAACTTTTAGCATCGGTCATGTGGAATGAGGCTCCACTGTCAAGATACCAGACACAACCCATCATTGATGATACTAGGCATGCGATGAGGGTAAAGTCCATTTCGCGCTGAGAGTCTAATGCCTCACCTTCTGATCCTTCTGGGGATCCCTTCTTGGACTTCTTCGATGGGCAATTAGTCATATAATGTCCCATCTCATGACAATTAAAGCATCTCACTTTAGACTTGTCACCCTTCTTCCCTCCATGAGAAGAATTCGATTTGGAATGGGAAGCCTTCCCCAAACCCTTTCCTTGCCTTACTTGCTAAGGCCAAATTTTCTTCATCATCATCCTTGGATGAAGAACCATCTTGTGTGCTCCTCCTGCATAAGATTTGACCACAGTTGTTCCCAATCTGACAGTTTCTCCCTTCCATTCACAGAGTCCCGATAGCTATTCCAACTCTTTGGAAGGCCAAGGAGAGTGAGGCTCACCATCTCATCATTGGCAGTAGTTATTCCCACACTACCAAGCTCATCTCTGTAGGTGGTGAGCTTGTTCAGATATGTGGAAATAGTATCACCCTTCTCCATCTTGATTCTTCAAATCTTATCCTTAAGCGCCAATTTCTTTTGGTTCCTACTATTTTGGTAAAGGTCCTCTAATGTCTTCCACATTGAAAATGGAGTATCCTTCCCATGGAGACTCGAGACAATATGGTCTCAAACTCCCTCAAGGATGATCCATCTCGCCTTCTCCATACACTTCTTCAACTTAGCCAACTGTTGTGCATTAGTTGAAGCTAGCTTTGGGATTTCTTGATCAATGATTACTTCAAGCCATTTTCTTCTAATATAGCCTCCATTCTATCTTTCCATGCTATGTAATTTGAGCTACCGTCCAAGGCATACTCAAGTCTCAAGCCATAGAATTCCATTGGCCAACCTTGAAGTATGATAAGAATTCAATTTGCACCTGCAACCCTGAACTTCAAACTTCGAATTCCCTTCTCAGTATATTGTTCACAGCTCCGATAAACTTTGCTTTGATACCATGTAGAAAATCTGTATGTAGGTTAACCCAATAATGCAATATAAATCAAAGAAGAATCCTATAACCTACTTCTACTATCAATTTGCGGAATCTTACAGATAGAGCTGAACAATATAACCATAAGAAGAAGAATCAATGCACAATACATATGAAAATACTTTGGGGAAAGCCTCAGCTAAAAACCCCACTATCTGTATTATCATACAAGGTGGAAATACATAGGAATTATACAAAGCCTTAGCTCTCACAGCTAGCCAGCTCTCAATACAATCCTCACATATGCTCACAGGCAATCTAGGCTTCTCTCCAGCCTCCCTCTCTACCCTCCAAGCTCCTATTTCCTTGTGCTGTTCCTCTAGGATGATTCTCCTTCAACCAAGTGGAAAACTCATTCACCAAGTGGATGATCTCCTGATATCACACACTATCAGAATTGCGCAATCCTCAAGGAATACTTCCTTGAATGGATGCATGAGTTTTCTTTATAAGAAAACACATGAAACTGATAGTACACTACCCTTGTCTTTAATCTCAATTGGGTCTTTCTCAGAATAGACATGCATGAGTTTCTGATGAGGGAATCTTCAGTTAACTAGAGTACACTAGTTGAGTGCATGCATGCATCAACTGACTGTTAACTCTCTATTAGCTCCTCAAACAGTTTGGAACTAATTTAACTAGACTTAACTCAGTAAACTGAGTTAACTAATTACAACTCAAATATAACTCAATCTTGTCTCCTTAATTTAAGGGATAACTCTTGCATGACTTCAGAAAGACTTCTAACTTGAATTTATCCAACTAATTAAGTCAAAATAACTTAATTAATTATTTCCAAGTAGCTGTTAAGACTAAATTCGATTTTAATTCACAATTTAATTCAAGGAAAAATTAAATTGGAATATTCTTGTTGCCACATTTCAACATGTAGAAGGTTACAACCTTCTCTCATTCTCCATCTTCTACTGGAAGGGAGCTATAACCCTCTATCTCTTGTACTAGCTGATATGTTTACTTGTACGTAGGCGCCATCCTACCGAAGGCTACAACCTTCACTCATTTTCTAACTGCTACTATAAGGGAGCTCCAACCACATAGCTCTTGTACTGGCTAATATGTTTACTAGTATGTAGGCATCGGCCTACAGAAGGCTACCACCTTCACTCTTCCTCTAAGGACCACGTTTCATAAATTTTCAGACTGGATACTCCTGGTACACATCAACACAATATGTAGGCCATGTTTCCTAAACTTTTCATACTGGACCCGTCAATAACATTGAAGCTCAAAATCAATCACCACAACTATAATACACCCATCAAATACATCTACATCAAATAATCACTGAAACCCAATCATAAATATCTGATATAACTGAAACCCAATCATCACTTTCTGAATCAACCAATCATTGAAACTTCTGACACAACTAAATCAATTAATAATTGAAACCTCTGACACAACTGAATCACCTAATCATCAATTTCTGATACAACTGAATCAACCATACACTCAAAACCCAATCAACCAACACTTAATCAATGAAGCCAACCTGCATGTATACACTACTTTCTGTGACCCAATCTGCGTATACCTCTAAATATACTGAATCATAAAACTTCTGAACCATAAATTGTATTGCCCAAGGAAATTTTGAAGAGCTACTGTCATATTACAGAGTTCTAAACAGAAAGTAGAGAAGGTCACCCTTCTAACTCAATCAATCAACCAGTGTCAATATCCTTATACAATCAGTTTTACTTTCAGATCCAAATAAGACATCATTGACAAACAACAGTAAAATAGCAGCACTGATCAAATAGATCAGTCATCTATGAACAATAAACTTTTCTTCTGCATATGCTACTTGGAAGTGTCGAACCAACATGTATACACACCTTCACCAAGGTGAACTAGCCTATAGATCTGCAAATAATTACTTATAACTTTGCAGTTATTATAGACTTTAGATATACCCATATCATAGCATTTAAAGGACAAAACATTTGTTAGCATCAGATCTAGCCCATCCATTATCAAATCACATAATGATAAGTCATTTCAGGTCTTATGATCCTAATCCATCCTTAGATCTCATCCATCATCAAACACGCAGGTGCATACTTAGTTCAGATCAAGCAAAGTATCATAAACCCATAACTTACATATTTGCTTTTGATCTAACTCTTCATACGATATTTATTCCTTGCACACCTTCACACTTTCATCTTCACCTCCTTATATAGTTTTAGCCTTCTATCAATAGCTCAGAAAAAAACAACACTTAGAACCTGTGGTATTATTAGACAGGATCAAGTAACCATTATTCCACTCAATATTATGGGCTAATACCATGGTATGGACCCTTGGTATTCTTTAACCTTAATTTTCCATCCCATATGCGCTTTTTCTTTTGTGAAAGTGCGTGCATACATATATGCTCCTTTAGGATGCCTGCAGATAAAGATCAAGATATTAAGGATAAATACAAAGAAATCAAGGCTGGGAATGAGAGGCTTAAGGCCCAAACATATGCACAGTATCTAAATATGGCCCCTACCAATCAAACAAGGCTAATGTTAGCCTTTGATGTAAAAGAGGGGAAAATGCAGATGACCTTCATCAAGACAACCACTCAGCAGCCAAGGACAACATTAGATTTCAAGAAAGTGGATTTTGAAGTGTTGGCAAGGGATATTCATCCCATTGACCAGATTGAACTGCATAAGCAAATAGGGGAGATGATATACTCTACATTGACAGGGAATGCCATTGCTGCCCACCAATTACAGAACTCCCTAAACAATATATCAGCCTAATTCCAGTTAGAGAAGGCCTCCTCACAGGCCAAGGATAATAGAATCAAGTCCTTAGAGGACTTAGTAATTGAATTGGGACATAATCCCAAAGATGTAAAAGCTGCAGAACAACTAATTAAGATGAAAAATCATGACTTTGCAACACTCAAGAAGTAGCTAAAGATACCCCAGTTGCATCACCCGCAAACACAGGAAGTCCTAGAAGCACAACAAGGACATGAAGAGCTCATTGACTTGGTCCTGAAGATAAACAATCAACTCAAGGAGACAGAGAAGAAGTTGGACACTTTAATTCAGTCAAAGCAAAGTGACCTAGCCACAAATTCTAGAACTGTCATCCCCACAGTATCTACAACAGTTCCTTCCACATTGGCAGCATCACTGGCACCCACAGCTCCACCTACCACAAAATTTCCAGTAACTGCAGAATCTACAATAGCAACATGTACGTCAACAAACAAAGCAGCAGAACTTGTGAAAGCCATGGAAGATATGTCTATCTAGGCTACAGAGCTAAAGAGATTAAAGGAAAAAGTGGCAAGTCTGGAAACTGACTGCAAACTTGCCCAACTCCAACAAAAAGAAGAAACACAGAAGGCCCAGAGAATGGGTGAAAGAATCAAAATCCTGGAGAAGGATTTAACATTACAGATACCTATAGGACAAACCATAGAAATTCTTTGGGCCAATATCATTGATTCTGTCAATGATATTTGGCCATTAATTCAGGTTATATTTGAGCAGACAGAATTAGTGAAAATAGCCACTAAAGCTATCCAAAAAGTGAAGGAAGAATTGGGAGATAAACCAGAGGATGCAAATCGACTCATCCACTTCCTAAACAACAAGAACAGATATGAGCTCCAAGAACTGAACATAGAAGATAGGACTGAAGCCATTCTGGAGATTAGAAAGGTTCTTTCCAAAAGAAACCGCATGCATAACTTAGAAGAGAAGTGCCATAACATGCAGGTAGTCATTGATATGTTCATGGCTAAGTTACAAATTTTAAGGGAAAATGTTATTCCCAGTCCTATGGTCATCAATTACAAACTAATGACCCAATTGGACTATAGCGATAGACTCAGGAAATTGACCAAGGAACAAGCCAAATCTTCGGCTATTAAGGCTTTGCCAATAGGAAAACTATTATATGATACATTTGAGAACTTGTTTTTCATAGAGCATGAAGTGAAACATTTGTTTTTCACCAAACCAAATTTTGCAAAATACACAAAGGTAGATGAAATCTACAGAAGGATAGTAAAACTAAAGTTACCTGATGTAGAATAGTGGGAAAAAATGACAGATTTACAATGACAAATTTACATCAGAAAGTTACTGCACTGTAAATCTGAAGATAGCCAGTGAAACAGGTAAAAGCAGAGCAGCAGGGTTAAAGAGTAGCAAGGTCAAAGAGTATCAGTTAAAAGATGAAAGAAAAGAAGATTCTAGCATAGAAGTGCTACAAATATTAGCCAACCTAAAGGGCTCCAACTCAACAAAAATAGCCAGCAACACCATAATAAGAGGGACAACATGAAGCAGTTTAACATCTGTCTCTATCTTCATGCAAGAAGATATTTTAATTCCCTAGATTAAATCTCAAGTTGTTTTGAGATATTTTGTAAATATTTTTGTATAAATACTTCACATTTCGAAGTATGTAGTGTGGATTCCAAGACATTTCTATAGACTTTTTCTCTCAAATCAAAGTTCTATTGTATCAATGACTAGATTGGCTTGCTAGATCAAGGAATAAGGATCATATATTTTACAGGATTCTTGTGTAAAGCGAAATAAAAATAAGTATTCTCTCATGTTCAATTTTGTTTCTCCTTATGTTTTTTCCATGACCTTATTTGTTTCTCTAAATCTAAATGTATAACAAGGAATGATATTTCAAAAATTGCTTGAATGCACTCTGTCTTGATTGTTTTACATTTTGAATGTTTTCTCCTAAACTATCTTAGCTAAGGAATTCTTAACTGCTCCTTAGCTTCTATAGTTTCTCCTCTGGTCTATAGAAAAGGATTCTTAATTTCCCTTTGTTCATGATCATCCTCTGTTCTTCATTTTGATCCCGGTCCAAGGATTCTTAAGTGCCCTTTCAGCTTGGTTAGAATCACTTCACCCATTAGGCCTAAAGATTTTCATTTTTCTTTGCTAGCCTACCCTGTGAACATTCCCTTTAATGATTTGGTCCAGTTATGCTATCCATTTATTGACTCCATGGCCCAATGGCTTGAAGACCTAGTTCTATCCATCTGCTCCAAGAATTCCACCACCCAACCTTCAATTCAAAATCAAAACCCCATGAACACTAAGAAATAGCCTAAAATCCCATAAAAACAAAGCTAAATCATAAAGAGAGAGCCCTCTCTAGACTTAGGTTGGCTAGAGCCTAAGCCTAAAAGATTTGTTTGTGGTTACCTCAGTCTTTTCCTTCTTCTGATAACTTCTAGGGAAAATTTCTGAGTGATAACATAGTGGCGACTCCACTGGGGACTCAAACCCTCAGTCTTAATAAACCTTTGAGAAAATTTCAAATCTTTATTTCAAGCCTCTTGAAGGGTTTATTAGAAGTTATTTACAAAATTTCACAAAAAGAAAGTAATTAGAAAAACTTGAAATTCTGGCTTCAAGGAGAACTCACTATACTAGGGCTAATCCAGATCCAAACCCTACCCCAATAGTGGATAATCCCAACCTGATTTCGAGAAGATCCAAAAGACAAGAAAGTTCAATTAGTCCAACACCTTCAATCAAAGCAGATTCATGCCCTGATGAGTGGTTGTTTTTAGAAGACCTCCCCTTTGATGAGTCATTTGACCTTTCCCTATTTAGAACCAGGTCTGAAAGTGCACTTGATGACATAGTTCTAGATCCAGAGTTTATTGCAGATCTCGAAGTCCAAAAGGCAAACCAATCAATTGATGAGTATATTCTAAATTCCCCTCAGTCATCCCTTACTACTGCTAAGATCCCTGAGCTTTCTGAACTAGTGTCAACTCCCCTTAGTTCACCATTATTCCCTTCAACCTCTGAAGTTCATTCCTCACCTCCATTTATACCTTCACTTCCCTACAAACCTACCATTACCCATCAATCACCTATTACTCCTAGTTCTCCATCAACTACTGTATCATCTCCTAGTACCCTAACCCCACTTCTTAACCCTGCCCAACTTAGAGCCATGGAAAATAGATATGCTCCTTTTGTATTACTTGCCCCACTGGATGCAATGCCACAAGACTACCAGAACAAAATTGTCCAATTTGATGGCATAGGACCTTATACAGCAAAGCATCATGTAAACAAAATGACAGATTACTTTGAATTGCATGAAATTGATATTGGAGATGTTCAAATTATACTTTTTACTCAGACTCTGGCTGGTGATGTTAGGAAATGGTTTAGAGCATTACCTGCTAATAACATAGATAGTCTAGATGTATTTTATCAGCAATTTTTAAATAGATGGGAAAAGAAAAAGAACCCTCTATAGATCCTTTCAGAATACGAAAACATTAGAAGAGGACCAAATGAAACAGTCCAGGATCACTGTACCAAATTTAACAATATATACAATGCAATACCAGTCAATCTTAGACCCCCACCTGACTTAGCACTGATAAAGTTTCCTAATGGGTTTGATACTGATATGGCATTCCAACTCAGAGAAAGAAATCCTCCAACTTTAGAAGACATGCATAGTGTAGTAGTTAGTGTAGAAGCCAACTTGCTAACAAAAAGATCTAGGGTTAGGAATGAAAGGAGAGGATCTGCCAAAGATGAAGCCTCACCCTTTGACCTTAAAATAGATGTTCTAGCCAAGAGTATGGAAAAACGTATGGATAGGATAGAAAATATGGAAAGAAAGCCCCAATGGGACAATCAACAGGGACCTCTTGTCAGAAACCCAAACTTTAGAAAGAACCAGAATCAGAATCAGAATAATGGAAAGAATGGACCTGACCAGAATATTAGGCCTCCCTTTCAAGAAAACATGCTAAAACATCTCATTCAGATGACCCTGAACAAGACACACATATTAACCCGATGGGATTGGATGATGAGGAAACTGTCTTCTTGACCCAAGATGAGTAGGAATTGCATATGTTACAGCATTTGTAGACCTAATCTAGAGAATCATTCGATTATAAACAAGGATATGATTCTACTATCTTCAAGGTACACAAAAAATACAACTTGAGGAGTAAAAAGAATACTGATACTCCTAACCAAACCAAGAAAACCATCCCAAATCAACCTAAGAAAATCAAAGCAGCTCCCTAGACCAAACCAGAACCCTCCTGGTCCCACCATTGTAGATAAAACCCCTAATCAACCCCCTAATGATCAACCATCCTCTTCAGTCCTCTCCAAGGAAATTATTGGACACAAATTGTCATTGATGTCAATATGGCAATATTCGAGGAGCAAACGGAGCCAAGAGGAGCCAACAGGAGCAGAACTCAAATATATGCCAAAATAGAGCTATCAGAGCTATAGAGGAGCCATATGTGTATATGTCATATATATATATATATATATATATATATATATATATGCCATAAGAAGAGGAGCCACACATAGAGCAAACAGAGGAAGCAGAGAAAAGGGGTCATTGGAGAGCTTATATGCATGCAATTAACAGGGTCATCGGGAGCCATCAGAGGAGCAATGGAGGAGGAATGAAGGAAGCAGATGGATGCAAGATGTGTATATATATGTATTTATGCATAAGAAAAACCATATGTATATGCATCTAACGCAAATGGAGGCAAAAAGACTTGGGTATATATGCTTTGACACTATCGACGGGCAAAACTATGCATATATAGGCAAATACACTATTGGAGGCAGATTGCGAACTTGAAACCTTATACACGGGAGCGCTAAGACATATCGGGTCCGGTACCTCATATCGCATCGCTATAAAGGAGTGGTCTACGTTAAGTTCCAGAACTGGACCTTTGTGATGTGCGATCGCCGATAGCGATATCGCATCGAACCTCCATCAAGGGCAACCCCCAATTGTGATGAACGCATGTGGACCCACCGCTACATTACAATATGACTTAACCTTCATCGCATCCATCACAGATCGCATGCTGAGAATCCTTGCTACATGAAAGCACCGATTGCGATAAGGCTATGGATCCGATAGTCATATAAACCATGGATACCACATCACATCTGGTTCATCGGAGCAGTGGAGGATCGGCTATAGACCATCGGTGAAGTCATGGGTCCAAAATATAAAGGATCCCTGGGAGTCACGAATCACCGATTGTGATTTAATCGCGGACCCGATGCAGAAATAAACATGGGTGTAACACACCCTAAAGTCTGCCCTTCAGTCATTTCCAATGTTTTGCCTGTGTTTTCCTGTGTAATAATGTTTTTGGCCTGCACAGGGTTCGTAGGCCTAAAGGCCTATGATAACTTGTCTGTAACTGGTCTAATGATTCAGGAAGGTGTATTAGAGCGATGGAGAGTGCGATTGGGGCATAACGCCTCGTTTAAACCAAATACAAAGCTCTGTGCATGCCCACAATAATTGTGAAAGGAGCGCTGTTACAGTCGTAACCAGTAAGATGTGTTCTCCGTGGAGTTTTGGACCTCTCAAATGAATCTACGTGTCCTTAGAGAGTCGGTAAACTTGCACAGCACAAAGGAAGCCACAACGACTGAGGAGAAAGACAAAGAGGCAGTGGTAAGTGGAAATGAAGAGACAGAGGCATGGGGAATAAAAAAAAAGTAGTCAAAACAGAGAACTGTTGTAGTAGTTGTTGTGGTGAAGAACCAAAGTGTGAGGTAGTAGAAGCAGCAGAGGCAGAAGAGGTAGCAGAAGCAGCAGAGGCTATAGAGGCAGCAGAAGTAGTAGAGGCAGGAGAGTAGGAGTGAGAGAACCTCAGCTAAATAGAGTGTAGTAGCATACCAATTTATACCAAGGTTGGGTTGGAGCCCAAGAGGTTGGAGCCTCAAAACTGAACAGGACTGAAGTCATTGGGAGTAGGTGCTCCTAAGTGCAGAACCACTACAAAACAAAGTTGGTGCTCTGGTGGTTGGAGCCTCACTAAAGTCCAAGTTGGAGCTTGGCAACTATTCACATTCAGATATATACTTATATTGTATTTATTTCATTGCACTGTCTTGAGTTTTAATAAAAGCATTAATTCCAGCTGTTGATTTATGTGTTCTGTGTATACATATACCTATTTATATATGCTTTTGGCAATCACTAGAACAATTTAAAAAAAAAGGGAAATACTGATTCACCCCCCCTCTCAGTGTTTCCAACAATTGGTATCAGAGTCGATTCTTCATACTAGCCTAACAGCTTGAAGAAGGATCCGCAACCATGATGAGAAATCACGAAGCATTAGGAAGACCTCCTCTATTTGATGGCACTAACTTTGATTTCTGGAAAAAGAGAATGACCTACTACTTAATTTCCCTTGGACCTGAAGTCTGGCATTTTGTTCAAAATGAGTGTCATATGCCTACCACTCTTCCAATAGATCAAGACGAGAGGAAATCGTACATTGCAAATGCAAAGGCCTTAAACTTCGTCACTAGTGGAATCACTGATTCCGAGTTCACAAAAGTCATGAACTGTGACTTTGCCAAAGAAATGTGGGACAAGTTTGTTATAGACATTTTTGTGCCTTACAGCATTGAGCATGAAATGTCCATAATCCAAGGGATCCAAAGTCCCTAAAAGAGTTGTTCCTACCCCTAAAGGAACAAGGTCAACAAAAGACAGCTTCTCCCAGAAGTTCTCCACCAAAAACTATCAAAAACAGTCAATTTAGGATCAATTCAGGAGCTCCACTAGCTGCCTTCGTTGAAATGTAGAAGCTACACTGGCTAGGTGCACTGCAACGCAGGTGGAAGCACTACCAGGGTGCGCTGAGCGGGAAATGACAAATGGAAAGCTCATTCAACGAGGTGGAAAGACCCTGGAAGCTTCCAGAATCTTCTCCAATGACACTTGCCTCAATGAATTCGACTAGTGATGAGTAAGAGGCTCTCAACCTCCAAGTGGAAGCAAGAACTGACAGAGAGAAGCCACAAGTCAAAACATAAGCTGACTCATCCTCTCTGCTTACATCTATATATGGATCTCTCACCCAGAGGTTCAGGAGGCTGGAATTCTGTACTTTGCAGAGAATTGCTGTTGGTTTGAGATTGAGATTAGTACATTGGGTGATTTATTCTTTGTTGGAGGAGAGGAAGGGATTCCTTTGCTGGGAGGTAGATGCTGGATCGAGACTCACTTGGTTGTATCTCCTCTTGAACTTTATTACCATATCAATAAAGCTATTTAAGTTTCTCCCATATGCTTGTATATCAAATGATGTTTTGTTATATTTTGCATATTTAGTTTATATCTGATCCTAAACTAGTTATGAATGTGAATCTATGTCTTTTGTGTAGTTTTCTTCTCTTGTGATCTTGTAGGAACTGGATGAAGCTGGACCAGTGAAAGAGCAGGCAGCAGGAAGCGAGCAGAAGAGAGAGTGATTGGATCGACAAA
The DNA here is from genome assembly GCA_031772625.1 of Pinus tabuliformis. Classification (NCBI taxonomy): domain Eukaryota; kingdom Viridiplantae; phylum Streptophyta; class Pinopsida; order Pinales; family Pinaceae; genus Pinus; species Pinus tabuliformis. The sequence goes on from CM062818.1 coordinate 1,483,650,436, forward strand.
CTAGTGGAAGACACTGGTTAGTTACATCCTTCTTTCTCTATTTACATTCCATAAAGAAGAATACTCAGATAGTTTTCCTTGTTTGTTGCTAAGGCACTATCACACCTTAGAGTGGGATAGGGGCATTCCAAATTGGATACTTTTCCCAACAAAAAATTGGCGACTCCACTGGGGAGAGTATCTTGTTAGTTCATTTGTGTTTCTATTGCTATTCATTTCATAAACGCAAGAGTGCCGAATCGAACTGCATTTGCCATTTACAAATGCAAAGTAGAGATCAACTACTCTAGTCCACTCACTGGGCCTATTTATGATCTGAACAATGGATCCACAAGTGCTCTAACAGCCCTTTGTGATAGATCTTAGTCCTCCTATAAATCATCCTTCTAATTGTACCTAATTGATAGCTTTTATCCAGCCAAAAACTGTAGATTAAACTGCAAACCGTGACCCAGAACCCAGAAACAACTCTCGTTTCTGCTTCAGTGCAGACTCTATGAAGAGGTTCTGCATTTCAACGCAGGTCCCGTGAAGACTACCTGCGCTGAAATTCAGTTTCTCTGTGCTGAGAGTGCGCTGATCAGTCTTTGCCTTGTGCAGCTGAGGTTCTCTGTTTCTTTTGGCTCAGTTTTCTCTCTGTTTTTTGCAGCCTGTTATCAGTCAGTGTACCTATCTGAAACCCCTTTTCTTTGCCTCAATTCCGCCTCGGTTGTATAAAGAAACTGTATTTGTTCTTTGTGTATTTGTTACATCATTTGCAGTTTCCCATTACAAAAGTAAACTAGTCATACTGTCGCCCTTAGATCTAGACCTGTCGTAAGTGTCGTTTTGATCTTAGGAGTGAGTTTGTTTGCTGTTCATAGTTGATTTAGCTTTTACTTTTGTCTTTTGGTTTGAATTTATACATTTCAAGTGTCGAAACAAGTAAATCATAAAGTGTCGTAATCGTCTTTTTGATTTCGAAAAAGGAACTTGTTTGTGTTTTTCACTTGAAATCGAATTCAAATTTGTACAACAGCTTTCTTTTTAGGCATCAATATTAAGAAAGTGAAAACAAATACATGCATATGTGCATTTGCATTTTGACAGTTTGTATGTTGATTTAGGGAAAAGTGCATTACTGTGTGCTCTATGCTCTTTGAGAAAAGATGGTGTCTTTCTTTTCCCCTTGTAGCTAGGATTTTCATTGTTGAAAAGATATAAAAGCTTGCTTATCATCTTTAGACTGCATTTAGGAATTGTATCATACATCTCGTGGTGATCCAAAAAGGCAAACTTCTAAGAAAGATCAACCTAAAATAAATTGAATGAACTTAACAACGCTTTGTAACTTAACGCACAACATAGAGGTCTAGGCTAGAGACGTGTTCCGGCGTCGTAAAACCTGGTCACTGGTCGCCTCACTGATGGTTGGGTGATTCCTCCTGAGAGACGATAAGTGTCAGTACGGATTGTGCTCCCACGTACCGTCGAGTATATATTGGGAGACCCCTATAGGAATAAAACCTTTATCCATAGGAAGCCGTGTCGGCCGCCCTACTGATCGCAATGCACTGAACACAGCATTCGGGAAGATTGACCGACCGTACCCTAAAAAGTATTCTGCGGTTTTGCGAAAAGTTTGGCACACCCTCTACCTAGAACTCCAGAGCAGTTCCTTTTGGCCTTTTTTAGACTCTATAACGGAAAAAGTCCATCCGAGCATTTGTCACTTCGGGCTCGTTAAAACATCGAAGGAGACTAGAGTCATCTTTAGATTTTTCTCGACTCTTTAAAATTGAAAAAGCAAGTTGTGTCTAAGCGTCGTTAAAATTTATTTTAAACGAAACAATCACCCCTTTTTCCTGCGTTGATCTTTAGGTTGAGAAAATGGAGCCCACCAACCAAGGAATTCCCCTTGGTGGAAATCCTAGTCCCTTCTCCTCTTGGGGAGATGTTGGTGCGCCCCATATGGCCACATTGTCGCTTCCAGGACTGACAATTGGCCTGCCGGTCTGGCTCTTCTCAACCAATGTCGTTCAGAACACCATTATTCCTGAATAGTCGAATCAACAATTAGACGAGTCCAGAATTTCCCACCAACCTTCTACTTCCTATAATTCTTCCTCTCTTCCTTTCTCTTCACGTGACGGAACTGGTAAATCTAAAAACCAAGTTCCTAAGGAGAAGAAGGAAAAGAAGAAGAAAGAGAAAAAGAAGAAGGAGCCAAAGGCAAATAAGGGAAAACAAGTGTCGTCTGATGAAAATCCACACACAGCACTGACCAGGCCTAAATCGCCATGTGTCATCTGCAAGGGAGACCACTTTCACAGAGATTGTCCCTGCATCCCTCGGATACTAAGGGACTGGTCTCCCCGTTTGCACAATCTGGTGTCGTCAACCTCTGATAGTCATGTTGAAAGTACACCATCAACTAGCGAAAGTGAAGTTCCAGGACAGAAAGGGAGGGCTAGACCTCCCTGTAGACTGTGCGAAGGCAACCATGCCCTCCACCGTTGTCCCTTCTTAGACGAGGCTAAAAGAGTCTTGGAAGATCGTCCAGTTTCACCGTTACGACTTCCTCCTGGATATCAAAAACTCTTGCCAAGTCCTTCGTTAGTTGAGAATCCAGCTGGCCCGCTCAAGTGGTCAGCTGAAGCGTCTATCATTGAGGATAAACCGACTGAATCCATACCAGACGAAAGTCAAAAGGTCGAGGCGGCAGTTGACCCGGTCTTGCCTTCAGAGGATTTATCTTCGAATGATACAGTCACTGAAGAGGATAAGGATGACACCATCCAGATTCTTTTCATCAACACAGACTTCGACGAACACGGGGGCAATGCACACATTCCTTTATCACAGGAAGGAAGTTCGTCAGAGCAATATCCGGCCGTCTATTCGGTCCCACCACCAAGCAACCTAGTTGTGTCCTTCGACTGGAACCAACTAGGCAGACCCCGCTTGCCAGCCAGCATACCATTCAGAATTATCGTTCAAATATACAGAATGGTTATGGCTGGCACCATCATTGATGAGGGGGCATCTGTGAGTATCCTTTCCTCTATTGCTTGGAAAGCGCTTGGTTCGCCAGCGCTTTTGCCTAAAATGAGAAATCTATCAGGCTTTGATAAAGGAACCAGTCGACCTTTAGGGATCCTCCCCAATGTGCCTATCACATTGAAAGGGAAGACCGTTCAAATGAATGTGATGGTCGTTCAAGGACCTTTGGATTATAACCTACTCCTTGGACGAGACTATATATATTGCATGGGAGCCATCGTCTCCTCACTCTTTAGAGTAATGTGTTTTCCGCACGAAGGAAGAGTGGTCAAGCTCGTGAACCAGCTTTCATTTCCCGGATCACGCATCGCAAATAGTCACATGCCATCCCTAAATGGTCTCTTCACGCAAGAAATGTCTCAACCCACGGTCCCTCCTCCCGATGAGCGCGAGTGATTCGGAAGGATATGACTGGAACCCAGGGGGCATGCATCCTGGTCTGCTTCGGCAGGAAAACTTTGGGTATAGGGTAGGTTTCCGCGGGAGAATATGACTAGTCTATACCCCGTCCGTGATTGGAAGAGGGGTTGTTCTAGAATAAGATTCTTTTGTCAAAGTTATGTGAATCGGCGGGCGTTGTCATTCACCTTTGTTTATCTCGGTAGACATCGCCAAAGAAGTGTTTTGTTCGCTGCATTGATGAAACAATCTTTGGGTAACCTGAAAGAGGTAGGCCTCTCCAGGTTAAACAAATGTTTTTCCTGCAAATTGAGGGGTAACCTTGAAACTCTATTTTATACCTGGGGGCATGCAAACCTTTTGGAGTACAAGCAAGGGGTGGCTATTTATTTTTTTAAATTTTTAGGTCCTCCCTTTAAACCTGTAGGTCTAACCCTTTAAACTCGTAGGATTAGTCGTTTCCGAACTTACACAAAGAAAGGATTTCGGGGCAAAGCTTTGTAAGGTGCAAGCTCCATAAAAAATGGAATCTTACATGAGACATTCTTATCATACGACTGGATTTGAGAAGTTTTAACACATAGTTCATGCTCATTAAAAAATAAACATAAGATCGAGAAAGTGTTTCAATTTGCGTTTAAGCTCGTTAAAAAATGAACTATCCTCCGGTAAATAACCACTGCGAATGTAAATTTATCAGCCATTAAAGCCTTGGTCATGTTTGCACCGTCACCTCCACTTTTCATTGGCCGATTATTCACCTCCATTTGATTGTTTACCCATTTTGAGGAACAACTGCGAAGAGTGATTTCACTAGCCATCCTTGTGACACTGCCATGATTGGAAAATTCCAACCCTTACCTGGAATCAGCTGCTAACCCGTTTCATCACTCGTTCCTCAAAAGACGAGTCTTCTTTAAGCTCTTTTCATCTGACTCGTAAAATATGAAAAGATTGCCGAGTTTTGGCCTTCCAGCTCGTTAAAGCGACCGGAAGTGATATCCCTCCTCTAAATTTTAATCTTTTTGGACCTGAGGGATTATTGCACAAAAAGATCGAGCGCTTGTTTTGTTCGGCTCGTTAAAACTATCGAAAATCCATCCCTTCTGTATTGTTTTATACTTTTTCAGACTTAAGGGATTAGATGACGAAAAAGGAACTTTGGAGTTATCTTTACGTACCTTTTCAGACTCTCTAAAATTGAAAAGGACCGAGTTATCTTTGTCGTTAGACTCGTTAAAAAACATTAATAGCGACAAACTTGTCTTTAGACGAGAACGAGTTTCACTATCGCTAAGCTCGTTAAAACATAGCGATGGGTTTGCCCGAAGGGCAAATTATAGAACAAGCATATGTTATCCTCCTCAAGCTTGACAAAAATAAAGAGGTACTGGTCAGAAATGACTGGGGAAAAATTGGGAAGAAACTCAAAGAACTTTTATTGGTAGCAAGTCGCTCTTGAACATGACACTTCCACTCCGTGCCTGAGTCGGGTTGGGTTGTTTCATTCACCGGTCACATCACCATGGTCTCGCCAATACCATCCATCTTTGGGGTAAATGCTACCGATCCATCACACAAGTGTCGCCGATATGTTCAAGAGAAGTCATCCAGAGAAGTCAACCGTGTCCCATCCACTACCATACATTATCCTTCATCCTTTCATGACCGCCACCCTGAACCATATATCATCAGATCGTTTTCACCTCCATCAAAATCATTTGCTCCGTTCCATGTCACTGATGTGGGATACATTAAGGCCCTCCTTTGACGGATCGCTTCTTGTCGACATCAGCCCATTATCCAAGAAGTTGATCTAGGAACACCCCCTTCAGTACTTTGAAGCTTGCATGCCTCAATGGCAAGTTTCTCACTTCCGGCGACAGGTATACATCAATGACCTTCGACCGAAAGATTTTGCGTGGTGTTCGACGCCAAGTCCTTTATTCACACCACGTGAATTGTACTGCAGTACCTTGAGGGTCATTATCATTATCGGTGATTCCTCTCGCGCTTGTTAACAGTTTACATCATTGACTGGTAATCAAGCGATGTCTTTCCATGTTCGACTTCAGAACATTTCTCACATGGATCGACTTGTACTTAGAGTGAAGATCGAACGAGATTGAAGACCCCGGATCTAGTTTCATCCATCCGGGATGCGATATATATTCAGAAAAAATAAAGACATTGACATGTACAGCATTACAGCAGATAATCATCCTACCAAAAGGATGATGATTTCATCAAAATCATCAATCTACCATCAGACGATTGTCTGTTCTATGTACAGAAAAATGAATTTATAAAGCTGAGCATGGGAATGCCCGCCTCAGCTAGATCATGAAAGCAGTATGAAAAATAATGTATTGTATTGTATCTTATTACAGGTCTCCTCCCAGCATTGGAAGAACTTCGGATCCTCCTAATAAAGCATTTCACCCGATAAACGGCCTCATACTTTAGGGGGCAACTGTTATAGACATTTTTGTGCCTTACAGCATTGAGCATGAAATGTCCATAATCCAAGGGATCCAAAGTCCCTAAAAGAGTTGTTCCTACCCCTAAAGGAACAAGGTCAACAAAAGACAGCTTCTCCCAGAAGTTCTCCACCAAAAACCACTCAAAAACAGTCAATTCAGGATCAATTCAGGAGCTCCACTAGCTGCCTGCATTGAAATGCAGAAGCTACACTGGCTAGGTGCACTGCAACGCAGGTGGAAGCACTACCAGGGTGCGCTGAGCGGGAAATGACAAATGGCAAGCTCATTCAACAAGGTGGAAAGACCCTGGAAGCTTCTAGAATCTTCTCCAATGACACTTGCCTCAATGAATTCGACTAGTGATGAGTAAGAGGCTCTCAACCTCCAAGTGGAAGCAAGAACTGACAGAGAGAAGCCACAAGTCAAAACATAAGCTGACTCATCCTCTCTGCTTACATCTATATATGGATCTCTCACCCAGAGGTTCAGGAGGCTGGAATTCTGTACTTTGCAGAGAATTGCTGTTGGTTTGAGATTGAGATTAGTACATTGGGTGATTTATGCTTTGTTGGAGGAGAGGAAGGGATTCCTTTGCTGGGAGGTAGATGCTGGATCGGGACTCACTTGGTTGTATCTCCTCTTGAACTTTATTACCATATCAATAAAGCTATTTGAGTTTCTCCCATATGCTTGTATATCAAATGATGTTTTGTTATATTTTGCATATTTAGTTTATATCTGATCCTAAACTAGTTATGAATGTGAATCTATGTCTTTTGTGTAGTTTTCTTCTCTTGTGATCTTGCAGGAACTAGATGAAGCTGGACCAGTGAAAGAGCAGGCAGCGGGAAGTGAGCAGAAGAGAGAGTGATTGGATCGACAAACTAGCGGAAGACACCGGTTAGTTACATCCTTCTTTCTCTATTTACATTCCATAAAGAAGAATACTCAGATAGTTTTCCTTGCTTGTTGCTAAGGCACTATCACACCTTAAAGTGGGATAGGGGCATTCCGAATTGGATACTTTTCCCAACAACAAAGTTAGTTGGCTTATACGATGGAGACTCAAAAGTCAAGAAGGCAAAGCTTCAAAATCACAGAAGACAATTTGAAAGCCTGAGGATGGAATATGAAGAAGATATTGTAGCATACCTCCTTTGAGTAGCTGAAGTGGTTAACTCCCTTAAGGGATTGGACGAAAAAATTGAAGAAAGTACCTTTGTTCAAAAAGTATTAATATCTCTTCTAGATAGATTTGACTCCAAAATAAGCGCCATAGAAGAAGCAAAGGATCTAGTTGCCCTCAAGATGGATGAACTCCATGGAATCCTCACTGCCTATGAGATGAGGAAAGGTGGCCCTAGCCCCAAAGATGCAACATTCAAGGCTTCAAAGTTAAATAAGAGGAAAGAAAGGAATGACTGTAGTGATGAGTTCGATGTGGAATCCGAATTGGCTCAATTTGTACGAAAGCTTAAGAAAGGATCTAAGCTTAAAGGCAAGTACCCTTTTATCTATTTTAGGTGTGGAAAAATAGGTCATTATGCATCAAAATGTCCTCATAAACATGATAGTGATGATGAAGGAAATTTTAAAAGAATGGCACACAAAAAGAAAGGGTTCAATAAGAAGAACTTCTTCTTTGAGCAAGATGAGTCTGATGAGGATGAGTTTATGGTCATCAAAAAGAAATCAGATGTGGAAAGTGACCATGATGAAAGCCAAGAAACATTATTCATGGCATTCACAAATGATGATGACTCAGGGCTAGAAGGAAATATAGATGAACTGTTAATTAGTGCCATTGAAGAAAATGAAAAACTACATAATAAAATCATCTCTCTCAAGGTGGAAAACGGGGAAACAAAAAGGAGAGAATATCTCCTGGAAGAAAAGCTAAAAGAAAAAGAAGATACTTGTGAAGAACGTGAGGTTGAAATAGTGACTTGGAGAAAGGAGTTGGAGCAAATTAAAAATGGTTGTAAAAGCTCTCAAATACTTGAGACTATTCTAAAATGTCAAAAACCCCAACATGACAAGTCTGGAATAGGTTTCAAAGGAGAATCCTTAGGAACTAAGTATAGTGTGAAAATCTATGCTGATGCACTTTCCTGCAATCCAAAAGAAGAAAACGTATGTTATCAAAATCCCATCCCAGATCTGAAGAATGAAGAGAGAATTACTCCAAAGACGAATGTGGAGTCGAATCATGGATACTACAACAAATACAAACCTGTACTCCACCAAGGGCCCATCTCAAATCCAAAGAATGAGGCAGGAGTAATTCCCAGGAAGAAAATCGACTCAAACCATGGCTACTTCAACAGGTACAAAACCATCTTTCTTGGACACTGTTTTCACTGTAAAAACTTCGGTCATCAAGCCAGACATTGCATGGCCCGCAGAAGTGAAACACCTAAGCTAAAGGACCGAATAATCAATTCACATGCCCCCAAAAGGCAGGGACAAATCAAAACCTTCAATTCATTTGATCCCTTGACCAAATTCGATCTGATTTGCTCATTTTGCTACAATAATGGACACTATGAACAAAACTGCCCACTCAAAGGAAGAAAGACGAGTAGTAAGAATTCCAACATGGATAAATGCGGCCTAGCTCTATATGCTCAAAATAATGGAAATCATTGGTTTGTGGATAGCGGGTGTTCTAGACACATGACAGGAGACAAAAGGAAGTTTGTCTCATTGAGCAAAAAGGAAGGAAATGTGTCCTTTGGAAGTGGATCTGCTAGAATTGCGGGAAAAGGAACTGTTACTCTAATCAATGGAAAAGGAAAAGCTCAAGATGCTCTGCTAGTAGATGGGCTCAAACACAATCTCCTAAGTGTTAGCCAAATCTATGATCAAGGACATAAGGTTGTCTTCAGCACCAAAGACTTTGAAATAAGGAACTCTTCCTCAGGGGAACTTGTGGCGAAAGAGGTTAGAACACCAGAAAACATTTACATTCTGAACAAGATTTTGGAAAATAAATGCTACTTGAGTTAGACAGATGAAAGTTGGTTGTGGCAAAAGAGACTTGGACATACAAGCTTCGAAAATCTGGTCAATATCAGCAAGATTAGAGCTGTATGAGACATCCCAAGGCTGTTCAAACCAAATCAAGGAGTATGTGGTCCATGTCAACATGGAAAGAAAACCAGAACCAGCCACAAGACAAAGGAGCTCTCTACATCAAAGCCCTTGGTGATCATCCATGTTGATCTATGTGGACCAACTAGAAACCAGGCACTCCAAGGAGAAAGGTACTTTGTGTTATTTGTTGATGACTATACTAGAATGATGTGGATATATTTTATAAAGTATAAATCTGAAACTTTTGAATGTTTTAAGAATCTAAAAGCCCTTGTAGAAAATGAAAAAGATTCAAAAATTAAGTGCCTTAGAATAGACAGAGGGGGAGAATTCACATCAAATGAGTTTAGTAAGTTCTATAATATTCATGGAATTAAAAGAGAATTCTCTACTGCCAGAACACCTCATCAAAATGGGGTAGTTGAAAGAAGAAACTGAAAAGTGCAAGAAATGGCAAGAACAATGTTACTAGCAACAGACTTGCAGTCTAAATTCTGGAGAGAAGTAGTAGGGACGGCTGTCTATACATTAAATCAAACTCAATTGAGACCAAACTGTGAAGAAACACCTTATGAGTTATGGAAAGGAATATTAGCTTCGGTAAAGTACTTCAAGATCTTTGGAAGCAAGTGCTTCATAAAAATCAATGATGGCTCACCAGGAAAGTTTGATTCTTGGGTTGATGAAGGGATATTTCTTGGATACTCTACAAGGAGCAAGGTTTACAAGTGCTACAATTTTTGAATGAAGAAAATAGTGGAAAGCACTGATGTAAAGGTTGATGAAGGACTTCCAAAAAAAGAATATGAAGAATATGAAGATGATTTTTTCATTGAAGAAGAAGGACCTAAAGAAGAAGAACCTGAAGAAGAAGAAATAGATGAGGAAGAAGAAGAGGAGAAAGAACCACCTCATACCCCTTCAAAGATGATTTTTTTCCAAAGAGATCATCTAGAAGAGTAGATTATTGGCGACAGAGATGAAGGTGTGCAGACCCAAAGAAGGATAACAATTACACCCAAGAGAAAAGGCATTACTCTTCTATCTATGATAGAACTAGAAACATTTGCAGAAGCAAGCAAGGATCCTCATTGGGTAAAAGCCATGGAAGAAGAAATGTCCCAAATTGAGAAGAACAAGACATGGGAGCTGGTACCTTGTCCAAAGGACAAAAACATAATAGGAACCAAATGGGTGTTTAAAAATAAAATGAATGAGGAAGGACAGGTTATCAGAAACAAGGCAAGGCTTGTCTACAAAGGCTATTCACAAATTGAAGGAATTGATTTTGAAGAGACATTTGCACCAGTAGCCCGTATGGAAGCTATCAAGATTTTCTTGCTCAAAAGGATTCAAAATCTCTCAAATGGATGTGAAATCAGCATTTCTAAATGGAGAACGCAACGAAGAAGTCTACATGGAGCAGCCAAAAGGTTTTGATCTAACTGAAGGAAAGAACTTAGTCTGTAAGTTGAGAAAGGCTTTATATGGGTTGAAACAAGCTCCTAGAGCTTGGTATGCAAGATTGGATCGCTATCTACAACAACAAGGCTTCAAAAAGGGAGTGGCTGGAAGTAATCTATACATAAAGACAGATGAAGGTAAGTTATTAGTTACTCTTGTTTATGTCAATGATCTGATATTTGCTAGCAATAATGATGAAATGAGCCATGAATGTTCTCAAAACATGTTAAAATAGTTTGAGATGTCAATGATAATAGAGTTGTCTCACTTCCTTGGACTTCAAGTATCTCAAACCAAAGCAGGACTGTATATATCTCAAACCAAATATCTAAAAGACATGCTCAAAAGATATGGAATGGAGGACTGTGCACCCATGAGCGCACCTATGACCACAAACTGCAAATTGAGAAAAGATGATGACTCCCCTCTAGTAGATGCAACTCATTACAGGTCAATGATTGGAGCCCTTCTATACTTAACAGCTACAAGACCAGACATAATGTAGGCAGTAGGAATGGTGGTAAGATTTCAATCTTCTCCCAAACAATCCCATTTATTAGCTATAAAAAGAATTCTTAGATATCTGAAAGGAACTTCTGATTTCAGTCTTTGGTACCCAAAGAGCTCAACATTGATTGTAACTACATACACCGATGCTGATTGGGCTGGAAGTATAGATGATCAGAAAAGTACTAGTGAAAATGCATTCTTCCCAGGAGACTGTTTAGTATCCTGGCTCAGCAAAAAACAATCATCCATATCATTATCCACAATCGAAGCCGAGTATATTGCTGTAGCAGATTGTTGTACTCAGATACTATGGATGAAGGAAGCTCTAAAATATGTCAACATATGTATAGATCAATCGATTACCATCTATTGTGACAACACAAGTGCTATTAGTCTCAGCAAAAATCCAGTGATGCACTCAAGAACCAAACACATACCAATCAAGCATCATTTCCTCCATGAGAAAGTAGCTGAACGAAACATTGTCCTGGAATATATTAGTACTAAGGAATAGATAGCTGATATTTTCACAAAACCTCTTCCTCGAGAAGCATTCGAACATCTGTGTCAAAAGATGGGGGTTATCTCTTTATCATCCCTCAAGTTCATTCATAAAGATGTAGCAGGACAGGGGGAGTCCATATGCATTCCTTTGCCATTGATGTCAAAGGGGGAGAACAGAAGAATATTTCCATCAATAACAAAGGGGGAGATTATTGGACACAGATTGTCATTGACGTCACTATGGCAATATTCGAGGAGAAAATAGAGCCAAGAGGAGCCAAGAGGAGCAGAACTCAAATATATGCCAAAATAGAGCTATCGAAGCTACATAGGAGCCATATACGTATATGTCATATATATATATATATATATATATATATATATATATCCAAAGAAGAAGAGCACACAGAGCAAATAGAGGAAGCAGAGAAATAGGGTCATTGGGAGCCATCGAAGGAGCAATGGAGGAGAAATGAAGGAAGCAGATGGATGCAAGACGTGTATATATATGTATTTACCCATCCAAAAAACATATTTATATGCATCTAACGCAAACAGAGGCTGAAAGACTTGGGTATATATGCTTTAACACTATGGGCGGGAAAAAATATGCATATACAGGCAAATACACTATCGGAGGTGGATTGTGGACTTGAAACCTTATACACGGGAGTGCTGAGACATATCGGGTCCGGTACCTCATATCCCATAGCTATAAAGGAGTGGTCTATGTTAAGGTCTAGACCTGGACCTTTGCGATGTGTGATCGCCGATAGCGATATCGCATCAGACATCCACCAAGGGCAACCCCGATTGCGATGAACACATGCGGACCCGCCACTACATTACAATATGACTTAACCTTCATCACATCCATCGCAGATCACACATCGAGAAGCCTTGCTGCATGAAAGGGCCGATTGCAATAAGGCTATGGACCCAACGGGCATATAAACCATGGTTTAATACCACATCGCATCCGGTTCATTGGAGTAGTGGAGGATTTCCTGTCGGCCATCGGCGGAGTCATGGGTCCAAAATATAAAGTATCTTTTGGAGTCACAAATCATCGACTGCGATTTAATCACGGACCCGATGCATAAATAAACACGGGTGTAACACACCCTAAAGTTTGCCCTTAAGTCATTTCCACTGTTTTGCCTGTGTCTTCCTGTGTAATCATGTTTTTGGCCTGCGCAGGGTTCTTAGGCCTAAAGGCCTATGATAACTGGTCCGTAACTAGTTCGATGATTCAGGAGGGTGTATCAGAGTGATGGAGAGTGTGATTGGGGCATAACGCCTCCATTTAAACCAAAGACAAAACTCTGTGCATTCCCACAATCATTGTCAAAGGAGCGTTGTTACAGTCGTAACCAGTAAGATGTGTTCTCCGTCGAGTTTTTGACCTCTCAAATGAATCTACGTGTCCTCAGAGAGTCGGTAAACTTGCACAGCATAGAGGAAGCCACGATGATTGAGGAGGAAGACAAAGAGGTGGTAAGAGGAAATGAAGAGACAGAGGTATGGGGAATGAAAAAAAACAGTAAAAACAAAGAACTGTTGTAGTAGTTGTTGTGGTGAAGAACCAGAGTGTGAGGTAGCAGAAGCAGTAGAGGCAGAAGAGGCAGCAGAAGCAGCGAATTCTGTAGAGGCAATAGAAGTAGTAGAGGTAGGAGAGTAGGAGTGAGAGAACCTCAGCTGAATAGAGTGTAGCAGCATACCAATTTATACCAAGGTTGGGTTGGAGCCCAAGAGGTTGGAGCCTCAAAACTGAATAGGACTGAAGTCATTGGGGGTAGGTGCTCCTAAGTGGAGAACCACTACAAAATAGAGTTGGTGCTCTGGAGGTTGGAGCTTGGCAACTATTCATAATCAAATATATACTTATATTGTATTTATTTCATTTCACTGTCTTGAGTTTTAATAAAAGCATTAATTCCAGCTATTGATTTATGTTTCTTTGTATACATATACATATCTATATATGCTTTTGGCAATCACTAGAGTAATTAAAAAATAAAAGGGAAATACTGATTCACCCCCCCTCTCAGTATTTCCAAAAATTAGTATCAGAGTTGGCTTCTTCATACTAGCCTAACAACTTGAAGAAGGATTTGCAACCATGATGAGAAATCACGGAGCATCAAGAAGACCTCCTCTGTTCGATGGCACTAACTTTGGTTTCTGGGAAAAGAGAAAGACCTACTACTTAATGTCCCTTGGACATGAAGTCTGGAATTTTGTTCAAAATAAGTATCATATGCCTACCACTCTTCCAACAGATCAAGACGAGAGGAAAGCCTACATTGCAAATGCAAAGGCCTTAAACTCCATCACTAGTGGAATCATTGATTCCGAGTTCAAAAAAGTCATGAACTGTGACTCTGCCAAAGAAATGTGGGACAACCTAGTTGGCTTATACGATGGAGACTCAAAATTCAAGAAGGCAAAGCTTCAAACTCACAGAAGACAATATGAAAGCCTGCGGATAGAAGATGAAGAAGATATTGTAGCATACCTCCTTCGAGTAGCTAAAGTGGTCAACTCCCTTAAAGGATTGGACAAAAAAATTGAAGAAAGTACCATTGCTCAAAAAGTGTTAAGATCTCTTCCAGATAGATTTGAGTCCAAAATAAGTGCCATAGAAGAAGCAAATTATCTAGATTCCCTCAAGATGGTTGAACTCCATGGAATCCTCACTGCCTATGAGATGAGGAAAGGTGGCCCTAGCCCCAAAGATATAGCATTCAAGGCTTCAAAGTTAGAGAAGGGGAAAGAAAGGAATGACTTGTAGTGATGAGTCCGATGTGGAATTCGAATTGGCTCAATTTGTATGAAAGCTTAAGAAAGGATCTAAGCTTAAAGGCAAGTACCCTCTTATCTATTTTAAGTGTGGAAAAATAGGTCATTATGCAGCAAAATGTCCTCATAAACATGATAGTGATGATGAAGGAAATTCTAAAAGAATGGCACATAGAAAGAAAGGGTTCAATAAGAAGAACTTCTTCTCTAGCAAGATGAGTCCGATGAGGATAATTTTATGGTCATCAAAAAGAAATCAGATGTGGAAAGTGACCATGATGAAAGCAAAGAAAAATTATTCATGGCATTCACAAATGATGATGACTCAGGGCTGGAAGGAAATATAGATGAACTGTTAATTAGTTCCATTGAAGAAAATGAAAAACTACGGAATAAAATCATCTCTCTCAAGGTGGAAAATGAGGAAAGAAAAAGGAGAGAAGATCTCCTGGAAGCAAAGCTAAAACAAAAAGAAGAGACTCGTGAAGAACATGAGGCTGAAATAGTGTCTTTGAGAAAGGAGTTGGAGCAAATTAAAAAGGGCTGTAAAAGCTCTCAAATACTTAAGACTATTCTAAAAAGTCAAAAACCTGAACATGACAAGTCTGGAATAGGTTTCAAAGGAGAATCCTCAAGCACTAAGAATAGTGCGAAAAGCTATGCTGATGCACTTTCATGCAATCCAAAAGAAGAAAAAGTATGTTATCGAAAGCCCATCCTAGTTCTGAAGAATGAAGAGAGAATTACTCCAAAGAAGAATGTGCAGTCGAATCATGGATACTACAACAAATACAAACCTGTAATCCACCAAGGTCCCATCTCAAATCCAAAGAATGAGGCAGGAGTAATTCCCAGGATGAAAATCGACTCAAACCATGGCTACTTCAACAGGTACAAAACCATCTTTCTTGGACACTGTTTTCACTGTAAAAAAATTGGTCATCAAGCCAGACATTGCATGGCCCGCAGAAGTGAAACGCCTAAGCTAAAGGGCTGAATAATCAATTCACATGCCCCCAAAAGGTAAGGACAAATCAAAACCTTCAATTCATTTGATCCCTTGACCAAATTTGATCTGATTTGCTCATTCTGCTACAATAATGGACACTATGAACAAAACTACCCACTCAAAGGAAGAAAGACGAGTATTAAGAATTCCAACATATATAATGCGGCCTAGATCTATATGCTCAAAATAATGGAAATCATTGGTTTGTGGATAGTGGGTGTTCCAGACACATGACAAGAGACAAAAGGAAGTTTGTCTCATTGAGCAAAAAGGAAGGAAATGTGTCCTTTGGAAGCGGATTTGCCAGAATTGCAGGAAAAGGAACTGTTACTCTAATCAATGGAAAGGAAAAGCTCAAGATGCTCTACTAGTAGATGGCCTCAAACACAATCTCCTAAGTGTTAACCAAATCTGTGATCAAGGACATAAGGTTGTCTTCAGCACCAAAGACTGTGAAATAAGGAACTCTTCCTCAGGGGAACTTGTGGAGAAAGGGGTTAGAACACTAGACAACATTTACATTCTGAACAAGATTCAGGAAAATAAATGCCACCTGAGTCAGACAGATGAAATTTGGTTGTGGCACAAGCGACTTGGACATACAAGCTTCGAAAATCTAGTCAATATCATCAAGATTAGAGTTGTACGAGACATCCCAAGGCTGTTCAAACCAAATCAAGGAGTATGTGGTCCATGTCAACATGGAAAGCAAACCAGAACCAGCCATAAGACAAAGGAGCTCTCTACATCAAAGCCCTTAGAGATCATCCATGTTGATCTATGTGGACCAACTAGAAATCAGGCACTCCAAGGAGAAAGGTACTTTGTGTTATTTGTTGATGACTATACTAGAATGATGTGGATATATTTTAAAAGTATAAATCTGAAATTTATAAATAAAATGAAATAGTATAAGATTAAAATATATAATATATTATAATATATAAATTATTGAATTTTAAAAATAAAATGAAATAGTACAAGATTCAAATATATAATATATTATAAAATTATTTATTAAGAAGATAATTAGTTACTTTGACTAGATAGTATATGACTATTAACCCATAGTTAACATTAGAATATTATTATATAATCTAGTCGTTAATGGTCGGACCTAGCCGTTTGGAAAATCTGCTCTCCCTATTTAACTTGTAGCTATGATCTGACTCCTCAACTTGTCCTGACGATGAACCACACTAGTTGGTTCGAAATGCGTCGATTTTCTACATGTGATTTACGCTGAAACTCTTCTTAAAAATGTTATGGATCACAGAAGCTTCAATTCAACAATCTAAAAGCCCTTGTGGAAAATGAAAAAGATTCAAAAATTGAGTGCCTCAGAATAGACAGAGGGGGAGAATTCACATCAAACGAGTTTAGTAAGTTCTGTAATATTCATGGAATTAAAAGGGAATTCTCTGCTGCCAGAACACCTCAGCAAAATGGGGTAGTTGAAAGAAGAAACTGAACAGTGCAAGGAATGGCAAGAACAATGTTACTAGCAGTAGACTTGCAGTCGAAATTCTGGAGAGAAGCAATAGGGACGGATGTCTATACATTAAATCGAACTCAAATGAGACCAAACTGTGAAAAAACACCTTATGAGTTATGCAAAGGAAGACTAGCATTAGTAAAGTACTTCAAGATCTTTGGAAGCAAGTGCTTCATAAAAATCAATGATGGCTCACTAGGAAAGTTTGATTCTCGGGTTGATGAAGGGATATTTCTTGGATACTCTACAAGGAGCAAGGCTTACAAGTGCTACAATTTTTGACTGAGATAATAGTGGAAAGCATTGATGTAAAGGTTGATGAAGGACTTCCAGAAAAAAACATTGAAGAATATGAAGATGATTTTTTCATTGAAGAAGAAGGACCTAAAGAAGAAGAACCTGAAGAAGAAGAAATAGGTGAGGAAGAAGAAGAGGAGAAAGAACCACCTCATACCCCTTCAAAGATGAATTTTGTCCAAAGAGATCATCCAAAAGAGCAGATTATTGGCAATATAGATGAAGGTGTGCAGACCCGAAGAAGGATAACAATTACACCCGAGAGAAAAGTCATTGCCCTTCTATCTATGAAAGAACCAGAAACATTTGCAGAAGCAAGAATCCTCATTGGGTAAAAGCCATGGAAGAAGAAATGTCCCAAATTGAGAAGAACAAGACATGGGAGCTGGTACCTTATCCAAAGGACAAAAACATAATAGGAACCAAATGGGTGTTTAAAAATAAAATGAATGAGGAAGGACAGGTTATCAGAAACAAGGCAAGGCTTGTCTGCAAAGGCTATTAACAAATTGAAGGAATTGATTTTGAAGAGAAATTTGCACCAGTAGCCCATATGGAAGCTATCAGGATGTTCTTTGCATTTTCTTGCTCAAAAGGATTCAAAAACTTTCAAATGGACATGAAATCAACATTTCTAAATGGAGAACTCAAGGAAGAAATCTACATGGAGCAGCTAGAAGGTTTTGATCTAGCAGAAGGAAAGAACTTAGTCAGTAAGTTGAAAAAGGCTTTATATAGGTTGAAACAAGCTCCTAAAGCTTGGTATGCAAGATTGGATCACTATCTACAACAACAAGGCTTCAAAAAGGGAGTGGCTAGAAGTAATATATACATAAAGACAGATGAAGGTAGGTTATTAGTTACTCTTGTTTATGTCAATGATATAATCTTTGCTAGCAATAATGATGAAATGAGCCATGAATTTTCTCAAACATGTCAAAAGAGTTTGAGATGTCAATGATAGGAGAGTTGTCTCACTTCCTTGGACTTCAAGTATCTCAAACCAAAGCAGGACTGTATATATCTCAAACCAAATATCTAAAAGACATGCTCAAAAGATATGGAATGGAGGACTGTGCACCCATGGGCACACCTATGACCACAAACTGCAAATTGAGCAAAGATGATGACTCCCCTCTAGTAGATGCAACTCATTACAGGTCAATGATTGGAGCCATTCTATACTTAACAGCTACAAGACCAGACATAATGTAGGCAGTTGGAATGGTGGGAAGATTTCAATCTACTCCCAAACAATCCCATTTATTAGTTGTAAAAACAATTCTCAGATATATGAAAGGAACTTCTGATTTCAGTCTTTGGTACCCAAAGAGCTCAACACTGATTGTAACTGCATACATCGATGTTGATTGGGTTGGAAGTATAGATGATCAGAAAAGTGCTAGTGGAAATGCATTCTTCCTAGGAGACTGTTTAGTATCTTGGCTCAGTAAAAAACAATCATCCATATCATTATCCACCGCCGAATCCGAGTATATTACTGCAGTAGACTGTTGTACTCAGATACTATGGATGAAGGATGCTCTAAAAGATGTCGACATATGTACAGGTCAACTGATTACCATCTATTGTGACAACACAAGTGCTATCAGTCTTAGCAAAAATCTAGTGATGCACTCAAGAACCAAACACATACCAATCAAGTATCATTTCCTCCATGAGTAAGTAGCTGAACAAAACATCGTCTTGGAATATATCAGTATTAAGGAATAGATATCTGATATTTTCACAAAACATCTTCCTCGAGAAGCATTCGAACATCTGCGTCAAAAGATGGGGATTATCTCTTTATCATCCCTCAAGTTCATTCATAAAGATGTAGCAGGACAGGGGGAGCAATTTGACAGGGGCAGTTCATATGCATTCCTTTTCCATTGATGTCAAAGGGGGAGTGCAGAAGAATATTGCCATCAATAACAAAGGGGGAGATTATTGGACACAGATTGTCATTGATGTCAATATGGCAATATTCGAGGAGCAAACTAAGCCAAGATGAGCTATCACAGCTACAGAGGAGCCATATATGTATATGTCATATATATATATATATATATATATATATATATATATATATATATATATATGCCAAAGAAGAGGAGCACACAGAGCAAATGGAGGAAGTAGAGAAACAGGGTCATCGGAGAGCTTATATGCATGCAATTAACAGGGTCATCAGGAGCCATCGGAGGAGCAATGGAGGAGAAATGAAGGAAGCAGATGGATGCAAGACATGTATATATACGTATTTACCCATCGGAAAAAACATATGTATATGCATCTAACGCAAATGGAGGCTGAAAGACTTGGGTATATATCCTTTAACACTATTGGCGGGAAAAAATATGCATATACAGGCAAATACACTATCGGAGGCAGATTACAGACTTGAAACCTTATACACGGGAGCGCTGAGACATATCAAGTCTGGTACCTCATATTGCATTGCTATAAATGAGTGGTCTACATTAAGGTCTAGACCTGGACCTTTGCGATGTGCGATCGCCGATAGCGATATCACATCAGACCTCCACCAAGGGCAACCCCCGATTGCGATGAACGCATGCGGACCCGCCGCTACATTACAATATGACTTAACCTTCATCGCATCCATCATAGATTGCATGCCAAGAAGCCTTTCTGCATGAAAGTGCTAATTGCGATAAGGCTGTGGACCCAGCGGGCATATAAACCATGGTTTAATACCACATCGCATCCGATTCATCGGAGCAGTGGAGGATCAGCCATTGGCCATCAACGAAGTCATGGGTCCAAAATATAAAGGATCCCCGGGAGTCATGAATCAACGATTACGATTTAATCACAGACCTAATGTAGAAATAAACACGGGTGTAACACACCTTGAAGTCCACCCTTTAGTCATTTCCACTATTTTGCTTGTGTTTTCTTGTGCAATCATGTTTTTGGCCTACACAGGGTTCTTAGGCCTAAAGGCCTATGATAACTGGTTCGTAACTGGTCCGATGATTCATGAGGGTGTATCAGAGCGATGGAGAGTTCGATTGGGGCATAACGTCTCCATTTAAACCAAAGACAAAATTCTGTGCATGCCCACAATCATTGTGAAAGGAGCGTTGTTACAGTCGCAACCAGTAAGAGGTGTTCTCCGTGGAGTTTTGGAACTCTCAAATGAATCTATGTGTCCTCAGAGAGTCGATAAAGTTTCATAGCACAGAGGAAGCCATGGTTACTGAGGAGGAAGACAAAGAGGCAGTGGTAAGTGGAAATGAAGAGACAAAGGCATGGGGAATGAAAAAAATGTAGTAAAAACAGAGAGTTATTGTAGTAGTTGTTGTGGTGAAGAACTAGAGTGTGAGGTAGCAGAAGCAGCAGAGGCAAAAGGGGCAGGAGAAGTAGCGGAGGCTAGAGAGGCAACAAAAGCAGTAGACGCAAGAGAGTAGGAGTGAGAGAACCTCAGCTACATAGAGTGTAGCAGCATACCAATTTATACCAAGGTTGGGTTGGAGCCCAAGAGGTTGGAGCCTCAAAACTGAACAGGACTGAAGACATTGGGGATAGGTGCTCCTAAGTGCAAAACCACTACAAAACATAGTTGGTGCTCTGGAGGTTGGAGCCTCATTGAAGTCCAATTTGGAGCTTGGCAACTATTCATAATCAAATATATACTTACATTGTATTTATTTCATTTCACTGTCTTGAGTTTTAATAAAAGCATTAATTCCAGCTGTTGATTTATGTGTTCTGTGCATACATATACATATCTATATATGCTTTTGGCAATCACTAGAATAATTAGAAAAAAGGGAAATATTGATTCACCCCCCCTCTCAGTATTTCCAACAAAAATAGTGGAAAAGTCTCCAAACACCATGTTATAAAATCCACACAAAAAGACATCAAATACAGAAAAAGAAGAGCAACCTACTCCAACTCCTGCTATGAAAATTCCAAGCGCTCAAATAGAAAAATCTCCTTTACCTTTCAATTTGGGAGACGAGGTGGCTAAACTAAAAATTTCAGTAACCTTAATAGCGCTGATTAAAAGTGAAACCTATAAGTTTCAAATAAACAAAACCGTAAATTTTGTTGAGAATGAAGACTCTGTCAACTTGTTTGATGATCAACCAGAGCTTATATTTGGTCCTGATGTTAATGGAAAACCATTAGAAGGAGGGGTACCACCCTTTTATATCAGTCTTAGCATTCATGGTAAAATCTTACACAATGCAATGTTAGATTTTGGGGCTTCACACAATTTAATGCCTAAATCGTTGATGGAAAAATTAAACTTGGACATTACTAGACCTTACAAGGACTTATTTTCATTTGACTCAAGTCAAGTAAAGTGTCTAGGGTTAATCAAAGAGCTGTGTGTTTCCTTAGTACAATATCCTGCTAAGAGCATTCTCATGGATATAGTAGTCACTAACATCCCACCTATATATGACATACTATTGTCTAGATCATGGGGGGCTAAACTCCAAGGATCTTTACAACTTGACATGTCATATGCCACAATCTCAGTCTTTGGACAACCTAAAAAGTTGTACAGAGAGACCCTAATGAAATATTTAGTGAATATCTGGGATGGGCCTCAAAACTTTCCTATCTACTCCATGCATTCTAACATTGATTCTTTTATTTTATATAATGTTGAACAAACACAACAAACTACTTTAAAAAACATTGTTTCAGAACCAAAAGAAATTGCAGTTACAGCTAAAAATGAAAATGTCCAAACTCAAGAGTTTTCCAATGAAAATGATGATCAAAACACCTCAAACAACGAAAATTTTGTTCCCCCAAACAGTGAGAATTATGAACATGAGATATTATGGCACCTTGAATTTGATGGATCAGTGAATAAGTTAGGAGTAGGAGCAAGAGTATGGATATACAATCTGGAGAATGATCACTCAGAGGGCCATGCTTACAGACTAAATTTCAAATGCAGTAATAACATGGCTGGGTATGAAGCCCTGATTTTAGGTCTCAAACTAGTCAGGAATTTAGGAGCCAAAATAGTTTCTGTTATGGGAGACTCTGAGTTGGTTATAAAACAAATTAGTGTTGTATATGACCAGAGATACTAGGTTAAGTTTTTACTGAGGAACAATTGTAGAAAAAATGAAAACTTTCCTAGAAGCTAAGCTTGTAGTCATCCCAAGGAAACATAATATGCAGGCTGATAGTTTAGCAATGTTTGCCAGCATTTGTAACTTACCATTTCAACCTAACCATCAGTACACTGCTGAGGTCAGGCACAGACCTGTTGTCCCAGATAACTTGAAAAACTAGCAAGTATTTGCTAATGATCAACAGATAAACAATTTTTTAACCTTAGAAGAAGAATTTGTAAATATTAATATAGATACTGACATAACATTAGATCTTGATTTTAAAGATGAAATAGAATATGAAAAGATAGATAGATTTCATCCCACTAAATTTACAAAATTAGATGTAGAAAACCTAAAGCAAGTTGAAATTGATGAGATAATTAACGAAGACTCTGAAATCAATAATCTCAAAGACAACTTTTTGCCCAAAGGATTAACCCATTTGGAAGATTTGTTTGACTCAAATGATGTCCCTAGAAAACCAAATATGGAACCCTTCAAATCTAATATAGAGGAGTGTAATTTAGGCACTGAGGAAAATCCAAAGTTAATTAAACTTTCAAAGTCATTACCTCCTACCGAGAAAGTAAAATACCTTGAATTATTAAAGGAATTCCAGGATGTCTTTGCTTGGAGTTATGGGTACCTCAAGTCCTATGACACCAGCATCATACAACACACCATCCCCATAAAAGAAAACTAGAAACCTTTTAGACGAAGGCTTAGGAGGATTAATCCCATCTTATTGCCTTGTATTGAAAAGGAAATATGAAGGATGTATGAGGCCAAGATAATAGCACCAAGTAGATTCTCTGATTGGGTTTCAAATTTGGTGCCCACAAGGAAGAAAACTGGTGAGATCAAACTTTGTGTCAATCTTAGGAATCCTAATAAAGTTTCACTCAAAGAGAATTACCCTCTCCCTAAAATGGATCATATCTTAGAAAGGGTAGTAGGGTCAACTAGAATCTCATTATTGGATGGGTTTTCTGGTTACAATCATATTTTAGTTCACCCAGATGACTAGGCCAAAACTGCGTTTACTACTCCTTGGGGCACATTCATGTATGTGAAGATGCCTTTTGGATTAATGAATGCAGGGGCCACTTTCCAAAGAGCCATGGACATAGATTTTTCTAAGGAAATTCATGACTTCCTAGTAATATATTTAAATTACATCATTGCATTCTCAAAATCTGATAAACAACACTTAGATCATCTAAGGCAGGCTTTTATCAAATGCAGGAAGTATGGAATTTCTTTAAATCCCAAGAAATCCTTATTTGGGTTAGAATAAGGAAAGTTATTAGGCCATATAATCTCAAAGGATGGTATCCGAATAGATCCTACAAGAATCGAAGCCATCTTACAGATGCAACATCCTAGGAGAATTACGAAGTTACAAGACTTTTTAGCGAAAATTAACTTTCTTAGGAGATTTATTTCCAACCTAGTTGAATTAATTAGATCATTGAACAATATGTTGAACAGATATTTGGCCATAAAATGGACTACTGAGGCTAAGAAATCTTTTGAATACATTAAGCTAGCATTAACCAAAGCACTAGTTTTGATCAGTCCAAAATTTGACAGGGACTTCATTTTATTTTCCTTTGCTTCAGAACATACAATTGCTACAGTTTTACTGCAGAAAAATGATCAAGGTTATGAACAACCTATTGCCTTTTTTAGTAAAGCCTTGAGGGATGCCCCTTTAAAATACAACATAATGGAAAAGCAAGACTTTGCTTTGGTCAAAGCTATTAAAGATTTCAGAGTTTACATTTTATATTCTCATATAATAGCCTATGTCCCCAATTCAATAGTCAAGGACATCCAAACTCAGGAAGCTCCAAATGGAAAGAGAAGGAAATGGATCACTACAATATTAGAATATGACTTAGAAATCAAACCAACAAATTTGATCAAAGGCCAAGGTTTAGCCAAGCTCATGGCTGAATCAAACTGTCAAGCCTTAGACATAAATTTTATTGTAGAAATGGATAATGGAGAGGAGATGGCAACTCCACCAATCAGCCAGGCATTTATTGAATCACCATGGTATGCTAACATCATATATGTTTTACTAAATCTACAATCTCCTCCTGAATTATCCAGGACCAAAAGCAGGTTTTTAAAAATGAAATCCTTAAAATTTTGCATAGTAGATAATGCTTTGTTTTGGAGGAATCTTGAAGGTATTCTTCTCAGTTGTTTATTGAAAGAAGAATCTGACAAAGTGTTGCCAAAGTTTCATGAAAGTGACTGTGGAGGACATCTTCACTGGAAAACCACTGCTGATAAAATTCTTAGAGCCGGTTTCTATTGGCCTTCTTTGTTTCTGATGTAAAGAAATTTGTAACCTCCTATAATAAATGTCAAATTTTTGAAGGAAAGAAAAAGCTTTTACCCCTGCCCCTAAAACCAATCTCTGTTGAAGCACCTTTTCAACAATGGGGTCTAGACTTCATTGGTGAAATCCATCCACCTTCCTCTACCTAACATAGATGGATCCTCACTGCTACAGACTATTTCATGAAATGGATAGAAGCAATGCCATCAAGGCAAGCCACTGACACTGTTATAATAACCTTCCTTGAGGCCAACATCCTATCTAGATTCGAGTGCCCATCCGAGATCATCAATGATAATACAATGGCTTTCAAATCCAAAAGAATGATTGATTTCTGTAATAAGTATCATATAACCTTGGGCCATTCCACAGCTTATTACCCTCAAGGAAATGGACTAGTTGAATCCTCAAACAAAAGTCTAGTAAATATCATCAAAACATTGTTAGAGGATAACAAGAAAACATGTAACAAAAAGCTAGTAAATTCCTTATGGGTAGATAGGTTAACCACAAAGAAATCAATTGGTACTAGTCCTTATCAATTAGTGTATGGAATGGAAATTGTTTTCCCATATTCCTTGGGAACACTAGCGATGAAGTTGCTCCAAGAGTTGCAGGTTGAACCAAATGACATCCAATGAAGAATCAACCAAACAATTCACTTACAGCAAACCAGGGAAGAAGTGTACATTAGATCTCAGGTTATGTAGGAAAGGATCAAGAAGACTTTTGATAAAAGGACTAACGCAGAAGATTTTTACCTAGGGGACAAAGTTCTAAAATGGGATTCAAGGAGAGAGGATAAAGGTAAACATGGGAAATTTTATTTCCTATGGAAAGGCCCATATATCATTTATGCTTTCAAAGGTAATAATGCTTTCTTCCTCAGAGAAATGGATGGCACAGAAGCAGAAGGAGGACTAGTGAATGGTTGAATAATCAAACACTACATTGAACCTAGTTATTGATTTCACTGATCATTTGTACATACTTTATTTTTCAAAAGTCTAGAGTTGATTGGATGGTGATTTTTGAAGTTGAAGCTCGAAGAGAAGGCCCTAAGTTTCAAAAGTTTTACGGTCATATATAGTAATAATGTAGAAGCATAAAAGGGAAATGTTGCAGGGAAATATCATAACAATTCAGGAGGCCATTTAACTATAAAGTTCTTGACATTTCACCAGGAAATGCCATCCCCAAGTGGAGCCACTGTTAGGTTCCTATACCAATAGGAGTCATAATTTTGAACGTCTAAGATTAAACCTATAATATGTACATACCTTTGATTTCTGCAAATGTTTTCCATCTTCAAAAAATAAAAAAATGTAAAGAGGGTATGTCCTAAAAGAATGATCAAAGGACAAAAGGAAAAAAAAGGTCAAAAAAGATGAAAAATATGAACCCCAAGAAAAGAAAAAAGACCATGAAAGTGAGCAAGCCAAAATGCCCCTTCTATTTACTTTTTATGCATAGTAAATGATTGTGTGCAATTTGTAATCCTTGCCACAATCCATGATAGTCAAAATGTTTAAACTTGGCTATTTCATGTTTTAAATTTCATATCTATAAATAGAGAATAAAAATCTGACCAAACTGTTTAATCTTGGTAGATAATTAGATAGGTAGAGTAAATAAAAGGACCTCAACTGCTTAATCTAAGCCCTTAGATGTAATAAGGATAGATTTAGTTAGTTTACTATTGTAAAGAGAGAAAAATATTTGATAAGGGTTTGCTAGCTCTAATGCACCCTAATAAAGAGAAGTAAAAATAGTAGGATGAGTAGATGGGTAAGTAGAAGAAAGGTTGCAAAAGTATGATGATTGATTAGACAAAAAGTATATTCATCATTCTCATCATAAAGGTTTCATATATGAATGAACAATCAAGCATGCAAATGATTCACAAAGTCAACTAATTAACTTCCCCCATTCATTTTACCCCTTTACTTTACTAATTTCCCATAATAAAGTTCAAAGTACTTAAAACCTTAAAGTCAAAGAAGCTTAGAGCATTTCTCCGACTTTTGGAGGGACCAGACCCTCGACTCAATGATTTATGGATGTCAAGTGCTAAATTCCCCTCACAATAATTCATTCCCCCCATTTCCCTAAATAAAACCCCTTTTCCTAAGGTTAGAACATTATTTGCCTAGGTAAAGTGATCACCCCCATGGAAAACCCCTTTTTCCCAAAAACCCATAAAAATACATTACCCTAAGTATTAATGTTAATATGTGAAAACATCAAAATTCACAAAAAGAGAATGTACTTATTGTTGTGTTCCCTTTCCGCCCATTTGTACTAATTACTAATTTTATTACATTAAATCCCAATGAAAACCCATTTTTCCATATATATATATAGCTCCTATATATAAAATAACCCCACCCATTAGTTTAAATATAAACTATATTGCTACCCCTTATACCTAAAAAATATTAAAATCCCGCCCTCAATCATTAACCCCGATTAAATCATTCATTAATCACCCTGACGGCATAATCTTGCCTTAATCCGTCATTGACCCGATACCGATACACTTAAGCGCCCGCCGGGCCCCCCACTACCCTCCATGTAACTCCCCTGCCCGATCACCATACGATCTCTTCCCTTCACATCTGACAGCCCTTATCCATTTTGGGCCAACCCCTCCGTCGAGCTATACCCACCCGAAAAGGTGATTTTACCACCAGCCCCCAATGGTACGTGTCTGCTGATGAGTGGCATCGGGTTGCCTCTCCCCAATACCACTGAGCACCCATAAGCAGTGCGACGGAAACAATTTACCGCCCACCTGCTACGCGAAAAAACCATCACTGTTCACCCATACCCGCCAAAACTAATTTTTCCGCGCATAAAAGTCAAAAACCCCAAATCATTTGTTTTTTTGAAAAAATCAATGGTAAAACCTCTACGCACATGCACGTCGTCTGCAAACATTTGAAGCTGTCAACCCATGCCCAATTGCACTCCAAAGACGCTCAGACAACCTTGTAGCCTACACAAAGCCCTTTTTTAACATTTTTAGTCACCAGTCACCCTGTTCAGAGCCAGTTTACCTCAATTCCAAGTATTTAAACCATAATTCATAGATAAACCCTGTCAACTTCAAAACCAGTTGCTGAGTTTTCTTAGTTAAAAGATAAAATTAATCAAAGAAACTCAATGACTTAAACCCACTCTGTGTTAAGCACCATTGCCCTAAAAACACTGCAAATTACCTCCCCCATTCTCAAATCCACAAGAACTAAGAATGGCTGCCCCAATTGCCATGGATGTGAGACCCATCTCTACACCCTATTTAGATCTAGACCACCTCCCCCTTGCTAGATTTCTAGATAAAGGAAACTTCTGCCCATGAATCCCCACTCAAAGCATACTGCCAATGTAGGGATAGATACTTGAACTAGGCTGATCAAATTGGACTATGGGAGTCCAATTTTCCTAAGTACCAGTTCCCCAGAGTTCACATTTTCCTAGAAATTGTACACTACTGTCATGCCAATTACATTCCTAGTCAAAGAGAAATCATGTTCCCAAACTAGATTATACTTTTCACCATCACTGATGAGTCTATTAATGAGAAGCTACAACTCCAGCCTGGCCAAACCCTGACTCCCCTCTCCATTGGAGACCTGTTGGACTTGTATCCCAAACTTAGCCCTACAAGATTGGCCCAAATAATCCAAGCCTTCATTGTAGAAGAGAAATATACCCCCAAAGACCTCCCTCCATATGTAGCAACTTTCTTTTCTCCTTGGGGCAGAAGTATTGTGGATATGATATCTAGTGTCCTAGGTTATACCACCAATGAATATATTGATGAGATTATTTTAGCCTTCATTTCCATATACACTCCAAGGCATCCTCTTGCTATCATATATGACTATTTTCAGTTCATAGCTGACAGGATGCATGAACAAATCCTCAGAATGAGTAATGAGAGAGTTTTCAAATACTCCTCAGCCTTGTATCACCTTTTCCTATATTACCAATCAGACAAATTCCCACTTACCTTGGAAAAATTGGACACCAAGGGCCAACCAAGATCAATTATCTTCTGGACACCATTGATTCATCAACATCCCTCCCCCTATTCATATAATGAATTCATAGATTCCTTTGTCCACCCTGTGATGACCATGCTCAATGGAACTCCTCCACCAAGAATCAGTCCTGAGATTAGGAGAGTCCTTCATCTAAACATCAATCATCAGGTGGGAGATTGGTACTTGTACCAAAACCACACTGAAATCATGATTTATGGCTGTGAGTTGGCCCCATACAAACTACCTAAATACCTCCCAATGAATTTATTTTCCTGGAGTGCTACAGGCAAATAATAAATTCAGATGAGGTAAACTTTGTTAAAGCCAAAAAGAAAGTCCAGCTCAAGATCAAAGACCAATTGGGTCCTTTTATTTGTAATAGCAGAGAAGCTGGAAAGGAGGCATACCTAATCCTTTAGAGATTAAAACTGAAACAAAGCTTCATATGGATATATGATCCCTTGGATTTCATCTACAAAAGAAGGCAGAAAAGCAAGATGGTTCCCTATATTCATCACCACATCCCTGAGATAAAAAGTATGCCAACCAATTGCAATGGGTGGAAAACACTTTAGAGGACAGGGATAGTACTAAAGTTGTCGTGGAAAACACATTATTAGATCTGTAAAAACAACTTGATGAGGATTCTTTCCTGCTGGTGCCAGAATAGTTAAATAGGCTAGAATAGTCAATAGGCCAAATCAGTCAACTAGGACAGAACCATCAGAAGAACTAGAAACTACTCCTAGTGCCTATCCAGTCATGCAAACTCCTCAGAATTAGGAGAAGGTCCCAAAAAGGAACAGAGAAGGGGCTTCCACTTCAGGGATGCCCACTTCTGATGCACAACAAGAGTCAGACAAAAGGCAAAAGCCTAATCCAGCTTTTGAGCAAGAGTTCACTGATCACTCAGTTGAGGTCACCAACATAGAGGTTGAAAGAAGCAGGCCCACCACTCCATCTGGGAGTATGCAAGAGCCCTCTACATCACAGACTCAGATGTTGATGAGGTAGAAAAGTGTTGAAGTATCCTCCTTTAGGATGCCTATAGATAAAGATCAAGATATTAAGGAGAAATGCAAAGAAATCAAGGCTAAGAATGAGAGGCTTAAGGCCCAAACATATGCACAGTATCTAAAGATGACCCCTACCAATCAAACAAGGCTAATGTTAGCCTTTGATGTCAAACAGGGAAAAATGTAGATGACCTTCATCAAGCCAAACACTCAGCAGCCAAGGATAGCATCAGATTTCAAGAAAGTGGATTTTGAAGTGCTGGAAAGGGATATTCATCCCATTGACCATATTGAACTACATAAGTAAACAGGGGAGATGATATACTCCACATTGATAGGGAAGGCCATTGCTACCCACCAATTACAGAACTCCCTAAACAATATATCAGCCCAATTCTAGTTGGAGAAGGCCTCCTCATAGGCCAAGGACAATAGGATCAAGTCCTTAGAGGACTTAGTAATTGAATTGGGACACGATCCCAAAGATGTAAAAGCTGCAGAACAGCTAATTAAGAAGAAAAATGATGACATTGTTGCACTCAAGAAGCAGCTAAAGATACCCCAGCTACATCACCCACAGACACAGGACGTCCTAGAAGCACAACAAGGATATGAAGAGCTCATGGACTTGGTCCTGAAGCTAAACGATCAACTCAAGGAGATAGAGAAGGATTTGGACACTTTAATTCAGTCAAAACAAAGTGACTTGGCCACAACTCCTAGAACTGTCATCCCCACAGTATCTACAGTAGTTCCTTCCACACTGGCACCCACAGCTCCACCTACCACAGCATTGCCAGTAACTGCAGAATCTACAACAACAATAGGTACATCAATAGACAAAGCAGCAGAACTTGTGAAAGCCATGGAAGATATGTCTATCTAGGCTACAAAGCTAAAGAGATTAAAGGAAAAAATGGCAAGTCTAGAAACTGACTACAAACTTGCCCAACTGCAATAGAAAGAAGAAACATAGAAGACCCAGAGAATGGGTGAAAGAATCAAAAGCCTAGAGAAGGATTTAACATTACAGAAACCTCTAGGACAAACCAAAGAAATGCTTTTGGCCAATATCATTGACTCTATCAATGATATTTGTCCATCAATTCAGTTCATATTTGAGCAGACATAATTAGTGAAAATATCCACTGAAGCTATCCAAAAAGTGAATGAAGAATTGGGAGATAAACCAGAGGATGCAAATCGACTATCCACTTCCTAAACAGCAAGAACAGATATGAGCTCCAAGAACTGAACATAGAAGATATGATTGAAGCCATTCTAGAGATTAGAAAGGTTCTTTCCAAAAGAAACCTCATGCATAACTTAGAAGAGAACTGCCATAACATGCAAGTAGCCATTGACAGGTTTATGGCTAAGTTTCAAATTTTAAGGGACAAAGGTCTTCCCAGTCCTATGGTCATTAGTGACAAACTAATGAACCAATTGGACTATAGTGATAGACTCAAGAAATTGGCCAAGGAACAAGCCAACTCTTCGGCTATTAAGGCTTTGCCAATAGGCAAAGTATTATATGATACATTTGAGAACTTGTTTTTCATAGAGTATGAAGTGAAACATTTGTTTCTCACCAAACCAAAATTTTCAAAATACACAGATGCAAACGAAATCTACAGAAGGATGGTAAAAATAAATTTACCTGATGTAGAATGGTGGGAAAAAATGACAAATTTACATCAGAAATTTACTGCACAGTAAATCTGAAGACAACCAGTGAAACAGGTAAAATAAGAGCAGCAGGGTAAAAGAGTAGCAGGGTCAAAGAATATCAGCTAAAAGATGAAAGAAAAGAAGATTCCAGCGTAGAAGTGCTACAAATATTAGCCAGCTTAAAGGGCTCCAACTCAACAAAAACAACCAGCAACACCATAATAAGAGGGACAACATGAAGCAGTTTAACATTTGTCTCTATCTTCATGCAAGAAGATATTTTAATTCCCTAGATTAAATCTCAAGTTGTTTTGAGATATTTTGTAAATATTTTTGTATAAATACTTCACATTTTGAAATATGTAGTTGGATTCCAAGACTTTTCTATAGACATTTTTTCTAAAATGAAATTTCTATTGTATCAATGACTGGATTGGCTTGCTGGATCAAGGAATAAAGATCAGATATTTTACAGGATTCTTGTGTAAAGCGAAATACAAATAAGTATTCTCTCATGTCAATGTTGTTTCTCCTTATGTTTTTTCCATGATCTTATTTGTTTCTCTAAATCTGAATGTATAAAAAGGAATGATATTTCAGAAATTGCGTGAATACTCTCTGTCTTGACTGTTTTACATTCTGAATGTTTTCTCCTAAACTATCTTAGCTAGGGAGTTCTTAACTACTCCTTAGCTTTCGTAGTTTCTCCTCTGGTATATAGCAAAGGATTCTTAATTACCCTTTGTTCATGATCATCCTCTGTTCTTCATTCTAATCATGGTCCAAGGATTCTTAAGTTCCCTTTCACCCTACTTAGAATCACTTCACCCATTAGGCCTAAATATTTTCATTTTGCTTTGCTAGCCTACCCTGTGAACATTCCCTTTAATGATCTGGTTTAGTTGTGCTATCCATTTATTGAATCCATAGCCCAATGGCTTGAAGACCTAGTTCTATCCATCTGCTCCAAGAATTCCACCACCCAACCTTCAATTCAAAATAAAAACCCCATGAACACTAAGAACTAGCCTAAAATCCCATAAAAACAAAGCTAAATCATAAAGAGAGAGCCTTCTCTGGACTTAGGTTGGCTAGAGCCTAAGCCTAAAAGATTGGTTTGTGGTTACCTCAGTCTTTTCCTTCTTCTGATAACTTCTAGGGAAAATTTTTGAGTGATAACATGGTGGAAATATTTTCTATATCTAGTTAGAGAATTAGAAATATACATATTTATAATATTTTGCTATATTTAGTATATTAAATATTTTTTAGATTTCATGAATCTAGAAACAATGTAATATGTATATAATTTAGATCAACAATAGAAAACATGGGTTCAGACCTGAGGAGTCCTGGGGGCCTTTTATGTTTCAGAATTTAATCAATAAAATGCAAGATCATAGGACTTGATCTTTGGCTACAAATATTCATGTGATAGTTATTTCTAGTCAGTGTCTTCTATATGTATTTGTTTTTCTTACTGAGTGATTCATTGAATGTTTTGTCTTCAATATTTGAGTAGGGAAGAATGAATTAAAATTAATCATTAGATGATTTATTTCATAGTATTAAAATATTTATCACTTCTTCCCTCTAAATTTTATTTTGGTGTTCTCCCTTCATGCCCATCTACAATGGACTATCTTATCCTTTCCACTTGAAACCCTCTAATAATTTAAGTGTCTAAGAAAGAGTTGCCTAACTTTCCTTTACTAGTCATTGATCATGCAATTGATAGCTTGCAGACCTTTTTGTTTTCCAAGTACTTTGACTCAATCACCCAATGGATTGTCTCTCTTTCCCAACCAAGCCCTTTTCAACACCCATCCTAATGTTGATGATGCTGGAAATCTGTCAATCAAGGGGGTCTCCCAGATGTGAAGTCCCAATTAGACACACATCATTTGGAGTAGGAGCCCCATCTAGAATATCGACCTGGTTTCCATATGCTCATATATATTTTCCTTGGCTTTAGTTGTCCGCAAGAGAGAGAACTGTATATGTGCCTTTGTGAAAAGCAAGCGTGCCTAGTGAGTGTTCGGTTGCATGTATATCAAGGTTCTTCTACTGTAGAGGGAGGAAAGGTGAGCCTCTAAGAGAGAGGTAATATTACCACACAAGTAGAGGTGCACTCAAGAAAAATAGAACCACCTAACATCAAGCAGAATACTCCACATAGATGTGATGATTGTTACAACCATTACAACACATTTTCAACAAGATAATCAATAAAATAACCGAAATAGTTCAACTACTTTAGTACAGGTGAAAGAAAAAATGAACCATAAATATTAAACATAATAGTCTTACACGTTGAAATGTGGCAACAAGAATATTCCAATTTTAATTTGTCCTTGGATTAAAATTTGAATTTAGTCTCACCAGTTGCTTGAAAAATAATTAATTAATTCATCTTGAGTTAATTAGTTGGAGAAATTCAAGCTAGAAGTCTTTGTGAAGTCATGCAACAATTATCCCTTAATTTAAGGAGATTATCCCTTAATTAAGGAGATAAGGATGAGTTGTATTTGAGTTGTAATTAGTTAGCTCGGTTAACTGAGTTAAGTCTAGTTAAATTAGTTCCAAACAAGTTGAGGAACTAATTATGAGTTCCGTCAGTTAATGCATGCATGCATACAACTAGTGTACTCTAGATAACTAAAAATTCTCTCATAAACAACTCATGCATGTCAGTTCAGACAAAGACCCAATTGAGATTAAAGACAAGGACAATGTATTATCAGTTGCAAGAATTTTACTATAAGAAAATGTCTTGCATGCAGAAAGAATTCATTCCTTGAGATTTGCGCAGTTTTACAGTGTGTTGGAGCAGTGTGTGAGATCAGTGTCACACAACGTTACAGCAGGAACACCAAGGGAAAACTGCATAAGGAAATAGGAGGCTTGGAGGACAGAGGAGAAGGCTATGAGCTCTCTATTCTGTCTATGAGTAGAGTGAGGGATTGTACTGAGAGTTGGATAGCTGTGAGAGCTAAAGCTGTGTGTAATCCTAAGATATTTCCACTTGTATGATAATACAGATAGCAGGGTTTTTAGCTGAGGCTTTCCCCAGAGTATTCTTCTGTGTTTCATGTGTATTGATTCTTCTTCTCTGTTATATGTGTTCTGTTTGATCTTGCTCAAATAAATTAAGCTTCTCCAAGTTTGAATGTAGAAGTAGATTAAGTATTTTGCTTTAGTTATATTGCATAATCAGGTTAATCTACAATCAAAATTTCTACATGGTATCAGAGAAAAGGTGATCGAAGCTGTGAACAATATACTGAGAAGGGAAATTCGAATTTTGAAGTTCTTGGTTGCAGGTGCAAGATCAAATTCTTATGACACTTCTAAGTTCACCAACTGTGTTCAATGGCTTGAGACTCGAGTATGCTCTAGATGGTAGCTCGAATTACATAGCATGGAAGGATCACATGGAAGTGGTATTAGAAAACAATCGTTTGAAGGATTTCATTGATCAAGAAATCCCCAAGCCAATTGGAGCTAATGCATAAGAATTGGATGAATGGAAGAAATGTGTGGCGAAGGCGAGACAGATTCTTTTGGAGGGAGTTCGAGATCATATTGTCTTGAGTCTCCATGGGAAGGAGACTCCATTTTCAATGTGGAAGACAATAAAGTATCTTTATCAGAACAACAACAACTAAAGGAAACTGGCGCTCAAGGATAAGCTTGGAAAATCAGGATGGAAAAGGGTGATACTATTTCTACGTATCTGAACAAGCTCACAACCTACAAATATGAGCTTGGTAGTGTGGGAATAACTACAGCCGATGATGATATGGTGAGTCTTGCTCTCCGTGGTCTTCCAAAGAGCTGACATAGCTACCAGGACTCTGTGAATGGAAGAGAAAAAACTATCGGATTAGGAACGACTATGGTTGGATCTAATGCAGGAGGAGATCAGGAGGAGCATAAGAGATGGTTCTTCATCTAAGCATGATGGTGAAGAAAATCTGGCTTAGCAAGTAAGGCAAGGAAAGGGAAAGGGAAGGCTTCCCATTCCAAATCGAATTCTTCTCATGGAGGGAAGAATATTGACAAATCTAAAGTGAGATGCTTTAATTGTCATCAGGTGGGCCATTATGCAACTAATTGCCCATTGAGGAAATCCAAGAATGGATCCTCGAAAGGATCAAAAGGTGAGGCATTAGCCTCTCAGTTTGAATTGGATTTTACCCTCATCGATGGTGGGTTGTGTTTGGTATCTTGATAGTGGAGCCTCATTCCACATGACCGGTGATAAAATTTTATTTAGTACCTTGTAGGAGAAATACCTCAAGATTCACATAAAGATGGGTGATGAAGGGAAGTACAATGTTTCAGGAGTTGGCACAGTTTCTTTTCAAAGGGAACATGGATCTCCTCTCACCTTGAAAAATGTGAAGTATTTTCCTAGATGGATGAAGAACTTGGTATCGATCGCGATGTTGGAGGACAATGGCTAAGATGTTGTCTTCAGTAAAGGAAAGTCATTCCTGAGACACATAGCCATGGGTCAGACCAAGAGGATTGGGATTCGAGTGAAGAATCTCTATAAACTAGAGGTAGATGACTGTGTTGCATTGAGTTCGAAAGCAAAATTGGTGCAAAGCCAAGACATTGGCAAGTTATGGCATAGGCAGTTGGGCCACTTGCATCATGGGGCCTTGAAGATAATGCAGCAGATTGCTACCGGACTTCCCAAAGGTAAGCTTGGGAAAATGGACACATGCAAAGGTTGTACCTTGGGAAAGTACACCAAGTCTTCCTTTCATGATCGAGATAGTCGAGTTGAAGCAATCTTAGAGTGAGTTCATACTAATTTGCGTGCACCATTCTCGACAGCATCCACTACGAAACAAAGGCATTATGTGATTTTCATTGATGATTTTTCTCGTAAATGATGGATTTATTTCAGGCAGAAGAAGGATAAAACCTTATCAAAGTTTTGTGAGTTCAAATCTTTGGTTGAGAAAGAATCAGGGAAGAAGATCAAGGCCTTGAGAAGTGACAATGGTGGAGAGTATGTCTCTCAAGAGTTTAAGAACTTATGTGCAACGGAAGGAATTAAATGGGAGTTGACGGCACCTCATAACCCACAACATAATGGGGTGGCCAAGAGGAAGAACGGAATGATTGTGGGGGCAGCTCAAGCGATGTTGCATAACCAAGGCCTACCACTTCATTTGTGGGATGAGGCATGCAACATAGTGGTCTATTTGCATAATAGAAGCCCACATCACATACTTGGGATGAAGACACCATAAGAAGCTTTCTCCAAGAAGAGACCAGATGTGGGTCACTTCAAGATCTTTGGCTCATCGGTATATTGCCATGTGATCAAGGATGCTTGGAAGAAACTTGAGCTGACAGTAGAGTTGGGGATACTTGTGGGGTACACTGATACACCACAATTATCGGGTGTACTTGCCTACCATTCGGAGGGAAATGGTTCACAGAGATCTCAAGTTTGATGAAGTTTCCCTTGAGAGGGAGATCCAACTACAGGCTATGGACAAACTTTTGGTTCCTAAGGAGGAGGAGCCTCAGACTGATGCGTAGCAGCCACATGCAGAGGTTCCAGGAGTGGAGACATCCACTCAAGCAGAGTCTTATAGAGATGGACGAAAGCGCACAAGAGAAGCTAACAAATTGTTGTTGGATGCAAGAGAATGTGGGAGAACCATCTTCTCAGCGCAGACAGAGGAGGTCACCTGATAGGTACACTGGATACATGGCCCTTGTTGGGGAATGTATTGAGACTGAGCCATCTTCCTTTGAGGAAGCAGTGCAACAACTGATTTGGGTTGATGCTATGGTGGAGGAGTATGACCCCATAGTTCGGAACAGTGTTTGGGATGTGGTTCCAAGACCAGAGAACAAGTTAGTTGTGAGTTCCCGTTGGCTTTATAAGGTAAAGCAAGCGGCTGATGGTAATGTGGAGAAACATAAGGCGAGATTTGGTCCCCGTGGTTTCTCACAGGTCAAGGGGATGGACTATGATGAGACTTTTGCTTTTGTAGCAAGGTACTCATCTATCAGATTGATGTTGGCACTATCAACATAGATGGGTTGGAAGATCCATCAGATGGATGTGAAGACTTCATTCCTTAATGGCAAGATTGAGGAAGAGGTGTACATAGAGCAGCCGGAAGGTTTTGAGACCTTCGATTGCAAGTCACATGTGTGCCAACTCAACAGAGATTTGTACGGGATGAGGCAAGCACCTTTTGCTTGGTACACCAGGATCGACAACTACTTCATCAAGTTGGGATTCACAAAGAGTGAAGCAAATGCGAACCTGTACCACATCATGGTGAAAGGTAAGCAGTTGATCATTGAACTTTATTTTGATGATCTCATATTGACAAGTAATGATCAGTTGATCATGTCTTGCAAGGAGGACCTTGCAAGAGAATTCGATATGAAAGACATGGGTCTCATGCACTACTTCCTTGGCATGGAAGTGTGGTAGAAGGATGGGGAGTTGTTTGTGTCTCAAGGAAAGTATGCCATTGAGATACTCAAGAGATTCCACATGGAGAAGTGCAAGCCCATGCAAACTCCTCTAGAAGGTAACTGGAAGAAGGAGGATGCTACTTCAGGGGAAGTAATAGAAGCTATTGTGTACAAAAATCTTGTGGGTTCACTGATGTACTTAATGAACACACAACCAAATTTGTGCTATGCAGTGAACCAGCTGAGTCAAGCTATGGTTTAGCCTACCAAGATGTTTTGGAAGGCAGCTAAGCATGTTTTGAGATACCTCAGAGGCACATCTCAATATGTATTATGGTACATACGGACAGAGGGAGTGAAGCTACAGGGCTTCACTGATGCAGATTGGACAGGAAGTCCATCATATCAGAAGAGCACATCAGAAGGAATTTTCAACCTTGGGTTAGCGGAAGTTTCTTGGTACAGCAAGAGACAGAGGTTTGCTGCACTCAGCTTGGGAGAGGTTGAATAGATGGTTGCAAGTCAAGCAGCATGTGAGGCCATCTGGATGCATAAAATTATAGTTGGTTTATTTGATCAGAGGATGGATCCAACTGTGATCTATTGTGATAATCAAAGTAGTATCAAACTCTCTGAGAATCCAGTATTTCATGACAGGTCCAAGCACATCAACATTTGGTATCATCATCTTAGAGACTGTGTGGTGAGGAGGATCATGTTGTTGTAGTATATTTCGACCGAGGGGCAAGATGCTCACTTTTTGACTAAGGCATTGTCAAAGTGTAAATTCGAGTTCCATAGAGACAGGATCGGGGTGGAAGATAATCCCTTTCTTGTTGAGAGGGAGTGTTGAAATGTGGCAACAAGAATATTCCAATTTTAATTTGTCTTTGAATTAAAATTCGAATTTAGTCTCACCAGTTGCTTGAAAAATATTTAATTAATTCATCTTGAGTTAATTAGTTGGAGAAATTCAAGCTAGAAGTATTTGTGAAGTCATGCAATAGTTATCCCTTAAATTAAGGAGATAAGTATGAGTTGTATTTGAGTTGTAATTAGTTAGCTCAGTTAACTGAGTTAAGTCCAGTTAAATTAGTTCCAAATAGGTTGAGGAACTAATTGTGAGTTCCATCAGTTAATGCATGCATGCATACAACTAGTGTGCTCTAGATAACTGACGATTCTCTCATAAATAACTCATGCATGTCAATTCAGACAAAGACCTAGTTGAGATTAAAGATAGGGACAGTGTACTATCAGTTGCAAGAATTTTCCTATAAGAAAATCTCTTGCATGTAGAAGGAATTCATTCCTTGAGATTTGCACAATTTTACAGTGTGTTGGAGTAGTGTGTGAGATCAGTGTCACACAAGGTTATAGCAGGAACACCCAGGGAAAATTGCACAAGGAAATAGGAGGCTTGGAGGAGAGAGGAGAAGGCATATGATTTGTCTATTCTGTTTATGAGCAGAGTGAGGGATTGTACTAAGAGCTGGATAGCTGTGAGAGCTAAAGCTGTGTGTAATCCTGAGATATTTCCACTTGTATGATGATACAGATAGAGGGGTTTTTAGGTGAGGCTTTCCCCAGAGTATTATTTTCTGTTTATGTGTATTGATTCTTCTTCTATGTTATATGTGTTCTGTTTGATCTTGCTCAAATCGACTAACCTTTCGCAAGTTTGATTGTAGAAGTAGATTAAGTATTTTTCTTTAGTTATATTGCGTATTTAGGTTAATCTACAGTCAAATTTTCTACATTACTAATATTCATTACTAATATTCACAACCCATGCATGAAAACGTGTCGGAAATTAGCCTTCAAGTATTAAGTAAAAGTCCCAAGATACAAGAATACAACCAACATCACTAGCTCCAATAGTGGAGCGTTGGAGCCAAGACGTTTTCCCAAAAGTGCTAACTCTATCTCTTTGATGCCTTATGGGAGAAGCTAAGGTGAAAAGTCCTTTGCATGTACAAAGAGGGTGTATATATAATGAATGGGGTGATCCTTTATCTTCCTTATGACTCTTGGATTAGCCTCATGATTTTTTGACTTCTCATGATTTTTTGACATCCTACATGACTCTTCACATTACATAGATTACTCTTGGATTTACACTTCACATTACATTTTCCAATATAGAATTACCTAACCACGAATTATGTGGCACATGATGGCTCATGAAACAACATGACACGACACTTATAACATGGACTGCATTATGACATGGCAATGTCAAGTCACATTTTGCTGCTACTTTCTTTGTGTCTTCGTGAAAAGATGGTTCACGTTCTTCTTCT
Organism: Pinus tabuliformis; assembly: GCA_031772625.1. NCBI lineage: Eukaryota > Viridiplantae > Streptophyta > Pinopsida > Pinales > Pinaceae > Pinus > Pinus tabuliformis. The sequence goes on from CM062818.1 coordinate 1,483,690,511, forward strand.
TCCTCCTCCTTGTGACTTGAAGATATGGAGTTTTGAATTTGGTCTTGATCTTCCATCTTCTTTTATAGACCAGTTTTCCTTCATCTTCTTGCTTGATGATCATATTATCTCCTCTAGGTGTCTTCTAGCACGTCCTCCTTCTCCATCTCCTTCTTCATCATATTTACATAACATGATAGAGTACCTACATCTCCAATCCACTCATGAAAAAACGACATCAATCCGATAAACCCCTAATCTTAGATGTTGCATGATGATCCACTGACTGAGTCGGAACTGAGTGACAGGCTGACTGAGAGGCCCATCTCAAGCAATCAGGGGTGAAACTTGAGTCTTGAGACTGTGCAATGCATAGTTCAGGCTGGACTGGGTAAGCAGATTACATAGTTTTGGGAGTCAGTGAGTCAAGATGAGGGAGTTTTCATTGTTTTAACCAACTATGTAGTTTTGGAAGGAAAATGAGTCCAGGTGAATGTGAATTTGTGCAACCTAGGAGCTCAAGGGATGGGGTTGAGGTATAAGACTACTCAATGTTCAGGTTAGGCCTAGCTAGACGACATGATTGCATAGTTCTGGAGGCCAAGGCCCAGGCTTGAGCACTAAAATTATGAAATGTGTAGTACTGAAAGGAAAATATGTCAGGTTATTGCATAGTTGTGCAGTTCAAGAGCTCAATATTGATGCTTGAGGACTGAGACTGTGCAATGCACAGTGCTGGCTTAGCTGGAGAGAAATATTGCATGGTTCTGGGACTCAAGGGTTGGGCTTGAGAATTGAGGATGAAAAATGTGCAGTTCTCGGAGGAAGATATTGTGCATTGTCTAGTGCCAAGAGACAAGGTTGTTTCTTGAGGACCGAGACTACGTAGTGCATAATTTAGGGGGGCTGGATGAGGCTGAGTGGCTTGGTCATGAGTTTTTCCAATTTTTACTAAGTGTTGGATCAGTGAGAGGAAGTTGAATAAGAGAAAGACTTGAACATAATCACACACTTATTTCACTTAATGGCACAACACGAGATAATCAGAACACATGAACAACATACTTTCATCAATGCAACAACATTGTGACAGTTCATTCCAGGTGCGACGCTAAAGATACACTTTGCGACAATAATGACGACACTTGTGTGAGAGTGTGTAAATATTTTTGGAATGAGTGCAATGGGTGTTTACATGGTTATATAAACTCATTTACACAAATATAACCCCTTGAAACCACCGAAATAAACTTATACATATTATGCAACAACCAACATGCAAAAAGGCGACATTTACTATATGAAGAGAAATGGGGGAACGAAACTTGCGATATGCCAACAATAATAAAAGCGAGACATGCCACAGAAAATATAACATGAAAATGATAGTAATTAAAGTTAAATAAATCAAAATAAATAGTGGAAAACATAAAAATAACACTCACAAAAGCAAAGGTGCACAAAAGAGACAATTTCGAAAAGTCACCAAAATGGAAATACAAATGTAGCCAAAAGTGAGGGACTGTCAATAATAGTGTGCATCAGTGAGAGGAATTTGAATGATAGAAAGAATTTAACATGATCACACACTTAGTTCACTTAATGACACAACACAAGATACTCTAAACACATGAAAAACATACTTTCATCCATGCAACAACATTGTGACTACCCATTCCAAGTGCGACACTAAAGATACACTTTGTGATGATAATGACAACACTTGTGCGACAGTGCGTAAAAATTTTGGAATGAGTGAAATAGGTGTTTACATGGTTATATCAACTCTTTTATGCAAATATAACCCCTTGAAACCACTGAAACAAGCTTATACACATTATTGCGATAGCCAACATGCAAAAAGGTGACATTTGCTATATGAAGAGAAACGGGGGAATGACACTTGCAATATGCGAACGACAATGAAAGTGAGACATGCCACAGAAAATATAACTCGAAAATGACAGTAATTAAGGTGAAATAAATCAAAAGAAACAATGGAAAACATGAAAATGACACTCACAAAATCGAAGGTGCACAAAAAAGACAATTTCAAAAACTCACCAAAATGGAAGTACAAATGTAACCAAAAGTGAGCGACTGTCAATAACAGTGTGCATCAGTTAGAGGAAGTTGAATAAGAGAAAGACTTGAACATGATCACACACTTAGTTCACTTAACGACATAACACGAGATACTCAGAACACATGAAAAACATACTTTCATCAATGCAACAACATTGTGACAAACCATTCCAAGTGTGACATCAAAGATACACTTTGCAACGATAATGATGACACTTGTGTGACAATCCGTAAAAATTTTGGAATGATTGCAATGGGTGTTTACATGGTTATATAAACTCATTTACACATACATAACCCCTTGTAACCATCGAAACAAGCTTATACACATTATGCAACAGCCAACATGCGAAAAGGCGACATTTACTATATGAAGAGAAATGGGGGAATGACACTTGCGATATGTGAAAAACAATGACAGCAAGACATGCCAAAAAAAATATAACATGAAAAATACAGTAATTAAAGTGAAATAAATCAAAAGAAACAATGGAAAACATGAAAATGACACTCACAAAAGGGAAGGTGCGCAAAAGAGACAATTTTGAAAACTCACCAAAATGGAAGTAAAAATATAGCCAAAAGTGAGGGAATGTCAATAAAAGTGTGCATTAGTGAGAGGAAGTTGAATAAGAGAAAGAATTGAACATTATCACACACTTAGTTCACTTAACGACACAACATGAGATACTAAAAACACATGAACAACATACTTTCATGAATGCAACAACATTGTGACAACCCATTCCAAGGGTGACACTAAAGATACACTTTGCAACGATAATGACGACACTTGTGCGACAGTATGTAAAAATTTTGGAATGAGTGCAACAGGTATTTACATGGTTATATCAACTCATTTAGGCAAATATAACCCCTTGAAACCACCAAAACAAGCTTATACAAATTATGCGACAACCAACATGCGAAAAGGAAACATTTGTTATATGAAGAGAAATAGGGGAATGACAGTTAACGACACAACACGAGATACTCAGAACACATGAACAACATAATTTCATCAATGCAACAACATTGTGATAGCCCATTTCAAGTGTGACACTAAAGATACACTTTACGACGATAATGATGACACTTTTGTGACAATTCATAATTTTTTTGGAATGAGTGCAATGGTTGTTTACATGGTTATATAAACTCATTTACACAAATATAACCCTTTGAAACCACCAAAACAAGCTTATACACATTATGCAACAACCAACATATGAAAAGGCGACATTTTCTATATGAAGAGAAACAGGGGAACGACACTTGTGATATGTGAATGAAAATGAAAGCGAGACATGCCACAGGAAATATAACATGAAAATGATAGTAATTAAAGTGAAAGAAATCAAAATCAACAGTGGAAAACATGAAAATGAGACTCACAAAAGCGAAGGTGCACAAAAGAGAGAATTTTGAAAACTCACCAAAATGGAAGTACAAATGTAGCCAAAAGTGAGGTACTGTCAATAAAAATGTGCATCAGTGAGAGGAAGTTGAATAAGAGAAATACTTGAACATGATCACATACTTATTTCACTTAATGACACAACACGAAATACTTAGAACACATTAACAACATACTTTCATCAATGTAACAACATTGTGACAACCCATTCCAAGTGCGACACTAAAGATACACTTTATGACAATAATGACGACACATGTGCGACAATGCGTACATTTTTTGGAATGAGTGCAACAGGTTTTTACATGGTTATATCAACTCATTTACGTAAATATAACCCCTTGAAACCACTGAAGCAAGCTTATACACTTTATGCAATAGCCAACATGCGAGAACACAACATTTGCTATATGAAGAGAAACGGGGGAGCGACACTTGCGATATGCAAACGACAATGAAAGAGAGACATGCCATAGAAAATATAACATGAAAATGACAGTAATTAAATTTAATAAATCAAAATAAACAGTGGATAACATGAAAATGACACTCACAAAAGCTAAGGTTCACAAAAGAGACAATTTCGAAAACTCAACAAAATGGAAGTACAAATGTAGCCAAAAGTGAGGAACTATCAATAACAATGTGCATCAATGAGAGGAAGTTGAATAAGAGAAACACATGAACATGATCACAGACTTATTTCACTTAAAAACACAACATGAGATACTCAGAACACATGAACAACATACTTTCATCAATGCAACAACATTGTGACAGCCCATTCGAAGTGCGACACTAAAGATACACTTTATGACGATAATGACGACACTTGTGTGACAATCCATAAAAAAAATTGGAATGAGTGAAATGGGTGTTTCATGGTTATATCAACTCATTTACACAAATATAACCCCTTCAAACCATTGAAACAGGCTTATACACATTATGCGACATCCAACATGCGAAAAGGCGACATTTTATATATGAAGAGAAATGGGGGAATGACACTTGCGATATGTGAATGACAATGAATGTGAGACATGACACAGAAAATATAACATGAAAATGAAAGTAAATAAAGTGAAATAAATCAAAAGAAACAGTAGAAAACATGAAAATTACTCTCACAAAAGAGAAGGTGCACAAAAGAGACAATTTCAAAAACTCACCAAAATGGAAGTACAAATGTAGCCAAAAGTGAGGGACTGTCATTAGCAATGTGAATTGATTGTTGACATGGGTTGAACATTGCACAGATATTGTCTTGACGAACTGTGTTATGCTTGTTCAAGCTTGCATGGAGGAATGCATTCATGGACTCGTTTCAAACTGAGCATGTGTGAGAAAGTGATTTCGATTGATCAAGAAGTGACCATGGAACGAATGATCACAAGATCCAAAGTAGGATCCAAAATTCAAGTGTAGATAAAATTTTGGAGGGTGTTTGCAACATTTTCCTCCAACATTTAACCAGGCTAAATGGTCCATTGGGGAAAACATGTGACAAATAGTTACTATGATATGATTCAACTTCCTAGATCACCTTAAGGAAGTGGAACCAACCAAACAACACCTTACAGACCTCCCTCAAATGCTACAGGACCACCAGGAGCTAATCTACCACTCTAAGTGCCCAACCACTGAGTTAACCTAGATTTTTAATGAATTAAACCCCCATTCACTCCCATGACATGGTCATTCATGCGAATAGGACCCTCTAGTCTCTCCCAAAAGTCCTGCAAGGGAGAGACTAAGGTCTTTTTCAGCCAGTTCTATGCTAGAGATTGCGATATTTAAGCCACTTTTTCAGGATGGTCTCCAAACCATTGCCTGAAACTTGATGAGACTTTCCAAGACAATAAATGACACCAAGGCAAACCCTCTAACATAAAAATTGATCAAGGACCTGACCTAACCAAGCCTAACCATGAAAAACATTTTTTTGAACACATTGTGCACATGTAATCTACAGGTCATAAAATTAGATCTGAGCATAGGGGTCTCATACTTATTTGATATTTGTAAGGAAGTATTGATGCCTTATCACATTAGCTTAATTATCATCTATTAGGCCATATATTCATTTTTCATTCATTTATGAACCAAAACATGATGAGAGCCATACATTATCACTGTCATAACACATGTTCATAACCAACATATAATCAAAAAAAATAACAAGGATACAACAACCATAAATCCCACATATTAACCAGTAATTTTACACATGAAATACCAAGGAAAGGAACTCTTATTAAGGAATGCAAAATCCAATTGATTATAGGACTACCACATTCCATCCCACCATAAATTCGTTAAGCCAAATCTGTCTTTCAGCCAATCACCCCCATGCCATATTCCAAGCATGAATGTGGGACTTATAACCAAAATCAACTAGGGCTTCTCGAGGCTAAACCACCTCACCCTCATCAATAGAACCTGGGTTTACCGCAATCCTCACTGAATCACTAGGCCCAAATAATAAACATACAATACTAGGCTTCATTACAATCCCCACCAGGTTTCTCCACCTACACCGTGAGGAATTTGCTTGTCTCCTAATATCTAGGCTTTATCACAAACCATAGTCTGATTCAAGGATCACTAGGCCATGCTCGAGACACAACCCCCCAGGATTTACCATATATCCCTCCATTCACTGGAAAGGATTCCTAAGCCTGATCAAGGGAAACCACCTCTAGGCTTTATCATATATCCCACCATTCACCGATCGAGGATTCATAGGCCCACCGAGGCACACAATACCTAGATTTACCACAACCCATAGTTTGGTTCAGGGGTCACTAGGTCAGTACCTTTACCGCAAGCCACGGTCTGGTCTAGGGATCACTAGGCCATGTGTTCTTTCATTCAAATATCCACCTCACTTAGCTTCAAATCCATCCAAAAATCCTGATCAACCAAAACATGAGAACCCCATCACACCATGGTCATCCAAAAATGGTAAGGCAAGATTGAAGAACACTGACACACCTGGAAAAACCTATGCCCATGACAAAAGGAAAACAAAGAACACACATGCATAACCATGCATGCCAAATCTAGCAAGGAAATCACACATGCAAATCGATACCTACAAGTAAACTCGTTGTAGTTGCTTGATCCTGCTATTCCTTGCTTGATATTTGCTTCCTCTTTTCCTTCTTTTCTTTTATTGATCTAATGCTGAAGTGCTCCAAGAAAACTCTAAGTATCCAAGAGTGTGAGATAGAGAGAATAGAGAGAGAGCTCCAAAACTGAACTAACAAAAGCTACCAATTGATCCTCATAAGCCTTTATATCAACGAGGCCTCTATTTTCTTCAATTTGCATTATTTTCCTTCATTTTCCTCCTCACATGCAACTTGTGACCTTTCACCTTCCGTTTCTCCTAATTTCCATTAATTTCATAAATAAAATGTCAATTAATGTCTCTTGCCTTTCCAAAGTCTTTTCCATTTCCTTTGCCAATTTCCTTTAGCCATAATAAACCAAAGTGACACCCCATTAGGGTGTTTTTTCCCACCATTCAGCTTGGAATACGTGCCCCATTACTGTGGTCTTATATATTTTTACATGAATTTTTAACCAAGGTTGTTATAGAACCCTCCCCCTTGGGGGAACACTGTCCTCAGTGTTCAATGACACCTACAACCAGCAAGACCATTGAAGAGAAAAACATATTGTATATGGAGCTTTATAACACAACTCGTTGTAGTATTTACAATCCACCACTGCTAAAACATGACAAACATATTGTTTGTTGGATCTTTATAGCATAACTCATTACGATATTTACATCAGAAACACATATACTCATGCACATTTTCTTCAACCAGAAAATAGCCATATTGTCTATGGAGCTTTATAAATCCATCTCGATACAATATTTACAATAGCATACACAAATATAGATATGCACATTTGCTCAACCTATAAATAAAATGATATGATGCCTGCATCTACAATAATGATATCCAGAGGCTCACACCTCCACCCTCAAAGTAATACCAGGATTCGCCTCCTTCCCAATAAGTCAAAAATCCACTGCCAAAGTCAAAATTGCATCCAATGTCCAATGCCACAATCTCGTGACACTTGTCCTCTCAATGAACAGTTACCAGCTCATTGTTCCAGGGAACACTCCCAATACACATCTAATTCCATTTGGAAATGCAAATGAAAAAAAAATTCATCCTTGAACTTCCCTTTTCTGCTACACAATCCCTTGGGAAATCCAGTCACCTACTTCCATGCAGTTGCTCACTTGACAAGTTCCCCAGCATCCCCTATACTAGGTGATCCATCATTTGGAAAGGTTTAATTGCATCATAAGTTCAAATAACCAAGGCATATACCTTCCTCAAAACCATCATATTGATCATAGAATGTTCATGGCCATCAATGGACACTATTGGGCACCAATGTCCCACAATGGCCCTACTCCTGAAGTGCTTTACCTACATATTGTTGTCTATTTGAATTCCTTATGTTGTTGTTGCTAATCCTTGCAGTTAGTTTCAACCACCCAATCAGGCATTTCTGTGCTTACCATACCAAGCACATAACTTCCATTAGATTTAAATAAATTGAAATATTCACATCATACCTCATTGGTAGCTTGTTAATAAGGTACAGTTCCAATCGTGTTTACTTCATGTCACAACAAATCAAACTAGAATTTTTTATCAAATCATTATGTATACACATATCACATCTGGTTAGCTCAAACACAACCATCATAGATCAAAATCATAAATCGTGTGTAACCATCATAAATCAGAATCATAGATCAAATGCATAATAAAACTAGAATAAAATAATTATATGTATCCTTTAATCAATCCTTAGCTTCTACCTTTATCCTTTTTCCTTTCTATATGCACATCGGATCAGTTGCTACACCTAGAGCCTTTTATTTTCCTCAATCACGTACACATACATAATGTACAACACAACAAATACATCCACACATGGCATACAACACCACACAATACATGTACTACATAGAATACAACACAATACATACACCTACAATCAATGTACAACACAACACATACATCTATACCCTATGTACAACACCACAAAATACACAAACATAGTACCATATGCCTGTAACACAACATGTACACCAATACCATAGGTACCACATGCACATGGCACCACTTGCATAACGTGTGCACAACATCACATGTACATGGCACCACCTGCACAACATGTACATATCGCAACATGTACACCACACCACATGTATAACGTGTACACAATACCACATGTACACAACACCACATGTACACAACACCAGATGTACACAAAGCCACATGTACACAACACCACATGCACAACATGTACACAGTGCCACCTGCACATAGCACTATACACCACCACATGCACACATCACCACAATTACAATCATGCACAAAACAACATATGTACATAGCACCCTATGTACCTAGCGCTGCATATCTAACATGTGCACAACACCACATATCCATCATGTGCACAACACAAGATGTACACAACACCGCATATACAAAATATACATATCAAAATCTATTACCAACACTACATATGCAATATACACACAACACCATAGGTACAAATACTGAATATAAAATATGCGCTACATACAATAATACTACACCCCCATAAGCCACACTGTCTTTACCGAGCAACCTCACTTCCAGTGCCTCTCCACCATCCATGTTTATCCTAGCATGCCATGGATCACGTTGTTTTCATTCCATTGATGTATCTTTCAAACTTACATGTCCATAACGTAAACATAGGCATAGTATAATCACATAATATCAACTCATATTGACGTGATAATGACCTCATAGGTTTTTCAAGGCTACTCCTCCCACTTGATTCCTCATAAGGCCAGGAACCTCTTCATGCCTTTCAGCTGCATAATAAATCATTCATCCACAATAATGATTCCTAAAGACCCTATCAGATAGCAACATACATACATACATATATATACATATAAACATTAGCATAAAACAATAATGATCCTTGACAACCTTGTTAGACACAACATACATACATACATATCTGTATACATATATAGACATCAGCATAATCATGATCACAAAAAAATTACATAGTTCCAAACATAGCTAAGGCATCAGATGTCTCATATCCATTCATTTTACCTTTCTGGTTTCCTTTCTCATGTCTATACTGCCACCATCCATTTACCACAATGGACCCAACTTGTCCAACCAACTGTCATATTCTTATCTCTATTGCCATTTACTCATGCATCGGGCTTCATCTGAGTCTCACATTACCTATTTTTTTTCATTCAGCTCTCCCCGAGATCCATTAGCTTCCTCCTTCCCAACCAATTCCTAAGACCGTCAAAACATAAAGGGAAAGAACAAGAAACAAATAAAAAGTGAACCATGAAAGGCCAACATAAATAAGACACCGTAAACAAAGTGGATAGGCTTTGTACTAGACATAAACAAAGCCACAATCAGGCACAAAAAATCACAAAAAAACCAAAATCCCATGATCAGCAACAAACACCATGACTCAATCTCTGTGGTTCCCAGGGAAAGCTCAACCTGATCCTTCTTCGAGATTCCATGGAAGCCCCTTTTGCCATGCAATCCCTTGCATCATACAGCCATAAAAACATAATTGTTAGCACATATATAAATATGAAAATATACAGTTATCTTCCCTTGTTGTGTCAAGCACTTAGCCTTGTAACTAAACACATCCATGCCATCTCTCAAGGGACTCCAATTCCCTTGATGAATCCAACTATAACTAGAAACTAGATAATATACCTGTCAAGTACATGTTCATGAATCTAGAACATATCCACATAATGTCAGACAAAATCAAGGTTAAGATCAATTCCTATATGCAAAGAAATCATTTGTTTGGAATTAGGGTTTTCAAACATAACCAAAGGAATTATTACCCGATTACTTTCTTTTACCATTTACCTTGCTGCAATTGAATATTTATTATGCGTTATCACATCACCCAGTTGTTAGTTATATAAGAAAATCAAATATCACCTTGTCATGCTAATACCAAGCATGTTTCCATGCAACTGTTCGTACATGTTAGTCACATGTTCCAAAAATCAAGGCATATTGTCTATGAATTTGAAATCAACCTTTACCAAGTCTAAAAACTGTGTCATACTCAACAATCAACTCACATTCATCAATCATAAAACACAATGCTATAACTATCACCTACTTACACTCAAGTGCATATAAGTTGTCTCAACACATATATGTTAGTACAACCATCTTAAAACAAAATCCGTCATTCATGCAATCTTATAAACACATACTCATATCATGCAAGTAATCAATTATTCAAACAACTTGCAAACATACCATGTTAAATAAATCAACTAGATGACATAACCAAACACTCAAACACCAAATAGGTGACATAATTAAACTCATACCTTGATGTATCTCAGGGGAGGCTATCTTGTCTACAAAATCAATCTAGTTTAGCATGATATTACTTCACAACACATCAACTCAAACATAAATAATGTCATCATATCCAACATGTTCACATCAGAAACTCATAAACAATTTTCATTCATGAATAACAATCACATATGTGCAGTCAGTCTAGGTTAGTACAACACCATATCACAAATATGTCAGTTTATACTTGAATATCGTAACCATAATTGTCTGCATAGGCCAACCTAGGTTAACAAAATACATATAACATGAAGATATTAAATGAAATAAACCTGATCATCAAGTTAACTAACATATAACAACAACAATATAACATATAGCATAATCATCAGCAACATATAACATAATGATCAAGTTAACTAACATAAAACAACAACAAATTACTACCATTCATGACTATCCAACACATGTGCATATGACTACACTGGTAAACTAGCATCTACCATGCATGTAACCACAACACCATTAGAATGACAAGTATATAAGTAACCCTAATTCTTATAACAACCATTAACCACATTAGAGGAAATTTCAGCCTAAAAGTGCCCATCAAATTTTCGAGTAATTTCCATTTCATAATATGTAAACCAATCAAAATCTTTTAAATTTAAAAATAGGTACATGTAAATATTTTGGAGGGAAAAGAAGAAAAATTACTTTTTTTAATTGTATTTTTGGCTTATCTCCTCACATGTTTACTCAAATTTCAAGTGTAGACACTCGTTGAATGTGAAACTAAATTTTTCATCCAAAGAGTACCCATTGTGCATACTTTTGAGAAGACCCACATTGATAAATATTGAAGATATATTAAAAAAGTGTGTTGAACACACTTTTTTAATGTATCTTCAATTTTTATCAATGTGGGTCTTCTCAACAGTTTGCATAATGGGTACTCATTGGATACAAATTTTAATTATGTATCCAGTGAGTGTCTATACTTGAAATTTGAGTAAACCTATGAGGAGATAGGCCAAAAATACAATTTTATTCTTATCCTTTTACCAATATTGGGATTGAGATCCACTCATGATGGTAGGATGAGATATAAGGATAAGGGATGGAAACTCCAAGGTAGGATAGGATAGGATTTAATATTTTAATCTGAGACAAATGGTTACAACAAATCCTGGAAGCTTCTGGAAATGGAGGCTTCGGGATTTTCTCTCTCTCTCTTGAATTTATAGAACCAACACAGGTGAAAGGAAGGAAACTTGTAGGTGATGAATGCAGGCCAAAGTGGAGAAACCTGTAGGTGAACGTTGTCCAACAAGAGGCCATGATGCATTGGTCCGAAAACTAGCTCAAATGAAGTTTAGGGCTATGGGGAATGAAAGAGTCATGCATAGGCCTTTGTGCAATGACAATGTAAAGGTGGGATAGGATGTGAATGATCCCATTAGGAGATTGATTTATCAAATGAGACAAAATAGCCTATAACAAGTATAATGAATTAAAATTCATCATTAGATGCTCTATTTCACAGTATTCAAATACTTATCACTTCTTCCCTCTAAAGATGCTTTGGAATTCATCCTTCATGCCCAATTGCAATGGATTGTCTTGTCCTTTCAACTTGAAAGCCTCTAATAATTGAAGTGTCTAAGAAAGAGTTGTCTACCTTTCCTTTACAAGGCATTGATCATGCAACTACCATCTTGCATACCTTTGTGTTTTTCATGTACTCTGACTCCAGCGCCTAATGGATTTTCTCTCTTGCCAAACCAAGCATTTTTCAACCCCCATCCTAGTTAAAAATATGACCACTAAGAATATTAGTGACCTTGAGTAGTAGAGTCATAGAGAGATCCCTCTCTAGATTTAAGGGTTGGATTTATATCCTAAAGTGGTTTGAAGGTTTCCTCAGTTTTTCTCCACACAACGAGCGTAATTTAGGAGTGATAACATCTTGGTGACGTCGTCAGGGATGCGAATCTTCAATCCAACATCTCGGAAGAAAAAAAATGAATAAATCTCCTCTTTGATGGTGAATAGAGGAAAAACATAGAAAGGTTGCACATAACTCAACTATCGATTCCACTCTCAACAGGATCCATAAATCAAAGTATAAATGGCGAGTCCACTAGATCAAGATGAATCCGGAATCTGCAAGGTATTCTCCTATGAATTGTGCTCATATTCCTAGATTTCCTAATCATCTACTTCGTATGGATTGGAAAACATACCTACCAAGATTCAAATATTAGGAACAAGATGATGTTGCTTTCCATTTGGTCAAATTTCACATGCACATATATAGGCTAGTGGTTGAATTGCATGAAGACTACTTGATGAAGATGTTTATGGCAACCTTAGAAGGATTGGAAAGATCATGGTATGAAGGTTTACCATCTGCTAGTTTTATTCTCAAAAAAATTTCCATGCAATTTTCTATGAGAATTATAAAAATTCCTACCCATCATTGTTGTTGGTTGAAAATTGTTGTGAACATGTTGAAAGTTTCATTCAGCACCTTGAAGGATTTTATGGTGATGAGGAGTTTACAAATGAAGAAATCATGCAAGCCTTATATGAAAACCCATTTCAACATCAAGATCGACACCCTAATGATCAAATCCATGTTCCTTTTTCTTGATATTGATGAATATTTAGAATAGTTTTATCATATTTTAAATAACCAAGAAAATCATGAGGACACTCATTTATATATATCTCTAAATCAATCATTTTCTAAATTTTTGTTTCAAGAACAAACTTGTGAAGATCAAAATGATTGTTCTCTTGAATTGAACAAAGAAATATCTCTGAATATTCATCATACACATGAGATGGATGTTGTTGTTCAAGTACATACAAAATATTTTATGGTATAGATGATGTGAATTATAAGAAAGAAAAAATCGTTGTCATTTATTTTGAGAGTGATATTGAAACTAAAGATATAACACAAGAACAACCAACAGTTAAGGATGAAGCTAGTGTTCTTCTGGTTTAATCATCGTTTAATTTGACTAAACTACAACCATTTAATTGTCAACTAGCGTAAGTCTATTTATTTCAAAGGTGTCTGCATTATCTGTGCTGATACATAACATCCAAAGAAATAAATAAAAGAACTAAAAGAAATGTCGTTGAACACAATTGCAGAACTTAAAACACTCATGCAAAAATTAAAAAGAATTCTACAAGAATGAAATTACTCATCACACTTCATTTTTTATCAAGAAACAGGCACACCACACATAATATTAATGAAACTACATCAACGGATCAAACATTACAATTCTAACCAATCTTGTGTGTTGGCATTATGGTACAGGTGTTGTCCTTGATGGCAACTCACACAGATGACAGTCACAGTGCAACAGGTTAACAACAAAGGATTACAGATCAGAGTCCAGAGATTGAAGAAAGAGAGGTATACGCTAGTTCACTTTGTCAAAGTAGCGTATACATGTGGGAACACAGATAAAAAATATCGTATACGTATGCACACACTTTCACAAAAGGAAAAGTGCATATGGGATGTAAAATCAAGGTTTTGGTCCAAGGAATTTGGTCTGTGGTATTGAACCTAGGTATTTGGTCCAAGGTATTGGTCCTAAGTGGTTTTTGGTCCAAGGTATTGGTCCTAAGTGGTTTTGGTCCAAGGTACTGACAAAGGGCCTAAAGCTATATAAAGAGGAGAAGATCATAAGGCCATGTGTGCAAGAAATAAGATTCTGAGGAATACTTCTATCTGAAGTATATTTTATGTTGCAAGGTTATGTTTGGGACTAGATTTGAAATATTCATGTGCAGCTTGAGTTCAATATTGGATTAGGGTCATGAGACCTGAAATGACTTATTCCTAAATGATCTGATATTGGTTGAGACTAGATCTGATGTTTTGCACCTATTTTATTCGTTATCTATCATGACCTGGGTTTGTCTGAAGTCTGGAATTGCAGCAAAGTTCTGAGTCAATATTTGCAGATCTGTACACAAGTTTGTCTCGTCCAAAGAGCATATACACACAGGTTTTGTTCTTTCAAGTAGCATATACAAAATAAAAGATTCTTTTTCAGAGCTGACTAATCTATCTGATCAAATTATGTTGTTTTACTGTTGTTTGTCAATTAAGTCTTCTTAGATCTAAATGTAAAACTGAATGCATAAGTAGGCTGGCATTTGATTGATTGATTATATAAGTGAGAAGAATTGATCTCTATCCCTGCCTGTGTAAAGCTTTGTAAGTTGACAGTAGATATTCAGTATATTGCTGGTTGGTACAGACTTGACTCAAAAGTTTATGTTTGCAGTAGTTTTGAAGGTATATGCAGGTTTGATTAACGGAAGTAGCATATACACGCAGTTTGGATTCAGCCAAGTAGCGTATACAATCTAATGCATGATTTTTTAGGTTACAACTCATTTTGAATGATGATGCATGGTTCTGGGTTCAAAATAGTGTTCTGGTGTCAGTGATCTGATTGTTTAGATTAACTGAATGTTAGTTGATGCAATTTAAGTTTAAATTTTTTTGTTGGGTCTAGTATGAAAATTTGATGAAACGTGGCCTTCAGATTGTGGTGTTGTGTTCCAGGAGTATCCAGTGTGAAAATTTATGAAACGTGGTCCCTGGAATATGAAAGAAGGTCGTAGCCTTCTGTAGGTCAGCACCTACGTACTAGTAAACATATTGGCTAGTACAAGAGCTAGGGGGTTGCAGCTCCCTTCCAGTAGAAGCTGGAAAATGAGAGAAGGTTGTAGCCTTCTATAGGTGGGTGCCTACATACTGGTATGAGTCTGCACTAGTACAAGATTGTAAACATATTTTCTTATTATTAAAAGAAGACAGAGATGACAACAAAAGGTGTTTTTCACGCACATTGGGTTTCCACCTTAAATCTTGGTGTTCATGTGTGTTGCTTATGTGTGATGCTTTATTCTGCTTTTACTGCACTGACTAATAAGTTACTAATATACTAGTTTAATATCAACACATGATAAATTGTCTAAATCTGAAGTTCCCTAGATATACGCTAGTTTCATTAATCACAGTTGTGTGTACACGCTAGTTCACTTCACTAAAGTAGTGTATATAAATCTGTTTGGGAAATAAAATTATTGATCTCATAATATTGATTCACCCCCCTCTCAGTATTATTTCCAACAATTGGAATCAGAGAAAGTCCTTCAGAAGATGCTTGATCACTTGAAGTGAGATCCATCAAGATGAATAATCATGAAGGCATGGGATTCATCAGACCGCCAATCCTCGATGGGAGAAACTTTGTTTATTGGAAAATAAGAACCACAACCTATCTACAATCTTTTGGAGTAGATGTCTGGGAAATTGTGGAAGGAGGATATACATTTCCAACAACAATTCCTACAGACACAGTAGGTAAAAATAAATATGAAACCAATGCCAAAGTTGTCAATATTTTATTGGGAAGTTTGTCACAATCAGAGCTTGTCAAAGTCATGTAGCTCAAATCAACCAAAGAGATATGGGACAAAATCATTTAGAGCTACGAAGGATAATCTCAGGTAAAACGTTCCAAGCTTCAAACTCTCAAAATTTAGTATGAAACTCTTAAGATGCATAGTGATGAGAGTATAGCTAGTTACTTCTTACGTATAGATGAGGTTGTTAATTGTATGAAGAATCTGGGTGAAGAAATAAAGGAAGTTACCTTAGTTGGGAAATTTTTATTGTCTATTAAATTTGAATCAAAAGTGTCTACCATAGAAGAAAAACATGATCTATAGAATATCACTATGACACAGCTTCACGGAATCCTAAATATTTTGAGAGGAGAAAAGGACGTCCATTAGATATGAGAGAAGCCACATTTAAAGCTTTAGCAAAAGGAAAAGAAAAGGAATAACTCAATGAATCAGGACACATTTCAAAAGAAGAAGATGAGGTAAATTTTGTCAAGAAGCTTCAATGGGGTTCTGGAAGTTTCAAAGGTAAGCTACCTTTCAAATGCTTTGCTTGTGGCAAAGTTGGTCATTATGCTGCCAGATGTCCTCATAAAAATAAATATGAAAAAGGAAAGGAATATGCAAAAGATAATAGGAAACAAGTTGTGAATAGAAGGAGTTACTATACTCATGAAGATAACGATGGTTTATCTAATAGTGATGAAGATGAAACTTGACAGGTTTATAGACTTCTCATGGCTTATGATAACGATGATTTTTGTTGTAGTTTATAAGAGGATATTGATGATTTATCTAATAGTGATGATTATAGACTTCTCATGGCTTATGAGGATGATGATTTTTGGGATGCTTTAGAAGAGGAAAACTTTCATGAAGAAATCTCTAAACTCAAAATCTATTTAGAACAAAAAAAAGATTGTCATAGATACCTTGACATACCAACTTGCTGAAAAAGAAAAACGCAATGAAAAACTAGAATGTGAAATTGTGGGTCTAAGAAGAGATCTTGAGAAAACAAAATCTCTCAATCTTAGATTTGCTAAAGGATCAGAAACATTAAATGAAATTATCAAATTTCAACATTCTCCTCTGATAAAGACAAGTCTTGGATATACTGAAGAAGCATCTCAATCATAGAAGCCGTCAACCTCCACCAAAAGCTATCTTGATGCAGCAAAGACCAGTGAACAGTATGACAATCGTTAGCAAAGGCATAAAGCTGATCACCAGGTAAATCATATTGAATTTTCTCCAAGGATGAATATCAATAGAAGCCACAACCAACCTCAGGCAAATCATACTCAATTTGCTCCAAATATGAATATCAATAGAAACTACAATCAACAGGTAAATAGATTCGATAGTCGCAGAAACTTCTTTAATGGGCAATGCTTTTGATGTCATAATTTTGGGCACAAAGATGCTCAATGCATTGCTTACAAAACCATCATGACTAGAGAAGCACGAAATGAAAGGAATATAACATGGATCAAGAGAAATTCCTATAATAAATTTTCTCCTCTTGAAAATGAAATAGAATGCTCAATTTGTAACAACTTTGGTCATGAAGAATCTGAATGCAGGATAAAATTTCAGCAAACACCTCAAAAGGAGAAAATGCCATTAAATCCCAAGATATGGAGAAGGAACGATTCTAAAACAGAAAGATGTGGTATAGCCTTGTATGCAGAAGGACAAGAAAATCAGTGGTACATCGACAATGGATGCTCCAAACACATGACAGGTGACAAAGAGAAACTTCACTCATATAATGCCTTAGAAAAGGAAAAGAATGTCTCATTTGGAAATAACACTCCAGCTGTCATGAATGGTAAAGGTTCTATTTTCTTGAAATAAAAGGTTAAAGCTGGAAATGTTATGTATGTATATGGCTTAAAGCATAACCTATTGAGTGTCAATCAAATGTCTGATCAAGGAAATGAAGTGGTGTTTTGATCAAACATATATGTTGTTCGTGAGCTTGATACAGGAGAGACCATGATCAAAGGTACAAGAACTCCAAATAACTTATACATACTCAAAGGAGGACAACAACAGTGCTATCTAAGAAAAAATGAGAAAATTGGCTATGGCATAGAAGATTGGGACATCTAAGCTTTTCTCAAATAAGAAAAGCATGCAGACTCAATGTTGTTCATGATCTGCCAGATATCAGCATCCCAGAAAATACAATACGCAAACCATGTCAAATCGGTAAGTAAACTAGAGTTCACTTCATGGAAAAAGAAGGGTCAGCTAGTAAGCCTCTTGAACTTGTCCATACTAATTTATGTGGACCAACAAGGAAAAAGTCACCTCGTGGAGAAGAATACTTTGTTTTGTTCATTGATGATTCTTCTAGAATGTGTTGGATAGGTCTTCAAAAGCATAAAGATGAAGCATTTGTAAAGTTCCAAACCTTCAAAGTGTTGGTTGAAAATGAATCAGATCAAAAAATCAAATGCCTCAGATCTGATCGAGGAGGGGAATTTATATTGGATGAATTCTTTGACTTTTGTGAACACCATGGAATAAAAAGAAAATTCTCCACCACAAGAAATCCTCAACAAAATGGTGTGGTAGATGGGATGAATAGAACAGTTCAACAAATGGCTCGAGCTATGCTAGATGAATCTAGAACTCCTGCAACCTTCTAGGGTGAAGCTGCATTCGCTGCAGTGACTATTCTCAACAAAGAAAATGTTCGGGTAAATAGCACCCAAACTCCACATGAACTTTGGTATGGTAAGACTCCTACTGTAAAATACTTTAAAGTTTTTGGAAACAAATGTTTTATCAAAAGGACTGATGAAAAACTTGGTAAGATTGAACCCAGAGCAGATGAAGGTAGTCTTCTTGGTTATTCTTCCAGAAGTAAAGGATATAAATGTTATAATAAATGACTTGGGAAAATTGTTGAAAGCATTGATGTTTTAGTGGATGAAGCATGCAGTAATCCAAAACAAATAAAATCAATAGAAGATTATGACAATGAGGAAGAAGGGGATTAATTTCCCACGTCAAATACAAATTATATTGAAGAAGAAACTAATGAGGCACCAGAAGAAGATATAATGGTAGAAGAAAAGACTCCGTCCAGGTATGTTCATAAAAATCATCCAGAAACTCAAATTTTAGGGGAAAAGTAGGTAGGTGTATAGGTAAGAAGAACTATTATAGGGACCTCAAGCTATCTAGCTCTACTATCCTCCACCGAACCCCAAAATGTAAATGGAGCATTAAAAGATGAATGTTGGGTCAAGGCCATGGATGAAGAACTTGAGCAAATTGAAAAGAATGATACTTGGGAATTAGTTCCTAGAACTCATGATAAAAATATTATAGGAACTAAATGGATATTCAAGAACAAGCTGAATGAAAATGGAGAAGTCATTAGAAGCAAGGCTAGACTTGTTTGTAAAGGGTATGCTCAACAAGAAGGTATAGATTTTGAAGAAAATTTTGCACCTATTGCCAGACTTGATGCCATAAGGATGCTTCTTGCTCTTTCCAGCTTTCAAAAATTCAAAGTATACCAAATGGATGTTAAATCAGCCTTCCTTGATGGAGATTTAGAAGAGAAGGTTATATTGAACAACCAGAATGATTCATTCTTGGAAATGATGCAAAACTTGTATGTAGACTCAAAAAGGCTCTCTATGGTCTGAAACAGGATCCAAGGGCTTGGTATTACCACCTTGACAAATATCTACACCAACAAGGTTTTATAAAAGGTTCTACAGATAGCAATCTATATACAAAGATTGAAACTCATAAATTGTTAATTATTATTTTTTATGTTGATGATATCATTTTTGGTAGAAATGAAGAATCCATGTGTTAGAATTTTGCTTCAATAATGCAGCAAGAATTTGAAATGTCCTTTCTTGGTGAACTTACCTATTTTCTTGGTCTACAAGTTCAACAAACTAAAGATTGTATTTTTCCTTCACAAACCAAATATCTCAAACAAATCTTGAAAAGGTGTGGAATGGAAGATTCTAAACATGTATGTACCCCAATGGTAATAAGATGTAGTCTCAGCTCAAATGATGAATCAGCAGCAGTACAACAACCAACTTACAGATCCATGATTAGCAGTCTGCTTTATCTAATAGGTACCTGACCTGACATCATGCATGCAGTAGGAATAGTTGAAAGATTCCAAGCAAATCCAAAGGAATCACACCTTCAGGCGGTCAAAAGAATTTTCAAATATCTTCAAGGAACTTAGGACTTTGGACTATGGTATCCTAGAGATGCATATCTTACTCTTCATGCATATACAAATGCATATTGGGTAGGAAGTGTTGATGATAGAAAAAGCACTAGTGGTGGTGCATTCTATATGGATTCTAGGTTAGTGTCTTGGTTCAATAAGAAACAAATTTCAATTACTTTATCTACAGCTGAAGCAGAATATGTGGATGTTACATCTTGCTGCACACAACTACTTTGGATGATGCAAACTTTGCAAGACATTCAAATCACATGTACTCCACCCATCTCCATTCTATGTGATAATACAAGTGCCATCAGTATTTCAAAGAATCCAGTCATGCACTCCAAGACCAAGCACATACCCATCAAGTACCATTTTCTACAAGACCAAGTGCTTGAACAAAAGGTGAAATTGGAGTATGTTCCCTCCAAAGAATAGGTTGTTGATATATTCACTAAACCACTACCTAGAGAAACATTTTTTTGGCTACGTGGGGCCTGACCCAGGTTCAAAAGTGATTTTAGTCAAGCAAATCCCAGTACTACTGGCCCTTTCGACAATAGTCCGTGGAGTGCGGACTGAGGTCTCACCTGAAGTAGTATGGGAGGGTGTTGGAACCAGGTTTCCGCACCCTAGGGATGTCTTGATGAAGGTTTTGGAGGTTCGCAGTCCTATCGTGTGAACTTGCGCTACCCCGTGTAGCTTTCTATCCTTCGCAACCAGCGCGCACCTTCGTAAGGGGAAAATACAGTTTTTATCTTGATCCCGGTCCTTACTTGGTCATTATATTAGTGCTTTGACTTAGTTTGCGCAGGCCCAATATTCTTATTACTTATTCAAATTTCAAATAAGTGCGCGTAATCGAAAACAATATAAATGCATAAAGATAAACAAAACATAGAAACACACGAACAGATGCACAATATTCCGAATCAACCTTGTCTTTATTAATAATCAAGTTCAGTTCAGTTACAAATCTGACTCCTCCCTACACACTCAGTTGCAGGGGTCCGCGCACTTAGCTGCGGACTCTACTAAGCCTCTGCGCACTCAGCTGCAGAGTCTCTTCCTACTACTACGACCCAATACACTTCAGATCCACTTCTATCCTCTAACCATGCCTTTGCATCTATCTATCACTTGCTTCTCAAAAAACTATCTTTACACTTAGAGCCTCGCTCTATTTATATAATCCCATGGTCCACGGACCATGGGTAGGCCGACACAAATTTACATTAAATTACATTATTTTAGGGTGGACAACCCTATGACTCATCCTAGACTTTTGTGCAAGCCCCAAAAACATGTTGTGGGGAGATCTGCTACCGAACGGGCCCCCAACACAATCATCATGATTCGTCCCGAGTCACTGTGCAGCGATCTTGGCATGAAGCCCTTCCAACTATGTTTGGGTTGCGAAGGTCCACAGCGCACTGCTCTGTCGTCTGCTATATCTACTGCATTTCTTCTCTTGAATAATCTGCGTCTGCCTCGATTCTCTTCTCTGGTACTGGCTACTAGTGCTTGTGTTTATAGTCTCACACCTCTGTCTAGCTTCTCGAGTCGCGAAGACTGTGCTTTGGTTGATGAGTCAGATAGTCGGCCCACCCGTGTAGGGCTTCAGGCAACTGCCATTTACTTTGCCTAGGAAGGGTTCTCCATTAAGTTTGACTAGCTGGACCGTGCCTTCATCTGTGACCTATTTTACCACATATGGTCCCAACTAGTGCATCCTGAACTTTTCTGGGAATTTGTCGAATTTACTGTCGTACAACAGTACTAAGTCGTTGACCTTGAAGGTGCGCAACTTGATATGATGATCATGCTAAGCCTTTTCACGTTGTTTTTGTACCTGCTGATGAAATCCCATGAAAAATCGTTCTTCCTTGACTTCTTCTAATTGCACAAGCCTCTCTTACAAATATTTGTGGTCCAACATGCCTGTAAGTGCTACTATTCACAAACTAGGTATGATGTATTCCATTGGCATGACAGCTTCTGTGCCATAGACTAACCTGAACGGTGTCTGACCCGTCAATTTTTTGCGCGTGGTTCTGTATGCCAATAATACGGAACATATGCGCAGGTCCCAGTCGTTTCGTTGTGCATTACATACTTTGGTTAGCGCAGTCTCCAGTATTTTTTTGAATGTCTCTATTGTCCCAATAGCTTGCAGGTGGTACGGTGTACTTTACTGATGATACACCTAGAACTCCTCGGTGACTGCGTTGATGTTTCGTTTAGGAAGTGCATGCTACAATCACTCATTAAGATTTTTGGGCACCCAAATCGTGTAAACACGTTGTCGAACAAAAACTTCATAGCTGTAGTGGCTATGCAGTCCTTGACTGGCTGTGCTTCCACCCACCGTGTTAAGTACTTCGTCACGGTGATTATGTAGCGTGCACCCATCTTTACCTGTAGTTTGATTGGTCCCATAAAGTCAATTTCCCATTTTTCGAATGGCTGCAATGTCATTTGTGGATTGAGTGGCATCTCGTCCCTTCGTGATGGTTTTCCAGTCCTTTGACAAATATCGTAGACCCGACAGTGTGCTTTCGAATCTTGGTGCAAGGTTGGCCATCACAACCTAGAGCGAAGAATCTTTTGTGCAGTCGCGTGTCCTGCATAGTGTCCTCTTGCAGCACCTCCATGTGCCTCTGTGAGGATCTACCATCATTCAAATTCAAGTACATATCTTCGCAATATCTCATCATTTCCCATTTTGTAGAGGTACCCCGCGATGACAGAAAATTCTGCCGCATGTACCACCAATTCCTTCTTCTATTGGACGGAATATTCCTTCGGCGCAGTCCCTGTGGTTAAAAAATGGATTATATCTTCGAAATGGCCGTCCTCGATGCCAACTACGAAGATCTATGCATCTGGTAGTCCCTCCTCCAAATTCGTTGGTTCCTCGCTAGTGTCTATTTGTGACAAGCGATCGGGTCCTGCATTTAGGTGTCCCGGTTTGACTATGACTTCAAAATCATATTCTTGAAACAATAGAAGCCATCTACATATGCACCCCCCCAACACAGGTTTTTTCACTAGGTATTTCAACACAGAATGGTTGGTATACATCTTGAAATGTCCCCTAACCAAATAGTGTCGAAAGTTTTGGAGTGCGTACACCATTGCAAGCCCTTCGCGCTCAGTATTAGAGTAATTCTTTTCTGCTTTGGACAGTCTCTAACTTGCAAATGTGATCTGGTGATCCACACCTTCCGCACCCTCCTACGTGAGTACGGCTCCTAGCGCAATACACGACGCATCAACATGTACATGAAATTCCACGTCCCATTTTGGAAAGACCAAAATGGGAGCGGATGCCAGTTTCTCCTTGAGGACATCCAAACTTTTCATGCAATCATCATTCCAACAATATGTAGCATCATTCTTAAATAGTTTCTCCATTGGCGCTATTATTTGAGTGTAGCTTTTGACAAACTTCCTATAGTAGCCAATGTGCCCCAAAGTAGCGCGTAATTGTTTGACACTGCGTGGTGCTTCCAAATTCAGAATAACTACAATCTTTGCGGGGTCCACCATTAGACCTTGTTTGCAGACCACATGGCCTAGTAGGTTTCCAAAGGGAAGGAGGAAGGAGCATTTTTTAAGGTTCAGCGCAATTTGGTGTCGGTGGCAAGTACCCAACATCAACCGTAGGCTCGCAACATGGTGTTTAACTAATCCAAAGACAGTCCAATCATCCAGATAGGTTTCCAAGAACTTGTGGATGTATTCTTTGAATGCTGCTACCACTATGTGAAAGAATATGGCAGGCGCGTTCTTCAATCCAAAGGGCATTACAGTGTACTGAAAGCAGCCCCATTCGGTTGCGAAGGTTGTTTTGGTCATGTATTCCTTCGTGATATTGATCTGATGGTACCCTGAGAAGCAGTCCATGAAGGAGTAAGCTTTGTGACCGCCAATGTTCTCCAATACTTTGTCTATAAATGGTTTCAAGAATGGATCATGAACACAGGTGTCATTAAGCTTCCTGAGGTCCATGCATATTCTTATTTCACCTTTCTGTTTTTTCTCCTGCACTACCATAGGACTCACCCAATTGAATTCTTCTACTAGTTCAATAATTCTGGCTGCAAGCATTTTATCCAACTCATCGTAGACCTTTTCTTTATACTTTGGGTTCAAGCGGTAAGGTTGTAGCTTAACTGGCTTCGCATCTAGTTTCAGAGTGATCTTCATCATCCCTAAGTCACTAATTATTCCTTTTAAGTCTGTGATTTTGGTCAGGAAAAAATCTTGATATTCACAGAGTAACTCAGTGACCTTATCTACTGTAGCATCGTCCTAATAATCCCCAAGTGTCACGTACTTCGGCTCCGCTTCTGTGCCAATGTTTACTTGTTTAGTTTTTAGCAGCATGTTGATGTCAGGATCCTCAATTGGTGGTCCCCGAACCCCACGACAACCTTCGGTTTCTAGAATATTAATATTTCGGGGGTCGTTATCATCCTCCTCTACCTACATGTTATAAAATTCTAGGGCGCTGCTTAACTAGGTCGCCCATACTGGTTGGAGCATTTCCAGTGGCTCCTGAGGTATTTTGAAGATGGCGGATTTTACTGCTTGTAGTGCATCATCAACAGTATCTGACCACCAGTCTTCAAATGTGAATGTTAGCAAAAATCCCTCGGACAAGACATCCCATTCGCCCGTACCATGCTGGAGTTCTGTCTCAATATACCAGTTCATGGGTATAACATCTAGGGTATGGTAGAATAAGTGTACCCATTCAAGCTGTGGCTCTTCCCCGTAGACCTTGGTCAATTTCGCGAGGTGCATGCGTGGGTCATCTTGTCCATCGTATTTGTCTTCCAAGCAGAGTTTTTCTTTCCCAAATCATAGACTCATCATCCTTCTACATGCGTGCTAGTCCTCAAAATTTCCTTGATGTGTACCCCACCATTGTGTGGGTGTTGCACGCAACACCCATTTCAACACGTCAAACCACTTCTATTCAGGTACTCCGCTTTCAAATTTTCTCAAGAATTCATCCGCCACTGTCAATCCATCATAAGTCGGCAACTCTCGTGTCTCTATTGTCACACACCGTAATGATCTAATCATCATGTTGCAATTCAATGTTGTCACTTCGTGTAATCGATTCTGCCATCATTCTACTTCCTCATCTGAATCTGAAGTGCAGGAGCTTTCGCACTCCCACGAGAATCTCTCATTTACAGTCGGATTCACCCAATCCTGATCTCATGCAGTTATCTTGTAAATACAATCTAGCTCATTATCGCTTTCATCATCACGCACTTGTTCAGTGTAGCGCACTCCTTCGGTTGGGTCCAGTGGGACTACCATGCATAGCGACTTTTTCTCAAAGATCATCTTACGCTTCTTCAGATTGATGACTTTGTTCATATCAGTGGCCCAGTCTATTCCTAACAACGCAGGATATGGATTGCTATCATCAAAAATCTCTATCACTTCAAAATCCGTTTGTGTGCTCGCGCCTTCAAAATCAACTATTACTCCTTGCAACCTTCCTATGGGCAAAATCTTCTGTTGGTTCGCCATTTGTAGTTGAATAGGGGACCATTGTAACGTGGGCCTACCCATGCATTCCCATGTTTTCTTCGGTAATACATTCGCGTCCGACCCCAGATCTAGGATTACCTGATCCATTTCATACTCGCCAATTTGCGTCGTCAATCTCATTTCCCTCCCAATGCGCAGTACATGCTTTCCCAATTTCTGAACTATGCGCGGTTCTCTTGACCTCGTGCACCTGGTGATCAGTTCCTGTAGTCCTTTAACCGCCTTGTTGTCGCGGAGAAGTTTCATGCATGTCTCCAAAAAGGTAGTAAGCATTGAAGGATACATTCATGGCTTTGGTTGATCCTTACTACCTAAAGTGGAGGCCTCCATGAAGCTCTTCTTAGCTTCCATGAGTGTCTCCTTTGCACGTTCTAAGTCAAACTCAGGTTATTTTTCAGGAGCCTTACAAACCCATGTATCTTCCTCTAGCTACTTCCCCTTATCCTCCTTCGTGGTTGCACCACTTCTGAGCATCATGTTCACATTCGGGTCTTCTTCGTGCGGTTCAGACCTCATCATTTGTATATTTTGAGTCAGAGGAGGCTGGAATAGCCCATTTTCGCGCATTTATGTGATCAAAGTAGGACAATCTATTGTTTTGTGATCAAACTAAGCACAATACGAACAAGATATCCTCGTCGAGTTGGTACAGTCACAAGCATAGTACCCTAGTCCTCGGCGATTGTAACAAATTAACTATTCGCAGCCCCGTCCTGGTCCCATTCCTCCTCGTCTTCGACCTTTCCCCTGGAATCCAACGTGCACCATCCCCATAGCTGGGTCAAGGGCTTGTGTTTTTGTCTGCATCCTATAGGCTGGGGTTCGATCCATCATTAATTCATAGTTGTGGCAAGTGCGTTCGTCGTTGCCTGCTGACCTGCAAAAATTGCAAAACAACTGCTAGGGAGTCTGTGTATGATTCTGCAACAAATGACAATTATCCATCATGTGTTTTCCTCCTATCTGATAGATTGTGCACCATAAAGCAGGTGTCGCACTTGGCCCTGCCTATGCCTCTGGTCTCAACGGAATTGGCCCCCCTCCTGCCAAGTAGTTCATGAACACTAGATAGTGATCCTTGTCATGGCCTTGGCCTTTGAATTTTATGTACCATACTTCCTCATGTGCCTCTGGCTGTGATGCCCTATCCTACTTCAAACTTTGCATTTCCAGGCATAGATTCTATAATTACGCATGGATTTGTTGAACTCCCAACCCAAGGTCCTGTATCGAGGTCTCATGCAACCTCATTGTCATTTCCAACGCTTCGGCCTAGGTGGAAAGTTTCTATTGTGACAACACCATCCTCAAATGCGATGTCATAGATGCCACAAACCATGCGCAATGCTGTCCATCTGTCAGCATCATATTGGCTTCGTGGATCATACTCTTCAGCCACTGATCTAGATCCCAGGGAGTCTCACTCGGGAGCATCCCGATTTATTTAAACCCAATGATTGATTGTGTTTCTAACTTTGGCCTGTTGAACTCCCTGTTTAGCGAGATCTGGATCTCCGCTATCCCTACGTTTGGGTGATCATTAGAGTGCTTGATATACTATATCAATGCAAGATCCTGCAGCATGCTCACCAATGTAGCCTTCTTAATATTGTCATCTATGACAACTTGCGCTTCCCATACTGCTCTTACCACGAACCATAATTGGCCCGGATCTTTGTTCCCTACTCCTTTGAATACTGGTAACTTGATCGCACTTGCCATACTGAACTGTCGAGGTGGTGGAGGTGGAGTGGGTGGAGATGGAGGTGAGGGAGGTGAAGTGGGGGGTGGCACAAGTGGAGGTGGTAACCGCGGAATGCGATGCCTTATCAAACTGACCATGCTTCTTGGAGAGACCTTAGCGAGCTCTTCCTCACTCTCTCGCGAAGGTGAAATTAAGCGACTATTTTCTAATTCTCTGCTATTTTTGTAGATCTTTTCACTTCGCGTCATCCCAAACATTAATGTTTTCGCATGACCTTCTTTTCACAAAATAGCATCTTAATCCAAGTATTCAAAGACTTAATATACTTACCTCATAGTCCTTGGAGAAAGCATCATTCTACTTCGCTATAGCTCATGGTCATGTCTACCGCAAACTCAGTGATAAATCCCCCTATTATCCGGTCAAGCCAATGGTCCACTGCTCGCACGATCTTATCTTCTGATGCCTCTAATCTGCACACTAATTCCGGAGTCCACACTATCGGCTTGTCGAGCCTACACCTGCCCTGGTTGTCATCTAACTTCGCGATCCACTCATACAATTCAGACGGAAAGGATGCAAAGAAAATTTCATGGATTTCTATATACACATAGCGATCCAGCCACCTTTTCTTAGATACTTGTAGAGTTCTGTTTTCCTGTGTCACGAATTCGTGAATCTTCTTGTCCAACCACTCTCCAATTTCTTTCTTTGTTGTGTTCCAATGGCACAAAGTCATACATCCCTTAGGAAGATCCCAATCCCGATAACAGAACCATTTTTTGGCTACATGGGGCCTGACCCAGGTTCAGCAGTGAGTTTAGCCAAGCAAATCCCAGTACTACTGACCCTTTCGGCAATAGTCCATAGAGCGCGGACTGAGGTCTCACCCGAAGTAGTATGGGAGGGTGCTAGAACCAGGTTTCTGCACCTTAGGGATGTCTTGATGAAGCTTCTGGAGGTTTGTAGTCCTATCCTATGCTCTTGTGCTGCCCCGCGCTACTTTCTATCCTTTGCAACCCATGCGCACCTTTATAAGAGGCGCGAATACAGTATTATCCTGATCCTAACCCTTATTGGGTTATTATATTAGTGCTATGACTTAGTTTGTGCAGGCCCAATATTCTTATTACTTATTCAACCATCAAATAAGCGCGCATAATCGAAAACAATATAAGTGCATAAAGATAAACAGAACATAGAAACACATGAACAGATGCACAATATTTCGAATCAACCTTGTCTTTATTAATAATAAAGTTTAGTCCAGTTACAGACTCGACTCTGTCCTGCGCACTCAGCTGCAGGGGTCTTCGCACTCAGTTGCAGACTCTACTAGGCCTCTGCGCACTCAGCTATAGAGCCTCCTCCTACTACTACGTGTTGGAAATAATACTGAGAGGGGGGGGGGTGAATCAGTATTATCAGATCAATAAAACTTTTTCATTTCCATACTTAGATACATATACACTACTTCATCCAAGGGAACCCGCGTGTATACGCAGCTGTGTCTAAAGCAACTAGCGTATATCCAAAATACTTATGATTCAGTTAATCCATTAAATGTTGATCTTTAGTTAGTGCATCAGAACTTCATTAACCATATGAACAATAAGCAGGTGCAGTAAAAATAGAACAGATCATCACACACAAGAAGCACACATGAACACCATGATATAAGGTGGAAACCCAATGTGGGTGAAAACCACCTGCTGCAATTCGTTTCTATCTTCCTTTATTAAGAAACTTATTTTACAATGTACTGGTGCAGTCCTTTACCAGCACGTAGGCTACAACCTGCAGAAGGCTACAACCTTCTCTCGTTCTCTAGACTCTCCTGGAAGGGAGCTCCAACCCCCTTTGCTCTTGTACTAGCTAAGATACTAGTACGTAGGCACCGGCCTACAATCTTCTCTCCTCCAGGTACCACGTTTCATAAATTTTCAGACTGGATACTCCTGAAGCACAACACATAATCTGAAGGCCACGTTTCATCAAATTTTTATATTGGACCCATAAATATCATTGAAGCACAAAACAATCAATACTCGCATCATCAATCTCTGAATCACTAAAACACTAAAGCCCTGTCAACAACACAGTCACCAGAACACAGAGCAGAACTCTGCAATAACAATCAGAACCAACTGTACCATCAAAATCATGCATCAGAGTGCATACGCTACTTGGAAGTGCCGAACCTGCATGTATACGCAACTTCATCAAGATGAACCAGCGTATATGTCATTAATCACTTATTCATAACTTTGTTGCACTTCCTGACTTCTGACATAACCGGATCATGACATATACAAAGATAATATATGTGTTAGCACCTAGATCTAGTCTATCAGATCTCATAAATATGAGTCATTATGATCCTGATCCAATGTTAGTTCTCATCCATCAATACTGAAGCTAAACACAATCAGCAAAACAAGATATGCAGAATACTGACACCTTTAAACTGTCATCATAACCCTTCAACAACCAGAACCACTTGTAACTTCAAATATCATAGCTCAAAAGGTATACGCTACTATAATGAACTCAACCTGCGTACATACGCTCTTACACCAAAGCCAACCCGCGTATAGATCTATAAATATTCAATCATGACTTGCACGATTTCAAACTTAAGTTATACCCAATTCAGATCATTACATGCGTCAGTATACAAATCTAGAATAAACATAATCAATCATATAGAGATAGTTCATTTCAAACCATTTGATCCCGATCTCTCCTTAGATCTTATTCTCCATCAACCGGTGAGATCCCACCTTAGCTCAGATCAAGCAATGTATCATCAACCCATAACCTGCATACTGGATCTCATACTTCATCAGATATTCAAGACTTTCTTGATGCCCTTGCCTAATGATCTTCTTCTCCTTTTATAGTCTTAGGCCTTGCTCAATAGCACGGTCCAAAACCATAATAAATCAATACCAAGAGCCTAATACTTGGGATCAACACACTTGTCGAGATACCATGGTCCAAAACCATAGGTTCAAATACCGAGGAATAACTACCACGGACCAAAAGTAAGTTTTCCGACATGTACGCGCTTTTCCGTGCAAGAAACTGCGTGTATACCCTACTTGGTATATAGCAAACCTGCGTATACGTGACTTGGTATATAGTGAACCTGCTTGTATACCCTACTTGGTATATAGCAAACCTGCGTATATGCGACTTGGTATATAGTGAACCTGCGTGTATACCCTACTTGGTATATAGTGAACCTGCGTATATACTCTTCTTTCTTCATTCTTTGTAGTCTGATCATCAATTCTTTGCTACTGAACTGCTGCACTATAATCTGTCATCTGTGTGATTTGCCATCAAGGACAACACTTGTCTCATAATGCCAACAATCTCCCCCTTTGGACTGATGGCAAAGATAACTTGTCACACTTAGAACTATCATCTGATTCCTTTGAGCTGTCCTCCATCGGTCACATCTGATATCTCTTCTGAAGATTCATCCAGTTATACATAAGTGAGATGTTCTTCTATGAGAGGGTTGCCATCAAGTACAACACATGCATCATAATGCTAACACTACGACCCAATACACTTCAGATCACTTCTATCCTCTAACCATGCCTTCGCATCTATCTATCACTTTCTTCTCAAAAGACTATCTTTACACTTAGAGCCTTGCTCTATTTATACAATCCCATGGTCTGCAGACCATGGGTAGGCTGACACAACTTTACATTAAATTACATTATTTTAGGGAGGAAAACCCTATGACTCATCCTAGACTTTCGCGTTCCGTGCCCACACTTCGCGGACTATTTACATTACATTGACCAAACTTGGGCTTTAAGCCCCAAAAACATGTTATGGGGGCATCCGCTACCCAAAAGGCCCCCAACACAATCATTGTGACTCATCCCGAGTCATTGTGCGGTGATCTTGGCACAAAGCCCTTCCAACTGTGTCTGGGTTGCGTGAAGGTCCACAACGCACTGCTTTGTCGTCTGTTGTATCTGTTGCATTTCTGCTCCTGAATAATCTATGTCTTCCTCAATTCTCTTCTTTGGTACCGGCTGCTAATGCTTGTGTTTATAGTCCCGCACCTCTGTCCAGCTTCTCGGGTCGTGAAGACTGTCCTTTGGTCGGTGAGTCAGATAGCTGGCCCACCTGTGTAGGGCTTCAGGCGACTGCCATTTACTTTTCCTGGGAAGGGTTCTCCATTAAGTTTGACTAGCTAGACCGCGCCTCCATCTGTGACCTCTTTTACCACATATGGTCCCAACCTGTGCATTCTGAACTTTCCCAGAAATTTGTTGAATTTACTGTCGTACAACAGTACTAAGTCATTGACCTTGAAGGTGTGCAACTTGATATGATGATCGTGCCAAGCATTTTCACAGTGTTTTTTTACCTGCTCATGAAATCCCACCAGAAATCGTTCTTCCTCGAGTTCTTCTAATTGCGCGAGCCTCTCTTCCAAAGCTTTGCAGTCCAACATGCCTGTAAGTGCTGCTATTCGCAAACTGGGTATGATGTATTCCATCAGCATGACAACTTCCGTGCCATAGACTAACCTGAAAGGTGTTTGACCCATCAATTGTTTGCACGTGATTCTGTATGCCCATAACATGACAGGTATGTGCAGGTCCTAGTCATTTCGTTGTGCATTACATACTTTGGTCAGCGCAGTCTCCAGTGTTTTGTTGAATGCCTCTACTGTCCCATTAGCTTGCGAGTGGTATGATGTACTTTGTTGATGATACACCTGGAACTCCTCGGTGAGTGCACTGATGGTTTTGTTCAGGAAGTGCATTCTGCGGTCACTCATTAAGATTTTTGGGCACCCAAATCATGTCAACACATTGTCGAACAAAAAATTTAAAGTCATAGTGGCTGTGTAGTCCTTGACTGGCTATGCTTCTGCCCACTGTTTTAAGTACTCTATCACGGTGATTATGTAGCACGCACCCGTCTTTCCCTGCGATTTGATTGGTCACATAAAGTCAATTGCCCATTTTTCAAACGGTTGCAATTTCATTTGTGGATTGAGTGGCATCTCGTCCCTTCGTGATGGTTTTCCAGTCCTTTGACAGATATCGCAGGCCTGATAGTGTGCTTTCAAATCTTGGTGCAAGGTTGGCCACCACAACCCAGTGCAAAGAATCTTTTGTGCAGTCGCGCGTCTTGCATAGTGTCCTCCTGCAGAACCTCCATGTGCCTCCACAAGGATCTATCCTCGTTCAAATTCAGGTACATATCTTCATAATATCTCATTGTTTCCCCTTTTGTAGAGGTACCCCGCGATGACAGAAAAGTCTTCCGTGCGTACCACCAATTCCTTCTTCTATTGGACGGAGTATTCCTTCAACACAGTCCCTATGGTTAAAAAATGGATTATATCTTTGAAATTTCCATCCGCGACATGCACTGCAAAGAGTTGTGCATCCAGTAGTCCCTCCTCCAAATTCGTTGGTTCCTCTCCAATCTCTATTCATGACAAGTGATCAGGTCTTGCATTTAGGCATCTTGATTTGACTATGACTTCAAAATCATATTCTTGAAATAGTAGAAGCCATATACGTATGTGTCCCCCCAACACAGGCTTGTTCACTAGGTATTTCAACGCGGAATGGTCAATATACATCTTGAAATGTCCGCCAAGCAAATAGTGTCAGAATTTTTGGAGTGCATACACCATTGCAAGCCCTTTGTGCTCAACAATAGAGTAGTTCTTTTTGGCTTTGGATAGTCTTTGACTTGCAAATGTGATCTGTTCATCCATGCCTTCCGCACCCTCCTACGTGAGTACAGCTCCTAGCGCAATACACAACGCATCAACATGTACATGAAACTCCATGTCCCATTTTGGAAAGACCAGAATGGGAGCAAATGCCAGTTTCTCCTTGAGGACATCCAAACTTTTCCTGCAATCATCATTCCAACAATATGTACCATCCTTCTTCAATAGTTTCTCCATCGGCGCTGTTATTTGAGCATAGCTTTTGATAAACTTCCTATAGTAGCCAGTGTTCCCCAAAGTAGCGCGTAATTGTTTGACACTACGAGGTGCTTCCAAATTCAAAATAACTGCAATCTTTGTGGGGTCCACCATCAGACCTTGTTTGCAAACCACATGGCCTAGCAGGTTTCCAAAGGGAACAAGGAAGGTGCACTTTTTAAGGTTCAGTGCAATCTGGTGTTGGTGGCAAGTATCCAACATCAATCGTAGGCTCACAACATGATGTTTAATTAATCCAAAGATAGTCCAGTCATCCAGATAGACTTCTAAGAACTTGTGGATGTATTCTTTGAACGCTGCTACCACTATGTGTGAGATTATGGCAGGAGCATTCTTCAGTCCAAAGGGAATTACGGTGTAATGAAAGCAGTCCCATTCAATTGCAAAGGTTGTTTTGCTCCTGTCTTCTGGCATGATCTTGATCTGATGGTACCCTGAGAAGCCGTCCGCAAAGGAGTAAGCTTCTTGACCACCAAGGTTCTCCAATACTTCATCTGTAAATGGTGTCGGGAATGGATCATGAACACAGGCATCGTTAATCTTCCTGAGGTCCACGCATATTCTTATTTCGCCTTTCTGTTTTTTCTCCTGCACTACCATAGGACTCACCCAATCGGATTCTTCTACTGGTTCAATAATTCTGGTTGTAAGCATTTTATCCAACTCGTCGCGAACCTTTTCTTTATACTTTGGGTTCAAGCGTTAAGTCCACTGCTTAACTGGCCTTACCTTACTTTATGTTATAACTGTTGCACTTGTTTCTCCTTTTCCTTCTTGGTTTCCTTCCTTTCCCATCTTTCCCATTCTTCTGTCAACTTCCTCTCAGCCCACTGTTCCTTGAGAAAATTTACGACTTTTTGATGCTCTTCCAGTGAGATCACTCCCTTTTGTAAAGAGGGTGAAAATTGATTCCATTTCTGTAGTTCCGATATCAACAAAAAAAAATCTAAACACCATCCTGCTTCAGGATCTCGTGTTCCTTCACATGCAATATCAATAGGGGGTGTAATAGCATATTGAGATTTTAGTTGTTCTTCTTTGGCTACTAGTTTTTGTGTACCATCCACTTCATCAATAGGTTCTTGTGTAACAACAGTGTCGTTAGAAGGTTCTTCTATATCGACTTCCAGGTTAATCATCGTGGGATGCTCCATTTTTGTTGTTGGTTCCTGTGTAACAACAACGTCATTAACAAGTTCTTGTGTAACATCTTCCCAAGGTTTAGTTTGGGTTTCTGTCAAGATGGTATTTCTAGAACAGACTTTGTATCTGTCTGTTGCTAGATTCCTAGCACATGCTGCACATACAAAACTCGATGTGGTTTCTACTCTCAGTTTATCAACAACCTCTACCAAGCTGTTCAAACCCGAGACCCTTATTTCTACTTTACTCTCCTCTAATTCCTACCTTAATTTTTCATTTTCCTTCTCCAATTTTTCAATTTTATGTAGCAAAATTTGGGTCTCATCCTTACCTGATAGAGGAACCTCTTCAAGATGGGCATGTTCTCCTTCTTTTTGTTTCCTTGTTTCCTTGTGCTTGTTCAGCTCTTTTCTTGATGAAGGAGAAGGCTCTGGATGTGTATTGAATCTTACCCTCTTCTTCGATGTCATGTTGCCTATTGGCTTCTCCAATGATCTTTTCTTAATCCTACTTCCCGAGGATTTCCCTTGCTCTTCAATCTCCCTAGCTTCCTTTGGAGCATCATTGGGGATTTAAACTTGCTTTTGGCGGGAAGCCCTCATATTTCTAATGATAGACTTCTCCCAACTATTGCCTTGGCATTCCAATGCATCCAACATGATTAATTTGATGAGGTTGTGGTTGGTAATGGAACTCTCTGGGTGCGCAGCAATATTCACAGCAGCAAACATGTGCCTTACATTTTCTAACAGGAAATATGGGAGGTTGACCAGTTTCCTATGTCGAAGGTGGTTTAACAACGAGAAATGGTAATTGAACACAATTGTTTCCCTTCCTTCACAAGTAATGTACTTGATGATGTATAAGGAAACGTATCCCCAGGGTTGAGGGAGTGATAACCAGTCAATTCCCTTACCTTTCTTCTCCAATTGCTCCTCCCCTTGTAGAAATTCCACCTTGAGGGAGGGATCATTAATATTTTGGCTAAACCATATTTTCCTTTCAGCTCGCAATGTTGTTATTTGGGCCATTAATTATTCTGTGACCTCTAACTTCAGATCCCTAATCTCTATCTAGTTTCCGTCCAAAATTTTGGCGAATTCTAGGGAAACCGTCTCCTCTGAACCCATGAATCATTCAAAGAACTCAAACCATCCTGTCTCCTTACAAATTTGGCATGCCTCAGGACAATTTTCCAATGCTTCTATAGAATTGGGCTCATGCCTGATTGCTTCTCTTCCCATCTGTGTTTCAATCACTACACTCTATGTTTTCTCTTCTTTCTCTCTGAGAAATTTTGAAATGAGGGTGCAATGCTTCATTGGGGTTGATATCAGGGCAGTAAGGTAGGCAATAAAAGTAGGAATGTCAGATCAGGAGATCGTACAGTACATGATATGGTCTCATTATTGATCCTGGATCGTGGAGGTCTGACTTAAATGCAATTTAATCCTAAGGCATGATTGGCATAAAAAGATAAAAATAATTGCAGGATTTGGTAATGATTGTAGGGTTGTCGCTTTAAGTCTGGTTTTAAATTGCAGATTGTGAAATGATTCACCCTCCCCCTGAGTTTAATGCAACAGTCATCCTTGACCGTCAAATAAAGTTCCATATTAATTTCCATAAATGTTAAATAGAGGAAAAAGCGATATACCTTTCGAGTGACATACCGGAGGTGATGTGGTGAAAAGGTAGTGACATTGTGATTAATTTTGGCAATGATGTGCTAATTGTGTCATTTGCTCCAGTAGAAAGATGCTGATGATACTATTTATTGTGACAGACAATTTCGCTTGGTTCACTGTTGCAAATTTTTAGTTGTTACAGGTGTAATAGAAAATGTAATTGCTAGAACTATTTTTACAGCAGATTCTTATTTACACTACTCTTACGGATACTTTCAAAAAATTGAAAAGAAAAAGAAAAGAATTGAAACTTGTAACAACATAGTGTAATATATACATAAGATAAATTATGTTGTTACAAAAAGAGAAAAAAACGCGTAACAGCCACCACATGGTGGTTTTCAACTATCACAATTGTCTGCCTGCGCCCCTATAAGAGGTTTTCACAGGAAGATTTTTATTTATATGTTTTTGTTACTTCTCTCTCTCTCTCTCTCTCTCTCTCTCTCTCTCTCTCTCTATATATATATATATATATATATATATATATATACTTTTTTTTAATTTGGTATATTAGCTGCCAACAAAAGTTGATTTTAAGCTATTACACTTATTGAAAGTTTAAAAATTTGGCAACGCAAGAGAATTTTCCCCCGCCCTGTAATTTGAAGGTCAGATTATGCGACAATGTTGACAAATGAATCCCTTGAAGCTGGTTTGTGATATAACCGAAGACGATACCCATTAGCATGTAATGGTGACCTAGCACTATCAATGGTAACTAAATTCACAATCCCATTGTCAAATATTGTATCAACTTCATAAGGACCTAGCCATCTGGTGTAGAGCTTCCCCTTGAAATCATTGAATCTTGAATCACATAGTAGAGCCCAATCTCCTTTTTGAAACACCTTCTTTTTGATGAATTTGTCGTTCCACTTAGCTCTTTATTGTTAAATGATATATGTTTCCTGAATAGCAGCCAACCTTTTCTCGTCTAGCTCATTTAGCTTATTCAATCGTTTCTTCTGTGTTGTACCCAAATCCAAGCTCACCTGTAGCGTTGTTCTAAGTGTATTTATCTCAAACTCTATGGGAAATAAAATATTTTTACCATACACTAATTCGTATGGTGAGAGTCCTGCAGTGTTCCTCCATCTAGTCTTTGTATGCCCACAATGCCTCTAGAATTTTATCAACCCAATTTCTTCGGTGGCTGGCCACAATCTTGGTAAGAATTCCCTCAATGACCTTATTGGTTCTTTCCACTCGGCCATTTTCTTGTGGATGATAAGGTGAAGTAATCTATGACAGGTTTTGTATTTCTCAACGAGCTTTTGAATCAAATGAGATGTGAATTAGGGTCCTCCATTTGTCACTATTTCTCTAGGTATCCCAAAGAGAACAAAAATGTCTTCAAACAAGAAGTCTAAAACAGCCTGCTTTGTGGCTCTAGTCAATGCCCTCGCTTCAACCCACTTTGTGACATAATTTGTGCAGACCAGGATGTGGGAATTTTCCTAAGACGAAGGATTAATTGGTCCTACAAAATCCAAGGCCAATTTCCATAATGGTTCTAAAACTATTTGAGGGTGTAACCACATCTCATCTTATTGGAGTGCTTGACCCATTCTCTAGCAGTTGTCACATCCCTTCACAAATTTCTTTGCATCTTGAAATATTGTGGGTCAATATTATCCTATTGAAGGCACCTTGTATCCTTTCCTTTTATCTGCAAAGTCCCCTCCACAAGGTTCCTTGTGACAAACTCTAAGGATATCAAATATTTCATCCTCCCTCATACACCGCCTGATCTAATGATCTGGCCCATGTGATAGAGATTTCCCTCAATCCAAGGATATCTTACACTTTGCTAGACAACTCTTTTCTTTTCGCTTGAGGACAAGTGTTATGGAAATATTCCTATAGAAATATAATTATCTATGTCTGCATACCATGGTGAGTGAGTTGACATATCAAAAAGGTATTCATCAGGAAAAGAGACTTCAATAGATATGCATTCATCACCAATAGTTAGCCTAGAAAGAAAATCGGCCACTACATTATCTTTCCCAGGTTTATCTAGGATTTTTATATCAAATTCTTGTAACAGCAATAACCAACGCGTAACCCTACCATTAGTGACTGGTTTATTCATTAAAAAATGAATGGCAGAGTTGTGAGTGTGTACAAACACTTGATATCTCGTGATGTAGTGTCGAAATTTGTTGATGGCATGCACTATTGAAAGGAACTCTTTTTCTGTCACCGTGTAGTTAAGTTTAGTTGGATTCAAATTATTGCTTATGTAATAGATAGCATACGGTTTTCTATCCTCTAACTAGCCCAATACAGCTCCCACAAAAATATCAGATACATCTATGGCTATGTGAAATGAAAGATTCCAGTTTGGTCCTCACAAAACAGGGGCTGTTGATACACAATTTTTTAATTCGATAAAGTTCTTCTCGCATTTCCATGTCCAAACAAATTCCACACCTTTCACAAGTAAACAAAATAAAGGAGATGCAATGTTCGATTTTTTTCTATAAATCTTCTATAATACCGTGCATGTCCCAAAACAATTCATACCTCTTTTTTTGTTTTGGGAATCAGAATTTTCAATATTACCTCTATCTTAGCAGGGTCTACTTTAATCCTATCAGCAGAAATAAGATGTCCTAGCACAATCCCTTCATTCATCATCATGTGACACTTTATAATACTTAAAGAAACATTAATTTGTACACATCATTCTAATACTTTTTCAAGATTAAGTAATGTTGTTTCAAAGGCATCGCCATAAGGTGTAAAGTCATCCATATATATTTATAAACAATCATTAAACAAATCCGAGAAAATTCCCAATATTTCCCTTTGTAAATTTTTTGGCGCATTATAGAGTCCAAAAGGAAGAACCATGTATGCAAAGGTTTCCCAAGGGTAGGTAAAGGTTGTTTTATCCTGATCTTCTGTGGCAATCTGTATCTGATTGTAACCACTAAACCAATCCAATAATGAAAAAAAAATCTTCCCATACAAGGTACCAAGGACCTAATCTATGAATGGTAGAGGGAAATGGTCTTTTTGGGTGGCCTTGTTGAGTTCTCTATAGTCTACACAGACTATCCACTTTCCATTCTTTTCAGGAATGATGACAAGTGGGGATACCCACTGACTATCAGAAATTCAATAAATGAAATTGGCATTGAGGAGTTTCTGCAATTCTTCTTTTACTACCTCCTTTAGTGTAGGGTTCATATGTCGTTGCGGCTTCCTAACTAGATTGCAACCTTATTTTAAATAGATGTGGTGAGTGCATAGGCTAGGATGGATTCCTTTCATGTCTATATAATCCCATGCAAACGCCTTTTAATACTTCTGTAACAGCTGTAACAACATTTTTTTTGTTCAACAATCAATTTTGGATTGACATTTAGATATTTACCTAGTTCTATTTCAACTAGAATGTTGTTAATATTTGGGGTGGTCTCCATCTATTCAAAGCTCAGGTCTTCCACAGCATCTTCCTCCCCTGAGTCCTTAATAGAAGTAACATAAAGCAGATTACTGATATAGCTTTTGGCATTATGATACAATGGCAACTCTACAAGTGAACTCAGTTTTGATAAGAGGTTAACAGGAATATTCAGAGGTAATCGGGTAGTGGTACAGAGGATCAGGAAGATGGAAATAAGGTCTATTGATCATAATAAATAAGTGGAGCAAATAATATGATGTAAGACCAGTTTAAGAGATACACGTAGGTCCAGTTAGTCCAAGCAGTGTATACACGCAGGTACTTAGAACAGAAATAACGTATAACTTACACACGCACTCCCACAGAAGGCAAAGCTTGTACATGTTGAAAACCATGGTTTTGGTTCGAGGTATTTGGTCCAAGGTATCTTTGGACCATGATATTGACCCTAGGTATTTAGTCTGAGGTATTCAGTCCGTGGTATTTGATCTAAGGTATTGGTCCTAAGTGGATTCGGTCCATGGTATTGAGAAAGGAAAAAAACTATATAAAGAAGAGAGGATCATAAGGCCAAATGTGTAAGTGAATAAGATTCTAAGGAATACTTCTATCTGAAGTATATTTTCTGTTGCAGGGTTATGTTTGGGACTAGATCTAAAAGATTTATATGCACCTTGAGTTCAATATTGGATCAGTATCATGAGACTTGAAATGACTTATTCTTGAATGATTTGATATTAGTTGAGGTTAGATATGATGTTTTCCGTCTATTTTATTCGTTATCTATCATGATCTGGGTTTGTCTGAAGTCTGGAATTGAAGCAAAGTCCTGAGTTAATATTTGCAGATCTGTACGCAGGTTCGTCTCGACAAAAGAGTGTATACACGCAGGTTCTGTTCTTTCAAGTAGCATATACAAAAGAAAGGCTTGATGTTCAGAGATGACTAATCTATCAGATCAGTATTGCTGATTTATTGCTGCTGCTATTTTACTATTGTCTGTCAATGAAGTCTTCTTAGATCTGAATGTAAATCTGAATGCATAAGGAGGTTGATATTTGATTGATTGTATAAGTGAGAAGAAGTGTTTTTTGTTGCCTGCCTGTGTAAAGTTCTGTAAGTTGACAGTAGATGTTCAGTACACTGCTGGTTGGTACAGTTTGTGATTCAGAGATTTTATGATTCATAATCTTTAGAGGTATATGCAGGTTGGGCTGAAGGAAGTAGCATATACACGTAGGTTTTCTTCATTGAAGTAGTGTATACAGTCTGACACATGAATTTTTGAGGTTTCAGTTGGTTGTGAATTTTGATACGGGTTTTTGGGTTCAACACAGTGTTCTGATGACAGTGATTTGACTGTTCCAGATTAATTGCATGTTGGTTGATGAAGTTTGAGTTTCTAAATTTCTAATGGGTTATTGATGAGTCAAGGTCTTCATATGTCTTGATATGTGCCAGGAGCATCTAGTCTTAAAATTCATGAAACGTGGTCCCTAGTGGAAGAGTGGAGTTTTCTATAGGCTGGCACCTACGTACTAGTAAACATATTGGCTATTACAAGAACTAGGGGTTTGTAGCTCCCTTCCAGTAGAAGCTAGAGAACGAGAGAAGGTTGTAACCTTCTACAGGTAGAAGCCTGCATACTGGTATGAGTCTGCACCAGTACAAGATTGTAAACATATTTTTTTATTATTAAAAGAAGACAGAGACGACAACAGCAGGTGGTTTTCACCCACATTGGGTTTCCACCTTAAATCTTGGTGTTCATGTGTGTTTCTTATGTGTAATGGTTTATTATGTTTATACTGCACATGGTTACTATTTAATGATTGATGAAGTATTGATGCACTGATTAAAGATCAACATATGATGAATTAACTGAATCATAAGTTTACTGCATAAATGTTGGTTGCCTTAAAGACAGTTGCGTGTACACGCTAGTTCCCCTCTCTGAAGTAGTGTATATAAATCTAATTATGAAAAAGAAAAATTCTTGATCTAATAATACTGATTCACCCCCACTCTCAGTATTATTTCCAACAATTGGTATCAAAGCCAAGTTCTTCGGAAGATGAATAATCACGAAAGCATGGGATCAACTTTGTTTATTGGAAAATAAGAACCACAACCTATCTACAATCTCTTGGAACAGATGTCTGGGAAATTGTGGAAGGAGGATATAAATTTCCAACAGCAATTCCTATAGACACGACAGGTAAAAAGCAATATGAAACCAATGCCAAAGCTGTCAATAGTTTATTGGGAAGTTTGTCACAATCAGAGTTTGTCAAAATCATGCAGCTCAAATCATCCAAAGAGATATGGGACAAAATCGTTCAGAGCTACAAAGGAGACTCTCAGGTAAAACGTGCTAAGCTTCAAACTCTCAGAATTTAGTATGAAACTCTTAAGATGAATAGTGATGAGAATATAGCTAATTAATTCTTATGTATAGATGAGGTTGTTAATTCTATGAAGAATCTAGGCAAAGAAATAAAGGAAGTTACCTTAGTTGAGAAAATTTTGAGATCCTTGTCTGCTAAATTTGAATCAAAAGTGTCTGCCATAGAAGAAAAACAAGATCTGCCGAATATCACTATGACAC
Source organism: Pinus tabuliformis (assembly GCA_031772625.1). Lineage (NCBI taxonomy): Eukaryota > Viridiplantae > Streptophyta > Pinopsida > Pinales > Pinaceae > Pinus > Pinus tabuliformis. The sequence goes on from CM062818.1 coordinate 1,483,733,241, forward strand.
AGATTCACAAAATCCTAACTACTTTTGAGATGAGAAAAGGAGGTCCATCAGGTATGAGAGAAGTCACATTTAAAGCTTCAACAAAAGGAAAAGAAAAGGAAGAACACAATGAATGAGGACACATTTCAGAAGAAGAAGATGAGGTAAATTTTGTCAAGAAGCTTCAACAGGGTTTTGGAAGGTTAAGAGGTAAGCTACCTTTCAAATGCTTTTCTTGTGGTAGAGTCAATCATTATGCTGCCAGATGTCCTCATAAAGATAAATATGAAAAGGGAATAGGAAACAAGTTGTGAATAGAAGGAGTTATTATACTCATGAAGATAGTGATGGTTTATCTAATAGTAATGATTATAGATTTCTCATGGCTTATGACAATGATTATTTTTGGGATGTTTTAGAAGAGGAAAAATTTCATGAAGAAATATCTAAACTCAAAATCTGTTTAGAAGAAAAGAATATGATCATAGATACCTTGACATACCAACGTTTTGAAAAATAAAAACACAATGAAAAACTAGAATGTGAAATTGTGGGTCTAAGAAAATATCTTGAGAAAACAAAATCTCTCAATCTTATATTTGCTAAAGGATCAGAAACTTTAAATGAAATTATCAAAGTTCAACATTCTCCTCTGATAAAGACAGGTCTTGGATATACTAAAGAAACATCTCAATCACAGAATTCGTCAACCTCCACCAAAATCTATCTTGATGCAGCAAAGACCAATGAACAGTATGACAATTGTCAGCAAAGGCATAACACAATCACCAGGTAAATCATACTCAATTTTCTCCAAGGATGAATATCAATAGAATCCACAACCAACCTCAGGAAAATCATACTCAATTTTCTGCAAAGGTGAATATCAATAGAAACTACAATTAGCAGGTAAATAGATTCGATAGTCGCAGAAACTTCTTTAATAGGCAATGTTTTTCATGTCACAATTTTGGGCACAAAGATGCTCAATGCGTTGCTTATAAAACCATCATGACTAGAGAAGCACGAAATCAAAGGAATGTAATAGGGATCAAGAGAAGTTCCTATAATAACTTTTCTCCTCTTGAAAATTAAATAGAATGCTCAATTTGTAACAACTTTGGTCATGAAGAATCTGAATGCAGGAGCAAATTTTGGCAAACACCTCAAAAGGAGAAAACGCCATTAAATCCCAAGTTATGGAGAAGGAAATAATCTCAAACAGAAAGATGTGGTATAGCCTTGTATGCAGAAGGACAAGAAAATTAGTGGTACATCGACAATGGATGCTCCAAACATATGATAGGTGAGAAAGAGAAACTTCACTCATATAATGCCTTAGAAAAGGAAAATAATGTCTCATTTGGAAATGACACTCCAGCTGTCATAAAAGGTAAAGGTTTTGTTTTCTTGAAAGAAAAGGTTAAAGCTGGAAATGTTATGTATTTAGATGGTTTAAATCATAACCTGTTGAGTGTCAGTCAAATGTGTGATCAAGGATATGAAGTAGTGTTTTAATCAAACGGATGTGTTGTTCGTGAGCTTGATACAGAAGAGACCGTGATCAAAGGTACAAGAACTCCAAACAGCTTATACATACTCAGAGGAGGAAAAGAACAGTGTTATCTAAGAAAAAATGATGAAAATTGGTTGTGGCATAGAAGATTGGGACACCTAAGCTTTTCTCAAATAAGAAAAACATGTAGACTCAAGGTTGTTCATGATATTCCAGATATCAGCATCCCAGAAAATACAATATGTAAACCATGTCAAATCAGTAAGAAAACCAGAGTTCACTTCATGGAAAAACAAGGGTCAGCTAGTAAGCCTCTTGAACTTATCCATACTGATATATGTGGACCAATAAGGAAAAATTCACCTCGTGGAGAAGAATACTTTATTTTGTTCATTGATGATTTTTCCAGAATGTGTTGGATAGGTCTTCTAAAGCATAAAGATGAAGCATTTGAAAAGTTCCAAGCCTTCATATATTTGGTTGAAAATTAATCTTATCGAAAAATCAAATGCCTCAGATCTTACCAAGGAGGGGAATTTATATTGGATGAATTCTTTGACTTTTGTGAACAACATCGAGTAAAAAGGGAATTCTCCACTACAAGAACACCTCAGCAAAATGGTGTATTAGAAAGGATGAACAGAACAGTTCAACAAATGGCTTGAGCCATGCTAGATGGATCTGGAACTCTTGCAGCCTTCTGGGGTGAAGCTGCATTCACTGTTGTGACTATTCTCAAAAAAGAAAATGTTCAGGTAAATAGCACTCAAACTCCACATGAACTTTGGTATGGTAATACTCCTACTCTAAAATACTTTAAAGTTTTTGGAAGCAAATGTTTTATCAAAAGGACTGATGAAAAACTTGGTAAGTTTGAACCCAAAGCAGATGAAGGGATTCTTCTTGGTTATTCTTCAAGAAGTAAAGGATATAAATGTTATAATAAAAGACTTGGGAAAATTGTTGAAAGCATTGATGTTGTAGTTGATGAAGCATGCAAAAATCCAAAACAAATAAAATCAACAGAAGATTATGACAATGAGGAAGATGGGGATTACTTTCCCACATTAAATCTAAATTATATTGAAGAAGAAACCAATGAAGCACCAGAAGAAGATATAATGGTATAAGAAAAGACTCTGTCCAGGTATGTTCAGAAAAATCATCCAGAAACTCAAATTTTAGGAGAAAGGGAGGCTGGTGTGCAGACAAGAAGAACTATTATAGGGACCTCAAGATACCTAGCATTACTATCCTCCACCGAACCTCAAAATGTAAATGAAGCATGCAAAGATGAATGTTGGGTCAAGGCGATGGATGAAGAACTTGAGCAACTTGAAAATAATGACACTTAGGAAATAGTTCCTAGACCTCATGATAAAAATATTATAGGAACTAAATGGATATTCAAGAAGAAGTCGAATGAAAATGGAGAAGTCATTAGAAACAAAGCCAGACTTATTTGTAAAGGGTATGCTCAACAAGAAGGTACATATTTTGAAGAAACTTTTGCACCTGTTGCCAGACTTGAAGCCATAAGAATGTTTCTTGCTCTTTCCAGTTTTCGGAAATTCAAAGTATACCAAATGGATGTAAAATTAGACTTCCTTAATGGAGATTTAGAAGAAGTTTATATTGAACAGCCAGAAGGATTCATTCTTGGAAATGATGAAAAACTTGTATGCAGACTCAAAAAGGCTCTCTATGGTCTGAAACAAGCTCCAAGGGCTTGGTATCACCGCCTTGACAAATATCTACACCAAAACGGTTTTACAAAAGGTTCTGCGGATAGCAATTTATATACAATGATTGAAAATGATAAATTTCTAATTATTATTGTTTATGTTGATGATATCATTTTTGGTAGCAATGAAGAATCCATGAGTCAGAATTTTGCTTCAGTAATGCAGCAAGATATTGAAATGTCCTTGCTTGGTGAACTTACCTATTTTCTTGGTCTACAAGTTCAGCAAACTAAAGATGGATGCGGTCTCAACTCAAATGATGAATCAATAGTAGTACATCAACCAACTTACATATCCATTATTAGCAGTTTTCTTTATCTAACATGTACTTGACCTGACATCATGCATGCAGTAGGAATAGTCGGAAGATTCTAAGCAAATCCAAAGGAATCACACCTTCAGGTAGTCAAAATAATTTTCAAATATCTTCAAGGAACTTAGGACTTTGGAATATGCTATCCTAGAGATGCAGATCTTACTCTTCATGCATATACATATGCAGATTAGGCAGGAAGTGTTGATGATAGAAAAAGCACTAGTGGTGGTGCATTCTATATGGGTTCTAGGTTAGTGTCTTGGTTCAGCAAGAAACAAAGTTCAATTGCTTTATCTAGAGCTGAAGCAGAATAAGTGGCTATTACATCTTACTGCACACAAGTAATTTGGATGATGTAAACTTTGCAAGACATTCAGATCACATGTACTCCACCCATCTCCATTCTATGTAATAATACAAGTTCCATCATTATTTCAAAGAATCCAGTCATGCACTCTGAGACCAAGCACATACCCATCAAGTACCATTTTCTACGAGAACAAGTTCTTGAATGAAAGGTAAAATTGGAGTATGTCCCCTCCAAACCACAGGTTGTTGATATATTCACTAATCCACTGCCCTGAGAAACATTTGAATATCTCAGAGAAAAGATGGGAGTTATTGCTACATCATCCTGCTATTAAATCCAATTTTTCAGAGGAAGTTACTACACGCTGGTTTCATGTAGTATATGCATGGGTACACGCAGGTTTCCTTGGCTAAAAGCGTGTATATGTTTTTCTAACAAAAAAATAGTGGTAGCATAAGTTCAGGGGGAGCGTTCACATTCCACATTGTTGGCATTATGGTTGTTGAACTCAGCTATTTCTTAGTTGCATCAGTCATTAGTGTGATATAACTTCTTCTGTCATGGTCTATATTTCAATGAGTTCTATTGGTCATATGATGTAATTTATTTCCCCAATATCCTTGGGATGGATGATGTAATAATTTTTGTATTTTTGTCATGTATAAACTTTGGTATATCCCCACTTGGTTGGGCAGATGAGTCAAATATGGTGTATCCCCACTTGGTTTGGTGATTGATGTATGTATGAGTTCGTGGTCATAGGGAGGTCATACTCACTTTGTTTATTTATAGTGTCATGTTATTATATTGAATCATCTCTCTGCAGACTCAACATGTACTCAGGGGGAGTATGGATAGCATCATGCAAAGGAGAAGAGTAGAGTGGTCTGACCTTTGCCCTTGATGTCAAAGGGGGAGAGTATTTTGGTATTTTGGTGTTTTATGGTATCTCCAACAGTCTTTATAGCTTGTAGTAGTCAACACCATCATGGTTGCCATCAAGTCCAAAGTGGGATATTGTTGGCATTATGATACAAGTATTGTCCTTGCTGGCAACTCTATAGGTTAACTTAGTTTTGATAAGAGGCTAATAGGAATATTCAGAGGCAATAGGGCAGTGGTATAGAGGATCAGGAAGATGGAACTGAGGTCTATTGATCAGAATAAAGAAGTTGAAGGAAGAAGATGATGTAAGAGAAGTTTAAGAGATACATGCAGGTTCACTTAGTCCAAGTAGCGTATACACAGGTACTCAGAACAGAAATAGCGTATAACATACACATGCACTCCCACAGAAGGAAAAGCGCGTACATGTTTAAAACCATGGTTTTGGTCTGAGGTATTTGGTCCAAGGTATCTTTGGAACATGATATTGACCTTAGGTATTTAGTTTGAGGTATTCAGTCTGTAGTATTTGATCCAACGTATTGGTCCTAAGTGGATTCGGTCCATGGTATTGAGAAAGGCCAAAAACTATATAAAGAAGAGAGGATCATAAGGCCAGATGTGCAAGTGAATAATATTCTAAGGAATACTTCTATCTAAAGTATATTTCATGTTGCAGGGTTATGTTTGGGACTAGATCTAAAATATCTATGTGCACCTTCAGTTCAATATTGGATCAGGATCATGAGACCTGAAATGACTTATCCTTGAATGATCTAATATTGGTTGAGGGTAGATCTGATGTTTTGCCTCTGTTTTATTCGTGATCTATCATGATCTGGGTTTGTCTAAAGTTTGGAGATGCAACAAAGTTCTGAGTCAATATTTGTAGATCTGTATGCAAGTTCATCTCAACAAAAGAGTGTATACACACTGGTTCTGTTCTTTCAAGTAGCATATCCAAAATAAAGGCTTGATGTTTAGAGATGACTGATCTATTAGATGAGTATTGCTGATTTATTGCTACTGTTATTTTACTGTTGTCTATCAATGAAGTCTTCTTAGATCTGAATATAAATCTGAATGCATAAGGAGGTTTATATTTGATTGATTGTATAAGCGAGAAGAAGTGTTTTTTGTTGCCTGCCTGTGTAAAGTTTTGTAAGTTGACAGTAGATGTTTAGTACACTGTTGGTTGGTACAGCTTATGATTCAGAATATTAAGAGCTATACGCAGGTTGGGCTGAAGGAAATAGTATATACACGTAGGTTGTCTTCATTGAAGTAGCGTATACAGTCTGACACATGAATTTTTGAGGTTTCAGTTGGTTCTGAATGTTGATACAGGTTTCTGGGTTCAACATAGTGTTCTGATGACATTGATTTGATTGTTTCAGATTAACTACATGTTGGTTGATGAAGTTTGAGTTTCTAAATTTCTGATGGGTTATTGATGAGTCAAGGTCTTCATATGTCTTGATATGTGCCAAGAGCATCCAGTCTAAAAATTCATGAAACGTGGTCCTTGGTGGAAGAGTGGAGTTTTCTGTAGGCTGGAACCTACGTACTAGTAAACATATTGGCTAGTACAAGAGCTAGGGGGTTGTAGCTCCCTTCCAGTAGAAGCTGGAGAAGGAGAGAAGGTTGTAACCTTCTACAAGTAGAATCCTGCGTATTGGTATGAGTCTACACCAATACAAGATTGTAAATATATTTTCTTATTATTAAAATAATGCAGAGACGACAGCAACAGGTGGTTTTCACCCACATTGGGTTTCCACCTTAAATATTGGTGTTCATGTGTGTTACTTATGTGTAATGGCTTATTATTTTTATACTGCACATGGTTACTGTTTAATGATTGATGAAGTACTAATGCATTGATTAAAGATCAACATATGATGAATTAACTAAATCATAAGTTTACTGCATAAACATTGGTTGCCTTAAATATAGTTGTGTGTACACGCTAGTTCCCCTCTCTGAAGTAGCTTATATAAATATGATTATGAAAAAGAAAAATTCTTGATCTGATAATACTGATTCACCCCCCCCCCCCCAGTATTATTTCCAAAAAAATCTGTTTTTAATATCATCTTTTGTCTTGTGTTTAAAGTACTGGGACTTTCCGAGGGTAAGAAGTGGCTAGGATTAATCTGATTCGGGTTCGAATTCATCCCACAAGGGGTTTCCCAAATCCATACTTGGTTTTGCTAGGGGTTAGAGGCTAAGGTTCTTTGTGGCTTGTCCATCTGAAGTTATAATAGACCCAGACCTACATCTACGGTATCCAACCAAGGCCTTCCTCGAATCAAGGGATTTCCCCCCAGGTTTTATTTAGTTTGTAAAATGAGGAAGTCCACTGGATATTTCCAAGAATCCACTATGATCACTATGTCTTCTAACACTCCTTCAGGTTTAACACATGACCTGTCTGCTAATTCTAACACCGTAGGTGTTTGTCTTAGTCCGTGTAATGCCAAAGTGGTGAAGAGCTCCTTGGTCATTTCATTGATTGTTGCCCCCAAACCAATCAATATATTGGTAAGGAGCTTGTCATCAATGTAAATAGTGACTGTAGGATTCCCTGAATTAATATATTTGGTTAAGAGAGGCTGATCAGTCATCAATTCAAACAAATTTCCCATCACATGAATAGTAACAAGATCCTTAGGGTTCCTTCTAGGTTTTTTTAACACACAAATCGCTTACCGTTTTTGCATAGATAGACACATCTTTAATGGCTTGCAATAAAGGAATATATATATGTGTATATTTTTAAATCCTTAATAAAATTGGATTCAGGTTGTGGAATCATCCTAGTTTCAGCTAGTCTTTTCAAATACAGAGGATCCTTAGCTGTCACAATTGAATCGATTGTTACAAGTGTTACTGCTTTACTCGAATTGGTTGTTGTAGGTGTAACTATCCTTTCCAAGTTGGTTGTTACAGGTGTGTCAACATCTTCAATATTTGTGGTATCTTCTCTAGGTGACTCGCACTCTTCTTCAGTAATAACAGGGGATTTTTTTGGATTAATCACTTTCCCTAATTGAAGATGAATTCATTACATCTGACGAGAGTAATATAGTAAGTATAGAAAGTAGTCGTGGCCTCTATGTTTTGGGTTGCCTTATTAATTTGGTTAGGATTAGGTTTCACAGGTAATTGGGGTTGTATAGGAGGTGTAGCAACAGGTGTCCAAACAAGTGGCAGCTATAATTGTTGTTGCATTGGTAATGCGGGAGGGGTTGGACCTAAGGAATTTCCTCTCCAATTTTGAGGCTAAGGATATGGTTGATATTGAGGGTATTGGAAAGGTGGAGAGGGAGACCATTGGTTCCACGGTGAAGGAAACTATGCTAGAGGAGGAGTGGAATACTATGAAGGAAATTGTTGAGAATTATATATATTATTCCATGGATTTGAAAAAGAAAAGTCGTGAGACATAACTGGGGTCATGGTTGCCACGATTTCTTGGATCTAATAAGATAGGAGGACTGAAGTTCCTCACTTGACTCTTTAAGCGTTGCTTTCACTCTAGGAAGATCCAGGAAATATCCTGTATAATGCTTTAGATCACAAATGTTGCACAAATTGATGTTGTTAACTCTACATTCCCTCAATGAGTGTTTCTTCTTTCATTTCGGGTAAAATACAACTAAGGCTATATTAGCTTCATCATGTGGTTTCCTCACTTGTGTTGTTGTTAGTTGAGCAGATAAGGCATTGAGGAGATCAGTTTTAAGATTTTCAAAAAAAAATCGATCTCGGCTTTGGTCACACCTCCATTTGCAGATTTTTGTATCCTAATAGAAGCATCCCATACCATACTTCTTCCTCATGATGATCCTCTTGAGCATCTTAGGCAAATATTTATTACCTCATCAAATGATTCTTGAGATATGTCTCCTTTCCTCAGTATATTCAGTGTATCGAGGCAATCATATCTCATTCCCCTTATGAATATAGTCTTCAAGATTTTTGTATCTAAATCACTATGTTTAGATATCTGCAAGTTATAATGGAATCATTCCATATAATCCTCCAAGCTTTCTTCCTCCTTTTGTGTCATCCTGACTATTTCTTCCCTCAAATCCCTGGTTCAACAATAGTCTTGATACTTTGATAGGAATGTAGCTTTCATGTCACCCCATGTCCAAATGGCAGCAGAACCTAGTCCCATGAACCATCTCAATGTTGCTCCTTTTAGAGTAGTAGGGAACAATTTCAACTTTTGAGCATCCGAAGTATAATCATAGCTCCTGCACAAGACATCGAATTAAACAAAAAGGTGTCAGGGTCTTCTACAGTCATTCCTTGAAAACATGGAAGGGTTGATAAAGGAATATTTTTCATGGGAGCTTCACCCCTTATATCACCTATTAGGAACTCAAAGGTGGTAATGGTGGCATCTGTTTTGTTATTTTTATTGTTGTCTCCCATTGTAGGTTCTCTTGATCCTTGTTGCGATGAGTCTCCTTCAAATTTTCTAGGTGAATGTCCTGTCGGTGAAGACCCTTGAGATGGTAATTCAGGTTGCTCAAGGGTTGGATGTTTCACCGCACTGCCCGAATCTAGATATTGACAAGTAAATGAATGTTCTTTTGATTCAAGCCCTTGGTTCTCCCCCGTGGTTTCCCCTTGGCCCTCAAACCTAAAGTCCTGACCATTAGTTTCTCACTTTAGTGATGTAGAGAGGGGTTTTGAGTTCTAATGATAAGTGTTGGGAAGAAAAAAGGGGTTTAGGTTTTTTTTTAAGAATGAATAGAGTAAAACTAGGGTTTGATTTTAATCATGAAGAATGGCGCTTATGACTTTCATATGCAAACAAAAAATGAAGGAGAGGAGGGTAACATACTTGAAAAGAGGGAAAAAGAGAGAAATTTGAAGATTTTTTGAGGTTTTGAGGGTTTGGAGCCTTTCTCCTCAACGCGTAGCACCTTTGAATAGATGCACAACACCGACCTCAATGCGCAGTGCCAGTGTAAAATAACACTGCGAAAATTTTCCAAACGCGCAGTTCCTCCTCTTGAACGCGCAATGCTTTTTTCAGGCCACTTTTGGAGGCCTTCTTGGTGTTAAAATTGGGTTTGGGATAGCTCATTGGAAATCTTGTCGAGTCTACTTTCCAGAACATCTTGAATTTTTCAATTTGGAGCTCATTTTCCTTGTTAAAAGCACAATCTCCCAAGACTGGTCAAAATGTGAAGAATGAGGCTACCAAAATGCAGAGTGTTGTTTCAGTCAACTTTAGGAGGTATTCTTCAACTCCAAATTGAGCTCATGAGAGCTCATTGGAAATATCTCTATGTCTAATTATCAGTTAACTCATCCAACAAGTCATTTGGTCACTATAGCTATGATAAAACTTGATTTTCCCAAGGTCACTCTAGAAGTGCACCAACTCTCCTGGGGCAAATGATGTTTTGGACATTTCTCCTAAACCATGAGACCTGTGTAAAAACTGAAGGAGGTTTTTCTTCTTGGGTCTATTATGGACATAAAACTCTCTCACCTTTTTCAAATGCATCTTTTCTTGCTTAGAAACATCATTTGAATAAAACCTATCCCGATGTGTGGAATAGGGGATTTGTAGAAATGAAGGGAGATGAAGGGAATGAGGAGCTTCTAATTTCTTGAGAAAATTATGGGAAGTAGGGATGGATGTTAGGAAATAGTGGAAAGTATAATTTCAAGGATCAAGTGAGGGGAAGGGGTCCAAAAGTGAAAACACAGGCCTAACCTAGAAAAGTGTCAAATTGTAGCAATAGGTTAGGGTTTGTAGGAAAATGATGAATTTGAGGGATATCAGTGATGGGAAGTGTTTAATAAGGTATATTAAGGATAGGGGAAGGTGTATGAGCATCAGGATACAAGTTTTTGTTTATGATTTGACCATCCAAGAAAAATTACCTTCAAATCCCTAGGAGAGGGAAATGAGCCTTACCTAAGCACAACTGAAGCATAAACAAAGTGTAAAATGACCCATTGGAACATGAAATAATGATGACAACTCTTTGAATGATGGTACACTCAGCCGAATGGTGACATGGACCAATACTTGGAAAACTTAGGAAGGAGTGAAAACAATCCTAGACCTAATACCTAGTCACCAAATTTTACTTGAAGACTCACTGAAATGACAAAATTTTGACTTTGACACCCCAAGACCACTTTATAAGAGCATATTTTGATCACTAGTGGAAGGCTACAAAGACTGGAACTAACAGAAGGAGCAATAGGATCAATATAAAGGAGACAAGAGGAAAGTGAAATTACAAGTAGGTCCTCTCATTCTCTTGTCTTATCTATTGTTTATAGGAAAAGGTTGAACTACTTTAAACTATTATTCTAGATATAGCTATTGTCTAGGGAATTAGTATTTATCCATAGATACCAAATTCTTCATAACATAGTGGCAATAGTTTCTACCAAGTTACCAATTGTGTTTAGTGGAATGTACTCATTACTGTTAAAAAAATGTATGGAAGAGGGTCAAATGATGTCCTAAGTGAGGATCTAATGAGGTCCTTAGTGTTCATGTGCCCCAACACTATCTCAGTCATTTGACATGATGATTGGACATGCTACAAAGATATTAAACTCAATCATGATTGTCACAAGTAGGTATGTCCCCCATAGAGGCCAAGTACTTCAATTTTAATTAGGTACAACCAAAGTTTCCAGTCTTGTTTAACAAAGACCAAAATGTTTATTAATTAGTAGATAAAACCTCGTTAGGACTCTCAAATCTACTTTTGACATGAGTGAAACCATCCTTAATTGGGGGAGTAACTAACTTATTCACCAAAGTATTTTTGGTGTACACAAAGTCCTTAACAACTTGTAGTGCACTAAAATAATATGACCATAGTCAAATTCTCATCAAGACGTACTTTTAGATGACCTACATGCACTTCTCTTTTTGTTTTCTCCATTGAAAATGACCACCATTATGTAACAATGATCTCTATTGAACCAATTATCCAAGATCAATGCTCGATCCAAATAGAAAGTTGGATTCCATATCAATGTGTGTGTCAAGACACCATCTCAATAACAACTTAGTGGAAATCAACATGAAGTTTATAGCTCATAGGATTGACATGCCTACCTAGTTAGGTGGTAAAAGTTGACTAAGTCTATATAGGTTATATACTAATTATCAATTTGGACCAATTTAGTGCACATTGTTGGGTGATTTAATTGTTGTCCAATAAACCATTTACATGCCAATTTGGTTCATAAAATTATGAGTTGCAAACACAATATGTGTAGATAACATAATGAAATCTAAGCTACCCTATTTACTTATAAAGAAAATAGACCATTTTATGATATAATTGAATATCAAAGGACTAATTCAAGAAATAAACCTTAAATTGCCTCACACATTCACAAAACTGATGACAGGTGAAACCAAGATTCAATAGCTTTATATCATGTTACAAATTACTTAACATCTACATCAATATGACTACAATCTAGTCTTACATTTGATGTCAGTTTGTGAATGTTTGATCCATTTGTGCATGAAGGAAACTAAGATGTTGATGAACACACCAATTTCAAAAGCCAACGACTATTTCTCTATTCTAAATCTCTTTATGGGGCTCAAGATGCAATCTTTCACTTAATGATTTTAAGTGTTCTTGCTATAAAAGTTGAGGTTAGATATATATGTCAGAGAATTCTAATTGTTGTTTTTAATCAAATGAAACATGACACTACAATATGAAATATAGTATTGTTGAGGCAAAGTATTAAAAAAAACACAATGAAACCAATTACTATTCACTTTGGATCTAACCTCACAAACGGCTCAAAGTACAATCTCTAACCTCATCTGTTTATGTACTTATGGAAAGTGATTGATTCAGTTCTCAAACGATCACTATAACAATTCCAATTTGCACTAAATCACAATGGATAGAAAGGAAATGATAAGGACAACATATCAAACTATGTAAAGACTATAAATCATTTATATTGAATGTGTGTATCAAAGTAATGGAACAAGTGAGTGTTCTAATCTATCTGAGTACACAACTATACTATGGAATTGAATGATACAAAAATATAATTTAAATGCTATAGTAAAATCCCTAAAACAAAATCACAACTAAACTAAATAAAATACATAGTAGCTTTGCATTCCAAGTTAGTGGCCCCAAGGAAAAATTTAAGCATGGAAATTTATATTAAAGTTTAGAAACCTTGGCGAATATTACTAATCCCTAATATGAAAATTGTAAAACGTTTGGCAATGTTTTTATAAAAAATATTTATATTTCTAATGATTTTATATTAATCTATATAAAATTTTGGTGACTTTTAAGGTAAAATAATTTTATACTATAAAATGTGGGTGAATCATTTTTAGAAAAAATGGAAATTGTTGAATCTTTTTTTTGGAAAAAAACATCGAAAATTAGCCCACCTGTGAATATTAGCCCCTAAAAGTTTCCCTAAGTGGGCCCTTCACAACTAGGAAACGAGTTATTTACTTGAAATCACAATAATATCATTAAATAGAACTCCAATTTGTATTATGAAAGATCTATTCAATTTACAATAGTATCATTAGCTGATACATATCACACTATGACAAAGAGTATTAATAAATCACACAAATGGTTTATAATATTTATCCAATAACGAAAAACCCTTCTCTCCTCACTTCTCCCTAGTTTTTTTTATTATAGAGTGAACATAAATGTAGAAGAGATCAGTTACAAAGATTACCCTGATTCCCCTCATTCGTGAAAAATGGAGCATTAAGAATAGGTTGGATAATGAATTGGATCAACCTTCTATACTCTTGTAAAATAATTTGGACAAACTTAGAATGGCACTAGAGATAACCAAATCTTCACATATTATTCATATGACATGAAATGCATACGAATATATCGATTATTGCGGAGGGTGATATTATTAATGGCCTATGCACAAGAAAATTTAACCATGGTTGACTAAAACTCATGCTCAGCTGAAGAAGCCTAGCTTCGAACAAAGTGACACACACCATATTGTCAACTTTTCCTTCAAAAAAACATGCAATCATTTCTCATTTGGACAAGCTCAAATATGTCAATCAATGAACTCAAGCACCAGAAGTAACCTATTGGTACAAGATTTAAACTAAATAATTCACCATTAGCAAGGTTAGCTTAAAAACACATTTTAATCTACTAAATACTTAAGAAATGTCATAAAATAAGAAACATTTACCTCTATATGCTTGTTATAGGGCTTTGGGCTTAGAAACATACAAATCTAGGGTAGTATGGATAAGTTCCAAGTAAAAATAATAATAAAAAAAGGTAAATGGATTATATCATAATGGGATGCCAACAAACACCCTAGTCAACCTGATTCTAGGATTTCATTCATTGTAACTCACTCTTTTGTCTAATAAATTGATGTCTGATGAAATTATAATGTATCTCTTTAATTAGATTGTTCATTATCATTGGTGTATTTTTATTCATTCAATAGGTTAGTGTCACACTTTATTTCTCAATTACGTTATCTCAAAAAAAAAATACTTACTCATATGTGAACCAATTTGAATATAACAAACACTTAATGTGTTTTAGTCTTCTATTGGTAATATCTTATTAAACTTCTATAAGGTTGACTATTTATAATAGTCATCGATTTATTTTTTTAATCCATTTCTAATTAGACACCAAATAAAAAAAGGTTAATAACCTTTGTATCTTATTTCTTCTCATATTTGTTTAGTTTTATATAATAATTCAAGTGACATTCAAAAATATATAAGATTTACATGGATGATCACCATGTGCATAGCTTATCTTAAGCTACATTAAACAATTGCAGCCAAATTAGCCTCCTTATTTACCTTCCTATTATATCATGTCTATGTTATGTGATTCATTCAATTCCCTACAATTATAAACATATTCTTAGTTACGTAATGGCTTTTATATATGAATTAATCTAACACTTTTATTATGAAGATAAATAACTAGATAAATAAATATATAAAAACAATGATAGTAGTAGTAATAATAATAAATTAATTATATAGTAAAAATTGAAAATAAAAGAATAGCTAAAATTAAGTAAAGTATCTTGTGCTTTCCACCTAGATTTCTTCTTGGTATCAGCGGATTTGTTAGTAAAAGATATATTTATAGAATCTTCCATCATGCCTAGTGGTTGATTGGATCATTTGCCCATCTACCTTAATCTAATATCAAATTAAGTCCTAAAAATTGGTCTTTTTAATTCAATTTTTTTCCCTCTTAGCCTCCACATTCTTAGACAAAGTCAAGGACTATTGGCAAGAGGCAAACATTTTAAAGGCACAACCATGTATAAATTTCAACCAAAGCTTAAATTTTCCAAGAAAAGATCAAAAAATGGAATAAGGAATATTTTGAAAACATTTTTAAAGAAAAAAAGGTTCTTTAAGAGGGTATTAAAAGGATCTAACAAAGGATCATCATAGAAGGCCATTTAGAGGAACTCAAGATTGAAATAGCAACACTTCTTATGCATATAGAGGGCCACAAAAAACATGCAGAGATTTTATGCCATCAAAATAAAAAGTCTACTAGATTTGGAAAGGAGATTGAAACACTAAATTATTTCAGATATATATGATCCAACACCAGAAAAAAAATCACATTACTTCCATCAAAGATGAGAATGGATGCAAACTTTTTAAATACAAATATATGGAGGCTAAACTAATATGATACTATTCCTCATTGCTTAATTAACCCTCTTTGGATTTCCTAGACACCATTTGAAAGTTACTCAGCACATTCCATAGCTCGTACCAAGAGAACAAAATGATGTCATCATGTGTGAAATATCTATGGAGGAGGTAGAATTTCTAGTAAAAGAAATTCCAAAAAATAAACTCCCCTATCCCAAATGGCTTCACCGTGGATTTCTTTTAGGCTTGTTGGCCTATATTAGGGTAAGAGATACATGCCTTAGTGCAGGAATCCATGAACTCGACTTTCATCCTTCTTGCTCTAAATTCCAATTTCCTAATCCTCACCCCCAAATCGAACAACTGATATGATCCCTTGGGCTTCAGGCCAATCACTCTCTGTAATGTAATCTACAAAGTTATCTCCAAAGTAATTGTCAACCATCTAAAACCTCTTCTCGACTCCCTTAATTATGAACAACAAATTGATTACATGGAAGGAAGACATATATTGGATGGAATCTTTGTGGCCCATGAAGTCCTCCACTCCCTTCAACTACTCAAAAATATAGGTATGATAATCAAGCTAGATCTCTCAAAAGATTTTGATAAACTCAGTTGGTATTACATTCATCATGTGGTTCTTGCTTTTGGTTTCTCCCCTAAATTGTCCAAATGGATTGGGTACCTTGTATCGATAAATTTATTCTTGATCCTTATCAATGATTATCATTCCTCCCCTTTCCACCCTTCTTAAGATATTTGACAAGGTGATCCCCTCTCTCCTTTTCTATTCATCCTAGTAGCAGAAGGCCTAGGAAGATCCATCAAATTTGTTGTATCCTCTGGTCATTTAACTAGCCCTATCCTATTTGGTCCTAATCTCCTCGCTTCCCACCAAAAATTTGTTGATGATGCTATGCTTATGTGAACCCCCACTATTTATGAAGCTTTACATGGAAAACTTGAGCATTTATCTCAATCAATCGAAGTCCTAGATTTTCTTCTACAATACTCCCCCATCAACCTAAGGTCACATCTCTCAGTTTTCTAGCTTTAAGATTTACTCTCTTCCTACCAATATCTTGGTTCTCCCCTCATGGACAACTCATTCGAGTCAGTAATTGTTCTTTCTTGTTGCTTAAGATGGATGGAAATTTGGACAATTGGATGTCCCACTCTCTAAACATTGTTGGTCACTTAAATATTCTTCAATCAATCCTATAGCCTCTTCCCACCTATATTTCTTACCCTTGTTACTCCTAAATCCATCCATGTGGCCATATGTATCCTCCAATTCTCCTTCCTTTGAAATGGCATGGCTATAGATAGAAATCCAGCCTTGGTCTCTTGGGATAAGCTTTTCCATCCAAAATTACAAGGTGGTCTCGGCCTAAGAGACTTAATAACATTTAACATCACCCTAGGTGCCAAGCTCTGGTGGAGATGGCTAAATAAGGTAATGAACTTTGGAATAAAATATGGAATATGAAATATAGTCTATTCCCCACCACTCAACAAAGACTTCACTAGTAGCACTCAATTTCAAGCTCTCTAATATTAAATCTTGCAAGCTATAGCCAGTTACACATCATCCAACTACATTGCTTCTAGGAGATTGGAAATGGAAAAACGACACTTTTATGGGATGACTAAAGGCTCCTATTACAAAAGAGTAATAATCCTTTGTTGGGGCTATATGCCAAAAGGTTTATTTATAGTTAAAGATGACTATCATTTATTAGTAGGGAACAATCCTCTTCCCAAAGAAGAGATATGGAAGAAACTATGGACTCAAAAGCTTTGGTGCAAAGTCTTCCAATTGTTACGCATCCTAGCTTCATGTTGGACCTTGACATGGGAAAAAATAATCCAAAGATGTTATGAGGGACCATCTAGCTTCTACCTATACCACCTCGACTAGGAAAGTGTCGAGCATCTTATAAACATATTCTATTTTTACTCTAGAATTTGGGAAAAGGTAGCAACTGTATTCACAAAATCAGATCCAACATCAATAGTATCATGGAAGCCATTGCTAACTGGAGATCTATAACCTTTAAAATCCCATTCTTGAAAATGTTTTGGTGACTTCTCCTAGGATTCATTCTCTAGCACCTTTGGTAGGAGAGAAATCAGTGAATCTTCTAAGACTTAACTCATCTATAGATAACACTTGGAAAAATATTTTGGATTATATCAAGGAGAGTATTCATCTCATCTTTTAGTTTCCAGAAGAATATAAATCCTTTGACTTTGAATCCCTTGTTCTACAATAATTCCATATATTCCCTACTTAACCTCTTCCTTGTCATTCTCCCTCTTCTCAATACACTTTGTTATCACCAAAAATTGATCATCTAGCCATAATTTACTAGATGGATCGAAGTACACCACGTAAGGCTAATTTTACCATCATAAAATTTCTTTCACTATAAGAAATTACTTAATAAACCACATTTGTTAAGTTATTTATGGTTAAAACCATGAAGAATAATTAAATAAATCACTATTTATTTAATTATATTCTAGGAATAATTAATTAAACCATTATTTAACTAATATTCCTTGTCATATTTGACCCAATTATGAGAAATAATACATAAATAACTAATTATCTTATTTTTCTCTAGGAATAATTAATTAACCACTAATTAGTTGTTATTCCTTGTGAAGTTTGACTAAATACCCTAGGAATACTTAAATAAATCATTATTTGTTTAGTATTCCTTAACCATATTTCTTGAGATAATAAATAAATTATTTATTTATTTATTATTTCTAAATAAAAGTATTTAACCAATTTAAATATTTTCTCCCTGCAACCAAATATAATAAAATATTCCAAATGATTAATTCTAGAATTTGGTTAATAATATTTTATTATTTCCCATTATTCAATAATAACCTAATATTTTGTTATACATAGGAGGGTTTTACATTCATTCTTCACTTTCAATTATTTTCATTGTTGCACTCATTATTGCAGCTCTGATTATTATCATTGTCACACACCATCTTCTTTTTCATTCGAGTTCTCATTGAGCTCAAACATTTTGTTCACTGGGTTTTACACATTATAGAGGAGAGAGACTCTACAAAAGCTGAAGAAATTTGAGGATAGCCAAGAACCCATCCCATAGAGAGGGATTGGTAACATTATTTGTTCCCTTCATAGGTGTTGTTTAATAAAATATATTTGTTATATATCTAGTTTCCATTGGATTATTGGGGTTATTTGCGCTTATTTTACTATTCCATTTTGTTGTTTAACTATGTTTGCAACATAGATCAGGGCTTTGACACATTTTGTTTCTATCATTTGCTACAGATTACACTGTTTAACAGCCATTTTTATTGTTAGGGTTGTTTTTCATCCATAGCCTAAAGTAGTTTATTTTTGTACACATTCAAGAAGAATTCTACATAACAAATTAGTGACACCACTGTGTTTTTAATTCTGATATAAAAACCTGGGTGACCTTCAGCTTTTAGCTTAGGGTTTTCTTTTTCAATCTCTTAATGTTGTTTACTAGCATTCTAACCCTAGATCAACCAAATTTATAACTTCGGTAAGTTTTCTGGTCATTTTCGCAGGTCACTGGAACCAACCACGATAGAGAAGGCAAAATTTTCTGAGACTTGCCGCTCAAGAACTGAGGAGAAGAAATTGCACTTTTCAGCCCCAAAAGTGTGATCTGGAGGTCTAGAGCACACTTTCTAGTCCAAAATTGTGATATCCCCTAAACAGGTCAGTACCTACGATTTTAGGGTTTTTGGGATTTTTTCTAATTTGTTTATGGATTTTCCGAGAGTTGTCTGCTCAGTTGGTTGACCACTATCTTATCCCTCTTCGGCCTTGATATATTATGTTTCTCTCATTGAAGTGGAATTTATCCCCTTAGGGCTTCTAGTATGCTTGCAACTTTATATGAGGAGTTTCGCTGAGTAAGAAGTCTGAGTTTTTGCAGAGCTTTCAGCCATATTTACCAAATTTGTACCTTCCTGTTTCAAATCTTCATAGATAGGTTGTTTCCATCCAAAGTTTCATCTTAAATCTTATTTGGTCATTTGCCATAGGGTACCACTTCTTGACTAGATTTCACACCTATCCCCCTACCTTTCTGCAGTGATTTCCCCCCATGGTTTTTTGCTGTTGCTACACCACTTTCCAACAGCATAGTGTCATTTGACCTCAATGACACCGATGCTTAGATCTCTTGGCATTTTTTGTGTGTTTTCAGTTGATTTCACCACCAACCAGCATATTGTTTGCAAACCTAGTTTGGGTAGGGTTTAGAAAGTTTATTTGTTGTTCATTTTCTGTTTTTAGTTTCAGTTTATTTCAATAATATTTTTCTTTTCTCAAACATGATTTAAGCTTAATTAATAAACACACTTACACACACAAGCACACCTTAAGCGAAGGGTGTTTGGTTTACACCGCCAAGCCAAGACTTAACTTAATTAATTTATCTCCCCACACAGAGACAAAAACATCTTGTTTATCTCCCTTCACCATTTCAGTGTCACTTGTCTCTTCCAACCATTGCACCACCAAGGTGTTTGTCACTTAACTTAATTAATTTATCTCCCCACACAGAGACAAAAACATCTTGTTTATCTCCCTTCACCATTTCAGTGTCACTTGTCTCTTCCAACCATTGCACCACCAAGGTGCCTTCATCCCCAGTTTCCACTTGGGCATATTACTCCTCCTCGTCGGGTTCGACTTCATAGTCCCTCGAGTCCTCATACCGAATCCTCTTCTGTTTCATCTGATTCCTCATCTAATTCCAAGCCTCCTTCACTGCATACCTTCATCATGTTAGGACCCACTATAGGTGTAGAAACCCAACCTGGTGTTGGCTCCGGTTCTACCTCGTTGGTCACATCTAGCGGAGCCGTCTTAGAAACCATTATGGAACCTCCCATGCTACCTTTCATGGTTGGGTTAAGCCTCCTGAATTTTAGCCAGTTCATTAATGGCCCTATACACCATGATGTTGGTTGACCAGCTATGCTGACTAAGCTTCCCTCTGAGATCCCCAAGTTTAAGGGTAATTCTCGAGAGGACCCCACCAATCATGTCTGCTCCTTCCATATGTGGTGTTCATCCAATTCCATCACCGATGATTCCATTCGTCTTCTATTGTTCTAATGCACACTCACTGGAGACGCTACGAAGTGGTGTGTTGACTAGCCCGCCACCTCTCATTCCACTTTCACGACGCTTGCTAAAGCGTTCCTCTCATATTTTTAGTTACCTCTCCAATATGACACTGGTACGGAGCTCTTGACCACATTCTGTCAATCCTTTGCCACCCGTCTTTCCTATCATATCCAAGAATGATGTAGAAGGAGGAGCATGTGTCGTGCTCTGCCCCTCGAAGACCGTGTCTACCTCGATTGGTTTCTTAGGACTCTTTTAGCGCCTATTGCCAAATATGTCGCATCTCATTTTCCTTAGAAAAAGGAAGAGGCTCTCCAAACCACTCTAAGATATGACTTGATTTATGCTCAATATGGTTATGTCTATACAGTTATCCCATACCTCCCCCATCCTAGTGGTGCTAATGCACTGAGGGCATCTCACATCACCAACGGTATCATTGGAGATATTTCACTTTCTTCACCATATACTCAGCAGAGTTATGGCTATCCACTGGAGGGTACCAATTCCTCTAACACTTATGCCCCTCCTACCAGCAACATGTATTCAGGACAAAGCACATCTTATGCATTCATCCAACCACATCAATAGATGTCAAGGCCAACAAGTGCTCAACCTGTCTACTAGACCATTGCCCCTTCACCATATTATACCTATGCACCACCAAGCACTCCAGCCCCTCAGATATTAGTGACACGGCCTACCATGCATCCTCAGCCCCAGCAACCATCGCCCCCTCAACGTTAAGTGTTTTCACAGCAGAGTGCGACCAATCCCCAAAATTTGAAGAAAAAGAATAAGGGGAAAGGTAATAACGGTAACCAGGGTAACCAAGGTAATCAACCTAATGAACCCCAGGGGAACCAACCTAACACCAACAACCAACAACAGGGTGACCATCCCAAGTAGAACAAGGTTATTTCTATGAAAAAGCCTTGTGCATGTTCTAGTGTATATGGCCATTATACTCATGAGTGTCCCATCTTACCCCAGATGCGCCAAATGTGGGAAGCCCATGCAGCTTCTAGAGGTCAACTTCCCTTGTGGCAATTTCCTCAGAATCCTATGCCATCTCAAGCGGTCGTGCTCATAAATACTTTCCCTCAGCAAGGATTTCTTTCTACTAAACCTCAGTAAGGTCAAGCAACCCACCTTCCCCAACCTTATGGTCCTGGTGACTACCAAATCCTCATGATGAATTCCGATGAGGTTAATACCTCTAATATCAACTTGCAAACTTGGTCGCGTCAATATGACAAGCCATCAACTTCATCCGCCACTGAATCCAAAACCAAAGCATCTACTAATCCTCTTACAACCCCAAATGGTCCACTACAGATCCCTCAACCTAAAGTTGATTCAATTCCTAAGATACCATAGGAACCATTACACCATAATGTGGATTCTAACCGAGTTTCCCACACATATAGTATAGTAGATGACTTGGCACAATCACCAGTTTCCATGTCGACACTGGAGATTCTCCAGTTGTGCCCATCTCAAAATAAATCTCTACCAACTTCTTTGGGTGTAGTAGATCCTTCAAATGATCGTTTGATTGTCTTTCTCGTTGATACATCAGAACATCCCCCATTATCTCCATCCATTGCATTCCAGATACCAGTTTGAGTCTGTAATGCCATCATCTCCAGATGTATTATTGATGAAGGTGCATCCACCTGCATGATGTCCACTGCTATTTAGAAGCAACTCAAGTCACCTAAAATATCCCCATCCACCATCACTTTGCGCACTTGGGAAGGTCACTCCTCCCAGCCTCTCGGAATGTATGGAAATTGTCCAGTGACCCTTGTGGGTAAGATTGTTCATGTAGACATCGAGGCTATTGATGCCACTCTATATTACAACATTCTCTTGGGTCGTAGTTACACTTATGCCATGTCAGTCGTCGCATTTGCAGTTTTCCACAAGACATGTTCCCCCCATGAAGGGAATATCGTCACTATTGATTAGTTGACATACTACGAGTCGTCATCCTTGACCTCCCCCAAGTCCATTATCCCGTCAATGTCTGACAAGTAGTATTCTACCCCTCTCACCGGTGTTTCACCCATATTCTACAAAGATTCCTTATTATTAGGTGCTTTCCCCGATCCCCCCCCTCCTATCTTTGAGACTATCTCTTTGAGTGTTTTCATGTTACAAGCATCACGGGCTGCTCTAGAGAAATCTGGTACATCTAATCCATAACCATCTCGTCAACACCTCGTGGTTATGATTTTAGCTGAGCCATCCAGATCCACCCCCCAAGGACCTCCTCTGTTTGTGGGTGCCTCCCATTTTTTCTCACCAGGAATTATTCCTCCAAGTCTCAACCATCCACGAGTTGTTCCATCGGGACATTACCCTGCAGGACAGATACCTTTCTTGTTTCTTCCTCCTTGAATCTTTTCTGTCCTTGTCATGGCTTCGTTGGTTCTCCCTAATATGACTTTGGGGATCCCAGTGTGGTACATTGATCCTTTAGCAACACTCCACTTGGTCAGCTCAAACCATATCATGCTTTGACCCTAGTTCAACTGGTCTCTACGGCTCCTAGTACTGCTCCAGTTCCACCGCCACATCAACAGGATTCCACATTCATTGTGAAATCATCTGGACAGGGGGGCAAAGCCAAGAAGAAGTAACCTAACGACAACGCTCCCCAAGCACCTTCTACTCCCAAAGCTCCAAATCTGACACCTCCGTGCTTTGTGTGAGGTTATTAGGCATGCCACTAACAACTGTCCTAAGCTTCCTCGTCTCCAACCATTGGTTCATGAAACGTTCCCTGAGTCAAAAATCCTTGAGGTCCAAATTACCTTACTGGAACCAACCAAGAAACTAAAAAAGTTGCGCACAAGTCACCCTTGTGCCTTGTGCGATCATTATGGTCATTATTCCCATTGTTTCCCTCGTCTTGACTAATTCTGTGATTTCCTTCAAGAGCTTTGTGAATACGAGGCCACTCGTATGTGGATCAAATGCTCCTTTACCAATGGATTCTGGTACCACTAGTGTACCAGAACAAGGGGACTCTAGTCCCACCATCATGATCCCTCCCCCCGATGTCGAGATGATGGACTCCCTGGTACATATCCTTTACCTGTCATGATCCTTGAGTTCCTTGCTGGAAGACATTTCTGAGGTTTCTATGCATGGCTCTATCGAACCTCCTTCGTCAGAAACCCAAGTCTCAACATCAGTGGATTTTCCATCTACTAGCTCATCATCTACCATTCCAGATGATGTGTATGTGAACCTTCTTTCTCATGATGATGCACCAGGTACTACCGCCACATCATGTAGTCAGTATTCCTACCACCTGGCCATCTTCCATTTGATGAGAATATCATGGAAGCTATGTCTACCCCTAATTACCCTTGCACTTAGGTAAGGGGGCATATCTTCTGGAGGATTTTGAAGGCCACCTCCTTCCTAATTCTCCCAATGCACTCTACCTCAAGAAATTTCACTCATAGCATATCCCATTGATTTGTGTGTCTTTATTTCTATCATGAAGTTAGGTAGATTTCATCATATCATCTATTGTCTTTTGCACCTTTCAGATGGATCCATCATCCACACTGTGTATCGGTTATTCAGATGGTGCGAGTCGCTTCTCCAAGAATCTCGCCTCGACAGCTTGGGCCATTTTTACCCCCTTGCATACATTATTCCATTCGAATAGCATGTGCATTAGTTCTACCACCAATAACTAGATCGAATATGATGCAATGATAGGTTTGTTAGTCGATGCCCTTGATCATCACATCCTCCATATTCATGTTCATTTGGATTCCTTGCTGCTTGTCATGCAATTGAATGTTGTGTATAATGTGCATAACCAAGTCCTATTTAGAAAATATATACGGGTTAAGCTATTGATACGTGAGTTTGAAACCATCACTTTCAGTCATGTTCCTAGAGCCCAAAATAACTATGTAGATACCATTGAAAATAACATTCTAGATTGGCATTTATCACATGTATACCATAGAAGACAACCATAAACAAAACACATGGCAAACCATCATCGTCATATAAAAGATTCATAATCATATTATGTATCACATAAAACATATAAGTGTTTGGAGACCATAGCTCTAAATACATGTGACATGCCCATAACATGTTACAAAAATCAAAACAAATGGGACCCACATGTCCCTGTCCCTAGTCACTGTCTCAAGGATCCTGTGCCAAAGGCTCTGCTCCACTTGCCTGTAGATCACGTACTGTCTAACCAGCCATCGCCATGCGCCACATGATCCCTTGCCACTCTGAGGGAGTGCATGTACACTCATCCGTGTACCGATCGTCTAACTCATGCCACCTATGCTCAAAAACTCCTGTCATGAGCACATCACACCTACGATGTAGGTCAACAAGTAGAGCACTGTTGTCTGGACCCTGATGTGATGATGATGTTCGTTGATCTACAGCCCCTAGTGCTGCGGCTCATCTTGCATATCTTGTCGTTTTTACGGTGTTATATCTACATACCACATATTTTACACTCAGTACCATATAAATGTGATAAAAATATGAAATGCACCATAAAAATAGCAACTTAACACTTATCGTCTGATCCCCATGCTCGTCCGGGTGGATGTGGTAGGTCAGGATCACCTTGATAATTCATCCCGATATATGGATAGTAGTTTAATTAAAGGGGCATTTCATCCTAGTGTGCGAAAAAATTGGGTCAGCGCCCGCCCAACGCCCCCTCCTCCCCCTCTCCGCAGTAGTTTCCCCAGCGATGCATCCTAGGCTCCTATGGGCTCCCATCCTGGATTTGTACATGAGGGTGGATGGTGGGTATCTTCTCAAAGAATAAAGCACATAACACTGCACCAAATGCACAATTGTAGTTCACCTGTCTCTTACATAGACTCAATTGTCGTTTCACCATTTGGGCACTGCTGTGGAAACATCATCTGTCTCTATCCTATCTATATCACTTATTGGGATGGTCTTACCCTTCACATGAACAAACCATGGACAATGGTGCTCCAAAAACTATGTAATGTTCCTCCCACGAGGCAACACCAGATGAATATCCCCCACCACCCTTAGGGGAGGTTTTCTATTCAAAAAGTACACATCCTGTAACGTGAACTTGATCATGTGCCCCTGCACCATAAATACCTCTTGGTCTGGATCCCAATAGCTCACGATCCTTGATAACAAGGGCTCACATTCTCTCATCAATGGGTTATCTACCAACTTTAGAACCCCATAGCAAGCTATCACCCCTCAAACCCCCTAATCCCTCTGAATCTCGGATCGAAGGGTGTCCAAATCTCACTCGTGCCAGTTGATTTTCAACTCTGCCATACCTGTGAAACACCATATGTCTTGTCAATTTAGAGAAGAAAACACTGGCTTGGACTATTCAACCTACATCCCCCACCATGTTGGAAATACTAAGAGGGGGGGTGAATCAGAATTCCTTAGCAATTAGAACTTTTAAATCTTTTAGAGCATTAGTTAATCTTCAATTATTATTAATTTTTATGCAGTAATAACAGTAAATAAAAGAACACGATATGCACAGGAATTTTAGGTGGAAAACCCCCTCCGGGTCAAAAACCACCAAACACTTTTCTAATAAATTCTTTAATCTTCAGCCCCAACTAAAATGAAAGCAACAACTTCCTATAACTCTAGAAAATCATTATTCTCCAGCTCCCACTAGACGCCCCAACGCCCTAGATTCTTCAGTAATCAACTGAATGGATGCCTCAACACCCTAGAGAGCCACAACTCACCCTAGCACCATCCTACCACCCTATAATGAATGAAATCAGACAAGAGTGTCGATTCCCATACCAGGGACAACAATCCACGATACAATATGATTTACAATGATTTTGACCGAACACCCAATCACACTATGACTTGCAACCCAATCATAACATCATCCCAACAAAGACTCATATACCTTCCAATAATGCATTTTCGACTCTAGGCAGAATGACGCTTTTACAATAATGACTATTCCAATCATGACACTTTTACAAAAGACTATTTTACAACTTTACAATGATGACTCTTGGCCTTGACACTTTTATAAATGACTCTTTTACAACTTTACAATGATGACTCTTGGCCTTGACACTTCTTCACAATATATAGATGGTTGTCATGTCTTCAAAGGATGTCCTGCTACAATGCTTCCTTTTATTTGATACTTCTACTCTTGAATTCTTGCTTGAAATCGTACTTGAATCTTCTTCTACTAGCATGCAAAATTTTCCCATCGAAACCAATCCCAAAACAAAACAAAATACCCTTCAACTTACTTCTACCTGTAAAACACATGTAAGTGCATAATAATGAATAAATACAAATTAAAAATTACAATGCGTACCTGAAGTGTGCTTGTCACTTTTTTTTTTGACTTGTTGTAGCAGTAGACAAAGACTCCCACTCTTGATATAGGCCTAGACTCTATGCAAGACTATATCCAAAACTAACCTAAGATATATACAATAAAAACTGATGACATACCCTAGACTTGTGACAGACCAAGTTATAAGTACAACAACAGAGACCATTTTATCAACTATGACAAGACAAGTAACATGAACTTACAACATCATATATATTTATCAAACTTGGTGTAGCATCAAGAATATGTAGCATAAAATGTGTAGTATCAAGAATAGGACATCAGAAAAACTAATTGTGACATATAGAGACATAGGGATATAACCGAGACACTGTATATACTTACGTTCTCCTGAAAAAACATATGTCAGAGATGATACTCAAAATTCAAATGTAAACACTAGTCATACATACCTTGTTGTAGGAGACCCTTGACTGATGATGTGTGGTCCTTACTACAGTGATCCTTGAATGTATGCTTTTTCTTTCCTTATAGGATCTCGATAGTGAATCTAAGGTATCTATGTAATTTTGGATCTCCAGGTTCTAAAATGTTGTCTTGTGGTAGCCCTATGAGTCCTCTTTCCAACCCCATAGGTCTGATCAAGATTGGATTCTTCAAGAGAGATCTATGCCTAATCTCCCACGATGACCTGATTATAGACTAATTCAGTAGAGCGAACTTGTACGATGTTCCACGTGTCACTGTTGCAACCTTCGGCCTTGAAAACACTACTCAACAAACTAAAATCCGTCCTATTTCTATGACTATTTATGAAATTTTCATCCAATTCTCATAGAAAAGGTCATGACTATTTTCCCAACGTCACCTGTTTGAGATGGAATTCAGGAGCCCGCACAAACCCTAACTTCCTCAGATCATATCTCTGAAAATATAGCGAACTAAGATCTAAAATTCAGTCATGAGGTTCACCAAGATTTCAACTCAAATGGGTATTAATTTCATCTTCTGAAGCTTCACAAGAAAATGTTCTAGTGAAAATTCCACGATGACCTGTTTGAATCCACAAAATCCCTAATAGAGGAGGATATGAGGGTCATTATTTATATGAATGTCTTGAGTTGAGAGGGTCATCAACAAGTGAACATTGGAGAGATTTTAGGAGAGTTTTTATTATTATTATTAATTATTGACTATTCAATGACCACAACCAATTATGAGTTCCATGCCACAACCCTGTAGGGTTTTAGCCCACTAACTAGGGTTACTAACTTCAAACATGAATATCTCTCAAACCGTGAAGAATTACTTGGCGTGCCATATATCAACGGAAACACCTTGACAAGTAGAATCCATCTAAAATATCATTGACTCAGAATAGATTAATTTTTCATGTCAAAATGCACATGCAATATTGGGTTAGACCTTGGTGCTGCTTGGGTTGACATCAATGACAATCACTGATCAACAATCTCCCCCTTTGGCATTGATGGAAACACAAGTACTCCCCCTACGATCATGAAACCTCTTCCTAATGCCTTTTCTCCCCATTTGGAATTAATGGAAACACACGTACTCCCCCTGCAATCATGACACCTCTTCCTACTGCCTTCTCTCCCCCTTCGTCATAAATGGAAAAGGGTAACTCCCCCTCACAAACATCCATCTTGTCGACCTGTACACACCTCCACTCCCCCTTTCTAATTAAGTAGATAAGAGAAAGAGTCTAATGAAAAATTGGTAGAATCCCAAGCTTTTGGTGAAGATACTCAAGTGCTTCACGAGGTAATGGTTTGGTAAATATGTTAGTAATTTGTTCCTTTGTGCCAACATATTCAAACTTGATATTCTTTTCAGCGACCTGCTCTCTAATGAAATGATATTTAATTGGAATGTGCTTTGTTTTGGAATGCATCACATGATTCTTGGAGATACTAATGGCGTTGGTGTTATCGCAAAAGACGAAAATATGCTCATAAAACTTGCCTTGAATATCTTGAAAAGTTTGCATCATCCAGAGAACTTGTGTACAAAAATCTATTGATGTGATGCATTCTACTTCCGCTATGGATAATGAGATTGAAGAATGCTTTTTACTTAACCATGAGACAAGGCAACCACATAGGTAGAACACTGCTCCATTAGTAATCTTACGATCATCAACATTTCCTGCCCAATCTGCATCTATATAAGCTTGGATGACCAAATCATTTCCTTTAGGATACCGGAGACCATATTCCACTATGCCCTTAAGATATCGAAGAATTCTTTTGAAAGCAATGATATGAGATTATTTTGATGCTGCTTGGAATCATGCTACCTATCTAACTGCCTGCATCACATCTAGCCGGGAGGCTGCCACATATAGTAGACTACTAATCACGGATCTATACAACCTTTGGTCCACATCCGTTGAAGAATCTTCTTGTAACCTATTACCACAGGTGTAAGGATAGGCTTGCAATCTTACATCTTGAATTTCTTGAGCATTTTCTTGATGTAATTGTTCTGATATATGAATATTCCTTTATCCTATTGAGATATCTCGATAATCGTTAGATTGTCTTGATCCACTTTCACATAAATATTGATTTTCAGTGCTTCCTTTCTTGAAATTATAATACTTCAACTATTCCTCTCCCCCTGAACATGTAATGAAACTGCCATCTTGTTCAAATTACATGTCTTTCAATCGTAGACTTGTGTCATATACGATTGCATAGACTCCTCATCTTCAAATTTCTAGGAGTCGATAAGTTGAATTGTTCAGAATAGTGTGTGATTTAATAGATCATCTTGACTCAAGTCATTAACCAAAGCAGATTTTGATTCCTGACAATCTATTACGAATCATGAAAGCATAACTGTTGGGATGTTATTACCTTCTTCCTTTTCTTGCTCATCTTGTACTTGTTCATCTTGTACCTGTTTTCCTTTCTAAACCTTCTTATTCTCTTCATCAAGATTTTCATTCATGGTTTATTACATCTTGTACCTGTAGTTACAATCTATGTTTCCATAGTTATGACATCTATAACATTCGATGTTATACATAGAAGGTTCCATTTGTTGTCTATCTTGTGATCCTGCAAATTTTCTTTTAAGGTTTCTCTGATAATAGTTGTACCTGTCTGGAACTTCAAAATACCTAGCCATATGTCCAAAATTGTTACATTTGTAACATTCAACATCATCTCTCAAATGATCAAATTTATTGATATTATGCTGAGTTCTGGAATATCCATTTCTGAAGGATCTCCTGGAATTATATTCATTCCAAACGTACATGTGACATTTTGCAGCTCTATGTCCAAACCTTCCACATGAATAACAATGAACATAAAAGATATGTTGGTACCTAGGAGGAAATATTCTTCGATGAATTGTCTTCCAAGGTTCCTCCTACGAGTCTTGATCTCTTGATTTAGCTAAGAGATATATCTACTTGGTAGGATTTTCATATCCATTTTCTTTAATTGTCATAGAAGGACTCGACTCCTTTTCAAATTTTTCTTTGCAACCAAGACTAGTCTTGTCGTTATATGATCATTGGTTGCTGATGAGTTCGTTCAAAGTCTTTGAACTGTTGGTGTATTTTTTAAAAGTTTTTACATTTTTTACTTCCTTTCGTAGAGCAACTATTTCAGCGTCCAACGCTTCTCTTTCCTTGTTTTTTTCCTTTAATTCTTTCCCGAGAGATTCTTCAATTCTCTTGTATTCTTCAACCTTGATTTTAAGGTTGAGGACATGTTGTCTTTCTATCTTCAATAGGTCTTCAAGAGTGTTGACATGATTCTTCTCAACTTTGAGCTCTTTGATAACCCTGATCACTTCGTTTTGAAATTCAACCTCTGTGATTTCTTCTTCTTCACCTCCTTCTTCGTAAGGTGCTTCTTGCTTCTTGTCCTTGGCCATAAACAATACTCTTCCATTCAATTATTCTTCATTATCATTGTCTTCTTCGGATGAGGAACTATCTTCTTTGGTGAAGAAACTTTTCTTAAACCATTTCTTCTTGCCTTTCTTTTTGAACTTCCTAGGACCTTTCTTTCCATTCGTAACAACCTCATTTTTGTGAGGACATTTGGCTACAAAATGCCCAACCTCACCACAGTCAAAACATATTAATGGAAGTTTACCTTTGAATTTTCACATACCTATTCTCATTTTTCCTGTGAAGTAAGCAAATTCCTTATCTAAGAATTCTTCTTCATCTTCTTCCTTTTCCTCATCCTTACAATTGCAATTTTTTGCTTTCGGAGTCTGCTTGTCCTTATTATTTTTCTTGGATGTAGAAAATGTTGTTTCTAAGTGATATGTGCTATCCTCTTCTGAAAGCCTCATTTCATATGCCGTAAGAATTCCATGCAATTAATATATGGTGAGATTGGTCAGATTCGATCTATCTTCCAAGACAGATACCTTAGGGTTTAATCTTGCTGGCAAGGTTTTGAGGATCTTTCAGACAACAATTTTTGTTTCAACGGGCTCTCGCAAATCTTCCAATGTATTTGTTATTTCATCAACACGCTGAAAGTATGCAGAAATATCTTCATCTTCCCTCATTTTGAGTTGCTCAAATGTTTCCCTGAGAATTTGAAGCTTTGATTCTTTCACCTTTGAGTCCCGTACATATATATTTTCAAGTTTTCCCCATACCTCTTTAGCAATTTTGCAACTAAATACCTTAAGATAAATAGATTCGATAAAACCATAGATAATAACATCTTTATCCTTTGCATCATATACCATATTTTTCTTACCTTGTTCATCATGGGTCAGTGTGAAGCCTTTGTCAATGATTTCCCATACTTCGTATCCTTGCGCCAGCAAATGAACCTGCATTCTTCCACTCCAAAGTGCATAGTTATTTCCATTCAATAAAGAAACTCTATTCCTAGTATACCCCATGATATACTCCCAGCTGTTCGACTATTATTGAACGAACCAAGCTCTCATACCAATTGTTGGAAATACTAAGAGGGGGGGCGAATCAGTATTCCTTAGAAATTAGCACTTTTAAATATTTTCAGAGCATTAGTTAATCTTCAATTATTATTAATGTTTATGCATTAATAAGAGTAAATAAAAGAACATAGTAGGCACAAGAATTTTAGGTGGAAAACTGCTCCAGGTCAAAAACCACCGAACACTTTTCTAATAAATTCTTTAATCTCCAGCCCCAACTAAAATGAAAGCAACAACTTCCTAGAATTCTAGAAAAGAATTCTTCTCCAGCTACCACCGGAAAGATGCCCCAATGCCCTGGTTTCTTTAGTAATCAACTGAATGGATGCCCCAACACCCTAGCGATCCACAATTCACCCTCGCACCACCCTACCACCCTATAATCACTAGAATGAGACAAGAGTGTGGATTCTCATACTAGGGACAACGATCCACGAGACAATATGATTTACAATGATGACTGAATGCCTGATCACACTATGACCTACAACACAACCATGACATCATCCCAACAGAGACTCATATACCTCCCAATAATGCCTTTTCGACTCTAGTGTTATATACCTAGGGGGGATAATATGGGGTACCAAGGGAGGTACACAAGGTAATAATGTAATAATGGGATGGGCCATAGTAATAAATAAGGTAGTTAACCCATATCATGTAAGGGACCACAAGTAGTTAATAATAATGTAATGGGCCCATGGTATTAGTTGATGGTATGAGGGAACCATGATAATGACCCATGGTATTGTATGTATGAGGCCTATATAGAGGCTAGAGACTCCATGTCAAGGTATAGTCAAGGATTATTGTATGAACAGGCATATGGCTTGTGGAGTGTTCTCCTTCCTGAAGGAGTAAATGTATGGTGTTGCCCTACCTTAAGGGTTTGATCAATAAAGAATCATTTCATATTATTTCTGGGTTTATTTGCATTATCTTATATTTTCATATCAAATCTATAATATTTCCGGGTTAGATCTATAACAAGTGGTATCAGAGCTATAATAAGGAAGATTGACTCTTTTACAATAATGACTCTCCCAATGATGAAACTTTTACAAACAACTCTTTTACAAATTTACAATGATGACTCTTGGCCTTGACACTTCTTCACAATATATGGATGGTTGTCATGTCTTCAAAGGATGTCCTGCTGCAATGCTTCCTTTGATTTGATAATTCTGTTCTTGAATTATTTCTTGAAGTTGTACTTGAATCTTCTTCTACCTGCATGCAAAATTTTCCGTCGAAACCAATCCCAAAACAAAACAAAATACCCTTCAACTTACCTCTGGCTGCAAAACACATGTAAGTGCATAGAAATGAATAAATACAAATTAAAAATTACAATGCGTACCTGAAGTGTGCTAGTCACTTTTGTTGTTGACTCGCTGCAGCAGTAGAAAAAGACTCCCACTCTTGATATAGGCCTGGACTCTATGCAAGACTATATCCAAAACTGACCTAAAGATATATACAATAAAAACTGATGACAGACCCTAGATTTGTGATGAACCAAGTTCTAAGTACAACAACAAAGACCATTCTATCAACAATGACAAGACAAGTAACATGAACTTACAACATCATATAGATTTAGCAAACTTGGTGTATCATCAAGAATATATAGCATAAAATGTGTAGTATCAAGAATAGGACATCTGAAAAACTAATTGTGACATATAGAGACATAGAGATATCACTGAGACACTGTATATACTTACATTGTCCTACAAAACATATGTTAGAGATGATACTCAAAATTCAAATGTAAGCACTAATCATACATGCCTTGCTTTAGGAGACCCTTGACTATTGATGTGTGGTCCTTACTACAGTTATCCTTGAATACATGTTTTTTCTTGTCTTTAAGGAGCTCGATCTTGAATCTTTTCTATCTACGTAGTTTCAAATCTCTAGGGTCTGAAATGCCGTCTTGTGGTAGCCCTATGAGTGCTCTTTCCAACCCCATAGTTCTCATCAAAATTGGATTCTTCAAGAAAGATTTATGCCCAATCTCCCACGATCACCTGATTATACACTGATTCAGTAGAGCAAACTTGTATGAAGTTCCATGTGTCACTGTTACAACCTTCGACTGAGAAAATACTACTCAACAAACTACATTCCGTTCTCTTTCTATGACTATTTACGAAATTTTAATCCAATTCTCATAGAGAAAGTTATGACGATTTTCCCAACGTCACCTATTTGACATGGAATTTGAAAGCCTGCAAAAACCCTAAATTCCTCATATCATATCTCCGAAACTATATCGAACCAAGGTTTGAAATTCGGTCACAAGGTTCATCAAGATTTCAAATCAAATGGATTTTAATTTCAGCTTTGTAAGCTTCGCAGAAAACAAGTTATAGCGAAAATTACATGATGACCTGTTTGAAGCCACAAAATCCCTACTAGAAGAGGATATGAGGGTCATCATTTATATGAATGTCTTGAGTTGAGAGGGTCCTCAACAAGTGAACTTTGGAGGGATTTTAGGAGAAATGTTTTTTACTAATTATTGACTATTCAATGATCGCAACCAATTTTGAGTTCCATGCCACAACTCCATAGGGTTTTAGCCCACTAACTAGGGTTACTAACTTCAAACATGAATCTCTCAAATCGTGAAGAATTACTTGGTGTGCCATATATCAATGGAAACATCTCGACAAGTAGAATCCATATAGAATATCCTTGACTTAGAATAGAGTAAGTTTTCAACTCAAAATGGTCGTGCAAGATTGGGGTAGCCCCTGGTGTTGCTTGGGTTGACATCAATGACAACCACTAATCAACACACCAGACCAACAGACCACTCTCCGTCTCAGCTCCAAATCATAGTTTTTTGCCCATAAATTGCGAGCTCGCAGGTTTTCACATATTTCTTGTGAGCCAGATCGTAGTTATGGGCCCAAAAAGTGTGATCTGGCTGAGAAGAAGAGCAAGGGTCTCCCAGGGAGCTACATGGTACAAAAATCATCAAATAAACCACTGAAACTGAATTGATAAGTAAGGCCACCTACCTAAAAGTCGTTGATCTTAATTCTAACAGTTGGTTTCTCTGCTACGATCTCCACAAGATTTAGGTATTTTTTCTCCTCTCCAAATTCACCAAAGCTCACTTAGCAAATGAATCCAAATTAGAGGGAAACTGTCCTTTTAAAGAAACACCCATGGTTTTTATGTCGCCCATTGTGACCAAACCGTAGCTCAATTTGATGAACCATTAGAACCATTTGAAATCTATCATTGAGTAATATAATGGGTGTTTCTTAGTTTTTGATGATTTGACACTTCACCAGGAAGCCATTTTTCCAAGAAGGGTCACTTCGTCACCTCTCAAAATCGAATTTATTCATAAGCGACACTTGTACTTTGGAGTCCACCTTCCCTTGGAACTTGTCATCTCACATGTCAATTTTCGTCATGAGAAACCATCATTTGCTCATTTTTTCATGGTCCCCAACAGACATATTCTATGTGGAACTGTCATCGATTCACCCTTATTCAGAGCATCCGCGGTGAGTCACCTTTACATCCATGGAGTCTTTTTCACATCCCATTGTATCATGTCATAGTATTCCATCCATATTTTCATACCAATCATCTTGTGTTGCCCATTTTGGCCTTCAGTCATGCTGTCCACCATCCCCTTCGAAGCTGATTCAGTCACTGCTAGGTCAACCATGCACTCTATGCTCTGACAAGGGAAGCCATGTGTTTGTCCCTCAATCCCCTCTTCCCCATTTTACCTGGTGTCAGTCCATAATTCACATTACTATTTTCCCTCGTGCCTTAGTTGAGGATCCTCATTGCCTCACCTATGGCGGGCCCTATTCTATCAACATCAGCTCATCTATTCTAGAAGAACGACCTAGAGGGTGGTGTATCTTGGTTCTAGCTTTTTCTCTTGTTTGGCGCCTCAAATCAAGCAAAGGGACTCGTCTTTTCCCTTTGACTTGATTGTGTCATGCTCGTGCTTCATACACTTAATGGTCTAGTGATGCAATGGATTTTACCAGTGATTCCCGGGTGTGTGTGAGATGTTTCAGATCTCATTAGGGGGTGTCCCTTCAGGTAGCCCCCCACATGCCCAGATGACTTCATATTATGCTACAACCTTAGATGCAGTTCCACAAATTTGATGGGTTCGGTTCTTGTCGCTTGTAGCGTCCATAGCATGCATGTCTCCTTTAGATGATCCATTCAGTTTTGGCAGAGCCCTTTCCTGTTCAGCATGGCTTCTTTGGTTGTTCTACCCTCCCTCCCACCCATTTTTTGAGGGGAGGGCCATTATATATCATGTACTCAGATGTTATTGTATTTAGTCACGACTCATATTTTTCTAGGCGCATTATGTATATGGGATACACTGTATTATTTTTTGGCTCATATATGCTAGTATGCTATGTACCATTCAGCATGTACTTTATTGCTCAGTTCATTTTTCTAGGTGCATTATTATTTTTGTACTGAGTTATCTCGGCAGGTATAGGTATGCCTCCCCCGCCTCACTAAGATCAAGTACCAAAGCATAAAAGGAGACTTACATCAATTAGTTGGTCTCGCCCCCTCTATCACTATCCTCTTTTGATTCAACTCCATTGGTCTCTCTCTCTCTCTCACTCCCCTTCGGTGTCTAGTGATTGTGTCCTTAGAATGTACTTTAGTCATACATTTTTCTCCTAACACTCGTACATTGGAGGGAAATCTGTTATCACTGGAAATTGATCATCTAGCCATAATTTACTAAATGGATCGAAGTACACCATGTAAGGCCAATTTTACCATAGTAAAATTGCTTTCACTATAAGAAATTACTCAATAAACGACATTTGTTAAGTTATTTCTAGTTAAACCCATGAATAATAAATAAATAAATCACTATTTATTTAATTATCTTCTAGGAATAATTAATTAAACCATTATTTGACTAATATTCCTTGTCATATTTGAACCAGTTATGAGAAATAAATAGATAAATCAATATCTTATTTTTCTCTAAGAATAATTAATTAATCACTAATTAGTTATTATTCCTTGTCAAGTTTGACTAAATTCCCTAGGAATACTTGAATAAATCATTATTTATTTATTATTCCTTAACCATATTTCTTGAGATAATAAATAAATAATTTATTATTTCTAAATAAAAGTATTTAACCAATTTAAATATTTTTTCCCTCCAACAAAATATAATAAAATACTCCAAATGGTTAATTCTAGAATTTGGTTAATAATATTTTATTATTTCCCATTATTCGAGAATAACCTAATATTTTATCATAAATAGAAGGGTTTTACATTCATTCTTCACTTTCGATTATTTTCATTGTTGCACTCACTGTTACAGCTCTGATTATTATCACTATCGCATGCCATCTTCTTTTTCAATTGAGTTCTAATTGAGTTCAAACATTTTGTTTGTTGGGTTTTACACATTATAGAGGAGAGGGACCCTACAAAAGCTTAATACATTTGAGGATAGCCAAGAACCCATCCTAGAGGGGGACTGGTAACATTATTTGTTCCCTTCACAGGTGTTTTTTAATACAATATATTCTCTATATATCTAGTTTCCATTGGATTATTGGAGTTATTTGAGCTTATTTTACTATTCCATTTTGTTGTTTAACTATGTCTACAACATATATCAGGGCTTTGGCAAGTTTTGTTTATAACATTTGATACATATCTACATTGTTTAACAACCATTTTTATTGTTAGGGTTGTTTTTCATCCATGGCCTAAAGTAGTTTCCTTTTATACACATTCAAGAAGAATTCTACATAACACACTTCTTCCCCCTAAGGGTTTCATCAAACTTAACATCAATGGAAATTTGAAAGGTAACTAAGGAGAAGTAATATAGAGGGGAGATTTCAAGAATGATCAAGGTCACATATCTCACCTCTATGTAAACTACCAGAGAAAAAATAATAACAATGTTGTTTAACTTCATGTCCTTTGTTGGGATCTTCTTCATGCACAAATCTCCTCTTTCTCCAAATCATCATAAAAGGAAATCTAGGGGTTTCTTCATACACAAAGCTCATCTTTCTCCAAAATCATCATAGAAGGAGATTCCCTCGTGGTGATTAGATATGTCAAAAGGATCATGTTGATGATCCTAGAACCACCAACATGTCAGGGGATCTCCCCGGTAAGAAGTGCCAACTAGACCTCAGACCGTTTAGAGTAGGAGTCCCAATAGTGGGTAGTACAGTATCACCTTGACTATGGTTGTGCGCAGAGGTAAGTAAGTTGTCATTGTTGATAGCAAGGGTGTGACGTTGTAGCAAGTCAAGGAAGGTGCATGAAAGCCTCTAACACATGGAAGGAGAAGTGAGTGCACCCGTTGGAAACCTATGATAGCATGCAACTTGAAAGGGAAGACACAAGCATAAAGACATCACGAGATGGAAATCATGATAACCGACAATCCAAAGTGATGATTTATATAAACAATACACTTCGATAAGATTCATACAAACACATATAGAATAGTCCATACATACATGCGTAAATAATAGCTACATATATCATTAGAGTAACCATAACAAAAATAACAGCATATTCATGAAACGTGTTGGATCTCTTATATTAAAAGAGTGAAAGATCCAATCATACATCCAACCACAACTTCCACTATCCCCGATAGTGGAACATTACAATCATTGTCGCCTGCTCTTCCAAAAAGATGTACTAGCTCTGCACTGTGGAGAAGCCAAGGCTCGTTACAATACACTCCAAGCTTTCTCTAAGTTATCCTACAAGAATCTTGGCTCTCAAAAGCCTGTACAATGAGTTATGAAGTTCTATAAATAGAAAAGGGTGGGATGACTCTTGACATTCCCGTTTGTGACTCTTCACTAACCCTCATGACTCTTCAACTACTACATGACTGTTACATTCCACTATCGACACTTGGTCTTTCACTATTACAAAATGTTTACATTACAATTTGCACATGTACCCATGTAAGACAAAAATAGACTTGAGTAAGCCATGTAAGACATCACTAAGACTCAGACAGTTGTGGGAAGACTAACTCTACGACATCCTCGTGATGATCGACGGTGACGAAATAATGCCAATATCGGTAGTTTGTTATCGTGTCTACGTGCTCTATGGTGACATCCTTCTGAAAGTGAACTCTTACCTCCATTTTATCTGGGTAAACTGATTTGGCACCTCTGTCCAACTCGTTAGATAACATGTGCATCATTGCCTTGAGTGTAGCCAGACCAACAACATACAAATGCGTTGGTGGCTACGCGCATCAACTAATCAAACTACATGTCCAACTCCAGTCAGAATTGGTTCTTTGATTTTTGCCTCGGTCAGTGTGCCAATGGATGGTATTGCATGCATGCGCACAGTGACATCCATGCTCCTGAACACATGTGCATGTGAAGCCTGCAAACTAGTGATGAACTGCGGGGGTTCCTCATAGTTATAGATCTGACTATGGATGCGTGCCTTCAACTCTACCACCTTTGGCTTCATCATCTTTGGAAAGTGTAATGGGGCTCCTTTGTATCTCATTGTCCATGTTTGTATGTGATCAACAATAGTGTGTAGATCTGACAAGATGCGTGCTCTCCTAGCACAATGTTGCTGCCAACCGTTGAGATGGAAAACTGACTTATGCACAGTGACGAATCTGGAAATACGGCTTCTGCATGACTGTCATGAGAGACGATACTTCATCTAGTATTTCTATCCTTAACTCTGCTCTTGCAGATGTTGTCACCTGCTCTCCTCCCTACTTGGTCGCTTGTAATTCCTTAGCCATGCGCTCGTTCTCAGCTATCAAGAATCTAACACTCGAGCTGGTGGCATCAGTGTATGTTTGGTAGCATTGGCCAACGCATCTGAATGTCTGTGCACATCAGATATGATCACTCTCTCTTCAAACTGCACAGGAGATACATGGAAATCTGGATTAGGCACTCTGGCGACTGCACAACTATGTGTTGTGACTCGTCGAAATATATTTTGTGCATCTCCATTTCTGGATTGTCTTAAAGCATTTATGTCTCCTTGATCGCTTGGGAATTGCTCTACTTTTAGATATGGTGAAGCTAGTGGGGTAACCTCTTGGTTTTGAAGCATGAGATCAATATCCTGATCTGACTATAGCTGAACCATATCTGTGTCCATCTTCTGTAGCATTTGCTCAATCTCTTGAGCCAATTCATGCTCCTGCAACTTCTCACCCTGTCTGCTCTATGTCAACTGCTTAGATTAGTCAATAACCTGTATGGGCACAGTTTCATCAATCTGTGCATGTTGTGCCTCTTATTGTTCCTATCCCTGCTGCACTTCCTTCTCTCTTCTATGAAGCTCTTGTTCTTCCATGAGTTGTTGCTTCAACTCATACAACTCCTTTCCTATTTCCTCCATCTTCCGTTTCTCTCTTTTCCTTTGCGCGATCCTTTTATCACGCTATTGCATCTTAGCCTCAATCTTCAAAGCTTCTTTCAACACAAGTGGATATGCTTTGAACTTGCAGCTTTGCTATGCCTCTATGTTATGAACAACCTTCCTCTTGTCTTTGTCACACGTAGGTCTACTACCCTCTATTGTTGCTGATGATACTACTCTCTTAGATGTTGTTGCCTTCTTCTTTTCTAACCACTTTACAACTATGTTGACCGGTTCATTGAGCCTTGAGAAGTGATAGCAGTATCTCCATGGGACTTCCTCAGGCCAATGACATGTACCATGAATACAAGGATGGTGCACTCTCACATAGTGGTCCTTCACTAAGCAATGCGGGTCGTAGAGATTCAAAATTCTGGTGTCAAAGGTGAATCTATTGAATTCCTCTATCTTAACCTCAAGATGCTTGAGATTCTGGATCTCATACAACCTGATCTGCAAAGGAAGAGCGTACAAAGGTGCCTTCTTCTTCCTGTGCAGTCTCACTGAAAACCCCATCGAGATGTGATATGACACTTCTTGCATGACGATCTTGTCCATGTAAAACTTCTGTAAAACATGTGGAGCCTTCTCCGCATTGTACATCCGTATGAAGGTGCCAAGGGGTGAGGTATATCAATCTTCTATGACGATCAATGCCTCCATCACTTCCTACAACATGTAAGGTGGATCCTACTCAAATATCATCCTATACATTGGGGTGACAAAGTGGTCTGATAACTGTATGATAACTCCATGGAAGCTTCATTTGGAGAACAACCTACAATAAATGTGCACAGAGGTTTCCGACGGTGTCCATGCCCAACTCAAGCGTGGGAACTGCTGACGGGCACAGACTGCATCAAGTATGTAAGTGGACATGTATATCTTCACTTGTTGAACTTTGGGTGGATGTTGGGCTTTTGTCACCTGTTCCTTCAACCTGAGAGCCAACATGTCAGACCAGTTGCAAGGTCTTCCTTCGCTCGCGAGTTGATCTAACACAATCACCCAACTTTGCAGGAAAGTCTTTGTGCTCTCTTGGCCGTATAAGAGGCATGAAAAGATGAATAAGGGTTTATATTCTTTCCACATTATCCTCATCTTGTAAACCTAGCTGGGTGTTGTCCTCAACTTGGATTGATCTTTCACCTATCTCTTCAATATATCTCCTGAGTTTACACTACTGCTGGGTCCAGTGAAGGGTGTATCCATCGTGATCACCAGCTGCGACAAGTGATACATCTCTTGAAAGTCCTTTGTCCTCAAGGTAGTGAGTTGTGTTCCACTGAAACTTCTCAACACCATTGTCTCTGGATCATTATGCGAGACAATCGAGCGTATCATGTTCATGCATGGAAACGCGTGATACCTACATGTAATCTGGTACAAGCCAGACTTGTGTGTATTGACATAGACCCTGTGGTCTTCTAGATTTTCCTCAAATGTTCCTGAGAAGGTGTCATTGATGTCTTTCCATTTCAACTCGATATCCTTGTCTATGAACAGCTTGGTGTCTTCATAGGTAGGTAAGCTCATAGACAATTTCTCAACTGCCTCTCCAGTTGCACTCTCAACGATGTCCTTTGACCCTGCTCTCTTGGAGGCCATTGTAACTATACTACTGAGATATGGATGAACACCTATGATACGTGGAGATAGAGAAACACTCATGGCAAGCACAAGTTCAATTGAAAACCAAAACAACTTGAGGACTGACATGCAACACACCCGGGTGACAGACTAGAAAGATTGCATAATTTTCACCTGGAGGCTAGGAGACTGATTCCCAAAAATGCACAAAGCACAGTCTGGACTATCAATGGGTTGACTGAATACTAAAACTATGCAATGCACAGTCCAACTTGGCCTACTGAGGACTCAAACTGCACAATGCGCAGTTTTAGTCAGCAATGACTGTAACTAGCAAATTGCATTTGCGCAATTTTTGGGGCCAGCAAGACACTGCATCTTATAATTGGAAAAAGCAAGCCTGGAGGCCAGTGATAGGCCAAATTTTTGTAATTTCTGGGAGGAAGGTAGAGCCTTCACTCTCATAAATGCGCATTGCAATCCTGGCAAGGCAAGGTCTGGGCCAAGGCAGCCTAAACCCATCGACAGGCAACTGAAAACATGAAAATTTTGAATGCATGGAGAAGCTAATTGAAAACAAGTGTGAATGATCATGCATGCAAACAGTGAGTGAAGGATTCAGAAAATGGGAAAATAAGAAAGTGTGTGAAGTGAGTCACAACCAATGTTGACCGTTAGTGCAGAAATAGTGTCATGCATGTGACAGCAGTGAGATGCAATGAAAAACTTGAAAGAGTGCTTCTACAAGCTAACATGCATTAAAACAACAACAAGCGTTCATTGAAACCAAGAAAATAGTATTCACACAAACCGAAATACAAAAAAGTGACAGAAAAGCAGCAAAAGACATGAAAAGCGGACTTACCTAGAAAAAGTAGATCTGAATGTGCCAAATGCTCCTAAACGCAATGTGGGATGTCAGAGCTCCAAGATCGATGTGAGGAATGAGCTCTACAGCATCAAATAAATAAGTTTGATAAGATCAAGGCTTATGATGTGCATGCCACAAATCTAGGGAAAAGTGACACTTGGCAGGAGGTTTCTAAAATGGATTTTGCATGTAACCCTCAGCTGCTAAAACTAGATCCCTAAAATCAAGGGATGATTTTTTGTTTTTTTCCTTTTTCTTTTTCGAGAAAAGAAGCTCATGCATGAAAATCAAGATTTCTCAGTCCTGGAGGGAATTAGTCAACCTGGGAGCACATGCAATAGTTTGCAAGCCTGGGAATAATTTTTGCACAGTTTATAGGCTGAGAAAATTTGGTTGCCCCTCAAGCATTGCGCAATTTCTAGACTGAAGCCCTGGCTGTCAGCCAAAATTGCACAATTTTTTAGACCAAGACCAGCGTTGGGCTGCATTGCACAATTTCCAGAGGGAAGGCTACGTGGTTGTTCTGCACATTTCTGGAGAGCAACAGGCAGCCCAGATGGATTGTGAAATTTCCAAGGAAAGGTTCATTCCCTTCAAGAATTGCGCAATTTTCCAAGTGAACATCACAACCAAAAACTAACTGAGTTCCAGAATGTCAGCCTGCAGGTGGGAGACAAATAAGTTGTCACACACAAGTTGATAAGCCACCGAAACTCAACGGAAGCATTTGTACTTGGATAGTGCACGACATGCTGCTAAGGATGGTTGGTAGGGAGGCTTCAAAACAAAGTTAAGGAAAAATTTTGAAGGGGTGTTGTAGCCACTACAACACTTGGCGACACAGTGGTAGAACTCCAACTCTCTGAATGGAACTTGTTTTGTGAAAAGCAAGTTTAACTCCTCTGGAAGTATTGTTCAATTCTCTGATCATCATGGTTTCCACACTAGCCTGATTGAAAGATGTAGCACCTACTGTGCTCTTGATCGGTCAACACACATTCCAAGACAAGTCAATTTAGTTGTTTATATTGGGGATGAGGTGTATATTGGTACACAAGCAATATGACAGTCAGAGTTTACGTTACATCTCTGGTGTTGCTCCACTGCCAACAGGTCTGGACAGTACTCTGGCAGAGTCACACAGGAACACATGCATCTCTCCACTGCCAATGAGTTTATCAGTACCCCAGAAGAGTTATTTTCATTACCTCTCTATGTAGGAAGCCTTTCTCTTCTTTCATCTTATTCATTTTTCAAAATTTTTCACATTTTCATTGTTTCATTTTTCATTTTTTTAAGAATTGTGCATAGCACTTATTTATTTAAAAGGCAGAAGAGAGATCTTCACTTATTGAGATCAGAAGAGGTTGTTCCTTTAGAGAAGTATTTTGTATATACCTCTAACATACTTATTAAGGTTTTCCCCCTCACCTTACTCTACTTGACTGGGCTGACAAGGATTAACCCAAAACAACCGACTAGAGTAGGTGGTAATAGTTAGCGTGCAAGCATTGTGATTTCACCAAGGTTCACTTCAAACATAACGGATTTTTCATTGGTATATCATTGACTGAAGACAAAAAATAACCAAGTAATGATAACTACACAAGTCCTCTTGTACCTTACCCTACTTGTTTCAAGAGTCGCGTACGGT
This sequence comes from Pinus tabuliformis, assembly GCA_031772625.1. Taxonomy (NCBI): domain Eukaryota; kingdom Viridiplantae; phylum Streptophyta; class Pinopsida; order Pinales; family Pinaceae; genus Pinus; species Pinus tabuliformis. The sequence continues at coordinate 1,483,777,747 of CM062818.1, forward strand.
TTCATGCGAGACTAACCTACGAATGTAAGCAAGCAAACAAAACAAAACAAAGCAAAGAGAAGAAGCAAATGCGAAAGAAATGCAAGTAAGCAAGAGAACAAACAAACCAAGAAAGAAAGAAAACATGCATGCAAGCAAACCAACATCAAGCAAACACTACTCCTACTCCTAAGCTAATGGTGCATGGGTCTGATCACGTGAAGTGATATTTCAAATGTAGCCACCGACGCATTGGTTGACCCATGTTGGTGAAGGAATGGTTTGTGAACAACACAGTGAGGCGAAAAAACAAACATGAAAGATATAACAATGAATACAAACACACTCTAAGTTTAAATGCATCCATAAAAAAGAAAAAAGTGAAAGCGCATGAAAAGAATTTTGTGGACTTACCATGGTGTTGTGATACACTGTGTGCAGATGTTAAGCATATGCACTCTCTTGAATGTGACATGTAAGCAAACATGAGAAACATAGACAACTTACGACGTGCAAGTGTGCTTTTTGTGTAAGATTCCCCCAATGCTTGAGCGATGGGATTATGTGATTTGAGTGGAGAAAGAGAAATTTGTGTGTTGGATTGATCTTTAATGCATGCAGATGAGTGATGAGGAGCCTTGGGTATTTCAACAATTTCCTGATCAGAAGTGAAACCAACCTCAAGACAGCGAGGACCTGACATAACCATTAGCTCGAGCTGAAGTGCCTCGATAGCCTGCGAGGTTTCAACTTCATAGATAGATATATCATCATAAAAAGGTGGATTTGAAAGATCAACAACCATAGAATCATCATCGTGATCGAATACGGGAGTAAATAGATCACGACAGCTACGATCAGAAAAATCAATGAGTTCATTGGCATCCTCATGATCTGATGAATCAAACAAAGGGGTAGATGAGAAGAAATAATGTTCACCCTTTGCGTTTCGGGAAAAGGAAAATGAAAAATCGAGTGGATCTTTAATGAATAATTTTTCCTCTCCACTGTGAAATGATGTACTGACATTGGGTGTGTTCTACGAATGATCAGAAGTAGATACATCCATGGATGAATTTACACAACGAAAAACATAGATAATAGAATCACCAAAGATGTCAGGGAAAAGCGGAGGAGGTGCAGACAAAAGAAGGTCTTCCTTCACCAAAGGCTGTTATTTAGATTCCCATTCATACTCATCGTATAACAACGCATGTCGATTGTGAAACATCAACTATGTCGATGGCTTGATCCTCATTCATAGTAGGTGTAGAGTCTAGAACGGAAGAACACAAGACAATGCAATACAGAGGATCAATAGAACGTGGAGACGGAGGTTGAGGTAGCAAGTGCATGTGACGACCCATGGGCTTCCCAACCAAATCTGTGTAGAAATTGAGAGTAGTGATGATGGGAGGATGTGACAGCTGAACAAACGTGCATGCATGTTCTCCCGCATCACTCTACGGTGGTGGAGATGTTTGATGAGGGGAAGGCGGACAGTCACTTGTGAAAGCAACTGCGTCCACTTGCAATTGTGCAGCTCCATCACCAAAGTATGCTGAGTGGGATTTTAACTTCAACTTCATTTTGGGATGGAATGATTTGTGAAGGAAATATTCAAATCTGTCCCAAAGATATTGGAATTTCATCTAGTTTTTCGGAGCTTCAAACTGGAGTACATGAAAGCACTGCCAAAAATCCATAAGCGATTCAGGCGGAGTCTTCTGTTGTTTTAATATTTTTTTTTCAAGAGGTTCATGATCAAAATTATGGAAAGTAGATTTGATTAGATCACTGAACTACTCAAATGAGTGCACACAATTGTGAGGCAAGCTGCGGCACCAACGTTGTGGGGATTCGTGAAGTGTGGTTGAAAGAAGCATGCTAACCTCAACTTCATCAAACTCCTTTGCATCCTCCAAGAATGCAAGGAAGTCATGTAAGTGCTCAGGCCAGGCCACTTCGCCTTCACCATCATACGTGAATTCCGACAAGAGATCATAAAACTCCTTCATGATGTTAAAGGGTTGTGCATTAGATAGACATCATGGAGGGTGGACTCTAATGATATCCATGATAGATGTGCGAAGATTCAAAACAGGATGTGAGGACTCAGCTTGTCATCTGGCCCTTGTTGGTTTGCTTGCTTGCATGTTTTCTTTCTTGCTTGGTTTGTTTGTTTTCTTGCCTGCTTGCTTTTCTTTCACATTCGCTTCTACCCTTTGCTTTGCTTTGTTTTTTTTTTCTTGCTTATGTTCGTAGGTTAGTCTCACATGAAACCATGTGCGATTCTTTGAACAAGCAGGGTAAAGTACAAGAGGACTTTTGCAATTATCAATACTTGGTTATTTGTTTTCTTCTCTCTTTATGTAGAACTTGTTGTCTTCAGTCAATGATACACCAATGGAAAATATGTTCTGTTTGAAGTGAACCTTGTGTGAAATTACAACGCTTGTGCGCTAACTAGTACCGCCTACTCTAGTCCGTTGTTTCGGGTTAATACTTGTCAGCCCAGTCAAGTAGAGTAAGGTGAGGGTGAAAAATTTAACAAGTATGTTAGAGGTATATACATAATACTTCTCTGAAGGAACAACCTCATATGCTCTCAATAGGTCAGGATCCCTCTTCCGCCTCTGAAATAAATAAGTGCTATGCACAGTTCTTGAAAAAATGAGAATGTGAAAGATTTTGAAAAATGAATAAGGAAAAAGAAGAGAAAGGCTTCTTGCACAGAGAGGTGATGCAAGTAACTTCATCGGGGTACTGACCAAGCTCACTGGAAGCGGAGCGATGCTTGTGTTCCTGCGTGACTCCACCGGGGTATTGTACAAGCCTACCAGTAGCGGAGAAACACCAGCGTTGAAACTTAAACGGTGACTGTCATATTGCTTGTGTACCAATATACCCCTCATCCCCAATCGGAACAACTGTGTTGACTTGGCTTGGAATGTGTGCTGACAGATCAAGAGCATGGCAGGTGCTACATCTTTCAATCAGGCTAGTGTAGAAACCAAGATGATCAAAGAATTGAACAATACTTCTGGAGGAGTTAGACTTGCTTTTCAGGAAACAAGGTCCATTCGAAGAGTTGGAGTTCAACCTGTGAGACGCCAAGTATTGTAGCGGCTACAACAGATCCTTAATGGATTGGGTCCCAAAAAATCATTTCACAAGTAGCACCTAAAGAATTTACTTCTCCGTATAACCACCATCCTCTCTAAGATTCCCATGGTTATAGCCTTGCATGTTCGAAGAAACAAAAACAATTTAGCATACCACTTAGCCAATGATGGTTGTGAAGCTCCAAATCCCTCTTTCAGTTGTACTTGGGAGGATCTCCCAATTTCTCCTCTTAGGAATGACTACCATACTCTAGCTTATGTGGACTTAGCCCCACGTTGGGTGAGAAGGGAGGCTATGGCATGGATGATGAGGATGTTGACACCTCCCTCAAGGACAGGGCCTAATGTACCACCATCCCACCTTATTCAACCATCCATGGTATTCCATCCTATAGTGTGATTTCATGGTCACAAGTGAGAATTTATGGTTACTAGTTTGGTCTGTAGGGAGATAAAAATCAATGCACGCCTCACATCACACCCCTCAACCTCATTGCTTCAATTAATTATGAGCTTGTTTCTCTTCAATATTGCTTCCCTATTTCTCCATTCCATGGAAAATTTATCGTTTGTTATGGTCCTTTGGTTATCATCCTCAACTATCTACAATTATTCCTCCTTGTCACAGCATTGATTCAATTGCAACCTATTAAGTTTGTAGGCAAGTTTCGACCCCTACTTTCTACTTTTCATTTGTGGGTGTTGCTATATGCTTTATTCCCTCCCCTCTTGCACTCTCTCCTTGTTCTTAGCCATCCCCTCCCTTGTAATCTAGTTAGGAATCTCACTGTTAACTATTGCATTTTTAGAGATGGTATGCTAGAGCGTTGTCACCATGGGGGAGAAGGTAGGGGTTCCCAAGTGGTAGGTCAAGATAGACAACAATGTATGGCTTATATAAATTCACATTAGTAATAGAAATCTTAACTTATAAGAAAATGGATTAAAGTATCTTGACCTTTGGAGCTTGGGCTTCATGTGGAGGAGAATGAGAGAATGTAGGATAACTTTATTGATTGGAGTTGGGGTTGGATGGAAGAAGAAAGATCCCCCAATTCCAATTATGGTTTCCCATATCAGTTAAAGTTGGTGATGGATAATTGTTGAAGTTAAGGGCTAATCGTTAAAATAAATTGTCAATAAATCAAGTTTTCTTCATTTAATACTTGGAATTTCTCCATTCTCCCCTTTTTATTTCTTATCTAAAACCGTATTAAAAAAAGGTAATCGTCATTTCTTTTCAATTCACGTTTTTTTTTAATTGTTATGTATTGGGAACAAAAACTACAAAAATGTGTACCATAGGTCATACCACCTCATTCATTTACACATAAATAATACCTCATACCACCTCATTCATTTACGTAAATAAATAAAGGTACAATGCATTAATTTTTTTTGATTAGTTAAACCTCTTGTGACGGGGTTAAAGGAATAGGCAATCCTAGAGAGTAACTCCATTAGTAGTCAATATAAAATGTTTTGGTTCTTGTTAAGTCATATAATATATTATATTCGTCTAGCAAATTGATTTTAACCCTAATTAAAATAACTCCAATAAATTCCACCATAATTAAAAAATACAAAAATAAAAGAAATACCAAAACTTTATCCATCAAGATCTTCAAGATCTTTTATACGTATTCACCATTTTCTTATCGACTCCACTAAAAATACTTTGGAACATTGTCACTCCATTTTTTTGTGCATTATCCTTTATCTCATCTTTCTTTGATGTTCTTAATCAAACAAAATCTGTAGGTCCTTTCTCACCAAATTTCGTATTCATTTCTTGTGCAATCGCCTTCCGTGTTCAACGCACAAAGCCAATATTCTCAGAGGCTTCATCCACTGGACTTTGAATTAGAATAACCTGATTCAGCGCCCCTTAAAATTCGTTGGTGCATAATGATAATATGACACGGCAACTCTTTACAGTGTGAACGAAGCACTGAGGAAGTGGTGAGGAAGCGACTCTGAAACTTTTAATAATATAACACGGCCATGCTGACTTCGATTACAGATTGGAGGCATCCGGACTCCGAGGTTTCAGCTACAAATGAAACAGTTGACTTTCTAACTCAGCTATCCGATGACCCACATAGAAGGTAAACAAATAATTATTTATTTATCGCGCAGGGACTAACCAGCTTCCACATGGAAACAACAGCTCAGTCTCTCATTACAAAGGAAATCATAATAAATAAAATATGCTCTAATTGTTAGGTGGGGAAGTTTGATCATGGCTTTTTTATGTGGTCCAATAAAAAGGTTTGGTCGTGTTATTTTAGGGGAGGTTTGGTCATGACTTTTTTATAGGCTCATGGTCTAATAAAAAGGTTTAGTCATGACCTTCTTACTAATCCTATGGTCCAATCCCAGGACAAGTCATGTTGTCTACTAGGGAGGTTTGGTCATGACTTTTTTATGGTCATGTGTTCCAATGGGGAGGTTTGGTCATGACTTACTTACCAGTCATATGGTCCAATCCCAGGTCAAGTCATCTTGTCTAATCATGTTTGGTGATGATCTTCTCCCAAGTCAAATCATATTGTCTAATGAAGAGGTTTGGGCATGACTTTTTCTATGGTCATGTAGTCCAATGGAGAAGTTTGGTCATGACCTTCTTACTAGTCATATGGTCCAATGCCAGGGCAAACTATGTATACCGAAAAATTAAAAAAAATATCATAACAAAATCACTATTTCAATTAAACAAACAGAATCCGAAAGATGTGAGGAGGTTTGGTCCATATAAGTAGATCCTAGGTAAAACTATACATATATATATATATGAGGCATATATATATATATATATGAGAGTTGCGCTGAGAAGAGAGGAATGTGATATATTTTGATTTGGGTAGTTTTTGGTTCGTTTAAAAGACTTCATCGCAAGCTCTTGATTAACACCGGAGGTGGCCTGTAGTTGTGTTATTTTGACGGTGTCGTCTCTTCTGCGCAAGAAACAGGTTGCCATGAGCTCCAAGAGTCCCAGAGGCCCGAGGAGATTGTCCCCGAGACAAACTCCTCCGTGTGAGAATTACGAGCGATTCAACAGCAATGACGACATCGAAATGCAAAATGGTGTAACTTTCGATATTGTGCCCAAGAAAACCCCACTGGAGATTTTTCCTGATGACAGCGATCATGAAGACGAAATGCAAGAAGGATAAAGCAAGTTTCAGGGAGTTTCTCCCTGATGACAGCGATCATTAAGACAAAATACGAGGATAACGGAAGTTTTAGGGTGTAAGAAGGAAATGTTTTCTGATTACACAATAGGTATTAATTAGATTTTTATCAGAGGTTTCTGATTACACAATTCATAACAGTAAGAACAGAAATATCATAATATTTCTACTATTTATCATAATATTTGTGCTATTGAAGAACATTGTGTCCAATTTTGTGCGATGGAGTAAGGGATTTTCCTCATTGTAATGGTGTAACGGTTTGCATCAGGTAACTAAACTTTTGGCAGGTCATCCATCCATCCCAGATCGCTTTTACCTTCTTTTAGATCTCCCTAATTGTATTTATTTCAAGGGTTTTTAATTGTGGAGTTTTTAAAATTAAATTTGAAATTTTGATTTTAATAATTTGTGATAGCTAAATATGTTTCTTAATGTTTGAAATATTATAGATATGTGTTTTAATTTTTATATAATTAATTTAATATTATATTTTTATTAATTTATTAATAAATTATATTTTTTTAAAGTAAAGATATTTGTGTTAGTTAAAGTAGTAGTATAATATTATTTAATTGATTGTTATGTATTTTTATTAAATGTTTGGTAAGTATATTTTAAGTGGATTTAATGGTTAAGAATGTGTTTCTTCTTACAAAGTCATCAGAATGGCTTCTTAAATCAACTTGTAACCTCAAGCATTAAATTTGTTAAAACAAATTTCCTTTTAGACCATGCTTGCATATGATTTTGGCAATAAGGAAACTAAACTACTACCCCAAGAAATTTAAGAAAAATAAATAGTGAAATCACCAACAAAACCACAAAATCCACTTTCAAGTCAAGTTCTACAAACTTGCTATATTGAATTTGCATTATAATTCCTATGTCTTGCTTTGGATCTTAAAGACATCTTAGCTGAATAAGGATATTAAGAGCCAAACAATCCCCTTCATTAAATTCCACAACAGGTTTCTCTCAACTCTTCATGTTGATAATAACATTGGAAATTAGAAGACACCATCAACTATAGTGCTCCTACAATCCCATATTTACACTTCTTAATATTATTTTGATCCATAACCAATGCATAAATAACAATCTATTACCTATCTGATGCATTATTGTTTTGACAAAAGGGAAAAAAAACATCTAAATCAAAACTCTACAAGCCTTTGTCCTAAGATATAAGACTAGCAGACCCTCAAAGCAGCAAAAGGAACATCGAATAGTTACATTATTCAATATTGGAGGATTTTTTATTGAGAAAAATGAATCTACAAAAGGGATTTTACTGAGGATAAATGTGAATGCACTATCATGGACATGGTTTGAAATTTTTTATCTCGTTGAAAAAAAGAGTAGTGTATGGTATGCAGTCAAGATTGATGCATATGGAGAAAATGTTGAAATTGTAGCAAGAAAAGGCTTCATTTGACTAGCACCTTAGTCAAATGGAGAAAATTCGATTTTCCTCATCAGCAAGATGACATGGATTACAGTTAGCTAGAGTGACATGGCATTGTCTACTAGTTAAGTCAATAAATTCGAGTTTGTAGACTTAGATCTAGAAATCTAGTTGAGTTATTGTTAGTTGAACTCATTTAACTGAACTCTAGTAATTAGTTGAGTCATTTAAAGGTCAGTTGAGTAGTTATGACTATTGCTAATTCACTGAACTCTCAACTAACGAGTCAATCAGCTAAAAATAGACCCAGTCATGCATGGAATTTGAATTACCTAGTTGAGTGGATAGAAAAGGCACATTTGTATTTATAATTGTATATTGTTGAGTGTACAGTGCGTTTGCATTGAGCAGGTGATCGATTCCCCTTGGATTTGCACAAGGAAATAGGGATTTTTCTTATTTCTTTAGGAGTTTGATTCCTCGAGGATTGCGTAAGGAATTAGGAGGTTGGTTGAGACTTGAATTGGCCAAGTGTTGGCTAGAGCAGGTCAGGAAGAAGGAGAAGAATTTTACAGTGCAGGTTGTGCTTCAAAGTTCAAGCATGACATTGTAATTATTTCTCTTTCTCATCTGAATTAATGCAAAATGACAGAGGGGTTTTTCTGAGCTGGGTTCCCATGTAAAATCATTGTGTTCCTTTTGTTTTGATGGTTGCATGTTATTACATGTGCTTATATCATGTGTTTCCCTTTCTGCAGAATAGTAAAAGAAATTTATGTCTCTTAATTTCAGTTTGATTTCATTAGTAGTAGAAAATTTCTTGCAATTTCTACATGGTATTAGAGCTATGGAAGACTACATAGAAACCTTGTTCCAGATCTTCTCTCGGACAAATTTTGATTTGTAGAGTTATTGGTGCAGATTATCTTTAGTGCAAGAAAAATATCTTTCAATGGATTAAGGCTTGATTATGCATTGGAGGGAACCTCGAATTTTTGTGCTTGGAAAGACAGGATGGAAGTTTTCCTGGATGAAAATGGAGTATAGGAATATACAAAAACTAATATTCCAGATGCAACAACATCATATGCATAGGCACTTGCTAAGTGGAAAAATGACACATCAAGAGCCACGAGGATTATTCTCGAGGGTGTTAGGGATCATGTGGTTTCGAACTTGCATGGAAAGGAGACTCCTTTTGCAATGTGGAAAACTCTCACAAATCTATTCCAGAACAGTAATGATGCCAGGAACTTGGCATTGAGAGATAAACTCAGGGCATTCGAATGCAAAAGCATGAAACCATTCCACAATATCTCTCCAGATTCACTTAGGTTCGAGATGAACTTGGATGAGTAGGAGAAAATGTGTCATCATCTAAACTTGTGAGCTTAACACTCCTTGGTCTTCCAAAATCCTGACACAACTATCATGATCTAGTTAATGGAAGAGACAAGCTACCAGATTGGGAGAGACTTTGGTATGATTTGGTGCAGGAGGTGTGTTAGGTCCCTATAATACTAGTGTAGACCCTTATTGTTAGTGTTAGTGTATCCTCCTTATCGTTATTTTTGTTCCCATGTAGCCCCCATATTGTTATTTTTGTGCCCTTACATTATTATTTTTATGTAGGCTCTGATTATATTGTGACCCCTTAGACTCTTATATATACAAAGGAGGTCTTGTTATTTGTATCATTAAATCATTTTTCATTTATGTAATGTAAAGGAGGTTTCCCCTTCCAAGAGGATAGTTTTTAAGTCGTTGATCTATCTATTTGTGAGTTGATTGCATAACATTGGGTTCACAAAACTTTTCATTGTGGAATGTGATGCATCAGGAAATGGAATTGGTGTTGTTTTAATGCAAGAAGGAAGACTGATTGGTTTTGAAAGTTGTCCAATCAAAGGAAAGTATTTACATAAACCTATTTATGAGAAGGAAATGTTGGCAATACTACACACACTAAAGCAATGGTGACCTTACCTAATGGGAAGCCACTTCAAGGTAAAAACAAATCATGGTAGTCTTAAATACGTTCTGGAAAAAAGATTATCTTCAGAAGAGCAGCAAAAATGGGTAACAAAGATGTTGGTCATGACTTTGAAATCATATACAAAAAAGGGAAGCAAAATTGTGTTGCAGATGCATTCTCAAGAAAGGATGAGGATGTGGAAGAATTTCTTTGTGCCATTTCTATTATCCAACTTAAGTGGATAACCAAAGCAAGGGATGAATGGAAGAATGATGAAGAGGCATGGTCACTCATTCAAAAGTCGCAACAATATCCCAATACATCTGATACATTTAGCTGGAAAAATGATTCATTATGGTAAAAATATCGCTTATATCTTTGTAAGAATTCCCAACTCAAACAAAATATTATTTTGGAATTGCACACCTGTCCCTTAGGAGGACCCTCGGGATTTTTAAAAACTTACCATAGGGTCAAGGAGTTTTTTGGGGATAGCCTTAAATCTGATATTCAAAATTTTGTGGCATAATGTTTGGTTTGCCAACAAAATAGAGTTGAAACAATTAAGACCCCACGTCTATTACAACCTTTAGTCATTCCAAGCCAGCATTGGGAGGAGGTCTTAATGGATTTTATCACAGGTTTACCTAAGTCCGAAGGAAATAATGACATCATGGTGGTAGTTGATAAACTTACCAAGTTTGCACACTTTTGTTTATTGTCTCATCATTTTAAATCAGTACAATTGCTATTTCATTTATGGAAGCAATTCAAACGCTTCATGGAAACCCAAAGATTATAGTATGTGACAGAGATCCCATTTTCACTGGAAAATTTTGGACGGAATTATTTTCCTGTCTTGGTACTCAATTACTCATAGCTCATCTTATCATCCTCAATCTGATGGGCAAATTGAGATAGTGAACAAATGTTTGGAAGGATATCTTCATTGCTTTGTATCTGATAAAAAAAACAATGGGTCAAGTGGTTACCTCTAGCTGAATGGTGGTATAACATTTCCTTCCATACTGCAACAAAAGTGACCCCATATATGGCACTTTATGGATATCATCCGCTATCCATCACATCATCTTTAAGAGAAAATTCTAAGGTTCAAGTAGTGGAAGATCACATTGAGCACCAACAACAAGTTCTCCAACTCTTAAAGGATAACCTCACTCTAGCGTAGAATCGAATGAAACAACAAGAAAATCAGCATAACAGTGAGAGAAGTTTTGATGTAGGTGACTAGGTATTTTTACGGCTACAACCATACAAATAAATGTCTATCAAGCAAGCTAAGAAGGATAATAAATTATTACCCAAGTACTACTGTCCTTATAAGGTGTTGCAAAAGATTGGTACTATGGCATACAAATTGAAGTTTGTTTATATCTTCCCAAGTACACATAGTTTTCCAGGTTTCATGCTTAAAGAATGTCATCGGTGACAAGCTTCCAATTTAAACAGTGTTGCCAGAACTTGATGAAGAAGCAAAAATCATATTTGAGCATTAATCATTCACCGAAACAAGAACCTGACAACTATGAAATTGATCAATTTCAGAGTATCTCATTAAGTGGAAGAACTTACCTACTAAAGATTCCACATGGGAAGATGAGAATTTTATACAAAAGCATCCATAACTACTCAAGCGTTAAGGAAAACACTTTTTTTGAAGGCAAGGGGCATGTTAGGTCCCTATAATACTAGTGTAGCCCCTTATTTTTATTTTTAGTGTACCCCCTTATTGTTATTGTTGTGCCCATGTAGCCCCCCTATTGTTATTGTTGTGACCTTACATTATTATTGTTATGTAGGCTCTGATTATATTCTGGCCCCTTAGACTCCTATATATATAAAGGAGGTCATATAATTTGTATCATCCAATAATTGTTCATTTATGTAATGTAAAGGAGGTTTCGCCCTAGAAGATGATAATTTTTAAGTCATTGATCTATATATTTGTGAGCTAGTTGCATGACAAGGTGATAAAAAGAAGCACTAGATATGGTGTCACATACACTACAGATGAGGAAGAAGATTGTGCTTTAGTTGGCAAAGGAAAGAAGGCCAAAGGCATGAAGGCCCAAGGTGAGGAAGAATCTAGCCAGAACAATGGAAAGAAGAAGGACCTCAGTAAAATAAAATGTTTTCACTTCCATGAATACAAACACTATGCAACCAAGTGTCTGCACAAGAAATCTTGCAAGGATCCTGCAATGGGAGTAGGAGGAGATGCTCTAGCATCTCAATTAGAGTTAGATTTCACCCTCCTTACTTACATAGAAAGCATAGTAAGAGGGAGTAAGTGATACCTAGATTTTGGTGCCTCATATCATATGACAAGTAACAAGGAATTCTTCAATAGCCTAGAGGAGAAGGATCTCAAATTGCACATAGAATTTGGAGATGATGGGAGGTATAGTACCAAAGGAATTAGTACTATCACCTTTAAGAGGGAGTGAGGCTCCCATTTTCACTTTTAAAATGTAATGTATGTGCCTGGGCTGAAGAAAAAATTGCTTTTTATAGATATAATGAAGTATAGAGGTTATGATGTGGTTTTCATTAAGGGAAAATCTTTTCTGAAGCATGTTGTTATTGGACAAGTGAAACATAATTGAGTTAGAGTGAAAAATATCTACAAGCTAGAGGTATATTTTGCCATACATGCAACCATACCTCCAAGAGTGAGGTGGGGGGATATAAAACCTTAGTTCCAGAGTTACAAAGACTTGGGAAGGGTCCATACGAGAGCAATTGTAGTTGCTACAGGGGGGCACAATATTCAGTAGTAGGAGGATCAATGTTAGTTGATGCAGTCAGATCTTGAGTGATAATTGTAGGCTAGTAGCAATCAGAGACTCAGGAGATAGTTTCACCTTAGAGACAGTTGATTAAGTATTTTGGATTCTTCTCAGTTGCATTTGTTGCAATAACAACAACAACAGTGAGAGGTAGTGTTATTTGTGCTATACTACATTCCACTGAACAAATTTGGGGTTTTGCAGAACCGGTTTCTTGCTAAGGGGAGTGTTGAAATTGTAGCAAGAAAAGGTTTCATGTGACTAGTGCCTTAGTCAAATGGAGAAAATTTGATTTTCCTCACCAGTGGAATGACTTGGATTGCAGTTAGCTAGAGTGGCATGCCCTTGTCTACTACTTAATTCAATAAATTTGAGTTTGTAGGCTAGAATTAAAGTTGTGCATGAGTTGATTGATTATATCTAGCAATCTAGTTGAGTTATTGTTACTTGAACTCAGTTATCTAAGCTCTAGTCATTAGTTGAGTCAGTTGAAGGTAAATTGAGTAGTTATGACTGTTGTTAACTCACTAATCTCTCAGTTAACTAGTCAACTAGCTAAAAATAGACCTAGTCATGCATGGAATTCGAATTTCCTAGTTGAGTGGATGGGAAAGGAACATTTGTATTTATAATTATACACTGTTGAATGTATAATTCTTTTGCACTAAGGAGGGATCAATTCCCCTTTGATTTGCGCAAGGAAATAGGGTATTTCCCTATTTTTTTAAGAGCTTTGTTCCACTGGAATTGCACAAGGAATTAGGAGGTTATTTGAGGCTTGAATTGGATAAGTATTGATCAGAGCAGGTCAGGAAGCAAGAGAATAATTTTACAATGCATGGTGTGCTTCGGAGTTGAAGCGAAACATTGTGATTGTTTCTCTTTCTCATCTGAATTAATGTAAAGCAACGGAGGGGTTATTCCTAGTTGGGTTCCCCTGTAAAATGATTGTGTTCATTGTGTTTTGATGGTTTCATGTGTCTCTATCATGTGTTTTCCTTTCCACGGAATAGTAGAAGAAATTTATGTATGTTGATTTTAGTTCAATTTCATTAGCAGTACAAAATTTATTGCAATTTCTACAAAAAATGTTATTAGTTATAAGATGAAAAGGTGTTTAATCACAATGAATAAAGAAGTCAAACAATACTAGAGGTTAATGTCATGATCAAAATCTATGGGGTTACAAAATTCCATGACATGTTATTGCTACCTTCTGAAGGTTGGGGCAAGCTACAAAGGAATAAAAGATGTTTGAAAATATGGTAAAAGTAGGGGTCAAACAATAATAGAGGTTAATGTCATGGTCAAGATCTATGGAACTGAAAAAATCTGGTGACATGTTATTACTACCTTTGAAGATTGGTGTTGGAGCTTGAATGTAACCCTTATAAAATTTAAACGTAAATGAAAGTGAAATGACATTAAATGTAAATTGGAATGCAAATTAAATGAAATATAATCAAATTGAGATGACACATGGGATGTAATGTGAATGGAGGGAAAATCTGTGAGGATATATATCTATGACATTATTAAAATATTCCCTCTCATGCTTCTAGGGTTAGGTGTTTTGTATCAGCCGTCGAATCAGGGTTTTGAGTGTTTTTTTGCTTAGAGAATTTTGTATAGAGAAGTGGTCATGTGAGGAGAGTGTGATGGAAGTGAAAACTCCATGTCGCCATGGCAGGGAGGGTTTCTTATGATGTAAAATTGTGTTCCAATTAATAGAAGAATATGGATTCAGTGTTTTGTGTTTAAGTTTTTGTACTTATTTTTTTTTATCATGGATATGTTATGCATAGTTTCTAAATCTATGTATGCTCATTTTTTGGCAACTTTGTGTGTGGAATTTTATTTTTAATTTTTGGTTCATTTTTTATTTTGCTTTTGTTGGCCCTCCTGGCCAAAGGTGATAACAAATTGCACTAACCGGAAAATTCTTGGTCCTCGTCTTCATTTGGGTGGCAATAATGATGGAGATAAGTCCAGGTAATCTAACTTGTGGTCTAAAGGAGGCTATGGGCTTAACCAACTTGTCGCTTTAGGAAGAGCACAACATCTTTGACTTCATAGCTGAAATTTTCTAGGTTCTGTCAGTTTAGAGGCTCCTCGTAATCTAGTGGCTTATCGTTGGCTTGGTGGAGGCTTATGTGTTTCCAGAGGGCTCTCTCACTCTTGGGATTCTTGTAGTGTTTTCTTTGTTGTAAGAAAGACCATTGAGACCCATATGGTGGTCATAGAGTTGTTAATAGAAAACATGGCGATAGGCCCCTTTTTAATTGCTACAATGAGCTGAGAGGCTAGGTGTAGTGTGTAAAGGTTGTAATGGAGAGAGTATCATTCAAAATTTTGAATACCTCCCTGAAGGCCCAACATGTGGATGTTGTACATTGTTGGATGGATGATGGATAGCGAGATAGAATGCTCACCAGTGATACGTTAACCAATGAGAGAGAGACACTACACAGTGGGAGTGAAGTTCTTGGTGTCAAGAGAACATACGATACAATGGTTCTACACACCACGAAGATTCAACCAATGACGAGGATAGTGAACAACATTGTGCTGACCCATAACTACACAAGGGTGTCAAGGATGAGCCACCTGGGTGATAACCAGCACGATGTATCCTTCAGTGCATAATTGTAATTTTTGTTTCAGGTTGGAATGCATATATAGTAAACTCAATCGACTGATAGGCACCGGGTGATATATGGTAGATGAAACAATAGAGTCTAAAGTCCTAAGGAGAGTTTTTGGACACCACTGCACATATAATGTGGGAACAAGCTATGTAGAGTTTGTCCACACCCAACCCCGACAACAGCGCAGGTGCTTTTATGCTAGAAGAGTCGTCGCCAACGTATCACTCATTACTTTGGTAACATGGTATGATTCGATCTATTGTGAGCCAAACTGCTATGTATAGAAGAAGAGCATGATTGTTGTGTAGACATATGGAAAACTATTCCACGAGATAAGGCTCTATTGTTGACATTTCTCCTGATATATTATAAAATCAAGCATTGACACGATGTGTAGGTGTGTTCTGGGAATGGCAGCAGGAGTCTGGATTGTTACGCATGGAATGGAGATAAATAATGGGATTTCTTCCATCTCCTAGCATTACAACAGGGCTTGCATTTTCTTCGATATTTTGCAGTGCATGTAATGTGGCTTCCACACATATTCCTCTACAGCTAGCGTGTCGCATGGGATGGGTATGAGTATTGATGAGTAAATGTTTTCATCAAAAATTTTCTTTTGGAACCATGTGTGGGTTTTCAAAGCTTAAATATGAGACTAAATTGTAAGGATGTATAACTTAATTATGTGTTCAAGAATTTTGGCAATGGACTGTGCCAGGGGAGCCCAGTCTAATCTAAAATATGCATAACCTAGAACCTTTAAATTTTTGTTACAGGCCAAAATTTGCCAACAAATGCACTAGTCATTTGTATTAATATCATTTTCTTTTTAGCATCATACTATTCTATTTTTATGTTTTCAAAGAACTCTTGCAGCGCAAAGAGGGAGAGACTAAGTTTTACAGTAAAGGCCCCAACAACAACAGATTCCAACAACACTGACAAGTGACAGTATGCAAGGAGTTTGAACAAATGCAGCAAATGTGGGAAGTGGATAAAGGCGAAAGCAGTAGAGAGTTGATTGTAGGTTGCAGTAGACAAAGTAGAGTAGAGTAGAGTAGAGAAAGAGAGAGGATTGGGGTCATGCGAGAAGGATGTTGGGACGCCCATAAAGGAACAAGCGTGCCAAGAGGGAGCATAATAGGGAAGCAACATGTAATTATGTGTTCAGAGGAGGATTTGGATGGTGCAACAACAATGCAAGTGGGCATGGATGATTGTTTGCAGTTAGCTCGAGATGCGCTAGGATTTTGTGTTAGGGGTCTGTTGGAGTTTAAATGTAACCCTTAGAAAATTTAAATGTAAATGAAAGTGAAATGAAATTAAATGTAAACTAGCATGTAAATTAAATGAAATGTAATATAATGAAACTGAGATGACACATGGGATGTAATGTGAATGGAGGGAAAATTGGTTAGGAGATATTTCCATAAAATTATTAAAATATTCCTGCTCATGTTTCTAGGGTCAGGGGTTTTGTATTGGGAAATGAATGAGGGTTTTGAGTGCATCTTTTTGCTTAGATAATTTTACAAATATTAGTGGTTGCATGAGGAGAGTGTGAAGGTAGAATGGCGGCAGGGAGGGCTTCTTATGATGTAAAATTTTGTTCAAGTTAATAGAAGAATCTAGATTCGATGTTGTGTGTGTAAATTTTTGTGCTTAGTTTGTTGATTGTGGATATGTTATGCATAGTTTTTGCAGTTGTGTATGCTCACTTTTTAGAAGCTTTGTGTGTGAAATTTTATTTTTAGTTTTTAGTTCAATTTTTATTTTTCTTTTGTTGGCTCTCCTCGCGAAAGGTGCCAACAATTGGGTCAAGCTGTAAAGGAAAAGAAGGTATTTGAAAAAAGGTTCAAAGTAGGTCTTATGCTAGATGTTTTTAATTATGGTTCTTTGATAAATATTAAATCCTCTATTTTCTAGGAGAAGTGGAACACTTCATATTTGGGGTGTCAAACTCTCTACACCTATTATTTTCTATTTTTAGAAGGTAGTTACAGCATGAAAAATGGGATAAATGACATAAGTGAAGATTTGTAAGTGGTTGGAATATTGTAGCCTTGGAGGTGGGAGTTTCTCTTGAAAGCCCAACACCACTATATATACAAAATGATAGTGGAGCTAACCACGGGATTCACTCCACATTTTGTAAACCTTGTATCTCTTTCTGTTTATGCATAATTTCTTAGTAAATAATGATTTATCAAACACGTAGCCAATGAAAAATATTGAAATTGAAGTTAATAATAACGGAAATTAAACCCAATCTTCATTGTATGGGTTTTCATGGGTAGAAAAACTAAGGATATTTAGAAAGTAATGAGATGTCGAAGGCAATGTTGGACAAAGAATTATATGTTGCAAAGGTGTAATGTACCTTTCCAATCCATATAAGCATGGGAGGTTTGGAGTCATGCCTGTCTAGATCCCATGGGCTATTCATAGAAAGAAGAAGGTCAATAGAATAAACTGATAAATAATTAAATAAGGTGGTAAAAAGTCACTTTGGAAAAATAAATTGATACATGGCTTTAATAGGAGGGAAATATTATAAAAAAGAGGAGACTCAAGAGGAGACATGTGAAGAATTATTTGTGAATTGATAAGGAGCTCAAGCAACTTACTTAGTGAGGGAGAAACTCTCGATATTTCGCAGTTCTAGTGTCAGAATATACATCCTACTTGGTGGTGGTTGGTTTTGGTGGTTGTAAATCCACCCTAGTTGATCATTTGAATTTGCAAGGAGATCAAATCATGCATTGAGGATGTCATTTATCCATCAAGAAGAGAAGCCAGATTATTACATCATCTAGGAGGTCGAAGTTGTCTATGTTTGCAGGGACCAGGTCATCATATTCTTGGGAGCAAACTAATCTCGAAAAAGGGTTGAATCATTGAAGCATTAAGGAATTGGTTGAATTATCACACACTGAGGATCAATTCAATGCAAGAGATAATTGATTGGACGATGAGTCACTTCCATAAAATTAAGGGTCAAATTGATATTATGTGAGCGTTGAATTTCCTAGGCAAGAGGGTCACATCATTTCCATTCTAGGAGCATAGGAGGATTGATTTTATAGAGGGGGCGAAATCATTATTGTTAAAGGGTCAAATTAAAGCTTGTTGTAACATCTGATATTAGTTAGTTAGGTAGACCAAAACTCATGTGCTTTTAGGAGGCCAAATTTATACACTGAAGAGGACTAGATTTATTATCTAAGAGGGTTGAATTGTGAAGGTTTCATTGATCATATTTAGGTGGGCCAAATTCATCCATCAAGGGGGTCAAATTGATCATTAGAGTGTTGAATCATCGAGAGAATTGTCGAAAGAATTTTCAGGAGTCATTCCCTAGGTTTTGCTTCAAAATATTTATGTAAAATTTCCTACGAAGCATTTCATTAATAAAATATAGCTAGAGTTGCAACATCTCTCTGATTTCTAGGTTTTACATTTACAAAATTTATTTGACATGCTAGCAATTCTATTGTGCGAAATTGTGCATTTTTTTATTGTTTCTTTGGGAAAGAAATTCACAGTGTATTTTTTTGAAGCAAATTTCTGAAAAGATTAGTCAAATAATTATACAGGAACATTACAGTGGTATTAGTGCTTAGAAACCTTCCAGTGTGAAAGTCTTAACATAGTTGATGGCTCAATGGGATCAATAATTTGTAACGTATAGGAGGAAGAAGAAGGAAAGCAAATCCCCTACCCAGAATTAGAGGAAGAAGAAAGAGAAATGGGAGATCGTGAGTATTAGCCCAGGGAAAGTCTTGAGCATGCCCTAAATGATTTGCAAAGGACAACATGAGATGGACCAGACCATGAAAACCATCACTCAATCCATGGTTGGCCTTCATGGTAATCAACCTAACAATGGAGAAGAAGGCTCAAATGGAAACTGTAACTTCCTCGGAGCATATAGCAATCGTCACGTTGAGGCCAACAATTCATCTAATCCAATTTCATCCCTAATAAATAAAGCTACATCATGTCCACTATTTCCCAAATTATTATCTCGAAACCAACAGACACCCCTCCACCTTCCTCCTCATAAGCTCGAGTCCAAGTTGTCACAATACAAGCCATGACTCACTATGAAAACATAATCCCTGAAGTAGTCAAACACACCATTGCAAAAGTGAAGGAAGTGGTCAGTCAGGAATGTAGGTTCATCCCTAATCAACATAGTGAAAGGGAGACTAGGCAATGGATTCCCAAAATAGGCACTTATACTTGGTCTTGTTAAACTTCTTACATGCAGTTGGTCAATTTATACTAGCACGTAAAAATGCTCATTGCCTCAGTCTTCATTGAACAATCTGACACACAACAAGAGATACTAGTTTTCATGGTAGAAATGTTGGAGAAAATGAGAGGCTAGAAGAGAAAGTATATGTCCTAGCTAAAATGCAAGTAGACGTCACATTCACCCCCTTCGATGAAGACAATGATTCACCTCCACCAATCTAGGTGGACTCTACCACAACATGGCATTATCACGTTCAGCCCCTCCACTGAATACAATGACTCACCTCCACAAATCCAAGTGGACTCTCCCACAACATGACATGATCAAGCAAGCCAACTTTCTAGTTTATATTTTAGTTTATGGTTTCAATATTTCCATTGTTTTGAATGTAATGGTGAGTCACTAGCCAAGTAAATGGAACAATTGTATTTTGAGTTCAACAAAGAGACTCTTTGCATTAACCATTAATAATATGGAAAATTTGGATCTTTATATTGGTCTAGTTTCCCAAGTGGCAAAGTAATATAAAAGAAAAAATGGTCATGTAAATCCCTTTTTGAAAATTAATACAAGCTCTCAAACCTTACAAAAAAAAATATTTAACGAATTTCTTTCAATTAGAAACCTAGTATTAATTGTGTAATGCCCCATATTATATATATTTGAATTAATTTAAAGCTTTCATTATGAAAAAAACAAACAAACTAAACTAATAAATAAATATATAAAAATAATAATTATGCTCATAGAAATATTTATTTTAGAATAGAGTTTCTAAAGTTTTAATATAATTACTAATAATTATTAAGTAAATGGTAGATATTCAACCTTAAAGGAAAAT
This sequence comes from Pinus tabuliformis, assembly GCA_031772625.1. Taxonomy (NCBI): domain Eukaryota; kingdom Viridiplantae; phylum Streptophyta; class Pinopsida; order Pinales; family Pinaceae; genus Pinus; species Pinus tabuliformis. The sequence continues at coordinate 1,483,797,991 of CM062818.1, forward strand.
TTTAAAATATTTTTAAAAATAATCATATATCAAAATTGAGATTTATCTCAAAATTAATTATTTTTTAATATAAAAATAATAATTATGATCAATTGTCAATCAAAAAATTTGTTTTCATCTCAACTAATAAAACACCAATAATAATAATCGTACATCATTTATTTTCAAATTTTATATATTAATCAAAATAATTTTCTAAAATACATACCCAATACCACAGCGCATGTTAATTCGTTTACCTATCTAAATAATTTATCAATCAACTCTTTTATTGTTATTCACCACATTTACTATCCATTTTTTTACCTAATCTCTTTGGGGTTAAAAGATAATAAACAAAACTTCCCTTTTTATCGTTGTTCACCACATTTACTATCCATTTCCTACCTAACCTCTTTCCATGCGAACAATTGAAGTAATGAAAATCCTTGGAAGTTGGAACATGCTTGCATCAATTAAAATCTGTAGTCCTTTCTCACTTTGGTATTCTTAATCAATTAAAAGCTGTAGTCCTTTCTCACACAATTTCGTATTCATTTATTGTGGAATCGCTTTCAGTTTTCAACGCACAAAGCCAATATTCTCAGGGTCTTCGTCCACTGGGCTTTGAATTAGAATACTCTGTTACGGGCCATTCAAATTCTTTGGTGCATAACAATAGGACACAACAACTCTTCAAAGTGATGATAGATTTAGAGATCACATCATATGAGCATTAAAATTTAAATGAAAAACAAATCAGACGACAGTAATGAATAGAGGCAAGATTTCTTTCTACCATGCCCGGGTCCATATTTATTAAACAATCAAGTTTTTAATGGTGGATTCACCAAACTTGATTTAAGGGAAAATGTTTTTTCCGCTACAGATTTCATAATAGGAAAATAGAAATTTCAAAAATATAGATAAATCTAAAAGAAATTTCAAATATAAATAAAGTTATAGGAAAATAGAAATTTCAAAAATATAGGTCAATTTAAAAGAAATTTTAAATATAAATAAAGTTTTATCAAAATTATTATATATATATATATTATGAGAATTAAAAAAAAAAAAAAATTGGAAATTGGTCTAAAATCGTTACATTTCTTTAACATTACTAATATTTCTGGTTATGGAAGATTAAACCAATTTCTCAAGTAATTACCCAATCATAAAAAATTTCAGTCATGTTCCAACTAAAAAAATTCAGAACACTCCCAAGATCCAAATGCATTTACATTCCATTTCCACTAATTTGATTCATTATCCAAAGGGGATGCACTAATTGGAAGGCCTCAATGATTTGGGGTTACTTCCAAGTTTTTTATTTAATTATGTCTCTCTAGCTTCCTTCTTAGTGTATATCCCGTGTCCCACGGGGCCTTCACTCGGCGAGCAATACCATACCACATGCGTTCATATTGGGGCATATATATTGAAGAAAAAATGACATAATATATTCAACATAGAATAGGGAGTAAAGGGTTTTAATATTGGCAGGTATAAAAAATGGAGCTCAAAGTTAATGAAAAATATAAAGGGGTATAAAAAATGTTAATGAAAATTGAATACCTACAATATCTAGTGAAAGTAGGGGTTTTTTTAACTGGGAAGATGTATTGAGTTTGTATTGGTAGGGGCTTAAATAATGTGATTTTTAGAGATATTTTCCAACATGTAGTCAAATTAAGGGTATTGTTTAGTATACCATGATCACACATGATATGTCAGAGGTTCATTGAATGAAGCCCTAGTGCCATGTCCTCTTTTGGAACATCTTGTTTCTTGGTTGTTTTTTTCATCTCCCCAATTCTTTTTTTTTCATGTCTAGTCAATGCTTTTCCAAAGCTTGCCTCTGATTCCTTTGGTATTGTAGGCATGCTTCTCATTTTTTGCCCTGTGTTCCCTACAGAGTTTTCAACTTATTCTAAAACCATAGAGTTTTGATTATTGATCTGAGCCCTAGATAAGGGTTGCTCCTTTGCCACTAAAATCGTTTCTTCTATAGGTTCTATTTCATGAATTTCCTCCTTCTCCGCTTCTGGAGTTACTTCTTCCTCCTCTGAAACCTCTTTTAACTTTTCCGTTTTTTATGCTTCTGATCTGATTTCCTCTTGCACCTTGCATTTTTCTTCTTGAGACGATAAGACCTCAAAAGGGTTTTCCAAGGTGAAAGTCACATTTCTTCCCTATGTTGATTGGGATTTAAACGTTGTCATATTTCCTTTGTTCCCTTTTTGTTTTTCCATTGCTCTTCTTGGCTTGATGTTGTATCCGCCCCTTTACCATATTGAGACTTCTTGAAATCCTTCGAAAAATGGCCATATTCATGGCAGAATCTAAATTTGAAAGGTAATTTCTCGTAGTCAAAAATCTGACAATGAGATCATTCTCCCTGTGTGAGATTTATTTATGAGGGAACAAATTTCTCCAGATCTACTTCAACACAAATTTTTGCACATGAAAATTGGAATCTTTTGGGTTCAACTTTATCCAAATATTTCCCCAACCCATTTCCAATTGCACGCAGACAATCATCACTTTAGCATTAAAGTAGAAGTTAAGGAAGCTTGACCCAAACAAGAAGTTCATTTGGGATATCTTCATATGGATCAAAGTCCAATCACCATTTGTTTAAATACATATCTTTGACCCTAAAAAATAAGGTCCATTTCAAAAATTACATCTTTATCTTCCTTAAATTCAAACAGGAAGGAAAAAAACCCATTATCGCATGCATACATTCCAATATTACCTTTCATCAATGACTTCCAAGGTTTCTCCAACCATAGCTCCACATATTTTGAGGACGCCCACATTGTTGTGAACTTCCCCACTAAATCCCATTCTGAATATGTCAAAGAAGTTCTTCAAAATCCTGTGGGAAAGGCCATAGAGGGAATAATCTTCGCCTTCTTCACAAATTTTGTATGCACTTTTTTAGCTTTTGGATTTTTGGAGAGTGAAGCTACAGGGGATGGGAGGGTTGTAGCTTCATTCGTCGACAAGGGAACAACCCCCTTTGAAGCATCCATTTCGAGCAAGAGATCACACCTACTTAAAACAAGGCAATAGAGCGAAGAAACTCCTCATACCTTTGAATCAGTGGCAATGGCTTTTGTGGGATCTCAATCAACAGAGACAAGGCGGCGATGGCCTCACACAGCCATCAGGTCAACCAATAATACATGAAAAGGGGGGGGAAGGTTCAAAATTTATGACACCTTATTCACCAGTTCTATGATAACACCTTCAGTGCAGGCACAAATCATCTACGCTAGACCTGCAAAACTAAAGTGGCTAAGGAAACCCTAGTTGCCATAAACCAGATGTTGCAGAGCTCCACATTCTCTGGTATAGTTATTTTCAAAATATTTATACTATTGAATAATATATTTTTTTCAGTTTTCCTTACTATCATGATACAAGTAAGAATTCATGAAATAAATTATATACACTTTTGTTGTTATAGATGGTACACATCATATTTTTATTTATGTTTTTATAAATTGAATATTTTTACAAGTTTAATTTATAATTTTGATTTAGTTATTAATAATATTTACAAAAATATTAATATTTTTAAAATTATATAGCAATGGCATATAGTTCCATTGGAAATCCCCATATTATATAAACCATACCGTTTAAGATTTAAATCCTTTATATAAATGTGTTGAAAATATTTGAAATCAAATTATATTTATGCTAATTTATTTTATTATAAAATTAATTGAAATTAAATGTATTTATGTTATATTTTTTAAATATTTATTATTATAACTTATTTATGTTGTTATTCTACTTACATGATTACTCTACCTACATAGGTACAAGGATTGAAATTTTGTTATATATGTGTTTTAATTTTTATATAATTAATTAGTGTAATTGGTTTAAAATTATGGTTGTATAAATTTTTGGAGTAACTTTATTTATTAGTAGATATTGATTAGATAAAAAATTATAATTTTGTAGTATAATATTAGTTTAATTGATTGTTGTTTATTTTTATTAAATGTTTTTAGGGTACACTTTGAGTGGATATAATGTTTAAGGGTGTATGTGTTTCTTCTAAAACAGAGAATGTACATCTCTATAAATTTTAGAAATCAAATCGTTGATTGAAGATGCGTCCCTTGTCCTACAAAAAAAGATGACTCGGTGTCTAGCTTCAAAGTAAGCTTCATTATTATAAAATAAACTGGTCCAAAAGAAACTTGAATTAACAATATGTTAACACATCAAATTAATTAAAATGTCAGTTCACTTAGAGTGTCTTCTAACACCAAGATCTCTTGCTTGATATCCTTATAACTTGTGTTCTTTATAGGTTGGTCCTTAGTGTAGGTATCTACTCGAATGGCTTCTAGAACTAACTTTGGGCAATGCCAAGAATTCATAGTCTTTTCCTTTTAGGTCATGCCTGTAGAAAATTTTGGCAACGAAAGACACTAAATTACTTACCAAAGAATTTTAAGAAACTCAAATCATTAAATCGCCAACAAAACCATAAAATCAATTTTCAAATCTAGCTCTAGAAACTTATTATGTTGGATTTGCACTAAATATCTCATTCCTTCCTTCTTGTCTTAAATAATTGTTAGCTAAACAACAATATAAATAACCAAACAATCTCTTTCATGAAGTTCCACCAAAATTTGTATCTTTTACTCCTCATGTTGACAATAACATTTAAAATTAAAAGACGTTAGCAACTATAGTGCACTACAATCCCATGCTTACACCTCTTAATATTATTTCGATCCATAACCAAATCACACATCTAGGTGCATTCTACAAAAATCCACTACAAAGGTGGCTTTGTCCTAAGAGATAAGACAAGCCCCACCCAAATTTGAGGAGGATGTACACATTCACTAAAGCACCAATTGCACTGAAGATGGGAAACTCAAACCACATGCAATGTAGGGTCCAACCATTGTACGGTTGATAACATCATTTGTCAACATGTGAGAGCATTAAGAAATGGGGAGTGAATTCCAAAAATTCTTGCTTTAATCACTTAAAGTGATAGACATACAGATGTCATATTCATATGAACATTACTATGATAGAGATAGAGATTCAAGCATTACTCCACTCAAATTAAATGTTTTTTTTTGGTTGTGAATATTTGTATGTATCTCTTGGTCATGTAATATGGGTATGCCACAACACATGTCGCTAGACCACGCTAGACCAAATGGCTATTTGGATGTGTTGGCCATGTGCATGTGAACCAATGATGCTTTGGGCAGTGCGTCTCACATAACACTGTGAACATTCAAGAAGTTTGATTGTTTTCTAAAAGATGCAAGCAACCCCCAGTTCGGAACTATTTCATTTCTTGTTGTTGTAGGTCCAGACCTTGCTAATTCAAATAACCCATACGCTGACAGGCATAACAATCACTATGTTCGCTTGGTGATTACACCTGCATCACAATATGCTTTAGCTATTAGATATACAACAAACTTGAATAAGCACAAACATATATCAGATTCTTAGATATACATCAATTAGCACAAACATATATCAGATTCTTAGATATACATCAATGAGCACAAACATATATCAGATGTAGAAGAGGTAAGTGATTTTTATTTTTATTGAAAGGATCTGAAGGATGATTTACGACAATTGTATGATTATATATGTTGTGGTGGTTTTCATGAGAGATAGATATACGAGTTCAATGGCATTTTCACTATGAGATTTGAAACAAATTCAGTAGCAGGAGATTGAACTATTTCAGTAGCAAGAGAGTTGTCACATGTTATATATACGTTGTTGTGGTTTGTATTAGCACCATCGATAACAGTTTCATTTCACTGAGTTTACCCTAACCTAATATATAATGAAAGATCAAGTCCCATAGATTCCCATTTCATACACATTTCCAGGGTCATAGCTCGCTTTGAATCGTTAACCTTTCAATCTTGCTCAGCTTCATCTTTCTCGTGCTAAACTCTGGAAACTCTTTGGTGACTAGTTCCTTCATGCATTGAATTTTGTTTCTATCGATTGGATTGGGTCGACACCTGAAATCACCTAGGATCCAAAGAACAAGGGACCTTTAGGCAAATTCCCTGTGAAGCACTAAGTAGCTGCCCAACTTGGTGATAAAGGGACTATCAATCGACACTGTCAGAACTTCCCATCTTGATGAGGGAACTGAGAGGGCCAACTAGATTAGCTAGCATCCTTATGTCACTAAACCCTATACTTATGGAGAGTTGTAAATCTAAGCTCATACCAACTTAAGCAGTCATAAAAATTCACAATCATACACATTCAAATGTAGGAATTCACCTTCATGCAAAATACTTCTTTTTCATTCAATTAATTTAGCAAACATTCATATGATGATATTTTGTGCATTCATAAAAAGTGTTTCACACATAAATAGACACTTATCTTTTAATTGAATATGTCTATAGTACTAGCTATGGATAAGCAACTCTCCTCCCAACTGTAGGCACTCTGTCCAATGCTTTCTTCTTTTGAGAGGCCACCCCTGTGTTGGACTATGAGTTTCCACCAAGGCAAGGAACTTCATAGGCTCACACCCACAACCATATATAGTAGAATTTATCATGTCAATTTAGCATACAACTAGGTTCACAAGCATACCACAATGCTAAAGAAATAGGCAGCTAGATTTATCAAGCATTCTAAGAAGACAAGGAAGGAACTACTTGTCCACATCGGACAAGGAAGGAGATGTCCAGCCAATGAGATTACTCATCCAGTTATGGGTATCTCAACCAAACCAGCAAACCAAGTACCCACAATACCTACTCATACAACACAAGGAAGGCACCCCTTCTCTGCTACACAATCCCACTAAACATTCGACAAAATGCTCTATTTTTCTACCTAGGGGTGAATTCTAAGCTCTCTCGGGATACATTGATTTCTTCTCCTTTACTAGCTAGCAACATTCATTTCTGATGCATGAGTGCATCCCAATTATTTTCCTCATTTTCCAGGGCGATGGTTTTCCTCCTACAATGACTAGACAATGAAGATTCTTACTTTTAATCAGTTATTACAAAAGCATTGACCATTGGCTTTTCTTGTAGCCAACAATTCTTCGTGCTCTCTGTGCAGAGTCTACCTCTATATCTAGTGGTGTTTATGTATGAAAAATATAGGAAATGTGGCACACTCTTTTTGACACATGATATTATCATGTTGGCATTTGTTGGTATTGACATGCTTCGATTCCAAAAATTTACGAAATTTTAACTTCACTTTTTGATTTCCTAGATTTAAAAATAATAAAATAAATAAAATAATTTAATTTTTTGCCTCAAGGATCGACACCTTCTTCATTTACCTTTGATTAAGTAGAACAAAATATGATATTAGAAACATGGAAATATTTTCAGAACGATTGTTTAAAATATGTAATTTAATTAATGAGTTATCGAAATGGTGTGATTAGTGGGTTAGGTTTTTTAGTTGGTCGTATATTCTTCCTTCAACGATCTCTTCTTCTTTTTTACAAAAATTTATTTTATTTGCTAGTACGCTATGCACATTTTCAAAACATGTTAGAGTCCAAAGTGGAGTACAAAATCATAGCTATGATAATAGTCAATACATATATGATAATAATATACATTGGTTTGTGTTGATTGAATCATCCCATACATAACAGTGAGGGCCTGGCCTTCACTCTTCCTTATTTTATGAATCCCAACCTATGATCATTGTAGTCAAATGTTGTGTTACAATAATTTTCCCACACGACGCCTCATATTGTAACTGAGAGTTCAATGAAAATGGTTCCCTCACATATCACTATGCTACTATTTACTTTGATTGGTATTATAAATTCACATATGATTATATTAATATCAAAGGCATCATGAAAGCATGAAGTGGCGCTGCTAGAAATGAACCTTCGAAGGTGCCAATGATGTTGAAGTGGCATCAATGAAGTCATAAGGAAATGATGTCAAGGAATGAACCATTAAAGGAATTAATTATGGTGAGGTTACATCGGCAGTGAAGGCATGAAGTGGTGATGCTATAAATGCACCATTGAAGGTATGAAGCAACAATGTCAATATGGGGTTGAAAAAGCAGACATATTATCCTAGGCCTAGTGGGGCGCATTATTATTGGGCTCTAATAGCCTATCTTGTAGGCATACTTTCTCCCATAGGTTTTGAAGAACTCGCCCCACAAAGGAAATCCAAAATTCAACAAAAAATAAATCAGAGTGCCACTGCACAACTATCATCATGTCAAACCTAATTCAAACACCTTAATAAGTGGTATAATAATCTTATAATAATATTTGCTCAAAGCATTGTTATGATCTAATAAACCTTAAATTAAATTTTCAAACCTAATTATCATCAACAACAACTTCCACAGAAGTATCCAGACAATACATTGTGCCCTCCACAGAATGGTGGTTCAATTTAGGTGTTAGTTCCAATTCATTTGAAAAATGGACATTAAGGAGTTGATTAGCATCGGGAAAATAGATACATGTGATTTGACCTTGCATGCATAATACCTCCAACAAAGTCCAAATCCTTCATTACACTATAATGTTTCCATGCCTCATATCATATGCACTATAATTTTGTCATGCCTTGTAGTGGCTATAGTTGAAGGCCCATCTAGGAAAATTGATCAAATCAAGCCCACTCTATGTAGGGACTTGTTGCCCTGCAACTTTCCTTTTTAATGAATCAACTTCTTGGTTTTGGGATCACAAAACTTAATAGAACCCAGTTACTTGAAATCCATTTCTTAGCGTCCATCAATATTTTATAGATCGGCCCAATCATGAGAGTAAGGAATTTCATGTCCAGTTGATTGTTGTAGTAGTCTGCTTTATTATTACATATGAGTCACCTATTATTATTTATTTTATTATTCTTTGTATATTTATCCTTTGCATCTATTGATGAGTTGTTACTCAATCCAATCTAAATTAGAAAATTATATAATTTTTTATTTATCTAGGTATTTTATATGTGGAAACATTGAAGGAATTTCCTTGCATGGCTCATTTTAGTGGCAGTGCCTAGTTTGAAGAGTTGGTGTCGGGAACCTTGCAAAGCCATTTTGAGGCATCAAGTGACACCTTTTGGGTCAAAACTTTGTGAGCATAACCCCCAATATCTCAATGTTGGTCTACACACTAACATCTTTCCAATGGTGTGAAAATTACCTCTATCGGAGTTTGTATGCAGAAGTTATACCTCCCACAAGTTGACCTAGAATATTGAGCACCATGGTACTAAGTGGATGCCATGTTAGACCCCATAACTCACATGTGTATCTAACCAAATGTGCAATTTCAAAAATATTATAGATGGTCCAAAATATTATCATTAATTGAAGGTTGTGGATGCAAAACCCCTAACCCTAGATGGCTATGACATTATTTTCAATACCAATCTACTATAAAGAAAGGGAGCTATGAGTCTTTAGTACTGTACTTCTTCCATAGTTGAGCATAACATCTAGGAGTACGATTTGAGAGCATAACAAAGAAGGAAGAAGATTTTGTAACATCCATTTAGACCAATTTTCAGAGACAACTCCATTGTGAGTGCCCCATTTCTTTGTATGTGTATTTCATAATTGAAGAAAAGATAGCAAAGAATAAGCCTTGTTAGAAAATTATATATTACAAAGAAATGGAACACATAAAATATTGTGGAAACAAAAATACAAAAATGCATAATACAAGAGAGACACATATATACTTGGTTCACCCAATTGGGCTATGTCCATGGAGAAACAACTCCTCCATCCTTTTATATTATCCATCAAAATGAAGAGATAGAACTTACAAAAACTCCATTGTAATTTCCTCTTCCCTCTCACACAGCCTCCTCTCTCTCTCACACACACTCAGAATAATAATCCACAACTGCAATACAATTCCCTCATATAAACTGAGGGTTTCCTTCTAGGGAAAAAAACCTAAATTAACATAAATTCTACCATCAAAGCATTTGCCTAATGAACGACCCAGATTGACTATGAAATTGCAATATTTTACAAGGAAAACTTTCATCTATTTTTAGCTTTGGGGGCACTGCCCCTAAAACTTCCATCGGGGGCTTGCTAGCCCACGGACCCCCCAGGTAGGGGGGATGGTCCCCCCTATGTACAGGGGTGTACAATCTTCCCGGGCTATACATCTGGCTAAAACAAATACCTCTGAATCAAGAAAATAATCAAGCTCCACATCCAACAATCTACCACTTGGAGACTGATTATAGCAACTCCACCGCTGCTTCACTTGATGGACAATGCTTCCACTTTGGACCTCTTCATTTCTCATCTTCATCATCATACTTGAAGGCTAATTAAAATTGAGCATAATCTCAGTTTCTCCCTGGTTACAACTTTTGTTAACATATCTATAGAATTATGGCTAGTGTGTATCTTTTCCAGCTTCAGTTGTCCATCTTCCAACATTGACCGTATGAAATGGTACTTGAGTTTTATATGTTTAGTCTTGCAATGAAATGTTGAGTTCTTTTCAAAATGAATGGAACTTTAGTTTTCATTGTATAACCTTCCCATCTCCTACTTCTTTCCCAATTCATCCATAAACCTTTATAACCAAATCATTTCTTTATTGGCCTCTGTATCAACAACATACTTTGGTTCCATTGTTGAAAGTACAACAACACTTTGCATATTTGAAACCCAACTGACAATTTGTTCACCTACAGTAAACACATACCCTATGATGATCCTTTTGTTATCTCTATCACCTTCCATATCTACATCAAAATATCCTTGTAGAGAAATTTTTAAACCACTAAAGCATAATGTTTGATTTGTGGTACCTCTCAAAGACTTGAGAATCCATTTCACTGTCATCCAATGTTATTTTCCTGGATTGTTCATGTACCTGCTTCAAACTCCCACTCCATGTGGAATATCAGGCCTTGTGAAAACCATTGCATACATTAATCTTCCAGCTACTGATGCACATGGAACTTTAGAAATATAATCCATCTCTTCCAAGTCTTGGGACACATCTCCTTACTTAGTTTGAAATGGCTAACCAAAGGTGTAATAACTAGTTTTACATTCTGCATATTAAATCTTTCCAACACCTTTTGTAGGTAATCACTTTGAAACAACATTTATTTGTGATTTTTCTTATCTCTAGTTATTCTCATGCCAAGGATTTGTTTGTACCACCAAAATCCTTGATTGAAAAGGAATTTGCCATTTTTCCTTTGAGCACATGTATTTCCTGCACGTCATACCCTGCAACAAGCATGTCCTCTACATACAATAACAATATAATATACCAGCCATCGTTTTTCTTTTTTAAGATAAACACAATGGTCATAGTGACATCTTGTATAACCTTGATCAAACATAAACCTGTCAAATTTTAGGTACCACCACCTTGGAGCTTGTTTTAGGCCATACAATCTCTTCTTCAACCTGCAAATTAATTTATCCTTCCCTTTGACCTCATACCCATTTGGATGTTGCATATAGATTTAACTGCTCAAGATGAAAATCTTATGTTGCCATAATACTTAAAATAATTATGATTGAAGTCATTTTAACAACAAGAGAAAATATTTCATTAAAATATATAACTTTCTTTTATACAAACCCCTTCACAACAAGTCTAGCCTTTTATCTTTGTTTACCTCCATCTTCTTCCTTAAACCTGTAAACCCATTTATTCTATAATGTTATTTTACCTGTAGGAAACCTGACTAAGTCCTAAGTTTGGTTATGTATGAAGGAATCCATCTCTTATTTCATGGCTAGCTCCCACTTCTTCCTCATTTCTACCTGCATTACTTCTTCATAACATTCTGGTTCACCAGAATTAGTCAACAATACATAATATAATGAAGGAGAGTGTCATTCAGGGGGTCTACTTACCCTGGTAGATCTTCTAACACCACTTTCAGGTGTTTGAGGTTCCTATTGTTGTTGTGGTTGTTGTTGTTGTTGATGTTGTGGTTGTGGATCATTATGATTTTCATGCACCTTTACATTTTCTGTGATCTCATCGAGCATTGTGTATTCATTGTTTTCCTTTTCTTGTTTCTTTCCCTACATTTGATCCTTATGTTTGGTCAATTTAGTGTCCTAAATTTCTCTACATAAATTATCAATCCAGGTATCGTAAACTGATGAAGTGTAGTGCACTGTTTGTGCTATATAACCCTTCTTACTTCATTGTTTTTATGTTTTATGTTGTTTTTGGGGTTCTTGGTCTTTTAGTTCCTAATGATTTTCAATGTAATTATCAAAAACTTAAATCTAACTTTCATAAAGACTACTCAAAATCTAAAAATGAAAACAGAGCTTAAGAAAGAAATGAAAACAAAGCTAAGAAATACTTGGAAGCAAAGCTTAAGCAAGAAATGAAACCAAAGTTTCTATTCCTGTTTTACCGTTATTTCCAGATCATGAATTAAAACTGAAAGTGAAATTTGCAACTGATGTCTAACTAATTACAGAAATAAAACTAAATGAAATACTTAGTTACTCTGCCTCTCAATTTTGGGAGAAAGTCTCCTTGGGATGACATTTGAGGAATTCTATACTTCATTAATCTAGGAGAAAACAAATACAGAGATGTAGCAAAGACTCATTGCATAAATTAAATGTTCAACCACTTAGTTAAGGATGAATTATCAACTCGAAGGGTTTTTCATAAACATTCATTAACACCATGAGTCAGTAAACTAAAAATAAAATGGCAAAGATAGTAAATGGCACTGATCAGTCTAATTGAGAATTTAAACTAGCAAAACAGTGAATGAAGTAAACTAGATTACATTACTGAGTTTCATCTTCTAACTATTGATAAAAACTAAAAAGAGATCAAGAAAATGGAAGCTACTCTAAATTATGGCCACTATTAATAAGAAAATGATGGAAATTTCTTTATAAACATTGTTAGTAAGAAAATGATTATAAACACTGTGAAAGTAAATGATGAATTTACAGTTAACAAGAAGAAGAAAAATAAAATTAAATGAAACATTCTTTAGTGCAGGGGCCCTCTGCAACTAAGTGGGCTACGCTTGCTCAATCAACTCCAAGAAAACTCCTTCAGATTTTCATAAAACATGCAGTCTTCATATTAAAAACAGGGACACAAAAATGCCTAGAAATTACAGAGTTTGAACTTCGATTTCACAATAAAACTATCATTATTACCACTAACTTCTTCGGTCCTTTACACAGATATTTATAAGAAAAACCATACAACTGTTTGTGGAGAAAAACATTCTACGGCCAAACACATAGAAGACAGATATGCAGAATTTCTTCTTTAGCTACTGGAGACATAAATCCAAGACATGGTGGCTGTTGGATTCGATTGCACAGTTCACTGTTGGAGTCTGTAGGTACAGGTAGTTGTTCTAGATAATGCTTCCCATCATTGTGAAATGTGTTAATTAACCACGAAACGGAGTCCTATTACCTTTGGTCTCTGCGTTTGACTTATCCATTGACCATAATCTTATTCCCTCTTCTTTGTCGACCTAGGCTAAGTGAATAGGACAGGGTCCATGTCATGATGATTTCCAAGCTGCCCATGTAGCTAGTTTCTCCTTCTGACAACTGGAACTTGTTAGAGCGTGAAGGTAGTTGCGGAATAGTCAATTAGCTGCAGAATAGGCTATGTTCTGTAGCTAATATACAAAAATTTATTCAAACAACAAAACATAAAAGCATAACATGTAAATCACTAAATGTCCTCCTCAAGACAGTATATACCGGTCATTGGTGATGAGAATGCATCTTTCTCATGGAAAAACAAAGAAAAGGAATGAGAAGAGTTGCTAGGGAAAGAGTAATTTTGAGGCTCAACATACCCCCACTGCAAAATCATTGCATGTCCCCATGCAATTTTGCCAAAACTGTGAACTCTTTTTTCTATTGCATCTGCTCAGATACCTCTGCCAATACATCTAACTTTCTTCTCTTGCTCTTCTTTGAAGTGACAACCATCCTTGGTTTCTTCATGAGAAGTCTGTATTTAAGGTTGATCACTGTCTTGTTCAAGTTTCTATTCTTCCTCTTCAACTTCCTATTTTTCTTGTACCATAGGCCTAGGTGCAGTATGGTATTGTCATGAATGGCTTTATCCAATTTGCTTTGTTCCTTTAGGGATTCATTTTCTTTCTTAATATGCCTGTTCAATATCTCCAACTCATAGATTTCTTGTTTGAGTGAGTCAGTCAGAGGTTCTTATGGATTGACAAGTTGTTCTGGATTGGCTGAGGAACCTAGATCCCTTGAGGCATTTTTCTTTTCTAGTAATTCTATGTAATCATAAATTTGTTGTTGTATTGGATCTATGCCTGGGTATCCTCTGCTGGGACTGCCTTCAAAATACTGTCTAGGAGAGTTTTGAGGACTGTATGTAAATGGAATATTTTTAGGAGATGATACTGGGGTTTCTCCTTCCAGATTGATGAACTCTGTTTCCTTTGATGATACCTTCTTTACCATTCCTCTGAGCCTAGAGCTTCTTCTAAGGGGTTTTATGTTCTCCTCCTTTGCACCCTTTTTCTCTTTTCCTATCTTTTCCTTCCCCTTGATTTGTCTCTTAATCTCTGTCAATCTTTCAAAGATTGGTTGTTCATCATCTGGTTGTAATGGAGATTTAGGTGTGTTCTCAGTAATTCCACCAGTTTTCTGTTTTATCTTCTTCCTCTTCTTGATTTGATTTCTTAGCTCTGTTAATTTTTCAGAGATTGGTTCTTCCTCATCATTTTTCTGTACTGAAGGCTTAGGGTTGCTTTGAATGGTGAGATTAGTCTTCTTTCTCCTACTCTTTCTGACACTATATTTTTCAGGAGATTCTGGTGTCTCTTGGAAATGGTTTCTTATCAGAAAGTTTTCCCAGGTGTCCCCTATTTTCTTTAGATGATATTCAACCAAGATTTTGACTAATCCATGGTGGTACATGGTTGTTTCTAGAAATTCTATTTTCTTCTGTACATTTGAAGCCATTCTCCTTAGACTGTTTAGAAGGAAGAAAGGGAGGTTGACGTTTCCATTGTCTAGAAAGTTCATCAATAAACATATATGATAAACATATATGCATCTGAATCTTCCCTCACAGGTAATAAATTTTTGTAATATCAAAAGCATGCTTCTCCATTTATTTTTGAGTGTTGAAATAGGGATTCCTTTCCTAAACACAATGAAATCCATACCTAGGTTCCTGAGGAATACCTTCTATGATTCACTGTAAAATTATTTGTTTTTGAACCACCTCTCACCAAGTCTTGGCAGTTCTGTAGCCTTTGATATGTAAGATTCTGTTATTGCAAACTTGATGTCCCCATTCTCCACTTCTGTACCATCAAATGATCTAGCGAAAGATTTCGTGATCTCCTAGTGATGTCCATCAAACTTTTCAATTAACTTGAGCCATCCAGTTTTCTGCAGCATTTCCTTGAGTTGGGAGTACCCTTCCATAAATTTTTCCCCTACGGGCTCTGCCCTGACGATGAGTCCCATAGTCTCTGCTTTGTAGAATTTACTAACCTCAAAATTACTCTCACTGTCTATAAAACGAGTGCTATTTAGGAAATGGAATGATTGTGTCTATGGAAATGGAATGACTGTGTATATAGAAAATGGAAAGGTTGTGTATATGAAATGGTTGGATGAATATGAGAGAAAAAATTAAGAGTTGGCATGTAATAAATAGACAGTAAGGTTTTAGAGAGTCGTAGATAGGTAGGTCACATTGTTATCCTGACCGTTAACAGGTGTAGTTGTGGATGACCGTTTGAGTACAGGTTACGGAGTTTGAAGCGAAGATTTGTTATGAAAGAATCATTGAGACCGTTTGTCGTTAAAGATGGAAGATATGGCAGAGACATCATGGTGGTCAAATCAAATGATGGTTGATTAAGGAGACATGTGATTATACATACTACACAAACTTATGTTTTCAAATTTCTTTTTGAAATAATTTTTGCATTTACCATTGGAACCTTTACCTTTTGCTTGCTATTTTTTTTTGATGTTGATCCACAGGTACCTTGAGCATGATTGGTCTTCAAAAATTGATTTTTCTTCAATTCCCTGCATTCATGGTTTTATTATGAATTGTACGCTTGTGCTTGAACTAATAAACAAATTGCAATTGCAGAATCAGATTAGCTACAGAACGGAATTAGCTGCAGAACGTGAAATAGAAAGTGAAATGAATACTGAAAAAGGAAAAATTTATTGATGAAATATGACAATGGGATGAAGTGAAACTGCAAAAATAAAATGGAGTGAGGTGAGGATGAGAGGACGAATTTTGCAAAATCTAAACTACAGAGTGACTGTGGCTTTTTGTCACTACTTATTACAGAAAGAAAATGGAAAGTATAGGGTGTCAGAAACCTCTAATTTTCACCCTATATTTTATGTATAAGTATGCCAATCAATGATTGGTTTTCAACCTTATACAATATATATATATATATATATATAGGAAAAATAAAGACTAAGTTAGTGGAGAAGAAGAATTCTTCTTCACTAGCTTCATTTCAGAATTGTCTTGGAAAATCTTAATGAACTCCTCTTTTGAAATGGGTTTCTGATATATCTTTAATCTATGACCATTCACAAGAAGATGAGTTTTACTTTCATCTATTGTTCTGATCCTCACTGCTCCATTACTAAAGACTTTTTCAATCTCATATGGCCCAAGCCAATGAGTTTGAAACTTCCCTTGAAAATCTTTAAACTTTGAATCAAATAATAGCGCCCAATCTCCCACTTGAAACCTCTTGTCCTTGATATATTTTTCATGCCATTTAGCCCTTTGTTGTTGGACTATACTAGTCCTTTGAACTGCCTCTTGCCTGATTTCATCAAGTTCATTTAATTGCTCCAGCCTATGCTTTTGTGCCTCTGATAAATCTAGTCCCAGTTGGACTACCATCTTGAAAGTTCTGATTTGGAACTCTATAGGGAACAAGACTTGTTTCCCATAAACAATTTCATAGGGTGTATGTCCCGTTGTGTTCCTCCATGTAGTCCTATAGGCCCATAAGGCTTCAGGTTACCTTTCTGCCCAATCTCTTCTATGTAGATGCACAGTCTTGGTGAGGATTCCTTCAATCACTTTATTTGTAGATTCCACTTGACCATTTTCTTGTGGATGATATGGAGTAGATTTCCTATGCTTGATCTTGTATTCTTCCACAAGCCCTTCCACAATGTTATATGTGAATTGAGATCCCTGATCTATCACAATTTCTTTTGGAACACCAAAACGAGTGAAGATGTCCTCAAAAAGAAAATTAATTACAGATTCTCCATTAGCAAAAGGTAATTCTTTGGCTTCTACCCATTTAGTGACATAATCAGTGCATATCAATATATATTTTTTCTGCATAGATGGAGGATCAATTGGTCCAATAAAATCTAAGGCCCACTTTTCAAAAGGTTCGATGAGTACCTGAATTTGTGATGGCATTTCATTTGAGGGAGTAGGTTTCCCTACCCTTTGGCAGCTGTCACATCTCTTGACATATTCTTTAGCATCTTTGAAGATGGATGGACAATAATATCCTAAAGAAAGGATTTTATAGGTTGTCCTTTTGTCAGCAAAGTGTCCACCACACGGCTCATCATGACATGCCTTAAGAATCTCGGGCATTTCATCTTCCCTGAAACACCTTATGATCATAAGATATGGCCCTATTTTATACAATTCGTTAGTGATCCATGAATATCTTGCACTTTCCTGAATAATTTTTCTTTTCTCTCTAGGAAACAAATGTGAAGGTAACTTTCCTGTGACCAAGTAGTTAGCAATATCTGCAAACCAAGGAGTTTGAGTAGTTACTGCAAAAAGATATTCATTAGGAAACTTATCTTCAACCGGAGAATCTTCTTTGATATTCTGAATCCTGGACAAGAAATTAGCAACTGTGTTTTGTTTTCCAGGTCTATCTAACACAGTAATGTTGAATTCTTGCAAAAGTAAAAGCCATCTTGTAACTCTTGCCATTAGTAATAGGTTTATTCATCAAATATCTAATTGCAGGGTGATCTATATGAACAAAGGTTTCATAGCCTATTATATAGTATCTGAATTTGTTAATTGCATGAACAACAGCTAAAAATTCCTTTTCAGTCATAGTATAATTCAACTCAGTGGGAGTCAAATTCTTTCTTGTATAGTAAATGGCATAAGGAATCAAATATTTTTGTCCCAATACAGCTCCCATAGGTGTATCTGAAGCATCTGTGGAAATATGGAAAGGGAGTTTCCAATTTGGACCTCTAAAAATGGGTGCTTCAGAAATTTTTATTTTCAAGGTTTCAAATGCCAACTGGAAATCAGAATTCCAATTGAATTCACAATCTTTGGTAAGAAATTTGAAGAGTGAGGATGCTATTTTAGTGAAGTTTTCTATAAATCTTCTATAGTATCCTGTAAATCCCAGAAAACTTCTAACATCCTTTTGGCAATTTGGAATTGATAATTTTGAGATGACTTCAACTTTAGATTTGTCAACTTTAATCCCATCTCCTGAAATGTGATGTCCTAAAACAATACGTTCTGTAAGCATCATAAAACATTTTCATGGCTTAGTGAAAGGTTGGTTTCCTTACATATTTTAAAAACTTTTTCCAAATTTTCCAAAGCTTCTTCAAATTTATTTCCATAGACTGTAAAATCATTCATATATACCTCTACACAATCATGTATCAAATCAAAAAAAATTCCTAGTACTGCTCTTTGGAATGTCTCAAGTGCATTAAATAACCCAAAAGGAAGTACTTGGTAGGCATAAGTTCCCCATGGACAAGTAAATGTGGTCTTATCCTAATCTTTAGGTGCTACCTGAATTTTATTATAACCACTAAAACCATCCAAGAATGAGAAATACTTCTTACCTGCTAATGTATCTAACACTTTATCTATAAAAGGCAAAGGAAAATGATCTTTAAGGGTTGCTTTATTCAATTCTCGATAATAAATGCACACCCTCCATTTACCATTATTTTTAGGTACGATTACTAAAGGAAAAACCCATTGGCTATCTGAAATTGGGTAAATGAAGTTTACATTTAGTCATTTATGGAGCTCTTCTTTCACAATCTCTCTAAGATTTGGATTCATCATTCTCTGAGGTTGTCTGATAGGTTTACAATTTTCCTCAATATAGATGTGATGGATACAAGTCTTAGGATCAATGCCTTTCATGTCAGTGTATTCACATGCAAATGCAGAAGAATGTTTTTGTAATGTTTTGATTAGCTCTTCTTATTGTAGTTTCTCCAAGTTTTTGTTTATGTTCAATGTCCTACCTGGAAAAATTTCAATTGTAGAGCTACCAAACTCTTCCATAGAATAGAGAGGCATATTCTTAGATGACAAATATTCAACATTAGATTTTTCTTGAAATTTCTCATGGTCATATTTTAAAGATGATTCAAAATTTTCCAATGTATTCAAAGTTTGACTATCTTCACTAATTTCTGAAATACTAAAGAGAGACTGAATATCATCTTCATCATCAATCCATTCTTTGTCATCTATTTCTATGATTGCTTTTGCTAGAGGATATAGAGTAAATTTCTTTGTTGAATTACCATTAGAAATATACATGTCACTAGATCTATAGCTAATAAAAGCATCAGTTGTGGCTAGCCAAGGTCTTCCTAATATGAGTGGATGACCTCCTAGATTGTTCTTAGGAGTTAAGATCATGAAATCAACAGGATATTCCCAAGAATCTAAGGATACTGAAATATCTTGTAGCACACCATCTGGTTTGATTACTGATCTATCTTCTAGTTGTAGTAAAGTAGGTGTATATAGGAGTTTAGAAAGTTTAAGTTGCTCCATAGTTTTTTTACTCATGATGTTTATTGCTGCCCCTAAGTCAATCAATTTATTTGGAATTTCAACTCCATTGATATGTGTTTTCACAATTGGACTTCCTGGATCCACATATTTTTGTATGGCAATTTTTCCCATCATTATGTCTGCTATTTTCCCACTAGGTGAATTCTTTTTGTTTCTTTTGCTTTTCTTCCTGGCTTTTTTATGCTCAACTCCTTTATTGTTTTGGCTAGAATTGGAATTTATCTAATGGCTTGTAGAAAAAGGAATTTTGATACAAACATTCTTCAATTCATCTAGAAAAATCATATTTAGGCCACAAGATCTTCTTTTCTACCCCTCTATCAATTTGTAGTCTTTCAGGAAAAGGAGATGTAGAAGTAGATGCTAGTTGCTCAATGATAGGAGTTGTGTTCACCGATTCTTTTTGTTTTTGTTTTTAAATGTTTTGGTTTTGAAGAGATGTTCCCTCAAAACTTTTATTGACCTTTAGAGAATCTTCCTCAGAACTGTCTTGTTCCTAAATAACTACAGAAGGTCTTTCCTTTTCTAATATCCTTCCAGATCTTAGTTGAACATCATTAAGATCTAGAGGAGTAATCATGTAAGTTGGAAATTGTTGTCCTTCTACCATGTAAGCATTCTAAGGGTTTTTATTGTTGGGGTTTGGTAATGGTTGGGCAGGTAGCTGATTTGGTTTCTGCTGAAATGGCAGTAAGAGTTGAGGATTTTGGTTTTGTTGTGGAGGTTGTTGTGGAAATGGCAATGAAAGTTGAGGATTCTGATTTTGAAGTTATGGTTGTTGATTTTGTTGTTGAATATGTGGGGGAGGATAATTCTGATATGATGGAGGATATTGATAATATTGAGAAAATCTCCCATAAGGATTTTGTACTCCTTGTGCCCACGGTTGAGATTGAGATTGAGGTTGAGGCCAAGGTTGCTGCCAAGAATTCCAATTTAGTGGGGGCTAAAGATACATTTGATTGCTAAATCCCTAATTTTTTGGCCCCTGCCAAGGTATTCTATAAACAAAACAAAGAGGTTCTGCGGAATTTGGGACTGTTTCCTCTTGAAAGACAACCTTAAGACCTAGGATTAAAGGACAACCCTTGGTCTCATGACTTTCTAAGCAAATTATACAAGTTTCTACAATTTTCGCATCTAAAGGGCATTCCCTTAGAGCATGTTTTTTTCTGCATTTTGGACAAAAAATGGCTAGAGCATCAACCTTGGTTTTCTGCTTGTTTTGTATTTTATGGGTGTCTAATTGCTCACTAAGGCTCTTTAGAATGTCAGTTTTAAATTCATCAAGCATATTACCAATTTCTACCCTACTTATAGATCCCCTTGCAGATTTGTTTACTCTAACAAGATAAGGATCTCTTGGCCCTTTCCCTATTTTAGATTTCGCTCTTGAGAGATGAAAACACAATTCTCCGATATCATTTAATGGAAGTTGAGAGATATATCCCTTCCCCATCATGTTAATGATATCTATCCACTCATCTCTGATGGCCTTTAATAAAAGAGCTTTCAAGGTTTCTTCATCTAAATTGTTCATCTTTGCTCTTTTCAAATTATAATTGAATCTCTCAATCAAATCTTATAAGTTTTCATCCTTTCTATGCATCATTTTGAACACTTCATCTTTTTGATTGGTAGGCATGCAATAATCCAAGTACCTATCCAAAAACGTTTTTTTTCATGTCATTCCATGTTCTATTGAACTGAGTGACTAACCCCATGAACCATTTCAAAGCAGCTCCTTTCAGTGTTGAAGGAAACAATTTAAGTTTTTGAGAGTCTTCTAGATAGTCATAAGTTTTGCACAAGACTTCAAACTCAAACAAAAATGTTTCAGGATCCTCACTTTTCAACCCATAGAAGTTTGGAAGTACAGAAGGTGAGATATTTTTCATTGTGGCATTTGTTTCCTCATCCAATATAGGGAAATATTACTTCCTCCTCCTCTGGTTCTTCTATTAATGGAATATGGGAGAGAGGTTCTACTTCTTCTTCCTCACCAGGTATTCCTAATTCTTAAACTACAATGTGCTCTCCTATGAAGGTAAAATAGGCTATTCCTACTGTTGGCGATTCGAAATTTTTCTCCCCTAGGACTGACTTGGTAGATGAAGTAGGAGATTCTTTTGATTGGATTTCTGCCCCTGGAATTCTAGGATTCCTATGGCTGGGAGTATGAGCTTGTGATGGAGGTGTGTCTTTTCTTGTTCGTGGTGGAGTAGGTGGTGTTGTAGGAATTGAACTTCTACCCCTAGCTATAAATCTAACCCTAGAGTCTCTTTCTCTATGCATGTCATTTTCTTTTGAATGTAAGAGATAAGGCTACCTAGTTACACTTCCCGAGCAACCACGCCAAAATGTTTGGTCAATTTAGTGTCCTAAATTGCTCTACATAAATTATCAATCCGAGTATCGTAAACTGATGAAGTGCAGTGCACTGTTTGTGCTAGATAACCCTTCTTACTTCGTTGCTTTTGTGTTTTATGTTTTTTTGGGGGTTCTTGGTCTTTTAGTTCTTAATGATTTTCAATGTAATTATAAAAAACTTAAATCTAAATTTCGTAAAGACTACTCAAAATCTAAAAATGAAAACAGAGCTAAGAAAGACTTGGAAGCAAAGCTTAAGCAAGAAATGAAAACAAAGTTTCTATTCCTGTTTTACGATTATTTCCAGATCATGAATTAAAACTGAAAATGAAATTTGCAACAGATGTATAACTAATTACAGAAATAAAACTAAATGAAATACTTAGTTACTCTGCCTCTCAATTTTGGGAGAAAGTCTCCTTGGGATGACATTGGAGGAATTCTATACTTCATTAATCTAAGAGAAAACAAATACAAAGATGCAGCAAAGACTCATTGCATAAATGAAATGTTCAACCACTTAGTTAAGGATGAATTATCAACTCGAAGGGTTTTTCAAAAACATTCATTAACACCATGAGTCAGTAAACTAAAAATAAAATGGCAAAGACAGTAAATGGCATTGATCAGTCTAATTGAAAATTTAAACTAGCAAAATAGTGAATGAAGTAAAATAGATTGCATTACTGAGTTTCATCATCTAACTACTGATAAAAACTAAAAAGAGATCAAGCAAATGGAAGCTACTCTAAATTATGGACACTATTAATAAGAAATGATGGAAATTTCATTATAAACATTGTTAGTAAGAAAATGATTATAAACACTGTGAAAGTAAATGATGAATTTACAGTTAACGAGAAGAAGAAAAACAAAATGAAATGAAACCTTCTTCAGTGCAGGGGCCCTATGCAACTGAGTAGGCTACGCTTGCTCAATCAACTCCAAGAAAACTCCTTCAGATTTTCATAAAACATGTGGTCTTCACATTAAAAACAGGGACACAAAAATGCTTAGAAATTACAGAGTTTAGAACTTCGATTTCACAATAAAACTATCATTATTACCACTAACTTATTCGGTCCTTTACACAAGTATTTATAAGAAAAACCATACAACTATTTGTGGAGAAAAACATGCTATAGCCAAACACGTAGAAGACAGATATGCAGAATTTCTTCCTCGGTTGCTGGAGACATAAATCCAAGACATGGTGGCTATTGGATTCGGTTGTATAGGTGGCTGTTGGAGTCCGTAGGTACAGGTAGTTGTTCCAAATAACACTTCCCATCACTGTGAAACGTGTTAATTAACCACGAAACAGAGTCATATTACCTTCGGTCTCTGTGTTTGACTTATCCATTGACCGTAGTCTTATGCCATCTTCTTTGTTGACTTGGGCTAAGTGAATATGACAGGGTCCATGTCACGATGATTTCCAAGCTGCCCATGTAGCTAGCTTCTCCTTCTGACACCTGGAACCTGTTAGAGCATGAAGGTAGCTGCGGAACAGCTGATTAGCTATAGAATAGGTTGCGTTCCATAACTATTATACAAAAAATTGTTCAAATAGCAAAACATAAAAGCATAACATGTAAATCACTAAATGACCTCAAGATAGTATATACCGGTCATTGGTGATGAGAATGCATCTTTCTCATGGAAAAACAAAGAAAAGGAATAAGAAGAGTTGCTAGGGAAAGAGTAATTTTGAGGCTTAACACCTTATACAAGACCTTTTCATTGAATATGACATCGATGCTCCTAATGATTTTGTGATTTTCACAATAATATAAGCGATAACGAAAATCATTAACACCATATCTAATAAAGGTACATTTCTTTGATTTTTGCTTCAAGATTTGTTCTATTTCCTTTATTAATGCGGACAAAGGCTTCACAACTAAAAGTATTTAAAAATGAGTAACTTACCTTTTTAGTTATACATGCCTCCTCTAGAATACCACCATCCAAGGAACTTGAAGACCCTCTTTTACTTAGATAAACAATAGTATATACAGCATCTACCCAAAATTGTAAAGGAAATCTTGCATGAAATCGCATGCACCTTGCACACTCCATGATTTTCTTGTTCATCCTTTTTTGCACCATTTTCTTGTGGTGTCCCTAGAACTGTCTTCTCTCTATGAATTCCATGCTTTGAACAGTACTTATCAAACTCTTTGTTGTAGTATTGACCTCCACTGTATGATCTGAGACACTTCAACTTATTTCCTGTCTCATTCTCAAAAGAAGATTTCCATTTCTTGAAAGTATCAAATACATCATATTTATTTTGAATACAATAAATCCATGTTTTCCTAGTTGCATCATCAATAAAAGTAACATAATATCGATATCCACTGAGAGATGATACCTGAGCTGGTCCACATACATCTGTATGCACAACCTCTAATTTTTCGCTTCTTTTCCTTCCCAACTCTGATAAGTCTGACTCTTTTCTGTTTTCCACAAACTCATTTTTCATAGAAATACTAATCAACATGCTTCAAACCTAACAAAAAATTTCTTGAGTGAGGAATTTGCATCCATTTCTCACTCATGTACCCAAGCCTATGACACCACAATTTTGTATCTTCTCCTGTGGAGGTTAAAGCATTAACAAAATAAAAAATACCATTGCATAAATACAATGTACCAAACTTTTCTCATTTTTCTATTACTAGGGTTCCTTTAGTAACTAATTAGGTGCTCAAGTTTATGATCAAAAATCAAAGTTTCAGAATTTTTTTAAACTTAGCTTCAGATTGAAAGCTCATCATTATGAATCAAACGGTGTGAACGGAACTCAAAGCCAAGCTCGTATGCAGAAGTTAGAGCAAGTCAAAGTTCAAGCTTGACTTGTCTACATGGCAGGATTGGATGACGTGGCAAAGTGCTCTGGCAAATGAGAAGGCACCAAGTGGCAGGATGCCATTGGCCCCCGCATTTCACAAATTGTAGTCGCATGAAAAAAGGTGTTTCAAATCAGCCCCAAAATAGCTAGGGTTGCGATACGATAAGGCAATCGCAATCGACGAAGGGAGTGAAGTACGACAAAATTTGCCCCTAGTTTTGGGTTGTGATGCAATCAATCGCTATCGCAAATCACAATTAGTGGACAGGTACCACATATGTATAAAACCTGAGTTATCCACCGAATTGGGGAAAGTGATAAAGTTCCTGGATGCAATGCCACTATAAATTGTGATTTAATATCTTGTTGGGTTTGCGATAATGCAATTGCAAATCGCCCATTTTTATTCATAGACCATAAGCTAGTAACACTTTCCGATTGCGATTTGTGATTTGGCCGACAGGTTATGGCCTATCACATGGTGAAATATTAGCCCGGTTAGCGGATTTTGGAGCGAAAATGGGGGTTTCTACCGGTTTTGGAGCATTTTGTGGAACGAATAGTGGGAGAACTAGGAGAAGTCATAACTTCTTCAGTTCTTATCCAAATTGGATGCAAAAAGAGGCTAGATAGCCATTTTTGAGTATTCTAAACTCATTGAGATAGGTTTTAGAGGAATTTGAGCATTGTAAACACACTTTTGTTGTAATTTTGAGCATAATAGAGAGGCCCAAGCATTGGAAGTTGGACCAAGGAGACGTAGCCCAGGTGGGGTGAATTCCTCATCAAATATATGTGTTGGGTGTTGTATTTTGATGTTCTTTGTTGTAATTTGTTGTTGTTTAGCATATTTTTTATGTTAAATTGTTTATACCATTTACATAAGAACCTCTCATGGGAATTAGTTAACTAAGCAAAAATGGTGAATCCTTAAGCACTTGATAAGAAAATGATAAGCATCTTGGGTTTTATTTTGAATGGGGAATTAGCACAGCATTACTAATCTACTCCATTTCAGATCAAGTTGGTATCAGAGCACTAGTTTTTTCTTACTAGATTTTCTTGTGCAAAGAAGGAGTATTGTCTGCTAATTTTGTGTCATGCTAACAAGGTTAAAACTCAAAAGAGGAGAAGGAAAGTTGGTTGAAAGCCATTCAGTTGGCTCAAAGGGAATAAGAGAAAGGTTGCCACAATCTCCAACACCAATTCATCCTCAAGTTGCAGTTTAGACTCTAGAGATCATGTCTCATGAAGGAGAACCTACAAACATTACTGAAGATGAGAAGACCTTCATAAAGGCTTTCTTTGATATGACAGAGATGGTGAAGGTCCTCTATGAAGAGAGGAATAGCAGGTTGTAAGGAGAAAGTTCCAAACCTCCCAAAGGAGAAGGCTCTTCAAGAGGAGGTAATGGAAAAGGAGGTAATGGGAATGGAGACAAACCTCCACCCTCTCCACCATCTCCTTCATCCTTGTCTTCACAAGTATCTTCACACGCTTCCACTAATACAACCCTTACTCACACTCATCATCATTCTTCAAAAGGAGCTGGAAAATCACCCCTACTTAAACTTGATGTTAAATTCGAGTTGCCCATGTATAATGGTGAAGTGAATGCAGAGAAGCTTGATAATTTGATTCGTCAGTTGGAGGTGTATTATAGAATTCAGAACCTTCAAGAGGATAATATCAAAATTCAGTTGGATTCATTGAGAATGGAGGGTGAAACACTCATGTGGTGGGAAGAAAGGACTCAAGACGAGATCAAAAAACATGGTAAGATCTCTATTACTTGGTATGATTTCATTGCTGCTATAAAAAGACAATTCTACCATTTAGCTCATATGCAAAAAGCTACCATGAATTGGCAAAATTTCAGACAGTCAAAAGGTCAAAATGTGCAAGATTATACTCAAGAGTTTAGGAGAAGAGATCTTATGCTAGGAGTAGACTTGCAGTCACATGATAATTTGTTGAAATACATAGGAGGTTTTCATAGCTATCTTCGACACACCATTTTGATGTTTAATCCGCGAATATTGATGAGGTCTGTGTTCAAGCTACACACCTCGAAGAAAGAGGGAAAAATGTACAAGAACAAGGTAAGAAGAAGCCATTCCAAAGTGGTGAAAAAGAAAAAAAATCTAAAAGAAAGCAAAATAAAAGTACTTATGTTAAGAAAGAAGGGGGAGAAACCCGTGTGCAAGAATTGTTCCAAAGAGGGCCATGATGAAGCACATTGTTGGAAGCTTCATCCTGAATTAAGACCGAACAAATTTAACAATAAAGGGAAACATAATACAAATGATGTTGTATAACAAGAATTTGGTTCTGACTCAGGTGATGAAACAAAGATTACAGCCACAATCACTAAAGCAAAATTTGTGGAAAAAACAAGCAAAGAGGAAGTCGTGGCAAGCACCAATGCAATAAATAACTCCAACAATGCTTCAAATGAAGAAAAAATAATTGAGTTGTTCCTTATCAGAGTTATTTCCAAACACACCAAGGTTGATATGTTGTTTGATAGTGGATACCATGCAGATTCAATTTCTACAAACTTGGGCAAGAATTTGAATCTGTAAACCATGCCTCATCATAAACTGTATCCGTAGGGTTGGATAACCAAGAATGAAAATCTTCAGGTCAAAAGGAAATGTGTTTTCAGGTTTGCTATTATTGCCAATTTCATTGATGAAGTTGAATTAGATGTAGTGTCGCTAGATATTTCTGGAATTGTGTTGGGAAGCCCGTATTTGTATGAATATAAAGTCGTTTTCCATAGATTTGAGAAAAAATATCATTTGTTCAAAGACGGAGTGGCGTATATTGTGAGCGCCCATCACAGAAAGTTTTATCTGTCTTTAGCAAGCGTGGGGCAAATGAAGCAACTGGTTAATTCCAGCAAGAATCTCATGCTCCTTATGATCAAGTAGAAGAATGAAACAGAGCGTGAATCCTTTGGAGGTTGTGACATGAAGCTGAAAGCCAAATTGGTTGGTGTGGCCAATCACTATGGAGATATGTTTCAAGAACCGGATTGCCACCAAAAAGGGGAATTCAACGCAAAATTCAGCTACAGCAAGATTGTCCACTCCCAAATATCAGTATGTATCGAATGTCAATTCTGGAAAGTTTAGAAATTAAGAAACAAGTCCCGGAATTGTTAGATAAAGGCGTAATTCGTCCCTCTACTTCGCCATGTGGTTCACCAATTGTTTTCGTACCCAAGAAAGATGGAACCTGGTGCATGTGTGTAGATTATCGAGCTTTGAATAAAATTACCATAAAGAATCGATACCCACTGCCCAGAATAGATGATTTTCTAGATCAGTTGAAGAATGCAAAATATTTCACTAAATTAGACTTGAGAAGTGGATATCATCAAGCTAGAATAGCTGAGGAGGATATTTCGTAGACTACTTTTAAAACCAAATAGAGATTGTTTGAGTGGTTGGTTATGCCTTTCGACCTTTGCAACACTCCAGCTACATTCATGAGAGTTATGAATGATGTTTCAAGATATTTTCTTAATGATTTTGTAATTATCTATTTTAGACGAGATTTTGATATTCAAAAAATAACGAGAAGAGCATGTCAAGCATGTGATGAAAGTGTTGGATGTCTTAAAAAAAGAACAGTTATTTATGAAGATGTCTAAATGTGAATTTAGGAAAACTTCCTTAGTGTATTTGGGCCACATAGTTGGAGGAGGTGAGCTAAAGATTAACCCCTTTAAAGTTTCGGTCATTGGTGAATTGGCCAATACCCAAATCAATCACAGAAGTAAGGAGTTTTCTGGGAGTAGCACAACACTGGAGGAAGTTCATTGCCAATTTCTCTTCAATTGCAGATCCACTACATGCTTTGACCAACGTGAAGGTTGTCTTGTAGTGGGGAGGCAAACAACAAAAAGCATTCGATGCTTTAAAACAAAAGATCAGTTCAGCTCCAATTTTAGCATTGTCGGATTTCAAACAACCATTTGAAATAAAAGCAGATGCAAGCGACTACGCCATGGGTGCAACTCTTTTACATCATGGTAAGCCCATTTCAATTCATTCTGAAATTTTTAAGGGTGTTGTTATTAACTATTCTACATATGATAAAGAGCTTTACACATTGGTGCAAAGTGTGAAGAAATGGAAGCATTACTTAATGGGAAAAGAAACAATTATTCACACTGATCATCAACCTTTGCAATATCTTCAATCTCAAACAAAATTGTAGCAATCAAGGAACTTTCGTTGGATGGGATTCTTACAGCAATTCCACTTGGTAATCAGGTACAAGAAAGGTATTTATAACAAAGTTGTTGATATGATTTCTAGACCGGTTTTTAATGTAGCCATTTTACTCAAGAATCATTATGTTTTTCCTAAAAGGTATGTTGAACAATACGCACATGATGTTGACTTTCAAGAGGTATATTCAAACTTGAGTTAAGGCCACCAAGTTGAGGAATTAGACTACCATGTACATGACAATTTGTTGTATCATTTGGGAAAACTTTGTGTTCCACAGGGAGAGAGAGTAAATGTCACAAGGGAAGAGTACGCTTCTCTTATTGCTGGACATTTCGGTGTAAGTAAAACAGTGACAAATCTTCAGAGGTATTTTTACTGGCCTCGTATGCTTGAAAGTGTGTCACGTTTTATCAGAGGTTGTTCATTGTGTGCATTCAGTAAGCCTAGTAATAGGAAACTAGGATTGTAAACACCACTTTCAGTGCCTTCACGTCCATGGGAGAATGTTTCTATGGATTTTGTAGGAGGTATTCCTTTATCAAGAAAAGGTCGTGATTATTTGTACGTAGTTGTTGATAGGTTCAGCAAGATGTGCATATTAATACCTTGTAAAAAACAAATTACAACTGAACAAATAGCTCAACTTTTCTTTCAAAATGTATGGGTTCATTTTTGGATTACCTACTTCTATTGTAAGTGATCGTGATTCCCAATTTGTTGGGAATTTTTGGTAAAATTTATGGAACTTGATGGAAACCAAGTTGAACAAAAGTACAGCCTTCCATCCACCAACAGATGGTCAAACTAAAGTTGTTAACAATAAAATTATTCATTTTCTAAGAGGATATTGTAGCAAACATCCTAAGTTGTGGGATGAACAGTTGCATTATATTCAACATGCTTACAATCGAGCAAAACACTCTTCTACTCTAACTTCACCTTTTGAGGCATGTCTTGGTTATGTTCCTAAATCGCCTTTGGATTTCATCTTTGATAAAGATGTAGTTATAGATCAACATAGAGACATAAATAGAGCAAAGAAATTCATTGATAGAATTCAGTTGATTCACCAAACAGTTCAAGAACAACTATAAAAGAGTCAAGGCAAGTATAAGGCAATGCATGATAAGCATCGTGTGGATCATCAATTTCAAGTAGGTGATGAAGTTTGGCTTTACATTAGCAAGGAAAGGCTTCAAGGTGAAGGTAAAAAGCTGAAACCAATCTATTATGGTCCATTTAAAATTCTGTAAAAGATTGGTAATAATGCTTTCAAGCTTGATTTCTCTTCATATATGCAAATTTATTCCATTGTTAATGTTGAAAATTTGAGATTGTATGAGCCTCCTTTGATTGGAGATCAAGGAGAAAGTGTACATATTCCATCAATTGAAGATTTTTCTTCAGAATTCCTTGATGTGCTTCAGCAAGACACTATACTTGACAGAAGAATGAGGTCATCAAAGAGGGGACATGTTGATTATCTTCTAGTGGGTCTCAAAGGTACAAATCCATCAAAGGCCAAATGGATTGAAGAGGGGAAGGTGAGGGAACAATACCCTCATCTTTCGATAACTAAATATAATCTTTTGGGGTGCAAAAGGCTTCTAATGGGGAGGAGTGATCAGGTGCTCAAGTTTATGCTCAAAAATAAAAGTGTCATAATTTTGTTAAACTCAGTTTTAGATCAAAGAGCTCATCATTCTGAATCCAACTGTGCAAACGAAACTCAAATTCGATATCGTATGCAGAAGTTAGAGCAAGTCAAAGTTCAAGTTTGACTTGTCTACATGGCAGGATTGGATGACATGGAAAAGCCCTTCAGTGAATGAGGAGGCGCCAAGTGGTAGGCCACCATTGGCCCCTACATTTTACAAATCATAGTTTTAGGTAGAAAGTTGTTTCAAATTGGCCCCAAAACAACCAGGGTTGCAATGCAATAAGGCAATCGCAATCAGTGAAGGGAGTGAAGTACGATAGAACTGGCCCCTGGTGAGGTTTGGGTTGCGATGTGATCAATCTCTATCGCAAATTGCAATTGGTGGGCAGGTCCCACATATGTATAAAACCCTGGTTATTTGCCGAATTGTAAAAAGCGATAAAGTCCCCGGATGCGATGCCACTATAAATTGTGATTTAAAATCCTGTCGGGTCCGTGATCTTGCAGTTGCAAATCGCCCGTTTTTATTCACAAACCATAAGCCTGCAACACTTGCCAATTGCAATTTGTGATTTGACCAACAAGTTATGGCCCGCTGTGTAGAAATATTTGCTCGGTTAGCAGATTTTGGAGGGACAATGGGGGTTTCTGCTAGTTTTGGAGCATTTTGTGGAACAAATAGTGGGAGAACTAGGAGAAGTCATAGCTTCTTCAATTCTTATCCAAATTGGATGCAAAAAGAGACTAGATAGCCATTTTTTAGTATTTTGAACTCATTGAGATAGGTTTTAGAGATATTTGTGTTGGCATTATGGCACAGGTGTTGTCCTTGATGGAAAATCTCTTTGGTAACAGATCCCAGTTCAGGCTTTCAGAATGAAGGAAATGACATATACGCAGGTTCATCTAGATGAAGATGCGTATACACGCAGGTTAAATGTTTCAAAGGCGCGTATATGTTGGAAAAGCACGTATATGTTGGAGAACTTACCTTTGGTCCATGGTAGTTAGCCCTTGGTACTTGAACCTATGGTTTTGGACCATGGTACCTTGTCAGAAGTGTTGATCCCAAGTATTGGGTCCGTGGTATTGGTTTATTATGGTTTTGGACCGTGGTATTGTGGAAGGCCTAAAACTATAAAAGAGGAAGGAGATCATGTGGCAAAAGATTATCTGAATTATGATTGAATATCTGATAAAGTGTTAGATCTGGAATACTGTAATTGGGTTATGGTGCAGATATGGATTTGAATGAAGGAGGAACCTTAGCGCAGAGAGAAGGATAAGTTCTATTGATGTATCATAATCTTTAAGCTCGAATGGTAGTATCGTTGTATGATTTTTATTTGTTATATGTGGTGCTTGCTTGATCTATAAGTCTGATAATCTGGGATAATTAGTGTTTGAATATCTAAAAGATCGAATTATCCTTTATAGATCTGTACGCAGGTTCAGTGAAGCGAAGGTGCGTATACACGCTGGTTCAGTGAATGAAAACAATGTATACGCAGGTTGTTCCATACGTAAAAGCGTATGCACGTAGGTTTCAGGTTATTGAAGTAGCGTATATATTTTGAGTTGTGATCTAGTTGCTTCTGTTTATTGCTGCAGTGTTCTAGGTTCAAATTTCGTGTGTGGTTACTGCTACTGTGATCTGGGTACAGTCGTCAGAGAAGTGTTTATTTTGATTCAGTTTTGATTTGTGAAGAGGTGATTGGTTGATGCAGAAATTCTTGATGTTTGATTAATGTTATCTGTGGATCCAGTCTGAAAATTTATGAAACGTGGTCCCTGGAAGAAAGAGAAGGTTGTAGCCTTCTGTAGGCCAGCACCTACGTACTAGTATCTTGGCTAGTGCAAGAGCTAAGGGGGTTGTAGCTCCCTTCCAGGAGAAGCTGGAGAACGAGAGAGGGTTGTAGCTCTCTGTAGGTTGCAGCCTGTGTACTGGTAAAGGACTGCACCAGTACATTGTAAAAGGAAGTTTCTAATTAAAAGAAGATAGAGACGAATTGCAGCAGGTGGTTTTCACCCACATTGGGTTTCCACCTTATATCTTGTGTTCTTGTGTGTGATTGTCTTCTGTTCTATTTTACTGTTCCTGCTTACTGGTTATTTGATTCTGAAACACAGATTAACAATCAACATCTGATAGATAAAGTAAATTATAAGTTTGCATTGTATACGCGGTTTTCTTTCAACATAGTTGCGTATATACGCGGGTCTAATTAACTGAAGTAGCGTATATTATCTGAATTTGAAAAAGGGAATATTTGACTAGATAATACTGATTCACCCCCCCTCTCAGTATTATTTCCAACAATTGGTATCAGAGCAGGTCCTTCAGAAGAAGCTTGATCGCTTAAAGGAATATCTTTCATCATGAGCAACTACAAGAGGGAAGCATCAATCAGGCCACCGATTTTTTATGGGACAAACTTCGTATATTGGAAGTTAAGAGTTACTGCCTATCTTCAATCTCTTGGTATAGAAGTCTGGGATATCATAGAAACAGGGTATACTTTTCCATCAGCAACTCCTACAGATCTGGCTAAGAAGAAGAAATATGAAACAAATGCAAAAGCAGTCAATACTCTATTAGGATGCCTATCACAATTAGAATTTGTCAAGGTTATGTAGTATAAATCCACTAAAGAAATATGGGACAAGATTGTTCTGAGCTATGAAGGAGATGATCAGGTAAAACAAGAAAAACTTCAAACCCTCAGAATTCAGTATGAAAATCTCAGAATGTACAATGGTGAAAGTGTGGCTAACTATTTTCTTCGTGTAGATGAGATTTTTAATTGTATGAAAAATTTGGGTGAAGAAATAAAAGAGGCTGTTGTGGTTGAAAAAGTTCAAAGATCTTTGTCCCCTAGGTTTGAATCTAAAGTTTCTGCAATAGAAGAAAAGGAGAATCTACAAAACCTTAAAATTTCACAGCTGCACGAAATTCTAACTGCTTATGAAATGAGGAAAGGAGGTCCATCAGACAAGAGAGAAGCTGCCTTCAAGGCTTTAGGCAAAGGAGAGCACTATGAGTCAAGACATGTGTCAGAAGAAGAAGAAGAATCAAATTTTGTCAGAAATCTTCAACGGGGTACTGGACGATTCTGAGGTAAGTTACCTTCCAAATGCTTTGCTTGTGGAAGAGTCGGTCACTATGCTGCCAAGTGTCCTCATAATGATAAGATTGACAAAGGGAAGGAACCTGTTAGATGGAACAAGAAACAGAATGCAACTAAGAAAAATTACTACACTCATGAAGACAGTGATGGCCTATCAAATAGTGACGAAGATGAACAAGGTAATGATTATAAACTTTTAATGGCCTTTGAAGATGATGATTACATGGACGCTATAGATGCAGATGGTTTTTATGAAGATATTTCTCAACTCAAAACATGTTTAGAAGAAAAAGATATGATCATTGATACTCTGCAATTCCAACTTGATGAAAAAGAAAAATCCCTTGAGAATTTAGAATGTGAAATTGTTGGCCTTAGAAAAGAAATTGAGAAAACAAAGGCTCGTAATCTTAAATTTGTTAAAGGATCTGAAACTCTGGATGAGATTATCAATGTACAACATTCTCCACTAATCAAGATAGGTCTAGGTTATAATGGAGAAACATCTCAAGCATCCACCTCAAAGAGTTATCTTGATGCAGCAAGGAGGAATGAGCAAAAGCCCAATGGAGATCACTAGGTAAAGCAAGGATGAATTACATTAAGAACAAACAAAGACTACCAGGTAAACCAGGGGCAATCCATCTTAAGGGTGAACAAAAGATACAACCAGCCACAGGTAAAAACTTCTCAATTTGCTTCAAGAATGGATGACAATAGAAATTACAATCATTTGGCTAGTAGATTTGATAATCGCAGAAGTTTCTTCAATGGTCAATGTTTCTCTTTCCATAAATTTGGTCACAAATCAGCTCAATGTGTTGCCTATAAGACAATCATGACTAGAGAAGCTCAAAAACAAAGAAGTATGACTGGGATTGCAAAAAGGACCTATAACAACTTTTCAGCCCTTGAAAATGAAATTGAATGTTCTATTTGTAATAACTTCGGTCATGAAGATTCTAAATGCAGGAGAAGGTTTCGGCAGACAAAGGAACAAGCCTCAAGCACCAGAACATGGAGAATAAACGAACCACAACCAGAAAGATGTGGGATAGCTTTTTATGCAGAAGGACAGGAAAATCTATGGTACATCGACAGTGGATGTTCGAAGCATATGACAGGTGATAAAGAAAAACTTGAATCATATACTGCTTTAGAAAAGGGAAAGAAAGTTTCTTTTGGAAACGATACCCCTGCAGCCATAAAAGGAAAAGGCACTGCTCAGTTGAAAGAAAAGGTCAAAGATGGAAATGTTTTGTATGTTGATGGCTTGAAGCATAATCTACTGAGTGTCAGCCAGATGTGCG
Source organism: Pinus tabuliformis (assembly GCA_031772625.1). NCBI lineage: Eukaryota > Viridiplantae > Streptophyta > Pinopsida > Pinales > Pinaceae > Pinus > Pinus tabuliformis. The sequence continues at coordinate 1,483,833,433 of CM062818.1, forward strand.
ATCAAGGAACTGAGGTAATATTTCGATCAAATGGATGTAGTGTTCGTGATCTTGATATAGGAAAAATAGTCATCAAAGGTAAAAGAACTCCAAATAATTTATACATATTTGAAGAAGGACAACAACAATGCTATTTGAGCAAGGATGATGAACACTGGTTATGGCACCGGAGGTTGGGGCATCTAAGCTTTTCACAAATAAGGAAAGCATGCAAATACCAGGTAGTTCGTGGTCTTCCAGATATCAAAATTCTAGACAACACAATATGCAAATCATGTCAGTTTGGTAAGCAAACCAGAACTAACTTCCCTGAGAAGGAAGGATCAGCTAGCAGGCCTCTTGAGCTAGTCCATACAGATGTATGTGGTCCATTTAGGACAAGGTCACCTCGAGTAGAAGAATACTTTATATTATTCATTGACGACTTCTCCAGGATGGTTTGGTTAGGACTTATGAAGTACAAAGACAAAGCATTCGAAAAATTCAAATCCTTCAAAGCCTTGGCTAAAAACGAATCAGATCACAAAATTAAGTGCCTCAGGTCCAATAGAGGTGGGGAATTTACCTCAAATGAATTTTTCGATTTCTGTGAAGAACATGGAATAAGAAGGGAATTCTCTACAGCTAGGACTCAGAAAAATGGAGTGGTGGAAAGGATGAACAGAACGATCTAACAAATGGCTCGTGCTATGCTTGATGAATCTGGAACTCCCGCAACCTTCTGGGGTGAAGCTGCATTTGTTGTCGTTGTTATTCTCAACAAAACAAATGTCCGAATGAACAATACTCAAACTCCTCATGAGCTCTGGTATGGTGAGACTCCTTCGGTAAAGCATTTCAAAATTTTTGGAAGCAAATGCTATATTAAGAACAATGATGAACATCTTGGCAAACTTGAACCTAGAGCAGATGAAGGCATTCTCCTTGGTTATTCTCCCCACAGCAAGGCATATAAGTGTTACAATAAAAGACTTGGAAGAATTGTTGACAGCATTGATGTAGTGGTTGATGAGCAAGTAAATTATGAAAATATCGAAGAGGATGAAGACTACTCTCCAAATCAGACTGATGATGAAGAAGAACCTCAAGAGGCACCAGAGGAACAGATAAGGATAGAAGAGAAGACTCCATCTAGGTACGTTTAGAAGAATCATCCAGAATCTCAGATTTTGGGGCAGAAAGAGGCAGGTGTACAAACAAGAAGAACAATTGCAGAAGCCTCAAGCTATTTGGCATTGCTCTCCTCCACTGAGCCACAAAATGTAAAAGAGGCATGCAAAGATGAATGATGGGTCAAGGCAATGGATGAAGAACTTGAGCAGATCGAAAAGAACAACACTTGGGAGTTGGTTCCTAGACCAAAAGATAAGAATGTCATAGGGACAAAATGGATCTTTAAAAATAAGTTGAATGAAAATGGAGAAGTAATCAAAAACAAGGCCAGACTTGTGTGTAAAGGGTATGCTCAACAAGAAGGAATATACTTTGAAGAAACTTTTTCTCCCATTGCTAGACTTGAGGCCATCCGAATGTTCCTTGCTCTCTCAAGCTTTCAAAAGTTCAAAGTATTTCAAATGGACGTGAAATCAGCCTTTCTGAATGGAGACTTAGAAGAAGAAGTGTACATTGAGCAACCAGATGGTTTCATTCTTGGGAATGATCCAAATCTTGTATGCAGACTAAAAAAGGCTCTCTATGGTCTTAAACAGGCTCCAAGGGCTTGGTACTACCGTTTGGACAAATATCTTCATCAACAAGGTTTTTCAAAAGGATCAACAGATAGCAATCTTTATATAAAAATTGAAAATGACAAATTGCTAATACTTGTTGTGTATGTAGATGATATTATCTTTGGAAGCAATGAAGAAGCTATGAGTCAAAGCTTTGCCTTGGTGATGCAGAAAGAATTCGAAATGTCCTTGCTTGGAGAACTGACATACTTTCTTGGATTGCAAATCCAAAAAAATGAAGGCGGTATCTTCTTCTCTCAAACCAAGTACCTCAAGCAGATTCTGAAGAAGTATGGCATGGAAGATTCGAAACCAGTATGTACCCCCATGGTTACAGGATGCAGCCTGAGTGCAAATGATGAATCAGCAGCAGTGCATCAACCAACCTATAGATCTATGATTGGAAGTCTACTTTACTTGACAGGGACCCGACCAGACATCATGCATGCAGTGGGAATAGTTGGAAGATTTCAGGCAAATCCAAAGGAAACTCATCTTCAGGCAGTGAAGAGAATTTCAAGTATCTTCAAGGAACTCAAAACTATGGCTTATGGTATCCTAGGGATACAGATCTCACTCTTCATGCTTATACAGATAAAGATTGGGCTGGAAGCGTGGATGACAGGAATAGCACAAGTGGTGGTGCATTCTTTATGGGTTCCATATTAGTATCTTGGTTCAGCAAGAAATAGAGTTTGATTGCTTTATCTACAGCTGAAGCAGAATATGTGGCTACTGCATCTTGTTGCACTCAACTTCTTTGGATGATGCAAACCTTGCAAGACTTTCAAATCACTTGTACACCACCTATCTCCATCTTATGTGATAATACAAGTGCAATCAGCATTTCAAAGAACCCAGTCATGCATTCAAAGACCAAGCACATACCAATCAAGTATCACTTTCTCCGGGAACAAGTGTTGAACAAAAGGTCAAATTGGAGTATGTTCCTTCTAAGGAACAAGTTGTTGATATTCTCACCAAACCACTGCCCAGGGAGACATTTGAATACCTTGGACAGAAGCTGGGAGTAGTTGATGCATCATCTTGTTGTTAAATCTTGTCTGTTACAGAGAAAAATGGGTGTAGGCGAGTTTCCTGAGGAGGATCCGCGTACATACGCCGGTTTGTACAGAGACAGTCGCGTATATGGAGGTTTGATGGATCTCAGTAGGGACATGCTCTGATTGAAGATATTCTGATATGGGTCTGACAGAGACCATCTGGCACAGGTTCAGGGGGAGCAGATAATCTTCTAATAATGCATTGTTGGCATTATCTTAGAAGCTTTTGGTTCTAGTTCTCAGCTGTTGTTGGGTTTAGGTGGAACAGAGGCAGAGGGAGAACAGAAGGAAATCTTGGTTGCTGATCTGAATGGTGATTGACAGATGTTGCTGCTATCAATTATTGATGACTTTCATAAGTCTTTTTCTAGATATTTCATCTCTATGTCATGTATCTCTTTTTTGGTATCTCTTTTATGGTGTCAAGGTCATGTAACGACCTATTTTGGTTTCCCCACTATGCCTGGGATGAACATGTAATGAACTTGGTTGTCATATGTAAATTTCTGATGTATCCCCACTTGGTTGGGTGATGGATGTATGTATTGAGTCTTTTGGTGATAGGAAGGTCTTTTATGATGTATAAGTCATGGCTCTTCTTGAAGAACATCTTTTGCAGATCTTACCTACAGTCAGGGGGAGCATGGTCAGCACAGCAGGGCAAAAATTTTAGCATGTACTCAGGGGGAGCACAACCCTTTTTCCTTGATGACAAAGGGGGAGAATGACTTTGAGGATTTTGGATTGCCATCAAGTCCAAAGGGGGAGATTGTTGGAATTATGGCACAGGTTTGGAGCTATGGCACAGGTGTTGTCCTTGATGGCAACTCTCTTTGGTAACAGATCCCAGTTCAGGCTTTCAGAATGAAGGAAATGACATATACGCAGGTTCATCTAGATGAAGACATGTATACACGCGGGTTAGACATTTCAAAGGCGCGTATGCGTATACACGCACTTTCATGCAAGGAAAAGCGCGTATATGTTGGAGAACTTATCTTCGGTCCGTGGTAGTTAGTCCTTGGTACTTGAACCTATGGTTTTGGACCATGGTACCTCGTCAGAAGTGTTGACCCCAAATATTGGGTCCGTGGTATTGGTTTATTATGGTTTTGGACCGTGGTATTGTGGAAGGCCTAAAACTATAAAAGAGGAAGGATATCATGTGGCAAAAGATTATCTGAATTATGATTGAATATCTGATAAAGTGTTAGATCTGGAATACTGTAATTGGGTTATGGTGTAGATATGGATCTGAATGAAGGAGGAACCTTAGCGCAAAGAGAAGGATAAGTTCTATTGATGTATCATAATCTTTAAGCTCGAATGGTAGTATCGTTGTATGATTTTGATCTGTTATATGTGGAGCTTGCTTGATCTATAAGTCTGATAATTTGGGATAATTAGTGTTTGAATATCTGAAAGAGCGAATTATCCTTTATAGATCTGTACGCAGGTTCAGTGAAGTGAAGGTGCATATACACGCTGGTTCAGTGAATGAAAACAACGTATACGCAGGTTGTTCCATACGCAGAAGCGCATGCATGCAAGTTTCAGGTTATTGAAGTAGCGTATATATTTTGAGTTGTGATCTAGCTGTTTTTGTTTATTGCTGCAGTGTTCTGGGTTCAGATTTGGTGTGTGGTTACTACTACTGTGATCTGGGTACAGTCGTCAGAGAAGTGTTTATTTTGATTCAGTTTTGATTTGTGAAGAGGTGATTAGTTGATGCAGAAATTCTTGATGTTTGATTGATGTTATCCGTGGATCCAATCTGAAAATTTATGAAACATGGTCCCTGGAAGAAAGAGAAGGTTATAGCCTTCTGTAGGCCAGCGCCTACGTACTAGTATCTTGGCTAGTGCAAGAGCTAAGGGGGTTGTAGTTCCCTTCCAGGAGAAGCTGGAGAACGAGAGAGGGTTGTAGCTCTCTGTAGGTTGCAGCTTGCGTACTGGTAAAGGACTGCACCAGTACATTGTAAAAAGAAGTTTCTAATTAAAAGAAGATAGAGACAAATTGCAGCAGGTGGTTTTCACCCACATTGGGTTTCCACCTTATATCTTGTGTTCTTGTGTGTGATTGTCTTCTGTTCTGTTTTATTGTTCCTGCTTACTGGTTATTTGATTCTGAAACATAGATTAACAATCAACATCTGACAGATAAAGTAAATTATAAGTTTGCATTGTATACGCGGTTTTCTTTCAACATAGTTGTGTATATACGCGGGTCTAATTAACTGAAGTAGCGTATATTATCTGAATTTGAAAAAGGGAATATTTGACTAGATAATATTGATTCACCCTCCCCTCTCAGTATTATTTACAACAATTTGAACATTGTAAACACACTTTTGTTGTAATTTTGAGCATAATAGAGAGGCCTGAGCATTGGAAGTTGGACCAAGGAGATATAGCCTAGGAGGGGTGAACTCCTCATCAAATCTCTATGTTGGGTGTTGTATTTTGATTTTCTCTGTTGTATTTTGCTTATGTTCAGCATATGTTTTATGTTAAATTGTTTATAACATTTACGTAAGAAACTCTCATGGGAATCAATTAACTAAGCAAAAATGGTGAATCCTTAAGCACTTGATAAGAAAATGATAAGCATATTGGGTTTTATTCTAAATGGAGAATTAGCACAACATTACTAATCTGCTCCATTTCAGATCAGTAACCTTCCAGGTTTTGCCTGTAAATGTAGTTACACAACCGTCACCTACCAACTGCCGTGTTGAAATTAGATTTTTTCAAAGATATGGAACATGCTTTACCTCCTTTAATAGCCATTGGTTTCCATTCTGTTGTTTTATAAAAAACTTACCCATTCCAACGATTTTATAGGGTTTATCATCACCCAGATGAACCTATCTAAAATCTTCTTGAACATAGTCATGAAAATGTTTCCTATCAAGTGTGGCATGAAATGAGGCCCCTGAATCTACCACCCAGGCATCAAAAATATTTTTTAAAGAAAGAATCAAAGCATCTTGCAACACATCACCTATCACATTCGCTTCATGATTGTTCTCTCATTGTCCATCTCCTTATTTTCCCTTTTGTGACTTACAATATTTCTTCATGTGTCCTTTTTTCCCACATTTCCAGCACACTATACCCAATCTGGACTTGGATCTGTCTTTTCTTGACTTACTGTGATTTCTCGGGCTCTTTCCATTTTTCTTCCCCTAGTCTCTGTAGTCAAAGTATTACCTGATGTCTCACCAGAGCTTTTCCATCGCATTTCCTCGCTAAGTATAGCACCAAAGACATCATCAAACTTTAAACTACTAGATCCAGAGACAGAGTTACTAATGACCATAACTAAACCATTCCAACTTTCTGACAATGAGCACAGAAATAATAGAGCCTTAATTTTATCATCCAAACTTACCCCTACAGAGCTTAACCGAATAGTAACTATATTAAATCATTAAATGATCAGCAACAGATCCACCTTTTGACATCTTCATATTAAATAGATGATTCATAAGAAATACCTTATTTGAGGCTGGGGGTTTTTCATATAGTTTGGCCAATGCCATCATTAAACCCTTTGTTGTCATTTCCTTTGAAATGTCGAATGCCATTGATGCTGCCAAACACAACCGTATTGTTCCAAGTGCCTTTTTGTCAAGAATCTCCCGTTTTGCACCTTTCATACTCGTCAGCTTCTTTGATTTTCCGCTCAATGGTAGGTACAGATCTTTCTGATACAGATAATCTTCCATCTTCATCTTCCTCAATTGGTAGTTTTGACCATTAAATTTCTCGACCATAAAGCTACCATCTTCTGCCATTTCTCCCACTCGAACCAAGGACCCTTCTTTCATGTGAGTTCATCATCTAGATACACCTACAGCTCTGATACAAGTTGGTAGAAAATTATATATTACAGAGCAATGGAACACATAAAATATTGTGAAAAAAAAAACAAGAGAGACACAAATATATGTGGTTCGCCTAATTTTGGCTATGTCCTCAGAGAAACAGCAAGTCCTTCCTTTTATATTATCTAGAAAAATAAATATATAGAACCTACATCAAATCTATTTTAATTTCCTCTTCACTCTCACACAACCTCCTCTCTCTCTCTCTCTCTCTCTCTCTCTCTCACAGAATAATAATCCATTGTTGCAATACAATTCTCTCATATAAACTAAGGGTTTTCTTCTAGGGAAAAAACCCCTAAATTAACATAACTTCTACTATCAGATCATCTGCCTAATCAATGGCCCGAATTGATTACAAAATTACAATATTTTATAAGGAAAATTTTCATCTATTTTTAGCTTCGGGGGTGCTCTGCCTGAACCCCCACGGGGGGGACAAGTCCCCGCCACATGAAGGGGTGTGCAATCTTCCTGGGGTATACATCCAGTTGAAACAAAAACCTATTAATTAGGAAGATAAGTAGGCTCCACACTGAACAGGCCTCACCTTCTAGTTGGTTTTTCTCCCTTTATGGGAATCTCTGAATACATCTTCTCTTAATTATGTGGATAGTATGTTCATTTTCTAGTTCTTTCATTTTTATATTTTATTTGTATTTATAAATTTGAGCAATAAGTTAATTATATTATATCTAAAACTCGGAGAAAGAAAACTAATAAAAATATTTCATCGTAATACAAGATCTATTGTCATGAATTATTCTAGTGGAATATGCGTGGAAGTTTACATACCACAACTTTTACCTCATTCTTAATGGTAATTTCTAATCTCCAAGGAAATTTTGTATCCACTATTCCTTTGAGATCATAAATGATCCCACCAAATCCTTCACAACTTTAAATTATGGCCATAGTTGTGATGCCATAATAGTTAATATATAGTTTTAAGAATGATAAGAGGATATGCTTTGATCCACTTATGTTGGGGAGTATAATGTAAGTCTAATGCATTTGACAACTATCTTTGAGTACCCTCATGACAACCTCAAGATAAAAAAAATTCTTATAGGAATTGAATATCACAAACTAATGAAAAAACATCTCATTTCTCACTAGTGAATCTGAACCTTGTACATGAATAAATATTGAATTTTAATAAATCAGTTTTCATTAATAAAAATTAAAAAAATAATATTAACTCATGTATTTATAGTTATTATCATAGTATTCTAAAACATCATATTCAAACATATATTTTAATTAAATACTAAATTTTTATTATTTGTACTTATAAAGTATTACTATTTACAGTTACTATGTGGTGATCAAATTTGAAGGGCTAGTCTTAATTTCAATTAGAAGAGCATATATTCATGCAGCCACTTCCATAATGAAAAACTTACAAAAAAATACATTTCAATTGACAACAATATATTATCTCTACATTTCATTTTCAATCAAATTTATTTCTATTAAATAAATTAAATTCCTAAAACTGGATGGCAGGTAGAAAATATCACATTATGAAAACATGAAATAGATAATATAGTCAAATCTGAAAATGCACATTCACATAATAACAAAATTTATAAATTGTATTAATTATTTTCAAAATGAAATAGTACATTGCATCCCCAAATCAAAGGCATACTTCATTTTCATAAATGTGTGGTTGATTAGAGTATTGATAGATACCAAATGCATCGGCAAGTGGTTTTTGATCCTTTTTAGGACAACCAAGACATAACATTTCTCTATTATTAATACATATAAATTATAATCAATTAACAAAATAAGAAATATAAAAATATAGATAAATATAAAAATACATTAGATTTCCTTAAAAAAATAAAATTACATTGCAATTTCAATTGTATGTAAATATATTTTCACCATCACCATTTTCTTGCTACGAAACATCATTAACTATGTGTTTATAGGAGAGAAACTATTGCATGAAGTGGCATAACTTTCTCCTTTCCTAGCTATTCCATTATTTTCTATGGTATATAGTCCATGATTTCAGGTAAATCATTTTTTATTAAAATTTATTTTGATTAGATTTTAGACTAATTATAAAATTGAATGTTGACATCTGATAGCAGGCCCCTCTAATGGCCTGCTCTACATGCTCGAGACTCTCCACCAATTCTATATAGACAACATGTTTTTATTTTTCTTGTGCCTTTGACCCTCTTTAATCATCGATTTTGAACTCACAAGTCCTTATCCTGTGTGTTTGATTCTTTTACAGATCAATTAAAATGACCTTTGTCCTTTTTGTCCCATCTTCCATGGATTTCTCTTCCCTTGCGGCGTAATTTGTTTATTTGAATGTGTTATCATCCTTATTATATTTCCACATAATTAAATTAAACCTCCTTCTTCATTCACTACAACTAAATAACCATACCATGGGCCCACTCCTCGTCATATAACCAAAGAGAAAAAAAGAATACCTCAAGACACAATCCAAGTAGGAAGCTAGGAACCCTCACCCCACTTCCACTATGACATTGCTCCAATGGCTCAACCTCTAACTAGTTGGGGTTGGGTCCCTCACGTTCTTTTGTAAACGATAAGTTGACTGCTACTTTGGGGTTGGCTTCCAACTAGCCACCAAACCCACAATGCAAGGTCGGGGTCGGGGTTTTATGGGTTGATTTTGTGCAAAGGTATTAGCAAGGATGAACTCGACTATGTTGTTTTTACATTAATCCCATTTCCTCCACAACAGACATTCCTTTGCATTTTTTATAGCATTTTCAAGATTCTAGAATGGTAGGTTCATTTGGTCCTTCAACGTCATATCAGCTCCTTCCTATTAAGGGACCTGCCACACTTTCGCTATTACTGGAATCAAAAATTGCAACCAGCCAAAATAGAATTGAGCAAGGATCCAGGCGAGTACTTAAAACTTATGAAACTAATGCAAAAATCCCTTATAAAAACTCTCTCGACACAGACCTTTACAAAGATGTATTTCAAGTAGTCTCCTCCTCCTAATGTTAAAAGAATCCATTCATTGCCTATATACCAATTAAGTCATATCACCAGCAAAATGACTTGGATTGCAGTTAGCTAGAATGGCATGCCCTTGTCTACTACTTAAGTCAATAAATTTGAGTTTGTAGGCTAGAATTAGAGTTGTGCATGAGTTGATGGCTTATATCTAGCAATCTAGTTGAGTGATTATTAATTGAACTCAGTTATCTAATCTCTAGTCATTAGTTGAGTCAGTTGAAGGTAAATGGAGTAGTTATGACTGTTGTTAACTCACTAATATCTCAATTAACTAGTCAATCAGCTAAAAATAGACCTAGTCATGCATGGAATTAGAATTTCCTAGTTGCGTGGATGGGAAAGGTACATTTGTATTTATAATTATATATTGTTGAATGTACAATGCTTTTGCACTGAGAAGGTGATCAATTCCCCTTGGATTTGTGCAAGGAAATAGGAAATTTCCTTATTTTTTAGGAGCTTAGTTCCACCAGGATTGCACAAGGAATTAGGAGGTTAGTTGAGGCTTGAACTGGATAAGTATTGATCAGAGAAGGTTAGGAAACAAGAGAACATTTTTACAGTGCATGGTGTGCTTCAGAGTTGAAGAAAGACATTGTAATTGTTTCTCTTTCTCATCTGAATTAATGCAAAGCGGCGGAGGGGTTTTTCCTAGCTGGGGTCCCCTGTAAAATCATCGTGTTCACTATGTTTTGCTGGTTGCATGTTTCTCTATCACGTGTTTTAATTTCCACAGAATAGTAGAAGAAATTTATGTCTCTTTACTTTAGTTCAATTTCATTAGCAGTACAAAATTTATTACAATTTCTACAAAAAATGTTATCAGTTATAAGATGAAAAGGTGTTTAATCACAATGAATAAAGAAGTCAAAATCTATGGGGTTACAAAATTCCATGACATCTTATTTCTACCTTCTTAATATTGGGGCAAGGTACAGAGGAAAAAAATATGTTTGAAAAGATGGTCAAAGTACGGGTCAAACAATACTAGAGATTAATGTCATGGTCAATATCTATGGAATTGAAAAATTCCAGTGACATGTTATTACTACCTTTGGAAGATTGGTGTTGGAGCTTGAATGTAACAATTAGAAAATTTAAAGGTAAATGAAAGTGAAATGACATTAAATGTAAATTGGCATGCAAATAAAAGGAAATGAAATATAATGAAATTGAGATGACACATGGGATGTAATGTGAATTGAGGGAAAATATGTTAGGATATATTTCTATGAAATTATTAAAATATTCCCTCTCATGCTTCTAGGGTTAGGTGTTTTGTATCGGCTGTTGAATGAGGGTTTTGAGTGTGTTTTCTTAGAGAATTTTGTATAGAGTAGTGGTCATGTGAGGAGAATGAGAGGGAAGTGAAAACTCCCTGTCACCATGGCAGGGAGGGCTACTTATGATGTAAAATTATGTTCCAGTTAATAGAAGAATATGGATTCGGTGTTGTGTGTGTAATTTGTTGTACTTAGTTTGTTGATCATGGATATGTTATTCATAGTTTCTACATCTATGTATGCTCAATTTTTGGCAACTTTGTGTGTGGAATTTTATCTTCAATTTTTAGTTCATTTTTAAATTTTCTTTTGTTGGCCCTCCTCGCCAAAGGTGCCAACAAATTGCACTAGTCGGGAAATTCATGGTCCCCCTCTTCAGCTAGGTCCAAGTAATCAAACTTGTGGTCTAAAGGAGGCTATGGTCCTAACCAACTTGTAGCTTCAGGAAGAGCACAACATCTTTGACTTCGTAGCTGAAATTTTCTAGGTTATGTCAGTTCAGAGGCTCCTCGTAATCTGGTGGCTTATCGTTGGCTTGGTGGAGGCTTCTGTGTTTCCATAGGGCTCTCTCACTCTTGGGGTTCTTGTAGTGTTTTCTTTGTCGCAAGAAAGACCATTGAGACCCATATGGTGGCCATAGAGTTGTTAATAGAAAACATGGTGACAGACCTCTTTTTAATTGCTGCAATGAGCTTAGAGGTCAAGTGTAGCGTGTAAAGGTTGTAATGGAGAGAGTATCATTCAAAATTTTACATACCTCCCTGAAGGCCCAACATGTGGATGTTGTACACTGTTGGATGGATGATGGATAGAGATATAACATGCTCACCAGGATACGTTGAGTAATGAGAGAGAGACACTACACAGTGGGAGTGAAGTGCTTGGTGTCAAGAGAGAATACGACGCAATGATTCTACGTCACACCATGAAGATTCAACCAATGACGAGGATAGTGAAAAAAATTGCGTTGTCCCATAACTACAAAAGGGTGTCAAGGATGAGCCACCTGGGTGATAACCAGCATGATGCGTCCTCTAGTCCCTAGTTGTAGTTTTTATTTCAGGTTGGAATGCAAATATAGTAAACTCAACCAACCGACATGCACCGGGTGAGATATGGTAGATGAAACAATAGAGTCTAAAGTCCTAAGGAGAGGTTTTGGAAACCAATGCACAAATAATGTGGGAACAATCTATGTAGAGTTTGTCCACACCCAACCCCAACAACAACACATATGTTTTTATGCTAGAAGAGTTGTCGCCAACGTATCATTCATTACTTTGGTAACATGGTATGATTCGATCTATTGTGAGCCAAACCGTTGTGTATAGAAGAAGAGCATGATTGTTGTGCAGAAATATGGAAAACTATTCCACGAGACGAGGCTCTATTGTCGATGTTTCTCGTGATCTATTGAAAAATCAAGCACCAACATGATGTGTAGGTGTGTTTTGGGAATGGCAGCGGGAGCCTAGATAGTTATGCATGGAATGGAGATAAATAATGGGATTGCTTCCATCTCCTAGCATGACAACAGGGCCTGCATTTTCTTAGAGATTTTGCAGTGCATGTAATGTGGCTTCCACACAGATTCCTCTACATCTAGTGTGTCGCATGGGATGGGTATGAGTATTGATGAGTAAATGTTTTCATCAAAGTTTTTCTTTTGGAACCATGTGTGGGTTTTCAAAGCTTTAATAAGAGACTAAATTGTAAGTATGTATAGCATAATTATGTGTTCAAGAATTTTTTCAACAGACTATGCCTCAAGAACCCAATCCAATCTAAAATATGCATAACCTAGAACCTTTAAATTTTTGTTATAGGCCAAAATTTGCCAACAAATGCACTAGTTGTTTGCATTAATATCATTTTATTTTTAGCATCATACTATTTTATTTTTATGCTTTGAAAGAACTCATGTAGCGCAAAGAGGGAGAGACAATTTTACAGTAAAGGCCCCAACAACAATAGATTCCAACAACACTAACAAGTGACAGTACACAAGGAGTCTGAACAAATGCAGCAAACATGGGAAGTAGATAAAGGGGAAAGCAGTAGAGAGTTGATTGCAGGTTGCAATAGACAAAGTAGAGTAGAATAGTGAAGGAGAAAGGATTGGGGTCTTGCAATAAGGAGGTTGGGATGCCCATAAAGGAAGAGGCATGCCAGGAGGGAGCACAATAATAGAGTATAATAGGGAAGCAACATGTAGTTATGCATTCAGAGGAGGATTTGGATTGTGTAGCAGCAATGCAAGTGGGCATGGATGTTTGTTTGTAGCTACCTCGAGATGAGCTAAGATTTTTTGATGGGGGCTTGTTGGAGCTTAAATGTAACTCTTAGAAAATTTAAATGTAAATGAAAGTGAAATGACATTAAATGTAAACTGACATGCAAATTAAATGAAATGTAATGTAATGAAACTGAGATGACACATGGGATGTAATGTGAATGGAGGGAAAATTGGTTAGGAGATATTTCCATGAAATTATTAAAATATTCCCCGCCCATGCATCTAGGGTTAGGTTTTGGTATTGGGAAACGAATGAGGGTTTTGAGTGTGACTTTTTGCTTAGATAATTTTGCTTGGATTTGTGGTTGCATGAGGAGAGTGTGAGGGAAAAGAATCCTCCCTACCACCATGGCAGGGATGGCTTCTTATGATGTAAAATTTTGTTCAAATTAATAGAAGAATTTGGATTCGATGTTGTGTGTGTAAATTGTTGTGTTTAGTTTGTTGATCATGGATAGGTTATGCATAGTGTTTGCAATTGTGTATGCTCACTTTTTAGAAGCTTTGTGTGTGAGATTTTATTTTTAGTTTTTAGTTCAATTTTTATTTTTATTTTATTGGCCCTCCTCACCAGAGGTGCCAACAATTGGGTCAAGCTGCAATGGAAAACAAGGTATTTGAAGAAAAGGTCAAACTAGGTCTTAAGCTAGATGTTTTTAATTATGGTGCTTTGATAAATATTAAATCCTCTATTTTCTAGGAGAAGTGGAACACTTCATATTTGGGTTTTCAAACTCTCTACACCTATTATTTTCTACTTTTAGAAGGTAGTTACGACATGCAAAATGGGATAAATGACATAAGTGAAGATTTGGAAGTGGTTGGAATATTGTAGCCTTGGAGGTGGGAGTTTCTCTTGAAATCTCAGGACCACTATATATATAGAATGATAGGTGAATGAACCACAAGATTCACTCCTCATTTTGTAAGCCTTCTATCTCTTTCCATTTATGTATAATTTCCTAGTAAATAATGTTTTATCAACACGTAGCCAATGAAAAATATTGAAATTGAAGTTAATAATAGTGGAAATTAAACTCAATCTTAATAGCATAGGTTTTCATGGTTAGAAAAACTAAGGATATATAGAAAGTAATGAGATGTAGAAGCCAATGTTGCACAAAGAATTATATGTTGCAAAGGTGTAATGTACCTTTCCAAGTCATATAAGCATGGGAGGTTTAGAGTCATGCCTATATGGATCCCATGGGCTATTCATAGAAAGAAGAAGGTCAATAGAATAAATTAAAAAATAATTAAATAAGGTGATAAAAAAGTCACTTTAGAAAAATAAATTGATCCATGGTTTTTATAGGAGAGAAATATTATAAAAAAGAGGATACTCAAGAGGAGACACGTGAAGAATTATTTGTTAATTGACAAGGAGCTCAAGCAACTTACTTAGCGAGGGAGAAACTCTCGATATTTCACAGTTTTAGTGTCATTATATACATCCTAGTTGGTGGTGGTTGGTTTTGGTGGTTGTAAATCCACCCTAGCTGATCATTTGAATTTGCAAGGAGATCAAATCATGCATTGAGAATGTCATTTATCCATCAAGAAGAGAAGCCAAATTATTGCATCATCTAGGAGGTCGAAGTTGTCTATGTTCAGGGACCAGGTCATCATATTCTTGGAAGCAAACTAATCTCGAAAAAGGGTTGAATCATTGAAGCATTAAGAAATCAGTTGAATTGTCACACATTGAGATTGAATTCAATGAAAGAGAGAATTGATTGGATGACGAGTCACTTCCATAAAATTAAGGGTCAAATTGGTATTATGTGAGGGTTGAATTTCCTAGGTAAGAGGGTCACATCATTGCCATTCTAGGAGCATAGGAGGATTGATTTTATATAGGGGGGAAAGTAATTATTGTTAAAGGGTCGAATTAAAGCCTATTGCAGCATCCGAGATTAATTAATCAAGTAGAACAAAAATCGTGTGCTTTTAGGAGGCCAAATTGATCCAATGAAGAGGACTAGCTTTATTATCTAATAGGGTTGAATTGTGAAGGTTGCATTGATCATCTTTAGGTGGTCCAATTTCATCCATCAAGGGGGTTGAATTGATCATTGGAGTTTTGAATCTTTGAGAGAATTGTGGCAAGAATTTTTAGGAGTCATTCCCTAGGTTTTGCTTCAAAATATTTATGTAAAATTTCCTACAAAGAATTTCATTAATAAAATATAGCTAGAGTTGCAACATCTCTCTTATTTCTAGGTTTTACATTTACAAAATTTATTTGACCTGTTAGTAATTCTATTGTGTGAAATTGTTCATTTTATAATTGTGTCTTTGGGAAAGAAATTCACAGTGTATTTTTTTAAGAAAATTTATGACAATATTAGTCAAATAATTTTACGGGGACATTAAAGTGGTATTAGTGCTTAGCAACCTACCAGTGTGAAAGTCTTAGCATAGTTGATGAATCAATGGGATCGATAACTTGTAACTTATAGGAGGAAGAAGAAGGAAAGAAGAACCCCTACCCAAAATTAGATGAAGAAGAAAGAGAAATGGGAGATCATGATTATTAGCCCAGAGAAAGTCTTAAGCATGCCCTGAATGAGTTAGATAAAGGACAACATGAGATGGACCAGACCATGAAAACCATCACTCAATCCATGGTCGGCCTTCATGGTAATCAACCCAACAATGGAGAAAAAGGGTCAAACGGAAACCGTAACTTCCTCGGAGGATATAGCAATCGTCACATTGAGGTCAACAATTCATCTAATCCAATTCCATCACTAATAAATAAAGTTACATCAAGTCCACTATTGCCCAAATTATTAGCCCATAACCAATAGACACCCCTCCACCTTCCTCCTCATAAGCTCAAGTCCAAGTTGTCACAATACAAGTCATGAATCACTATGCAAACATAATCCCTGAAGTAGTCAAACACACCATTGCAAAAGTGGAGGAAGTTGTCATTCAGGAATGTAGGTTCATCCCTAATCAACATATTGAAAGGGAGACTAGGAAATGGATTCCCAAAATAGGCACTTATACTTGTTCTCATTAAACTTCTTACATGAAGTTGGTTAATTTATACTAGCACATAAAAATGCTTAATGCCTCAGCCTTCATTGAACAATCTGACACACAACAAGAGATACTAGTTTGCATCGTAGAAATGTTGGAGAAAATGAGAGGTTAGACAAGAAAGTATATGTCCTATCTAAAATGCAAGTAGACATCACCTTCACCCCCTTCGATGAAGACAATGACTCACCTCCACCAATCTAGGTGGACTCTACCATAACATGACATTATCACCTTCACCCCCTCTGATGAAGACAATGAATCACCTCCAAAAATCCAAGTGGACTCTCCCACATTGTGACATGATCAAGTAAGCCAACTTTCTTGTTTATATTTTAGTTTATAGTTTCAATATTTCCATTGTTTTGAATGTAATGGTGAGTCACTAGCCAAGTAAATGGATTAATTTTATTTTCAGTTCAACTGAGAGACTCTTTGCATTAACCATTAATAATATGGAAAATTTGGATCTCTTCTATTGGTCTAGTTTTCCAAGTGGCAAAATAATACAAAAGAAAAAATGGTCATGTAAATCCCTTTTTGAAAATTAATACAAGCTCTCAAACCTTACAAAAAAATATTTAACTAATTTCTTTCAATTATAAACCTAGTATTAATTGTGTAATGCCCCATATTATATATATTTGAATTAATTTAACGCTTTCATTATGAAAAAAAAAAAAAAACAAAACAAAACTAGATAAATAAATATATAAAAATAATAATTATGCCAATGGAAGTTTTATTTTAGAATATAATTTCTAAAGTTTTAATATAATTATTAAATAGATGATAGAGATTTAACCTTTTAATATTTTTAAAAATAATCATATATCAAAACTTGAAATTTATCTCAAAAAATAGTTTTTTTTATACAAAGATAATGATTATAATAAATTGTCAATCAAACAATTTAATAATAATAATAATAATAATAAATCATTTCTTTTCAAATCTCATATATTAATAAAAATAATCTTATATATTAATAAAAATAATCTTCTAAAATACATACCCAATACCCTTGTATATTAATAAGGGTAATCTTCTAAAATACATACCCAACATCACAGCCCAGCCCCTGTTAATTCATTTACACCCTATAAATAATTTATAAAGTTACAGCGCATTAAACTTTCCTTTATCCATGATATTCACCACATTTGCTATCCGTTTCTTACCTAATCTCTTTCCATGCTTAAGGGAAAAAAAATCAATTAGTCAAAACTTTCCTTTTTATCGTTATTCACCACATTTACTATCCATTTCTTACCTAATCTCTTTCCATGCTAACCATTGAAGTAATCAAAATCCTTGGAAGTTGGAACATGCTTGCATCATCCTTTCTCTTGTCTTACTTTGGTATTCTTACCATTAAAATCTGTAGTCCTTTCTCACTTTGGTATTCTTAATCAATTAAAATCTGTAGTCCTTTTATGCTTGCATCATCCTTTCTCTTGTCTTACTTTGGTATTCTTAATCCATTAAAATCTGTAGTCCTTTCTCACTTTGGTATTCTTAATCAATTAAAAGCTGTAGTCCTTTCTCACTTTGGTATTCTTAATCAATTAAAATCTGTAGTCCTTTCTCACAAAATTTCGCATTCATTTCTTGTGGAATCGCTTTCTGTATTCAACGCACACAGCCAGTATTCTCAGGGTCTTCTTCCACTGGACTTTGAATTAGAATACGGGACCATTCAAATTCGTTGGTGCATAATAATATGACACAACTCTTCAAAGTGGTGATAGAATTAGAGATCATATCATATGAGCATTAAAATTTAAATGAAAAACAAATCAGACGAGAGTAATGAATAGAGGCAAGATTTCTTTCTACCATGCCCGTGTCCATATTTATTAACCAGTCAACTTTTGATTGTGGGTTCACAAAACTTGATTTAAGGGAAAATGTTTTCCCCAGTACACATTTCATAATAGGAAAATAAAAATTTCAAAAATATAATATAATAATTATAATTAGGTAAATTTAATAGAAATTTCAAATATAAATAAAGTTTTATCAAAATTATTATATATATATATATATATTCAAAGAAACCGTGTGACAATTTTATTAAAAAAGAAAGTTGAAATTTGGTCCAAAATCATTACATTTCTTTAACATTACTAATATTTCTTGTTGGATTGAGATTGAGTATGGAAGGTTAATCTAGTCTCTCAAGCAATTATCCAATCATACAAAAATTTCAATCATATTCTAGTTAAAAAAAATTTTAGAACACTCCCAAGATCCAAATGCATTTACACTCCATTTCCACTAATTTGATTCATTATCCAGAGAGGATGCACTAATTGGAAGACCTCAATGATTTGGGGTTACTTCCAAGTTTTGTATTTAATTCTGTCTCTCTAGCTTCCTTCTTAGAGTATCTCACGTGTCCCATGGGGGCTTCACTGGGTGAGCAATACCATACCACTTGTGTTCATATTGGGGCATATATATTGAGGAAAAAATGACATAATATATTCAACATATAATAAGGGGTAAAGGGTTTTAATATTGACAGGTATAAAAAATAGAGCTCAAAGTTAATGAAAAATATAAAGGGGTATAAAAAATGTTAATGAAAAATGGATACCTACAATATCTAGTGATAGTAGGGGTTTTCTGAATTGAGAAGATGTATTGGGTTCGTATTGGTAGGGCGTTAAATAATGTGATTTTTAGAGATATTTTCCAACATGTAGTCAAATTATGGGTATTGTTTAGTATACCACGATCACACAAGATATGTCAGAGGTTCATTGAGTGAAGCCCTAGTGCCATGTCCTCTTTTGGAACATCTCATTTCTTGGTTGTTTTTTTCATCTCCACAATTCTTTTTTTTGCATGTCTAGTCAATACTTTCCCAAAGATTGCCTCTGATTCCTTTGGTATTCTAGGCATGCTTCTCATTTTTTGCCTCGTATTCCCTACAAAGTTTTCAACTTGTTCTAAAACCATAGAGTTTTGATTATTGATCTGAGAGCTAGATAAGGGTTGCTCCTTTGCCACTAAAGTCATTTCTTCTGCAGGTCCTATTTCATGAATTTCCTCCTTCTCCGCTTCTGGAGTTACTTCTTCCTCCTCTGAAACCTCTTTTCACTTTTTTTTTGCTATGCTTCTAATCTGATTTCTTCTTGCACCCCGTATTTTCTTCTTGAGACTGCAAGACCTCAAAAGGGTTTTCCAAGGTGAAAGCTACATTTCTTCCCTGTGTTGATTGGGATTTAAACGCTTTTGTATTTCCTTTGTTCCCTATTTATTTTTTTTCCATTGCTGTTCTTGGCTTGATATTGTATCTGCCCCTTTACCATATTAAGACTTCTTACAATCCTTGGAAAAATGGCCATATTCATGGCAAAATCTACATTTGAAAGGTAATTTCTCGTAGTAAAAACTCTGACAATGAGACGTGTCAAATTATGGTATGTTCTATGCTAATAACAATTTACTTCAATTCTTCTTATTAACCCAATGTCAATTTCTAGTATAGAAATCACATTAACATGAAAGTAAAATGATGATAGAACATAAATGAAATGAATAGAAGACAAGCTAAGACATGAGACACAAGATGTGGCGCTAGCTAGGGATAAACTTCAATGTGGGGAAACCCTTTGATCAATTCTTCTATATTCTTCCATAATTCAACAGAGAGAGAGAGATAGTACAATATCACAAATTTGTGATTTACAACAACAACAATATAATTCAAATCAGCAAGGTCAAAGCTGGTCAAGCTCACTAGTGACCTTAAGACATCCTAGGAGAACGCGACCTCCAACATCAAGTATATGCAGCCCAAAACAATCCTCGGTCAACAGTGAAACAATAGTCAACGAAAGTCACAGCCTAGTCAGCCCTAACCAGTCAATGTTGGTCAACGTATCACCCAACAACTAGGTCAACAGTCAACAGTCCTGCAGCTCAATCAAACTTTAGTCAACGCAGTCAATGCTTCCCTAACAGAAAATTCGTCCTCTTCTTTGCACGTGTGAGAGATCAGTTTCTCCTACGCTTGCCCAATCAGATTAGGAGAGAGAAGATGATGTGTTTAGTGATGATGAAATGAGACACAATGTCTCCTTCTTTTATATGCAACATTGAGGTTAAGCTGGGGGTGTGAAACACAATTTTACTTGCTGGCCGACCTTGACAAATTGTCAAGAAATATAAATAAATTCATATCTCCATAAATACATGTCGAAATCAGATGATCATTAGATCAATCCTACACCTCTCGAACAGAAGAATCCAAGAAAAATATCATTTGCCATAAATAAGATGACCCACATGGAGTTTAGCCCTAGTTTCCAATTTTAACACTCCCTCTCAACTAGGGAGAACTCCATTTGCTAATAAATCTTTCTGTTGGTACTATCTTTGCCATGAAATGCACTGCCTTGCACTGCTCAACTCTACTCAGTTGAACTATGAAGAAAAATAAATGATCGAGAATGTATCATACCATCCTTTACTGACCCAAGGTCAGTCCCAATGAAGAGAGTGTGTCATACTGCTCTTACTGACCTGAAGTCAGTTCCAAAAGAGAGTGAGTTTTATCACTCTTACTGACCCAAATTCAGTTCCAATTGATCCCAGATCAATGTCATCCTAGCATAGGGAGTACGGTAGATACACAATGCATCCAGTGGTACTACTATGGTCACTATCCTCATTTCCCTACTCATTGTTCAGATGAGAGGTACTTCCCATGCGTCCAAGACTGCATGGGTAGGATGTCTTAGTCACTCCAAGAAGTACCCCAAGCCCCCCGGAGCTCCCACAGTTCAATGTATGCATCATATAGGACCCTCATAAGAGGGTGTCTCCACAACTCCTAGTCGTTCTCGGGAAGTCAAGAGTTTGACCTTTCCTAGGGGCTTCGTCAAAATGTCAACATCCTGCTCATATGTCCCAATATGATGGAGCCTTATTGCTCATTGTAGCATACCCCGGATAAATTGGTACCTAATATGATGTGCTTGGAGCGATCATGAAATAATGGATTCTCTGATAAACGAATCCCACTCTGGTTTTCGAAATGGATCACGATAGTATCCAACATTTGTCCAAACATATCACTAAAGATCTTCCTCAACCAGATAGCCTCACATGAGTCCATACTCGTAGTAATGTACTCAACCTCAGTGGTGATCAAAGCCACCGACTTCTGCTTCCTGCTCATCCAGGATATCGAGGTGGAACCCAAAGAGAATTAACACCCAAAAGTGCTCTTTCGGTCCACCATAATGCCTACCCAATCAACATCTGAATATCCATGTAGCCTCACATCTCTAGCAATGTATCTCAACCCATGAGTGATTGTGCCCCAAAGATATCTCAAAAGATTCTTGGCACCAATCCAATGTAAGTGATGAGGCTCAACCATATATTGGCTCTACTTGTTGACTGCAAAACATATATCTGGATGGGAGTTCACTAAGAAAATCAATCCTCCTATGAGTTGACGAAACTTATAGGCATCTCCAAAAGTAGTTCCGGCAGCAGTACCGTATAACTTCTTGAAGTTAAGCTCCATCAGGGTAGTCACGGGCTTGTAGTCCACCATACCAAATCTCTCCAAAATCTTCACCACGTATTTTCCTTGAGATAGGAAAATCTCTCCAGGCTTTTGCTAGACCTCCAGCCCTAGGAAATAGTGCATCAGTCCTAGGTCCTTCATCTCAAATTCAGAATCCAACTCCCTCTTACATTTGTGAATGAGAGGGTCTGCACCTATCAGAAAGAGGTTGTCAACATACAACACCAATATGAGAGGATTATCATCTTCAATCTTAAAGTAAAGGTTTGGATCGGCTTCACTCCTAGTGAATCCCAGCTTCATCAAGTAGCTACCAATCCTCCCATACCATGCTTGGGGTGCTTGCTTCAGACCATAAAGGGCTTTCTTCAACTTGCATACGTGAGATTCTTGATTATGAATCTCAAACCCCTCAGTTGTTCCACATAGACTTCCTCTTTAATCAAACCATGCAAGAACGTGGTCTTGACATCCATCTAATGTAGGTTCCATCCTTGCAAAGCGGAAATGACTATGATCGAGAAGATAGTGGTGTATCAGGCAACAGGTGCAAATATCTCATCATAATCTACACCTTCCTTTTGAGAGAAGCCTTGAGCAACAAAGTGAGCCTTATACTTTTCAACACTCCCATAAACTCCATGCTTGATTTTGTAAAGCCACTTCGAGGTGACAACTGTTTTGCCCTGGGGTTTGTGGACCACATTCCAGACATCATTCTTCATGATGGACTCGTATTCCTCATTCATAACATCCTTCCATACTTGATGCTTCTCGGCTTCTTTGAAAAATGAAGGCTCATTTTGAATGATGGTGCTCATAATGCTCAAGTATCCTTGATACCTGGTTGGCTTCTTGCTTTCACAAAAAGTCCCTCTGGGTGCAATATGTCCTTCGGCATCATCAAGTGTCCCCCTAAGCCATGAGGGCCTCTTCCTAGAAGAGGAAGGCTCTTGCGGAGGGGGATCAATAGGATCCATAGGTTCTTCCACATCAAGCATCGTCTCATCTTCCTTCTCATCCGACTTCCTGGAGTTAGCTTCTTTATCTTTCCTTAGAATAGGAAGATTGTCAACCTTGCTAAGTTCCATATCTTCATCAAAGGTGACATCATGACTTATCTCGAATTCCCTTTGACCAGCCACATAGATTCTATAGCCCTTAGAATTTTCATTGTAGCCCACAAAGATTCCCTTCTTTCCAAATGCACCCAATTTGTTTCTTTTCCCTTTTGGCACATGAAAATATATGGGACTTCCAAAAATCCTAAAATGAGAGACATCAGGTTTCTTACCAGTGAACATCTCTTTGAGAGCCTTGGAATCCAACGCTTGATGAGGACATCAGTTTTGAACATATACGGTGCTATTCGCAGCTTCGGCCCATAGAAACTTTGTAAGCCTTAGATCATGGAGCATGGAACAAACAACTTCCAAAATCGTACGAAGTCTTGCAAGAATAATCATTTGTAAAAGTTAGATAATATAAATATCCTCCCAAAGAGTTCACAGGCATCATACTAGATATGTTAGAATGAACCAACTGCAAAATGTCGGAGGTCTTGCTATGGCTTGAGGGGAATGGTCCCTTTTTTAGCTTTCCTTCGGCACACCCCAGACATACACCTTCTTTCTCTACTTTAAACTTCGGCATCCCTACCACCATCTATCTCACATCGAGTGGAGCCTTATAATGAAGGTGGGCAAACCTCTGGTGCCATAGTTTAGACTGTAGAGTTGTGTTGCAAGACATGACTCCCAACGGACTTCTTCCAACTTGATATAAAGAGTCAACCTAAAACCCAAGAGTGAAGGCATCTTTAAAATTCTTTTTCCACACATGTACCTTTCCATCGATGAAGGCCAACTTGTAACCTTTGTCCTCCATTGCCGAAATGGACACTAGGTTCTTCTTGAGATCAGGTACATATAGGACTTCTTGCAAATGAATTTTGTTACCCTAATTTAATTGAAGAGTAACATTCCCTACACCCTTTACGGGATAGGTGAAATTGTCTCCAAGAATAATCTCCAAGTTTGTCTCCTTCTATATTAGATTAGAGAGAGCTTCCTTGTAACCAGTGAAGTGCCTTGAGGCACCACTATCAATAAGCCAATTTCCCAATGAGTCTGGAGGAGAAGTAGTGGAGAGGGCTGATATCAGACAATACTGATCTTGCTTATTGTTAAGAACATTTGATTCATATCTGGAGTTTCTTGCTTTATTGGATGTTTGACCACTTCCATGATTTCCCGCATTCCTCTTTCCTTTTCCATTGAACCTGCCATTCCTTTTATTGTGGTTGGAGTTGCCCCGAGAGTGATTTTGATCATCGTCATGTGATGTGTCCTTTCTATTTGGACACTCCCTCGCTCAGTGGCCAAATTTATTAGAAGCAAAACATACTCCTTTCCTTCCAAACTTTGATGTGGGCTTTCCTTTGAAGTGACCTTTAGACCCAAAATTATTTCTTCTTTTGGATTGAGAGGAGAATGCAGTGGGGTTGCCTTTTCTTGAAGTCATTTCTTGCTCCACCATCCTTATCTGTTATTGAATGCATCTTGTCATCAATTCCTCAAATCCCGGAATTCAATTGTTGTTGAGAAGAGTGGTTCTAAATACATACCATTTGGATAGGTGCCCTCCAAGAGTAGTGATAGTTAGTTCCCTATCAGTAATGACTTCTCCAATAGATAGGAGATCATTCTTGATCACAGTGATCCTTAAGAAATAGGATTGAATATCCTCATCCTTGCCCTTCTTAATATCACTAACTTTAAACAAGCTTGCCAGCCTATCATAGTTCTCCTTAGAGGTGTTTAGCTCAGAAACGTAGGCCATCAGATGCTTGTCAATAGAGTCCCAAATAATATTCTTCGCTTTGACTTCACCCTTAGTGTACTTGTTCCTTATAGCAGCCAGTGCATTTGATGGAGGCTTCGTAATTCTGCATCTCACATAGTCCAACGCTTCCTTCTCTTCCAATATCAGATCAAGAGACGTCTTCCATTCATGATAGTCAGACTTCTATCGAAGCTTGTCTTCGGCAAGGAAGTGTGATGAGGAACCCATGAAGCCTTTAAAATTTTTCCAACTGTCTTTGGTGATTTCTCTTGATCTTACTTGGGCTTTGTCTTCACCTCACCTTTGATACCATGTTAAAGTATGTTATGCTCTCTGCTAAGAGAAATTTACTTCAATTCTTCTTATTATCCCAATGTCAATTTCCAGTATAGCAATCACATTAAAATGAAAGTAAGAACATAAATGAAATCAACAGAAGACAAGCAAAGAAAAGAGCCACAAGATGTGGAGCTAGCCAAGGACAAACCCCAATGTAGGGAAACCCTTTGATCAATTATTCTATATTCTTCAATAATTCAGCAGAGAGAGAGGGATAGTACAAAATCACAAATCTGTGATTTACAACAGCAACAGTATAATTCAAATTAGCAAGGTCAAATCTGGTTAAGCTCACTAGTGACCTTAAGACATCCTAGGAGAACTTGGCCTCCAATAGCAAGTATATGCAACCCAAAACAATCCTCTATCAATAGTGAAACATTAGTCAATGAAAGTCACAGCCTGGTCAGCCCTAAATAGTCAACGTTTGCTCAACGCTGGTTAACGCATCACCCAAAATAGGAATTTGCAGTCAATATGGTCAACGCATCACCCAACAACTCGGTCAATGTTCAATAGTCCTGCAGCTCGGTCAAACTTTTGTCAATGTAGTCAACGCTTGCCCTAACAGAAAATTTGTCCTCTTCTTTGCACACGTGAGATATCAGTTGCTCCTATGCTTGCCCAATCAGATTAGGAGAGAGAAGATGATGTGTTTAGTGATGGTGAAATGAGACATGATGTCCCCTTCTTTTATATGCAACATTGAGGTTAAGCTAGGGGTGTGCAACACAATTTTACTTGTTGGCCGACCTTGACAAATTGTCAAGAAATACAAATAAATTCATATCTCCATGAATACATGTGAGAATCGGATGATCATTAAATCAATACTACACCACTCAACGAGAGGAATCCAAGAAAAATATCAGCTACCATAAATAAGATGACCCACATGGATTTTGGCCCTAGCTTCCAATTTAACCAAGACCATTCTCCCTGTTTGAGATTTATTTATGAGGGAAACACTTTCTCCAGATCTACTTCAACACAAATTTTTGCATATGCAAATTGGAATCCTTTGGGTTCAACTTTATCCAAATATTTCTCCAACCCATTTCCAACTACACGCAGACAATCATCACTTTAGCATTAAAGTAGAAGTTGAGGAAGCTTAACCCAAACAGGCACTACATTTGGGATATCTTCATATGGATCAAAGTCCAATCACCATTTGTTTAAATACATATCTTTGAACCTAAAAAATAAGGTCCACTTTGAAAATTACTTTTTTATCTTCCTTCAATTCAAAAAGGAAGGAAAAAAACCCATTCTCGCATGCATACGTTCCAATATTACCTTTCATCAATGACTTCCAAGTTTTCTCCAACCATAGCTCCATGGATTTTGAGGATGTCCACATTCCTGTGGACTTCCCCACTAAAACCCATTTTTAATATGCCAAGGAAGTTCTTCGAAATCCGGTGGGAAGGGCCACAGAGGGAATAGTCTCTGCCTTCTTCACAAATTTTGTATGCACTTCTTTAGATTTAGGATTTTTG
This sequence comes from Pinus tabuliformis, assembly GCA_031772625.1. NCBI lineage: Eukaryota > Viridiplantae > Streptophyta > Pinopsida > Pinales > Pinaceae > Pinus > Pinus tabuliformis. The sequence goes on from CM062818.1 coordinate 1,483,860,009, forward strand.
GGGAGTGAAGCTACGAGGAAAAGCCAATAAAACAAGAAAAAATGGCTAAGTATTGAAGAAAAATCGCAATCGCGGCTCGGGACAGTTCATCGTAATCACATATCGGCCATCGACAGGGTCAAGGTCTCACTCTCAAGGCTTATCGGCGGATGCGAAGGCTAATTGCGATTTATCGTTGCAATCGCTGGGAAGGGCCGATAAAGGCATAACACAAGAAATGCCTACAAAACAAGGTTAGACAGGCCCTTTTCTCTCTCATCTACAGGGTACATGTGTCGAGACATAAGCAATATCGCACATCGGCCATCGGCTAAGTAAAAGGGCTCCCACTTAAGAGATATCGGCAGTTCCAACAGTCGATGGTGATTTGTGATTTCTCACTATTTCGCCGAGGAAGGGACGATGAAGGATGACGGAGGAAACACATGACAAAATAGGGTCGGGCGGGCACTTTTCTCTCTCCTCTAGGAGACCACATGGCGGCCTCTGATTGGTCTGCTAAGCTGACATGGCAGCTGACGTCAGTGATGATGTGGCAGGTATAGAATATGACGTGGAAAGCAGACATGTGGCACTCATTTTTGGCATTTTCAGGGGTCCTATGGGGTTGTTTCTGGGTGCCACGTAGCACCACCCACAGGGTGACACGTGGAAGTGATGACGTCATCAGGTTATCAGCAATCGACGATCGCAAGTGTCAAGGGGTAAAGAGCTAAGGCCATAGAGAGGCACTGATTGCAATATGTGGGATTTCTCTCGGGCATGATAAGAGTTTATAATTTGATTTATAAGGGCCCCATGTCTAGACTATCAACCTTCGCCCAAGAACAAGGCCGCAGTGCACCGATAATTGCAATCTGCGGGATTTTTCCCCAGACGTGATAACAGATTAAAATTCGGGTTTATAAAGACCTTGCGTCTAGACTATGGGCCCACTCCTATGGAAAAGCGAAAAGTGCAGTTGAAGTGCTAACATGCGGGAAAAAGGAAATATAACGGAAAATGTTGCCGAGATACACGGCCGACGACCTTAGCGCCTAAGGGCTCATCACCTGGTCTTAGCCCCCAGTCATATGATGAAAGCCATAAAAAGGGGCTATAATAAGGGGGCTAAGGTGGGGAATCAAAGGTGTCACCTGTTTCACATGTTTTAAATTATTAAAAGACCCATGGCTGTGGTGTGCTAAGAGTGCCATTACAAAGATTTTAAATGGGCAGATGGGCCAATAGCTACGATAGTTAATGAAGCATGGCACAACTACATAGCAATATGGGGGGAACTCAAGAGGACTTAATGGCACGATATGGTGCCCTATCCCTCTATGCAAAGAAGGACCACTTGTGACACGGCTTTCCCACTCCGCTCCCTACTCCACGGAAAAACTCACTTAGGCAGTTAAAGCAGAATTAACAAAAGCCAGTCAATGTAGCAGTAAACCACATCAATAGTAGAGAGAAGCATGGACGTGGCTCCATCCAAGGTCTCCACTGAAGCAGCAAGTGGACACCTCCTCCTTCCTATCTCAACGTTCTTCTATGGGTATTTATTTCTGTATTTTTCCAAGAAAGGGATTTGATCCCTATTGTAATCTTAGGTAGGTGATAGTAGAGCCTGACAAAGCCAAGAAAAATAGTCTAGCATGACAGTTGGGGCTCACATTTAGATATTTTGATTGCAATTAAAAGCTCTCCCCCTCTTCTTATAAATAGGGGGATGAAACATAATACAAAGGTTCCAGATTCTCAGACCCGCGAGCGCTGAACTCTGTGTTTCCATTTTGGTTCAATATGTTTTTATGGGGACTTTTTGATATCATGGTTGAGTGTATGGACTAGTTATTTGGCCCTTTGGGATAAATGGTGTTTCCCTAATGATTCCAAGTATGATTAATGTGCAACAAGTTACTATTGGTAACCTCATTTCACCTGTGTTTTTCTTTCTTTGAAATAGTGTAATGAACGCAGATGGTTCCTCTTCAATCTATGGATTTATCTTAGCTGCTTTGGTAGAGAACAATACCCATGTTATGTTTGATTTGAAACCTTCATTTCTCCTCTATTTCTCCCATCTCATTAAAAAAACATGGTTTATTATTTTGTCTTGCTTACAACCCTATCCATTGAATTTCCCTTTCTGTTGGAACATCACTGCCTAAGATTATTTTTGTTACAAACCTATGCATCTATTTCTCTCCCTCCTTTCTACTTCTCCACCATCAATACAACTTCAGTTTTAGCTCTCTCATTTTCGTGTGTCGGCCACCAGAAGGAGAAGCCATATCCTTTTTAGATTTCCCAAATACCCCCCAACATTTGGATCCATGAATTGGCCTGAATCTTCCTCTTTGAAAGCTTATTGAACCAAGCCCCTACTTTTATTTTATTTTATTTATGTGACAATTGGAATGTTTCAACCCCTCACATATAACCTTACAACCACTCCTTTATTTAAGATTTACTAAGCACTGGTCTACAATCAACACATAGGCTGTCTCTAGGGAGCTTCCTTGTCTCTTGGTGCACTTTTGTTGTAGGTGCAAGATTTAGACACAACATCTTTCTGGCGTTGTTGCTAGGGAACATATTAGAATATTTTTCCTTGGGTATGACAAAGTTTTACATTCCCTCTGTTAGGTGAGAAAGGGAAATGTGGGTTGAAGATCTCTCACCTTGGTGACTCCACTAATTAATTTTATGGTAAACATCTTGGCGACTCCACTACCTGAATATTAATTGTAAACTCTCTGGCTACTACATTTGTCAAGGAATGGAAGATACGATGGAAGAGAAGGTTAGATTACTAAAGAACTCATTATATAGACTGATGGAACTTGAGTTAGAGAATAGAGGCCTTTGACGACAGTATTCCTCTTCCTCTAACAAAGAATAAGAAGCCAGGACGCATGAAGAAGAGGGAGATGATTTTGATTTAACACTAAATGATGATGAGATGGATGATTGTTGTAGGCAGTTCTCTAATTTCATGATGGCTCAGTTGCACAAGAGAACTTCTCTTTGGTTATCCATAAATATATCAATGGGACACTACCAAAACGAATGCCATCTAACAAGGGAAAGGAACTTCTAGATACAAATGGCATTAAACCTGAAGTCCTCAAAGAAGAGAAGTCACCCTCCCCTTCCTGGCTCATCTATGAAGAAGCCAAAGAGCCAAGTGGTGTTTGTGGCTGCCATGAACAAGAAGACATTGGTCAAAAACCTGTATGTGAAGAAGAGGTTGCTACAAACTTTCCTTTTCTATTCTAGGACCTTGTGGCTGAGTACATATGCATATTATTCATTCAACACTAGAGGTTTTTTATGAGCATGTATCAGGTTCCATATTTGCAAATTTTTCATGTTGCTTATTGGTTCTAATTTTTCATTTTCAGCGGTATGAAGGCATGTGGTCCAATACGCTTATTCTAGCCTGGTTCTATTGGAAAGTTGAATGTACTTAGTTGAATTAAATACTGTGCATAAGTAGGATTGTACATAAATAAGCTTACCAACTGAGCATTTACTTTTTAATTGTTAGAATATTTATTTTCTATGTTTTAGATTCCGGAGAAAAGTCCCATGGAGATTTTTCTGATTACAAAGATGCATTTATTACTAACTCCATGCCCAATGGTGAAGGCTATTGGTCTGCAGGTTTTCATCACCTTGCCAGCAAGGCATTATCCCAAGTTGGAGCCAATGTTGTCACTCACTGCTTTTTCAGTCACTAGTTGCTTCAAAAGCCAAATAGCAGTGATGTTTGGGGAAAAATTATGAACCACAGAAGTTACCAAAGCCAAATCAGACCCTATCCATTACCTAGTGCTCAGAAAGATATTTCCAATGTATATAGAAGTCTGAAAATAGACTTCCAGAGAAAAATTTAGAGCCTATTGAAAAATCCCTTTGGAAAGCCCAACAAACGAAAAAAATCGCAATCGGGGCTCGGGACAGTTCATCCCAATCGCATATCGGCCATCGACAGGGTCAAGGTCTCACTCTCAAGGCTTATCAGTGGATGTGAAGGCCGGTTGCAATTTATTGCTGCAATCGTTGGGGAGGGCCGATAAAGGCCTAACACAGGAAATGCTTGGAAAACAAGGTTGAGTGGGCCCTTTTCTCTCTCCTTCGCGGGGTTCATGTGTCGAGCCACAAGAAATATTGTACATAGGCGATCGGCTAAGGCAAAGGGCTGCCACTTAAGAGATATCGACGGTTCCATTAGCGGATTGCGATTTACGATTTCTTACCGTTTCGCTAGGGAAGGGCCGATGAAGGCTAACACAAGAAAGGCATGACAAAATAGGGTCGGGTGGGCCCTTTTCTCTCTCCTCCAGGATACCATGTGGCGGCCTATGATTGGTCCACTAAGATGACATGGTAGTTGACATCAATGATTATGTGGAAGGTAAGGAAGATGACATAGCAAGTAGACACGTGGCACTCATTTTTGGAATTTTCAAGGGTCCTATGGGGTTGTTTGTCGGTGCCACGTGGCACCACCCATAAGGTGACATGTGGCAGTGATAACATCAGCAATGGCCTAAGCAGGTTATCGGCAATCAGCGATCGCAAGTGTCAAGAGGTAAAGAGAAAAGGCCATAGAGAGGCACCAATTGTGATATGTTGGATCTCCCGTGTGTGATAAGAGTTTACAGTTCGATTTATAAGGGCCCTGCGTCTAGACTATCGGACTTTGCCCAAGAACAATGCCACAGTGCACTGCCGATTGCGATTTGCCAAATTTTCCCCTTGACGCGATAAACGATTAAAAGTCGGGTTTATAAAGGCCCCGCGTTCGGATTGTGGGCCCACTTTGATGGAAAAGGGAAAAGTGCAGTTGAAGCGGCGATATGCGGGAAAAAGGAAATACAAAGGAAAAGGTCACTAAGACACACAGCCGATGACCTTAGCGCCTAAGGGCTTAGCACCTGGTCTCAACCCTCGGTCATATGAGGAAAGCCACAAAAAGGGGATGTAATAAGGGGGCTAAGGGGGGGAATCAAAAGTTCTGCCTATTTCACCTATTTTAAATGATTAAAAGACCCATGTCTATAGTGTGCCGAGAGTGCCATTGCAGAGATTTTAAATGGGCAGATGTGCCAGCAGCTGTGATAGTTAATGAATCATGGTGCAACTGTAAAGCAGTATGGGGGGAACTCAGGAGGACTTAATTGCATGGCATGGTGCCCAATCCCTCTACACAAAGAAGGACTGCTTGGGTACACACATTTCCCACTCCGCTCCCTACTCCACAGAACAACTCACTCAGGAAGTTAAGGAAGAATTGACTGCCTCAGTTGAGGAGAACCAATCACCTTCTAGCAATACATGGACATAATTCAAGTCGAGGCTCCCTCATCCATGATAGAATGGTGAATGTTCTTACCACAGACAAAGAATTTGATTATAAAAGCTAACTATGCTGGAAGTCAAGGGGTGTAGTTTTCATGAGAGAAAAAAACAAGGTTGGAATTCGATGGATCCACACATCTGATAGCTGAAAGTAAAGCACTATTTTGGTTGGGGTAGTTTTGGAAAACATCAAAAGTTGACAAAGCTGATGGAGACTGAGCCAAGTCTTCAACTATGTTATAATTTTCAACGGCTTTTGCAGAAGGGTTGAAATTTGACTTATGAACAAATCCCTTTGGAGGTTTAATAGTCAATATTGGAGGAATCGATGGCAGAGTGGGATCTACCAAGGATGGTGTCGATCTATAAATTTGATTAGTAGCCTGCCCATTCAGTAGATTCACATTGCCATAATCCTTGTTCCGAGTAGCTACCAAAACATCAAATCTCGGCTTTGAAGAGGGAAGCATCAAAACCATGTCAGAGCTGAGATCTGATGTTTTGGTAGCTACTCGGAACACGTTAATGTTACAAATTCTCCTTAGGTTGATTCAATAAATTTTAAGTTAATCTTGAATTATGTTTCAATTTTATGGGTCACCAGGAATTCACTTGAATTCCCTAAAATGCAAATCTAGCATGAGGAAATGGAATATTTCTCTTCAATGAAAATCCAGCTAAGGAAAAGAAGAAACAAACAATATGCATCATAAAAATGTAGCAAACAAAATGCTCAATGTAATTCCCATTTCATGTGACTATTCCTAATTCAATATCGATGCAAAAACCCTAAATTCCAATGCAAGCTTTTTTTCTTTTCACCACACTTAATTTTCAAAATGAGGAAAACTAATATGTAAATGTGTAATCACTTATTCAAAAGCACTTTTCAAAATGAGGACTAGAACAACAATTCATCCAAGGAATCAATGATCAAACTAAACAAGTTTGCAAGTGACCTAATGATAAGAAAAAAGAAAAATCAAAACTAATTCTTACCAAAAGCAATCAAATACACATTAAAACCAAACAGTGGCTTCAAAGAGACCACAAGGCACACAAGACTCAGGGAAGGTCAGCTGGAAGTAGGTTGATCAAATCAACGCTAAGAAAACAAGGAAAAATTTGTGCAAGAACATAGGTCAACGTAGGTGCAGAAGAGGCACCAGTGTTCTGCAATGCAAACATAGAGCGGGCCTAGGTGAGGTGCAACACAAGCATAGAGAATGCCCAAGTGGGGTGCAACACTCTGTCAGTAGACTAGAGGGTGTGTTGGTCTTGGAAGAGAGGATTGTGACAAAAAATGAAAACAAGACTCAATGTAATCACTTACTAGGTCTGTTCTTGGTTGGTTAAAGAAACAAAGGTCTATGACAGAGGTAAATCAAACACAATGGACAAAGAAACCACCAAGGGAATACGTCGTTCTCCAGTATGGTCACTAATTTTTTATACAAGCTTTATCATTGGGGACATAAATATCTCCCATAGGTCTAGTGGCTAACCTAGAAAAACAGAATGAAAAAGGACCCAATGTTTTCCTTGAAGTAAGTAGATGAGAGGAAGAAACCTACTTGGAATCTGTCATATGTTTCACTGCTTCTTTGGATTGAATGCTCCAATCATAGCTCCAATTGCTAAAATTAGAACTTGCAGAGCCAGACAACACAAGACAAGAAACTACGAGATCTATGTAGCATCATCTATCTACTTCATTCAACAGATAAACATGGTATTGAAATATATGAAATAACGACATCACATATAGGAAAACAAGCGAACTCTTTGTATTGATATAAATGGAGTGAGTTACAACCATAAATAGTTGTCGATCTTGTAGAAGAGCTCCTCCAAATTGTCGACTTGTCCTTCCTTTGTCACAAAGTGTACCTCCAAACACCACAAATGCATGAAAACCAAACTCTCTTTACAACAACATAAGGGTAGAATCACTCTCCAAAAGCCAACCTCTTGCATATGGAAGGTTGTAAATATATTGAGGAGTGGCATAAGTTGGGAGTTCGTATCCTTTTACCAATCTTGAGATTGAGATCTGCTCTTGATGGGAGGATGAGATCCTAGGATAATGGATCGAAACTCCAAGGTAGGATAGGATAGGACTCGAGAGATTAATTTGAGGCAAATTGTTACAATAGATCTTGGAAGCTTTTGGAAATGGAGGCTTCAGGATTCTCTCTCTTTTTCCTGAATTTCAAGAACCAACGCGGGTGCAAGGAAGGAAACTTGTAGGTGATCAACGCATACCACAATGGAGAAACTTGTAGGTGAATTTTTTCCAGCAAGATACTAGGGTGCGTTGGTCCTAAAACTGGCTCATATGTTGTAGTTTAGGGAAGAAATTGTGGGGAATGAAAAAGTCATGCATAAGGATTTTTGCAATGATGATGTAAAGGGGGAATAGGATGTGAATGATCTCATTAGGATTTTTATTGATCAAATGAGACAAAATATCCTATAACAAGTATAATGAATTAAGGATCATCATTAGATGCTCTATTTCACAATATTCAAATACTTATCACTCTTTCCCTCTAAAGTTGCTTTGGGATTCATCATTCATGCCCAATTGCAATGGATTGTCTTCTCTTTTAAACTTGCAACCCTCTAATAATTTAAGTGTCTGAGAAAGAGTTATCTACCTTTCCTTTACCAGTCATTGATCATGCAATTGACATCTTGCATACCCTTGTGTTTTTCATCTACCCTAACTCCATCGCCCAATGGATTGTCTCTATTGTCAAACCAAGCCTTTTTCAACCCCCATCCTAGTTAAAAATATGGCCACTAAGCGTAATAGTGACCTTCTATTGTGGTGACCTTAAGTAGTAGAGTCATAGAGAGATCCCTCTTTAGAGTGAAGCGCTGGCTTTCAATCCTAAAGTGGTTTGAAAGTTTCCTTAGTTTTTCTCCGCACAATGAGGGTAATTTTGGAGTGATAACATCTTTGTGACATTGTTGAGGACACGAAGCTTCAAGTCAACATCCTGGAAGACAAATAATGAATAGGTCTACTCTCTAATGGTGAATAGAGGACAAACATAGAAAGGTCGCACATCATTCACCTAGCGATTCCACTCTCAGCAGGATCCATAAAGCAAAGCATCAATGCTGAATCCACTAGATCAAGATGAATCCATAATATGCAAGGTATTCTCCTATGAATTCTTCTCATATTCATAGCTTTCCTAATTGTCTAATTCATATGGATTGGAAAACATACCTGCCAGGATTCAAAGATTAGGAACAAGATGATGTTGCTTTCCATTTGGTCAAATTTCACATGCACATACATAGGCTAGGGGTTGAATTGCATGAAGATTACTTGATGAAGATGTTTATGGAAACCTTAGAAGGGTTGGAAAGATCATGGTATGAAGCTTTACCATCTGCTAGTTTTATTCTCTTAAAGATTTCCATGTAGTTTTCTATGAGAATTATAAAAAGTCCTACCCATCTTTGTTGTTGGTTGAAAATTTTTGTGAGCGTGTTGAAAGTTTCATTTAACACCTTGAAGGATTTTATGGATATGAGGAGTTTACTAATGAAGAAATCATACAAGCCTTATATGAAAACCCATTTCAAAATCTTAATAATCAAACCCATGTTTCTTTTCCTGATATTGATGAATTTTTATAGTAGGTTTATTAGATTTTAAATAACCAAGAAAATCATGAGGACACTCATTTAGATATATCTCTAAATCAATCATTTTCTGAATTTTTGTTTCAAGAACAAACTTGTGAAAATAAAAATGATTGTTCTCTTGAATTGAACAAAGAAATATCTTTGGATATTCATCATACACATGAGATGGATGTTGTTGTTCAAGTACATACAAAATCTTTTTATGGTGTAGATGATGTGAATTATAAGAAAGAACAAACTATTGTCATTTATTTTGAGAATGATCTTGAAACTGAAGATTTAGCACAATAAAAACCAATGGTTAAGGATGAAGTTAATATTTCTCCTTTTGCTCATCAACAAAAAGTACATATCTATGATCTTCAAGATCCTTTTGCCACTTTCTTGCAGTCATCAGAATAGGTAGATTTTGTTGTATTCAAGGACCATGGAATTTTTTTTCAGTTGGAAGTTTGAGTTGCCATCTTTTAATATTTCCCAGAGTGTGGGAAAAATTCAGCCTAGTAGCCATCTACTTGATTGGTTACATTGGAATTTTTGTACTATTTGAGTCAATAGTTTTTCAGCATTTTAGAGTAGGAAGTTGTGTGATGAATAAGCTTGCATTTTGAGCATCCTTTCAACGTTCTTTTCAACAATTGTTTTAGGTTGCAGCATAGTTAAGTGTGGATTTGATTGCAGTTGAAAGCTTGCTTTTAGCAATGATCATTTGATTGGTTTCAATTGTTAGTGATAAGCATGAATGCGAAATTTACAAATCTTGAAAAAAATAGGTTGTTGGTCTAAGAGGTTGGGAGTAGCCCAATGGATAAGCACCTGGTCTACGAGGGTTCTTTGTTGCTTCACAAGGTGAAAACATCCCCGTTGGAGACGTTTGTTATCACAATTCACATTTTCATGGGAAACTTAATGTAATTTGGTGTTCTAAATTTTAAACAGTTTTGGGATGTGCTAGCAGATAATTTGTAAGCATTGTTTTAATGATTCAAAAGGAAAAGTGTTGACAAATTAAATGTCAGTGAATGTTTTAAATTTTTAACAAGCGAGTAATGAAAAGTTAGTTGGTATCATATCCTATAATAATTTGACAGATGATACTGATAAATTAGTTGGTGTGACATGTTATTAATTTTTCCCAAAATGAAGAATTATTGAATTTACCACCACCAAATGTGATAATAATTATCAAATTTAGTGGCATGATTGAAGCAATGACAAAAGGCTTTGAGCATGATAAATATCATGCAATACAAATTCAAGAACCAAGCTTCAGTTTTGATGAATCAAGCATGAGATCCTTGGTGAACTTACTATTTTAAACATGATGACAAAACTCTGTTTTTTATGACTGTTTTTTCCTCTAAAAGATAGTAACTTTGAGCGTAGTCTAAAAGCATATGGAAACTATGTTTTGAAAACAAAAGAGGTTTTTTTGGGAACGATCTCATTTAAAAAAAACTCCCCTTTTTACACAACTATCACGATTTTTGAGATACAAAGGGATAATTGGACCCTATTTTTCATGAATTCACCAGATTTATTTTCTTAAAAATGTCTAATCATTAGTTGATGAGCCACCCCATCATTTCAAATTTTTTGAGCCAATATTGAATTTAGAAATTGGATGAAGATATATGCTTAGGATTATAGGAAAATAGTTAAATACATGTGGCAGTCAAAGATATATTAAATTTCATATTTATGGCAGCGCTTATAGTTTCAACAGTGCTATGTGTTTACAAATGATATACCCATACATTTTGGCAGCGATTGTGTAATGTGTTGAAGATATTTTACTTACAGTTGGATATATTTGATAAGAGGGTGTGGGTTAAAAATACATGGAAATTTCCTTATTTTAGCAACGAATATGAGCAAATAGTTTATTTTCTCTGTAAAACTGGGGTTTCTAATTTTGATCAAACAGTTACAAATTTCCAATAGGAAATTCCAAGATATCAGTGAGTTGTTCTAGATTTACCTCCATAATATCAGTAGGAAGTTCAAGACTCCTTCAGTAGATTGGCAGTGAATGGATGAAATACTTTCTAGATCTAGGTCAAGAATTAGAAATATACATATCTCTAATATTTTGTTATATTTGGTATATTAAATATTTTCTAGATTTCATGGATCTGGAAATGATATAATATGTCTATAAGTTGGATTAACAATAGAAAATATGCTTTCATACCTAAGGAGTCTTGGGGACCTTTTGTGTTTTAGAATTTAATTAATAAAATGCAAGATCAAGGACTTGATCTTTGGCTGCAAAGATTCATGTGAAAATTATTTTCAGTGAATGTATTTTATATGTGTTTGTGTTTCTTACTAAGTTTCATTGAATGTTTTTTCTTCAATATTTGAGTATATAATAATCAATTAAAATTCATCATTAGATGTTGTATTTCACAGTATTCAAATACTTATAATTTTTGCCCTCTAAAGTTGCCCTGGGATTCATCCTTCATGCCCAATTGCAATGGATTGTCTTCTCCTTTCAACTTTCAACCCTCTGATAATTTAAGTGTCTAATAAAGATTTGTCTACCTTTCCTTTACCCTTCATTGATCCTGCAACCAACATCTTACAGAACTTTGTTTTTTTCATGTACTATGACTACATCGCCTAATGGATTGTCTCTCTTTACCAACCAAGCATTTTTCAGCCCCCATCCTAGTTAAAAATCTAGCCACTGAGCGTATTAGTGACCTGTTATTATAGTGACCTTGAGTAGAATATTCATAAAAAGATCCCTCCTTAGTTTTAAGGGCCAGATTTCAATCCTAAAGTGGTTTGAAGGTTTCCTTGGTTTTTCTCCTCATAGACAAGGTAATTTCTAAATGATAACAAAATCCATGGAGTCATGTCGCGGATCTGCGTAAGTTGAGCTTAATTGAAAAAAGTTAAAATAATTAGAGGGAGTCGACCCCGACCTCTCAAACTTGATTACGTTAGTTGGTCGGTGAGTCGGGTCCAAGTCATTGATGTGTGTTATGGTGAGAAAAAAACCTGACCCTTGACCAACCTTTTTCCAAGTGAAAACATTAGGAAGTGCATGTACCAAATTCCATTTAGATTTTATTATACTATAAACCCAAGGTTAAGGACAAACAACAAAAAAAGAAAGGAGGGATGTCGTTTGTTTCTCATTAAAATAAAAAATGAAAGGATTATGGAGTGATGGAGGAAATAAGTTAAAATTTTGGCATTTTCTTTTATAATATATGGGAAAATTATTTTTGGGGGGAAGCCATCACGAATTCATTTTGTCACCCCCTAAAGCACAATCAAGGAGTGTGTATGGTGAATAAGTCTTAGTAATTTCAGCCATGTTAGGTACTGCTGCACAAAAACCATGTAAAATAAATAAATGAGATCTGAAAAATTGTAACGATTTTAGGTACTCATGTGATAATAGAGAGGGAAAGAGGGAAAACACAAAGGGAATAAACCCCTCCCCTCCCTACATTTGTAACATCCCTGGTGAAAATTCCATGTAATAAAAGTTAATAATGACAAAAATAATAACCACAGTTGATGGGACACTTATTCCAAGTTTAATGTTGGGAAAAACATCCTAGTGTTGGTGTTCATTTGGTTTATTATGGCTAAGGAAATTGGCAAAGGAAACGTCTAAGGATTTGGAAAGGAAAAATGACATTTTTGGCACATTTATTTATGAAAATAATGGAAATTAGCAAAAAAGGGAGGTGAAAGGTCACAGGTTGCATGTCAGGAGGAAATTGAAGGAAAATAATGAAAATTGAAGAAAATAGAGGCCTAATTGATAAAAAGGTTTCTGAGGATCATTTGGTACCTTTTTTTCAGTTTAGTTTTGGAGCTCTCTCATTATTCTCTCTCTCTCACTCTTGGACATTTAGATTTTTCTTGGAGAACTTTGGCATTGGATCAAGAAAGGTAGAGAAGGAAAGAGGAAGGAAGGAGCAAGAAAGGAAGAGTAGGATCAAGCAGCTAAAGCAATATTCTTTGTAGTTATTAATTTGCTGTGTGTTTTCCTTGCTAGATTTGGCATGCATGGTATTGCATGTGGTTCTTTTATTGTTATGGCATGGGTTTTACCAAGTGTGATATTGTTTGCATCCTAACCTTTCCATTTCCGGATAGCCATGATGTGATGGGGTTCTCATGTTTTGGTTGAGCTGGATTTCCATATGGATTCGAAGCTAAGTCAGGTGGATCTCCGAATGATAGAACACATGGCCTAATAACAATGAACCGAACTGTGGGTTGCAGTAAAGCTGGATTTTGTGTTTCCTTGGTGAGCCTAGGAATCCTCGACTGGTGAACGATGGGATATATGGTAAATTCTAGAGTTGGGTGCTCTCCATCAGACCTAGTAATCATAGGATGAGATATGTAGTAAATCCTAGAGAGTGGGTCTCGGTTTAGGGCCTAGTGACCCGGTGTGGATTGCGGTAAAGCCTAAGAGACTAGGAGACAGGAAAATTCCTCATGGTGTAGGTGGAGAAATCCAGTGGTATCCATGCTTTTTTTGGCCTAATGATCTAGTGGAGATCATGGTAAAGTTTGTTATTACATGTTTACTATGTTAGCCTAGTGATCTAGGATAGATTATGGTAAAGCTTGGTTTCTATTTATGAGAGTGAGGTGGTTTAGCCTCGGGATGCCCTAGTTAGTTCTTTTGGTTTGAGTCCAACATTCATTCTTGGAATATGGCACAGGGGTGAATGGATGAAGAGAGAATTGGTTCAGCCACTCTATGGTTGAGTGGAACATGGTAGTCCCATCCCATGTTGGATTTTGTATTCATTAATAAAAGGTTCTCTCCCTGTATAAATGTATCAGTTTATATGTGGATTTTATGGCTAATGTATCCTTGATATTTTTGTTGTTATTATTCTAGGTATAAGCATGTATTATGACAGTGATGATGTATGGTTTTCCACTTGTTTTGATTTGTTAATGAATGAACAATGTATCTATGACCTAATAGATGATAATGCAGCTAATGATACAAGGGAACAATGCTTCTCAGTGATTCTTAGATAAGTATGATGCCTCTATTCTTAAATATGTTGTTTACACCTATAGATTACATATTTGTAATATGTTTGACAAAATTCCTATCATGGCTAGCAGGGGTCCAATCAAGCCCTTGTTCAAGTAATTACATTGTATCATCATTCCCTTGTTATATTGAAGGTGCCTGGAAAAGTGGCTCAAATCCTAGGGACACTAGCACAACACTGAGAAAAATAGTCCCTAGATGTTGGAATTCCATGTTGTGGGAGCATCAAAAGCCCTTTGGATGCAAGCATGCCCATATCATGGGAGATTCCAAGAGTTAATTGGTCTAAAAACTCAGTGGGACTCAAGGGTTGGTTACCTGAGAGGTTGGGATGGTTCCTAGGAGTCATGTTGTTGATGTGGAAGGTTTGTATGTTGTGTTTTCGTTGATTCCACTTACTTAGGGTCACATAGGAGGTTTAATCCCATCATAGTAGCCTCTCATCACATGCTTACCCCAGTTGGCCGGTTACTTGGGTAGATGTGGGAGGAGGGTGTTAAAACCTTAAGATGAAATGTATATTATGTCTTACTATGTAGTTCCTATAAAGAAGGATTGTGCCACTAATAAACCCCATCATGTGAGAAACATTTTGTAGCTAGTTGAACCTTGTATTTTCTTACAGTAGTAGTGAGAGCTCATGGAATACCAAAAAACTAAAAACTAGTTTTTTGTGTCTTGGTAGTATCACCAACTAGATCATTCACTACCTATAAAGTTTAATTTCTCCTATGTAGGTCGTGATTTGGATATGAAATATGATATTGAAGGAATTATAAATCTAATCAGAAATTTGATATGAAGAATAACCAAATCATCTTGAATATCTCTCTCAAAACGAGGTGGTGGAGAGGTTATAATAGGACTAGTGCAAGGTACCAAAGAATAAAAATAATGCTTTGATGTTACTATATGATTAGAGGAACTTGGTTCTAAAATCCATTTATAAAACGATGGATCAATAGTAGTCAAAACATGACCCATAACTTGATCCTATGGTGGTTTGTTTTCAGTCTTCTTCTTAACATTGTCTAGGATGAAGTCATCTAGATTATGCTTCTGAAATACTTTTCCCATCAGATCAAATGTATTCAATATAAAATAACTCTCCAAATTAAATCACTTATTACAATAACTACATTTTTTTTCTCTTTTTCTTAGATTTTCCTCCCATTGAATCCTAGTCTCCTTACTAGATTCAATGCTTTCTCCATCTATGTGATCACGATCCCTTGGTTTTTTCTTCTCTTTATTGTTATCATCCTTCAATGTAAGTGCATGTGCATTTGGAGGCTTAATGGGCCCCATGTGAATGATCATATTTTGCACATGTATAAAGGATTCAATAAAATAATCCAAATGGCATATTCCAATTTTTACCCATGGAAGGTGTAGTGGTATGGAATGAATATACAAAGGCATAATATTGAGGACCTGGTTTAGAAAGTGTTGAGAGGATAAGTTGATCCTCTTTATTATCTATGCCACAAGATTTTACTTGAGTCATCAAATTTTTGAACATAGAGAAGAATTCCTATAGAATGTTGAATTTGTTTGGATCCAAAGTGATAAGAACATTCTCTAGTTGGTGTGCTCTCAAATCATCTTATTTTCCAAAAAATCCATCCAATTTTGTCCATACATCATGAGGATTTTCACATTCTTCGACATGAAATGATAAACTGGGAAGACATAAAAACACAATATCCCATAAACTTCATCCATTCTATTAAAGCACTTTAACTTCTCTACAATTGAATTGGTCTCTAATTCATTACCCATAGTGATCTTGTGGAGTCCCATACTATGATGCAAAAATTGGATCCTTGGTTTCCAATCAAAGTAATTGAAAGGAGTGAGAATCACAATGATATCATCCATTTTCTTTGGATTGCTCAAACATGTAAAATTTGCAATAAAATTTTAGTATTTGTCACAAAATCAATAATTATTTAATACCATGTTGGATTTTAAGCATGGGTGCAAGATATAATTGTGTGAAAATACTACAATAGAAATTACATAACAAGAAAGAAGAGAGAATGAAATTGCTCTAAAAAAATACTAAGTAGTTAAAGGAACAAATTTGAATTACTCATAAACTCTTGTGTCTATTATTCTTTAACATGAAAAATGCTTTCCCTAATTAGCTAGTAGCCTGAAATTAGAGTAGGAGACCCTAAAATCGAGTGAAGCCCTAAGATAGGGTTGAATAATGGAGTAAAAAATAAGTTATAATTGAAGTATAGACTCTCTCATATAACTTCAAACTCATAAATACAATAAACCTCCAAAAATAAGACTAAAAAGAATAAGTTTGGTAGGTGAGTGGATAATATTTCTTTTATGGGAATTTCTTCCCTAAGGCTAGGATTATAAGCCACAATAGATTGGACAAAACAAACTCAAGAACTCATCCCAAACAATCAAGAAATAAATATAAACTACTATACAAAGGTTAGTATACCTACCAAGATATTCGACATTGAAGAAGATCCTCTTGTCCAATATATCTCTCTTACTCATCACTTCAAGACATATGTTCAACATAGAAAACAAGAGTAGAAAACAACAAAATAAAAGTAAGATTGAATATATAATGTTAGGTGAATCAAAATTTCAATGCATAAACATAAAAGTATATTTACCAACACTGAAATGGAGATAGAAAAGATGAGTTTCTTACTGATTGAATAAGAAGAAATATAATGAATAACAATCACCTAACTCTTTCCTCGTGAACCAAACATAACCATCCTCCATATCCCCCCTTCCTATGCCACTAAAGGTCTCCTTCTATGATCTTTCACTTCAAAACAATGTGAGAGATAAAGGGGAATCAACATAAGGTTAAGAAGATAGTGAGAAATAAGGAAACTAGGGTTTCCTTACTAAGGGCATGGTTTAAAATCTTAGGGAATCAAACTTAGATAAATGCTAATCTTTCCAATATTAGATTGCACAACTAGGCATGAATGAATCCTCCGTCCAAGGCATCAATTTATTCTCAAAAAATTTGGTTATAGATGTTGAAGCATGGGTTAGAGCATGTAGGTCTCGGTAAAACACGTAAACCCTACCTCAAAACACATGATTATGTGCAAATTTATTTTTTTTAGTGCATTTTGAAGAAATATGTGAGTATATTTCAAGATACTCATGGAAATATGTGTTTTTTGTTGTGAGAGTCATGTATATACATGTTATGCAAGAATATAAAGGGAATATGGAAACTCAAATTTTTATTTTTGAAGAATTATCTAGGGGAGTAGAATTTGCTATAAGGAAAGAGATATGATGTCATGGCCAAAAATTACATCTTATAAAATGTGTGGCAAAATATGCTATAACAATTGTGGATAAGGTAGCCTCCCAAAATAAGAGAGCAGATGTTTATTATTAATTAGGGATATTGAGGATAAAATCATGTCAGGAGGGCTCACTCAATAAACCTCTGACATATCACATGCGTTCATGGCATAATAAACAATACCCCTTGTAGAGCCTCTAACTTGCACCTAATTATCTATCATTACCTACAGCTTTTCCTCACTTATCCTTCTCTTTTGCCCTATTTTCCTCATAAACCTATCCAGATCATTACATTTGATGTCTTTAAGCATGATTGGTTAACTTTGCTAATGTTTGACTGTTTGTCTAGATTTTTGACATATGCACAGAGATTCCGCAGCTGTCTGGCAATTCCGCAGCTATCTAGTCATTCCGCAGCCTTTTCATTGATCTCTATGTTCCACGTGTCATTTTGAAAAATGAATCACATGGGCACGTGGGAATGAAGGTGTTAAAGGTTCCTATGCTATTGGTTCAGTCAGCAACGCCACGCACACCTCCGGTCAACGTGGATCAAACTTTGGTCAACAAAGCCAGCTCAAACGGTGCTGCGTGAGCTGATAGGTCACGTCACTCCAGATGGCGATTCCTCCACGCTATGCAGGTTATGGGAGACAGGATCCAACCTTGGATTCAACCTCCATGACGTCCGTACCCTCCAGATAACACACGGACCTGTTTACGTGTTGCTGTACCATTTAATTAGCATGACTATCAGTTAATTTCTAGTTTCATGTTTTACGCAGTAGGCAGTTGTTCATACGCCTATAAAATCCAGCGTCTGCGCACGCTTCAGGATTAGTTTTTAGTTGCTTTGTTTATGTAATTGTTACAATTTTAGTGTGTACAGAAACTCTGTTTTGAAGCTGCTGTTTCAGCACTTTTTACTGTAATTTCTGCATATGAGTTAATAGAAGACTGTGCTGTTTTGACTCCTTCAAGTAGCTGATCTTTCCTTGGGTTTTGCGGATGGAGGGCCCCCATTCATAACAGCCTTTGTACAGTAAATTTACCTTTATGTTCTTGCCATTTCCTTCTTTTGAATTCAGCAATTTTCCTTTTCTTTAATACATGTACAGTTTTGATTTACTTTCACTGTCATCTCATTTCCAACATTTACTTTAACTGATCAGGATTGTTTTCTGCAGGTGTTAGCCCGGGATTGTGTGTCTTTGTTGTATTTGCTTTATCTCTAATGGTATTTTCAGTTGTCATATTCATAGTTGCTGCCTTTACTCTGTTTTTTTAGCTTGATTTCTAGTTTAGTTTCTCAAGTTGTATGTTAACATATTGATGGTCTCCTTATCATAAGTTGTTCATCTTCAAGAGATCAGAATACTAATAAATCACAACTTGCTTTGAGTAGTTTTTGACTTATATCACTAACTCTTTCTTCACTTGTTACACATTACAATGTATGTTGGAAGCAGAATGTTGAAGAGAGGTATAGTGGTGTTATAATTTGTCATCTTAGAGCTTGATTACTTTTTAGACTTATTTCTAACTACTTCTTAATCGTGTTTCACATAGTACTATATGTTGGAAGCAGAGTGTTAGGAAGAGATGAACATTATAATTGGTCTTTAAAGTGGTTTTTCTTACTTTTTATTGCAGCAGCATGAGTAGTGACTAGTGCCATTAGAAAGTGGTTTTTATGCTTTTCTTTCAGTTTCATTTCAAGTTATTTCTTTCAAGCTCTTTCTTTGCAAGTTTAGAAGGTAGTTAGAAACCACCAGTTACACACACTCACTCATTTAGAAACCACCATACACACACAAATCACTCATTTGTTTATAAAATCATCACTTCATCTTAGGAAGTTAAATTGATCACAACACCCCGAAACGACAAAAAGATCTAAGAGGTTACTTAAGTATATACTGTACACCTTCACTTCATCAGCTTACGAGCCCCGGGTTGACAATTTATGATAGCAATTTAGACAACACTAAATTGACTAAACATTTTGGCGCCGTTGCCGGGGAAGTGAAATTAAGTAGCCATATTCTTAGGAAAAAAAAAAACATAAAATTTCAAGAAAAGAAGTTGATAACCTATCAAAGTATGCTCTCCTCTTGCACTTTAAAGTGATCTGGAGGATCAGAAAAGAGAAAGTTATTGATTTAGTAGTTTCTTGAGTATGCTCTCTTCTTGCACCTAGAGTGACCTGGAAGATCAGGAAAAGAACTATTAACTTGACTTGAAGAAAAATAAAAAAAAATAAAAAAAAATGACATGCATAGAGCTAGAGATTCTAGGGGAAGGTTTTTAGCTAGAGCTCGAAGTTCAATTTTCACAAGTCCATCTGCTTCAAGGAATAGACAAGAGACACCTCCCTCATCTCCAACCGACACTCCTAGCCCTAGAATTCCTGGAATTCAAGAGCCAAGAATTGACTCTCCCACACCTTCTATTGAATTTGAACCAGGAAGAGACCCTTCTCTTTCTCCTACAGAAAGACCAATTGTAATTGAGGAAGTAGAATCATCTGAAGAAGAAGGAGAAATCTCTTCTCATTCACCCTTTGTAGAAGAACCAGAAGATTTTGAAATCCCTAGGGGAACCATCATGGCAGAGGAAGAAGGGGGTGGTAGAGGTAGAGGTAGAGGAGGAGGAGGAAACAACAATGGAGGAGGTAGAGGTCCCCTTGGAGGAGGAAATAGAGATGGGGATAACTCATTTGGGTTTCCTATTGTTAATGAGGATTCCCGGGCTACTATGAAAAACATATCGCCATCTGTCCTCCCAAATTTCCATGGGTTAAGAACTGAGGACCCTGAAACATTTTTATTTGAGTTTGAAGTTGTGTGTCGAACTTATGACTATCTGGATGACTCTCAGAAACTCAAATTGTTCCCTTCAACATTAAAAGATCAAGCTTTGAAATGGTTCATGGGGTTACTCACTCAATCCATTAGGTCTTGGGATGAAATGAAACAAACATTTCTGGATAGGTATCTGGACTATTGTATGCCTACTAATCACAAGGACGAGGTATTTAAAATGATACAAAGAGAAGATGAGAGCTTAGACGATTTACTTGAAAGATTTCAATATAACCTGAAAAGAGCAAAAATGAGTAACTTGGATGAAGAGACCTTAAAAGCCCTCCTATTAAAAGCCATTAGAGATGAATGGATAGATATCTTGAACATGATGGGGAAAGGGGATATATCTCAACTTTCACTCAGTGATATAGCAGAACTATGTATCCATCTCTCAAGGGGCAAATCAAAAACTCAAAAAGGGCCTAGAGATCCTTCTCTCCTTAGAGCAAATAAATCTGCAACGGGATCAATAAGTAGGGCTGAAATCGGCAATATGCTTGATGAATTTAAAACTGACATCTTAGGGAGTCTTAGTGAACAATTAGATACCCTTAAGATTCACAATAAAAAAAAAGCAGAAGCTGAGGCTTTGGCCATTTTTTGCCCGAAATGTAGAAAGAAACATGCTTTAAGGGAATGTCCCTTGGATGCACACGTTGTAGAAACATGCGTAATTTGCTCAGAAACTCATGAGACCAAGGATTGTCCTTCAATTCCTGGCCTCAAAGCAGTCTTTCAAGAAGATCCAAATACACTTGAATCTCTCTCTTTTGTTGCAAGGAGACCTTGGCAAGGGCAACAGAATCAAGGGTTTAACAACTCTATGAATTTTCAACCCCAACCAAATTGGAATCCTTGGCAACAACCCTGGTCTCAACCTCAAAATCCTTTTCAATCATGGATGCAAAGCATGCAAAATCCTTATGGGAGACTTGCTCAATTCTATCAATATCCTCCATCTTTTCAGAACCAGCAAGCTCCACAACTTCCAAATCAAGGTCAACAATTATCATTGCCATACCCTCAACAACAACAACCTCCTCCACAAAATCAAAATTCTCAACTCTTGCTTCAATCCCAACAGAAGTCAAATCAACTTCCCTCTCAGCCATTACCAAATCCCAATAATAGGAACCCTCAAAATGCTTACATGATGGAAGGTCAACCATTTCCTACCTATATGATTGTTCCTCTCAATGAAGTACAACTCAGATCAGGTAGAATCCTAGATCAACCTTCTATAAATGTTCAACAGCCAAGCATTTTTGAGGAAGAATCTCTTAAAGTCAATAAGGGTTCTGAAGTATCACTTCAAAACCAAAATATCCAAAAAGAAAAAGAAAAAGAATCAACCCCCACAACTCCCATAGTTGAGCAACCTACATCTTTAGCTACACCTCCTTTTCCTGAAAGATTACAAATTGACAAAGGAGTGGAAAAGCAAATTTGGTTGCCTGACTATAATTTTCTAGATGAATTGAAGAATGTCTGTATCATGATTCCCTTGTTACAAGCCATTAAGGAAATTCCCATTCTAGCAAAGACAATAAAGGAGTTGAGTTTGAAGAAAACAGGAAAGAAAACCAGAGATACCAAAAGGATCCATCTGGTTGGAAAAATCGCAGACATTATGATGGGTAAGATTACCATGCAAAAGTATGTGGATCCCGGTAGCCCTATTGTCAAAGCTCATATTAATGGGGTTGAAATCCCAAATACTTTGATTGACTTAGGAGCCGCTATCAACATCATGAGTAGACAGACCATGGATCAGTTAAAGCTTCCTAACCTTCTCTTTACACCTACTTTACTGCAACTTGCAGATCGATCAATCATTAAACCTAATGGTGTATTGGAAGACATTCCAGTCTCCCTAGACTCTTGGGAATATCCAGTTGATTTTATGATTTTAACTCCCAAGAACAATCTAGGAGGACATCTTCTTATCTTAGGAAGACCTTGGCTAGCAACAGCTGATGCTTTTATCAGTTGTAGGTCTGGGGACATGTATATATCAGATGGTAATTCCACCAAGAAATTCAACTTGTATCCTCCAGCAAAGGCAATAACAGAAATAGGAGAAGATGAGTGGGTCGATGATGAGGATACTATACAACCTGTTCTAACCATCTCTGAGATCAGTGAAGACAGTCAAATCCTAAACACATTAGAAAATTTTGAAATATCTTTAGAATATGACTCTACACAGTTTCAGTTAGATGCGGATGTTGAATATCTCTCCTCTAGACAGATGTCTCTCTTCTCAATGGAAGAGTTTGGTAGTTCTACAGTTGAAATCCTTCCAGGAAAAACATTGAACATTAATAGAAACTTGGAAAGACCACAACAAGAAAAATTAACCAAACTTTTGCAAAAACATTCTACTGCATTTGCATGGGAATACACTGACATGAAAGGAATCGATCCTAAGACTTGTATTCATCACATCTATATTGAAGAAAACAGCAGACCTATTAGGCAACCGCAGAGAAGGATGAATCCAAACCTTAGGGAAATCGTGAAAGAAGAACTCCAGAAATTACTCAAGGTAAACTTCATTTACCCCATTTCAGATAGCCAATGGGTTTCTCCCTTGGTTATAGTGCCCAAAAAGAATGGTAAATGGAGAGTTTGCATTGATTATCGAGAATTGAACAAGGCAACCTTAAAGGATCATTTCCCTCTACCTTTTATTGATCAGGTACTAGACACTTTAGCAGGTAAAAAGTATTTCTCATTCTTGGATGGTTTTAGTGGGTATAATCAAATTCAGGTGGCACCTGAAGATCAAGATAAGACCACATTCACCTGTCCATGGGGAACTTTTGCCTACCGAGTACTCCCTTTTGGATTATGCAATGCACCTACTACTTTTCAAAGGGATGTATTAGGTATCTTTTCAGATCTAATCCATGATTGTGTAGAGGTCTATATGGATGATTTTACAGTTTACGGTAATACATTTGAAGAAGCTTTGGAAAATTTGGAAAAATTACTGATAAGATGTAAGGAAACAAATCTTTCTTTAAGTCATGAAAAGTGTTTTATGATGTTTACTGATGGGATTGTTTTAGGACATCATATTTCAGGAGATGGGATTAAGGTTGATAGATCCAAAGTGGAAGTCATCTCCAAGTTACCTGTTTCAAATTGCCAGAAAGATGTTAGAAGTTTTCTTGGGTTTACTGGATATTACAGAAGATTTATTGAAAACTTCACTAAGATAGCATCTCCTCTTTTCAAATTGCTTACCAAAGACTGTGAGTTCAAATGGGATCCTGAGTGTCAGTCTGCCTTTGAAACTTTAAAGACTAGAATATCTGAAGCACCCATCTTAAGGGGGCCAAATTGGAAACTCCCTTTCCACATTTCTACTGATGCTTCAGATACGGCTCTAGGAGCTGTCTTGGGACAAAAGGATTTGATCCCTTATGCCATTTATTACACTAGTAAAAATTTGACTCCCACTGAGTTAAATTACACTGTGACTGAAAAAGAATTTCTAGCCGTTGTTCATGCAATTAACAAGTTTAGACATTATATAACCGGCTATGAAACTTTTGTCCATACTGATCACTCTGCAATTAGATATCTCATGAACAAACCTGTTACTAATGGCAGAGTTACAAGATGGCTTTTACTTTTACAAGAATTCAACATTACTGTGTTAGATAGACCTGGGAAACAAAACACAGTAGCTGATTTCTTGTCTAGAATCCAAAACACTAATGAAGATTCTCCAGTAGAAGATAAGTTTCCAGATGAATACTTGTTTGCAGTAACTACCAAGACTCCTTGGTATGCAGATATTGCTAATTATCTAGTTACAGGGAAGCTACCTCTACACTTATTTCCTAATGAGAAAAGGAAAATCATTCAGGAGAGTTCACATTATTCTTGGATTTCTAATGAATTGTTCAAAACAGGGCCAGATTGTA
This sequence comes from Pinus tabuliformis, assembly GCA_031772625.1. NCBI lineage: Eukaryota > Viridiplantae > Streptophyta > Pinopsida > Pinales > Pinaceae > Pinus > Pinus tabuliformis. The sequence goes on from CM062818.1 coordinate 1,483,884,200, forward strand.
TAATCAGAAGATGTGTTCGGGAAGATGAAATGCCTGACATCCTTAAGGCATGTCATGATGAACCATGCGGCGGACACTTTGCTGACAAGAGGACAGCCTATAAAATCCTTTCTCTAGGATATTATTGGCCTTCTCTCTTTAAAGATGCAAAGCAGTATGTTAGAAGGTGTGACAGCTGCCAAAGAGTTGGGAGACCAACTCCTTCAAATGAAATGCCACTACAGCCACAGGTATGCATCGAACCCTTTGAGAAATGGGCTCTAGATTTCGTTGGACCTATTAATCCACCATCAAAGCAAAAAAAGTATATATTGGTTTGTACTGATTATGTTACTAAGTGGGTAGAAGCCAAGGCATTGCCTTCTGCCACTGAAAATTCAGTTGTTCAATTTCTTTTTGAGGATATTTTTACTCGTTTTGGTGTCCCAAGAGAAATTGTGACAGATCAGGGAAGCCAATTTACATCTAAATTGATGGAGAAGCTGATGGAGGAATATAAGATCAAGCACAGAGCATCTACTCCATACCATTCGCAATCAAATGGCCAAGTGGAATCTACCAATAAAGTTCTTGAAGGCATTATCACCAAGACTGTTCATCTTCATAGAAGAGATTGGGCGGAAAGGCTTCCTGAAGCCTTATGGGCCTATAGAACTACATGGAGGAACACAACAGGACATTCTCCCTATGAACTTGTTTATGGGAAGGAAGTCCTGCTCCCCATTAAGTTCCAAATCAAGACCTTCAAGATGGCAGTCCAATTGGGGACGAGCCTCTCGGAAGCCCAAAAACACAGAATGGACCAGCTAAATGAGCTAGATGAAATAAGACAAGATGCAATTCTAAGGACCGATCTAGTTCAGCACCAAAGAACTAAATGGCATGATCGACACATCAAGGAGAAGAAGTTTCAGAAAGGAGATTGGGCTCTATTGTTTGATTCAAAGTTTAAAGACTTCAAAGGAAAATTTCAAACTCATTGGCTTGGGCCATATGAGATTGATGAAGTCTTTAGCAATGGAGTAGTTTGAGTGAAAACTATTGATGAATTTCATACTCCTCTTATTGTGAATGGCCATCGCTTGAAGATCTACCAGAAGCCACTCTCAAAAGAGGAATTTGTCAAGTTGTTTAAAGAAGATTCTGCAATCAGGTTGGTGGAGAAGGATTCTTCTCCTCCATCAGCCTAATCTTTGGTTTTTGAAAAAAAAAAAAAATAAATAAAAATAAATAAATAAATACAAATGTATAGGCCTGAAAACCAGTCTCTGATTGGCAGTCCTATGTAGAAAATCTGAGGTGAAAATCAGGGTCACCTGACACCTCACATTTTCCAAAAAAAAAAAATCTCTCTCTCCTCCTTGTTCCATCTCATTTCGCCCACTTCATTCACCATCTCATTCATCCAATCACTCTCACTCCATCTCATTTCTTTCCATCCATCCATCCATTACATTCTATCTCACCAATAAAGTCATTGTCAGATTTATTTCACACAGCTAAAGTTGTTTTGTGCAGACAGAAGGTATCACTGCAGTTTCCTCAGCTGAGGAGCAATTCCGCAGCCAACATCCCAATTCCGCAGCCGATACACTCTGTGCCTGCACATAAAAAATTACACTCTGTTTCAAGAAGAAATCTGCAGTCAGAAAAAATCACCAGCATTATTAGAAGGCAAGGTCATAAACAATTAAAGGTTAGCATCATATGAGCAAAAGGAATCAAGATGCGGATACACAAGGTATGTTCTAATTTCTGACCAACAGTTATATCATTATGCATGGTTTTCGGATTATGTTTTGAGGCACCTAATGTAATGATTGCAAAATCCTTCCACTCCTCGACCGAAAATCCACGTAACCCTCATCCATAACGGTCCCTACTCATCACAGCTTCAAACCCAAACACGGCTGCTCTTTCATTAAAACTCTCGTACCAGAATGACGTATACAACTGTACTACGACACTCTGAGTTATAATTCCACAGCCAGATGTACACCAATGACCGACGTCTATGGGATTTAACCGTTTTCACCCATTACTCGTAACCCTCCTACGCATACATAATTCCATTCCCGCTGTTGATTCACTCCCTCATTTCCATTGTTCTTCACTGCTCTGTCTTATTCACTATTCTGTCCACCGTAAGCACTCTCTGTTTCATTTTCTTCTCATTTCTCCACTACACCCTTGACCACTGTTGTAAGTGCATCATGGCTATTTTGCTGTAGCCGTAAACCCACTGTCCAAACACTTTTCTCCCGTATAACTCTTTCACCAAGTGTTAAAACAGTGCTGTTAAGGCAGCCAGAGAGCTGATGGGTAAGCTATTGAGGGCAGAGCCTGAGGGCTCTAAATTTTTAGAAGGTTATCCCCAAACTAAAGACGCTTTGCAAAAGGCCAAATGGCTCCAGTTCATTCAAAAATTCCAGGGATACCATAAGGAAGTCACAAAGGCTTTTGCTCGTTCTTTCGAAGACAACAAAGTGGAGATTGGAGATCTGAAATTTACAGTTACAGAAGGCAGTTTAGCACAAGCAACTTCATTACCTCAAACTGGGGAAAGGTGGTTCAAGAATCGATCAGTGAAAGACCAGGAATGGAAGCAAATATTGAAAAATCCAGGTATGAACACTAGTATTTTTACAAAAGGAATCCCTATTAGTCTTGTCAAAGAAGAATGGACAGCTTTGCTTCTGTTAGTACAAAAATTCTTTACATGTGAAGGAAGATTCGGAACTTTGTATGTTTACCATGCTAAAATTATGATGCATTTCATGGGTGAACATGACATTAATCTTCCTTATTTTCTACTATCTAGCCTTAGAAAAATGTGTTCAACAGTCCAAAGAAACATAAATAATATTGAGCCACATTTATACCATCACGGGCTTGTCAAAATGCTAATTGAAGAACAGTTAAAGGCCAAAAGGGATACATGGGAAAGATTTCTTGTGAGGAACCACTTCCAAGAGGCAGGAGAAGCCTCTGGTAGTTCACCTAAAGTGCCCAGAAAGAGTAGAAGAAGAAGAGAAGAGGTTACCCCAGAAATTGCTGTCCAAGTAGAAACTGTCCCTGAAATTGTTGTCCAAGAAGAAACTGTCCAAGACCTTGTTGAAGAAGAAACTGCTGCCCATAACTCTGAGGAAGAAATTGACCCTGAGCTTGCTGTAGATATTGACCAAACAGCCCAAGAAATCATTACAGAAACCCTGCAAGAAATTGTACAAGAGGCTGCTCAAAAGAAAAAGGAGAGTAGGAAGAGACAAAAGAAGGATAAAGGAAAAGCTATAGCCCAAGAAACCTACCTTACTCCTGAAAATTCCAGTGAAGAGGACACTCAGCCATTGGCACATAGATTGGCCCAATTTCATGAGGCTGCCCTTTCCAAGAAGATGCAAAAACAAAAACAGAAGCAACAAAAGGAAAAACAGAGCATCACCACCGTGAGGAGGAGCAGCAGGCTACAAAGCAAAGTGGGGGCCACAAAGAACAAAGAGTCACTCTTTATTGACTTGAGCACACCTAAAAAGGTTGCTACAAGACTTGACTTTGAAGCAAGCCCACCACATGTTGAGGTTACTCCTCCACGAGAGGAAAGCCCTTTTCAACAGGAGCATAAAATCGAATTTGAGCATGAGCCTAGTCCAAAGAGGTCACCAGAGATTGACCCAGATCAGCAGAGAGTATATAACTACTTGGAGACATTAGAACAAGCTGCTGCTGGTCCAAGCACTGTTCTACCTCTTGAACAGCAAGTTCACTCACTTAAACAAGAAATTTTTGAGCTTGAAGTTTTAAACCGCCACATCACACAAGAGAATGAAGCATTAAAGGAACGAGGTAAAGTGGACAAAATGGTCCACGATAATACCATGCTTCATCTGGGCCTTTGGCAAAGGAAAAACAGAAAGCTAAAGAAAAAATGCAGGAAGCTAAGCAGAGCTTTGGTCAATTTAAAATTCAGATGCTTGATGAGGAGACCAAGAGTCAATGTGGCTACACAGAGGAAGAGGAGAAGACTAGATGTCTTAGCAGAGGCATCTCAGCAGGTGGATTAAACAATGTTTTCGTTGCATGAGGACATGCAACACCCTCGTAGTGGGGGTATGTAGAGCCTCTAACTTGCACCTAATTATCTATCATTACCTACAACTTTTCCTCACTTATCCCTCTCTTTTGCCCTATTTTCCTCATAAACCTATCCAGATCATTACATTTGATGTCTTTAAGCATGATTGGTTAACTTTGCTAATGTTTGACTGTTTGTCTAGATTTTTGACATATGCACAGAGATTCCGCAGCTGTCTGGCAATTCCGCAGCCATTCAGCAATTCCGCAGCTATCTAGTTATTCCGCAGCCTTTTCATTGATCTCTATGTTCCACGTGTCATTTTGAAAAACGAATCACATGGGCACGTGGGAATGAAGGTGTTAAAGGTTCCTATGCTATTGGTTCGGTCAGCAACGCCACGCACACCTCCGGTCAACGTGGATCAAACTTTGGTCAACAAAGCCAGCTCAAACGGTGCTGCGTGAGCTGATAGGTCACGTCACTCCAGATGGCGATTCCTCCACACTATGCAAGTTATGGGAGACAGGATCCAACCTTGGATTCAACCTCCATGACGACCGTACCCTCCAGATAACACACGGACCTGTTTACGTGTTGTTGTACCATTTAATTAGCATGACTGTCAGTTAATTTCTAGTTTCATGTTTTACGCAGTAGGTAGTTGTTCATACGCCTATAAAATCCAGCGTCTGCGCACGCTTAAGGATTAGTTTTTAGTTGCTTTGTTTATGTAATTGCTACAATTTTAGTGTGTACAGAAACTCTGTTTTGAAGCTGCTGTTTCAGCACTTTTTACTGTAATTTCTGCATATGAGTTAATAGAAGACTGTGGTGTTTTGACTCCTTCAAGTAGCTGATCTTTCCTTGGGTTTTGTGGATGGAGGGCCCCCATTCATAACAGCCTTTGTACAGTAAATTTACCTTTATGTTCTTGCCATTTCCTTCTTTTGAATTCAGCAATTTTCCTTTTCTTTAATACATGTACAATTTTGATTTACTTTCACTGTCATCTCATTTCCAGCATTTACTTTAACTGATCAAGATTGTTTTCTGCAGGTGTTAGCCCGGGATTGTGTGTCTTTGTTGTATTTGCTTTATCTCTAATGGTATTTTCAGTTGTCATATTCATAGTTGCTGCCTTTACTCTGTTTTTTTAGCTTGATTTCTAGTTTAGTTTCTCAAGTTGTATGCTAACATATTGATGGTCTCCTTATCATAAGTTGTTCATCTTCAAGAGATCAGAATACTAATAAATCACAACTTGCTTTGAGTAGTTTTTGACTTATATCACTAACTCTTTCTTCACTTGTTACACATTACAATGTATGTTGGAAGCAGAATGTTGAAGAGAGGTACAGTGGTGTTATAATTTGTCATCTTAGAGCTTGATTACTTTTTAGACTTATTTCTAACTACTTCTTAATCGCGTTTCACATAGTACTATATGTTGGAAGTAGAGTGTTAGGAAGAGATGAACATTATAATTGGTCTTTAAAGTGGTTTTTCTTACTTTTTATTGCAGCAGCATGAGTAGTGACTAGTGCCATTAGAAAGTGGTTTTTATGCTTTGCTTTCAGTTTCATTTCAAGTTATTTCTTTCAAGCTCTTTCTTTGCAAGTTTAGAAGGTAGTTAGAAACCACCAGTTACACACACTCACTCATTTAGAAACCACCATACACACACAAATCACTCATTTGTTTATAAAATCATCACTTCATCTTAGGAAGTTAAATTGATCACAACACCCCCAAACGACAAAAAGATCTAAGAGGTTACTTAAGTATATACTGTACATCTTCACTTCATCAGCTTACGAGCCCCGGGTAGACAATTTATGATAGCAATTTAGACAACACTAAATTGACTAAACACCCCTAATGTGACTACATATTGGAAAATACCTCTAAAAATCACATTATTTAACCCCCTACCAATACGAACCCAATACAGCGTCCCAATTTAAAAAACCTCTACTTTCACTAGATATTGAAGGCATCCATTTTTTCATTAATATTTTTTATTCCCCTTTATATTTTTTCATTAACTTTGAAGTCCATTTTTTGTACTTGTCAATATAAAAATTGTTAACCCCATATTATATGCTCAATATATTATGTCATTTTTTCCTCAATATATATCCCCCAATATGAACACGCGTGGTAGGGTATTTCTCCCCCCAATGAAGCCTTATGGATAATGTGCAATAATTCAGAGGAAATTACCATTTCATTTCCTAATCACTTCTTAGTCACTACGACATGACATCCTTAATGTTAATCTCTAGTAAAAATATACTTACTAAAAATATTAAAAATAGCTAAAAATAGAAGATGGCCCGAAGTGGTAAGGAAGGTCTAAGAGAAATAAAAGTGGTCATATGTGCCCATAATAATGTATGGAACATGGTTGTCAAAGGAACCTAGCTCAAGTGGTATGGTTCACGATTTATATCCCAAGTAGAGTGGGTTCAAGTATCCAGAGACATGTTGGCCCTTGTGGCATTTATGAAATATTGGTTCTACCAGGTGGAATAGTAGCAGTCATTTCTACCAAGTTACTGATTGTGTCTAGTGGAATATACTTGTTACTATTAAAAAATCAATGTATGGAAGAGGGTCAAATGATGTCCTAAGTGAGGTTCTAATGAGGTCCTCACTCATGTGCCCCAACATTATCTCAGTCATTTGACATGATGATTGGAAATGCTACAAAGATATTAAACTCAATCATGATTGTCACAAGTAGGTAGGTCCCCTATAAAGTCCAAGTACTTCACTTTTAAGTACGTACAACCAAATTTTCCTTTCTTGTTCAACAATGAGCAAAATGTTTATTCTTTAGTAGAGAATTTTAGCCCCATTAGGACTCTCAACTCTACTTTCGACATGAATGAAACCATCCTTAATTGGGGGAATAACTAATTTATTCACGAAACTATTTTTGGTGTACACAAAGTTCTTAACAACTTGTAGCACACTAAAATAATATGACCATAGTCGAATGCTCATCAAGACGTACTTTTTCATGACCTACATGCACTTATGTTTTTATTTTCTCCATTGCAAATGACTACCATTATGCAACAATGATCTCCAATGAACCAATTATCTAAGATCAATGCTCGATCCAAATGGAAATTTGGATTCCATATCACTGTGTGTGTCAAGATACCATCTCAATAACAGCTAAGTGGAAATCAACATGAAGTTTATAGCTCATAACATTGATATGCCTGCCTAGTTAGGTGATAAAAGTTGACTAAGTCTATATAGGTTATATACTAATTATCAATTTGGAGCAATTTAATGCGCATTGTTGGGTTATTTAATTGATGTCCAATAAACCATTTACATGTCAATTTGGTTCGTAAACTTAGGAGTTGTAAACAAAATATGTGCAGAAAACATAATGAAATTTAAGCTACCCTATTTACTTGTAAAGAAAATAAACCATTCTATGATCTAACTGAACATTAAAGAACTACTTCAAGAAAAAACCTTAAATTGTCTCACACATTCATAAAACCAATTTCAGGTGAAACCAATATTCAATGGCTTTATATCATGTCAAAAATTACTTAAATTATACATGAATGTGACTACAATCTAGTCTTATCTTTGATGATGAAAACACCAATTTCAAAAGCCAACGACTATTTCTCTATTCTAAATCTCTTTATGGGGCTCAAGATGTAATCTTTCACTTAATGATTTTAAGTGTTCTTTCTATAAAAAGTGAGGTTATATTTAGATGTTAGAGGATTCTAGTTGTTGTTTGTAATCAAATGAAACATGACAAGACAATATGAAACATAGTATTGTTGAGGCAAAGTATTAAAAAAAACACAATGACCCCAATTACTATTCACTTTGGATTTAACCTCATAAATGAATTGAAGTACAATCTCTCACCTCATCTGTTTATGTACTTGTGGAATGTGATTGAATCAGTTCTCAAGTGATCACTATAACAATTCCAATTTGCACTAAATCACAATGGATAGAAAGAAAATGATAAGGACAACATATCAAACTATGTAAAGACTATAAATCATTCGGATTGAATGTTTGTATCAAAATAATGGAACAAATGAGTGTTCTAATCTATCTGAGTACAAAACTATACTATGGAATTGAATGCTACAAAAATATAATTTAAATGCTACAGTAAAATCCCTAAATCAAAATCACAACTAAACTAAATAAAATACATAGTAGCTTTGCATTCCAAGATAGTGGGTAGTAGGCCCTTCCCAACTAGGAAACAAGTTATTTACTTGAAATCACAAGAGGAAAATCACAATAATATAATTAACTAGAACTCCAATTTGTATTATGAAAGATCTATTTGGTTTACAATAGTATCGTTAGTCAATACATATCGCATTGTGACAAAGAGTATTAATAAATCACACAAGTAGTTTATAATCTTTATCTAATAGAAAAAACCCTTTCCTCACTTCTCCCTAGTTTTATATTACAGAGTGAACACAAATGTAGAAGAGATTAGTTACAAAGATTAACATGATTCCCCTCGTTTCGGTAAAATATAGCATTAAGAATAGGTTGTATAATGAATTGGAGCAACCTTATCTAATCTTGTATAATAATTTGGACAAACTTAGAATGGCACTAGAGATAACCAAATATTCACATATTATTCATATAACATGAAATGCATACGAATATATCAATTGTTGTGGAGGGTGATATTATTAATGGCCTATGCACAAGAAAATTTGACCATGGTTGACTAAAACTCATGCTCAGCTGGAGAAGCCTAGCTGCAAACAGAGCAACACACACCATATTGCCAACTTTTCCTTCAAAACCCATGCGATAATTTCTCATTTTGGCAGGCTCAAATATGTCAATCAATGAACTCAAGCACCAGAAGTAACCTAGTGGTACACGATTTAAACTAAAGAATTCACCATTAGCAAGGTTAACTTAAAAACACACTTTAATCTACTAAATACTTAGTAAATGTCATACAATAAGAAACATTTACCTCTAGATGCTTGTTAAAAGGTTTTGGGCTTAGAAACCTACAAATCTAGGATAGTATGGATAAGTTCCAAGTAAAAAGATATGGTGATAACAAAAAAATGGAAATATATTATATCAAAATGAGAGGCCAACACACACCCTAGTCAACCTGATTCTAGGATTTGAGGGATGAATTACCTTCATATAATATGCCTAAATCCAATCACCAGGAACCACCTCATTTGATGTATAACATATATAAATATAATTGATTTTAGTTGTAAATAGTTTTATAAACTAATATGTTTTTATCAAACTTGTCATTAGATTAATTGTAAAATTCACCTTAGTACAATGGTTCTAATGACTTGGGTTACAAAATACTTCACATCACTTCAATTTTTGTTATTAATTGTAACTCACTCTTTTGTATAAGAAATTGGTGCTTGATGAAATTATAATGTATCTCTTTAATTAGATTGTTCATTATCATTGGTATATTTTTATTCATTCAATATGTTAATGCCACACTTTATTGCTTAAGTACATTATCTAAAAAAAAATCACTTGTTCATATGTGAACGGATTTGAATATAAAAAACACTTAATTAGTTTTACTCTTCTATGAGTAATATCTTATTAAACTTCTATAAGGTTGACTATTTATAATAGTCATCGGTTTAGTTTTTTAATCCATTGCTAATTAGACACCAAATAAAAAAAGGTTAATAACTGTTATATCTTATTTCTTCTCAACTTTGTTTAGCTTTATATACTAATCCAAGTGACATTCAAAAATATGTAAGATTTACTTTGATGATCGTCATGTGCATAGCTCATGCTAAGCTACATTAAACAATTGTGGCCAAATTGACCTCCTTATCTACCTTCCTATTATAGCATGTCTATGTTATGTGATTCAATCAATTCCCTCCAATTATAAACCTATTCTTAGAAATGCCTATATATATATATATATATATATATATATATATATATATAGATATATATAAATTAATCTAACACTTTTATTATAAAGAAAAATAAATAGAAAAATAATGATAGTAGTAATAATAATAATAAATTAATTATATAATAAAAATTGAAAATAAAATAATAGCTAAAATTAAGTAAAGTATCTTGTGCCTCCAATATAGATTTATTCTTGGTACCAGAGGATTTGTTGGTAAAAGATATATTTATGGAAGCTTCTATCATGCCCAGTGGTTGATTGAATCATTGGCCTATGCACCTTAATCTTAACATCAAAGTAAGTCCTAAAAAATGGTCTTTTTGATTCAATTTTTTTTCCTCTTAGACTCCAAATTCTTGGACAAAGTCAAGGATTATTGGCAAGAGGCAAACACTTTTAAAGGCACAAACATGTATAAATTTCAACAAAAGCTTAAATTTCTCAAGAATAAGATCAAAAAATGGAACAAGGAATATTTTGGAAACATTTTTAGAGAGAAAAAGGTTCTTTAAGAGGGTATGGAAAGGATCTAACAAAGGATCATCATAGAAAGCCATTTAGAGGAATTGAAGCTTGAAAGAGCAACACTTCTTATGCATATAGAGGGCCACAGGAAACAAGAAGATATTCTATCGAATGAAAATCAAACGTCTGCTAGCTTTGGAAAGGAGGTTGAAACACTAAATTATTTCACATATCTGTGATACAACACTAGAAAAAAAATCACATTACTTCCATCAAAGATGAGAATGGATGAAAACTCTTTGACCACAAAGATATGGAGGCTAAACTAATATGATACTATTCCTCATTTTTTACTAAACCCTCTTTAGATTTCCTAAACACCATTCAAAAGTTACTCAGCACATTCCATAGCTCATACGCAGAGAACAAAATGATGTCATGGTGTGTGAAATGTCTCTAGAGGAGGTAGAATGTATAGTAAAAGGAATTCCAAAAAATAAACTCCCCTAGCCCAAATGGCTTCACTGTGGATTTATTTTAGGCTTTTTGGCCTATCTTAGGGTAAGAGATCTTTGCCTTAGTGTAGGAATCCATGAACTCGACTTGCATCCTTCTTGGTCTGAATTCCAATTTCCTAACCCTCACCCCCAAATCGAACAATTGAGATGATCCCTTGGGATTCAGGCCCATCGCTCTTTGTAATGTAATCTACAAAGTAATCTCCAAAGTAGTTTTCAACCATCTAAAACATCTTCTCCACTCACTTAATTATGAACAACAAATTGATTACAAGGAAGTAAGACATATATTGGATGCAATCTTTGTGGCCCACAAAGTCCTCCACTCCCTTCAACTAATCAAAAATATAGGTATGATAATCAAGTTAGACCTCTAAAAATATTTTGATAAACTCAGTGAGTATTACATTCATCTTGTGGTTCTTGCTTTTGGTTTCTCCCCTAAATTAGCTAAATGGATTGGATCCCTTATATTGATAAATTTATTATTTACCCTTATCAATGATTCTCATTCCTCCCTTTCAACACTTCTTAAGGGATTCAATAAGGTGATCCCCTCTCTCCTTTTCTATTCATCCTAGTAGAAGAAGGCCCAGGAAGAGCCATCAAAGTTGTTGTATCCTTTGGTCATTTAATTATCCCTATCCTATTTGGTCCTTCCCACCAACAATTTATTGATGATGCTATGCTTATGGGCACCCCCACTATCTGAAGCTTTACATGGAAGACTCGATCATTTCTCTCAATAAATCAAAGTCTTATATTTTCTTCTACAACACCCCCCCATCAACCTAAGGTCACATATCTTAGTTTTCTAGATTTAAGACTTACTCTCTTCTTACCAATATCTTGGTTCTCCCCTCACAGAAAACTCATTCGAGTCAATAATTTGTCTTCCTTGTTGCTTAAGATGGCTGGAAATTTGGAAAATTGGATGTCCCACTCTCTAAACATTGTTGGTCACTTAAATCTTCTTCAATCAGTCCTCTAACCTCTTCCCACCTATATTTCTTACCCTTGCTACTCCTAAATCCATCCATGTGGCCATATGTATCCTCCAATGCTCCTTCCTTTGTAGTGGCATGGATAGAGAAAGAAATCCAACCTTGGTCTCTTGGGATAAGCCCTTCCATCCAAAATTACAAGGTGGTCTCGGCCTAAGAGACTTAATAACACTTAACATCACCCTAGGTGCTAAGATTTGCTGGAGATGGCTCAATAAGGTAATGTTATGCAACCAGCTCACAAAATAGAAGAAAAGAAAGAGAAACAACTTCAAATCATCCTCTTCGAGGGGGAAACCTCCTTTACATTACACAAATGAACAATTCTTCGATGATACAAATGATAAGACCTCCTTTCTATATATAGGATTCTAAGGGGTCACAATATAGTCAAAGTCGACATAACAATAATAATGTAAGGGCACAACAATAACAATAGTGGGATTCTATGGGGCATAATAATAATAATATGGGGACAACATGGGCATAATAGTAACAATAAGGGGCTACAATGACAATAATAATGAGGGAATACACTAGTATTATAGGGGCCTAACATGCCCCTCTCCTTCAGAAAATTGTTCTCCTCAACGCTTGAGTAGTTTTGGATGCTTCTATATAAAATTCTCGTCCTCCCATGTGGAATATTTAGTAGGTAATTTCTTCCACTTGATGAGATACTCTAAAATTGATCGATTTTGTTGCTATCGAGTTCTTGTTTCTATGACTGCTTCAAGTTCCATTATGATTTTTCCTTCCTCATCAAGTTTTGGAAATATTGTTTGAACTGGGAGCTTGTCACCTATAACCTTCTTTAAGCATGAAACATGGAAAACTGGGTGCACTCAGGAAGCTGTAGGAAACTCTAATTTGTATTCCATAGTACCAATCTTTTGCAACACCTTGTACTGACCATAATACTTTGGTGATAATTTATTATCATTCTTAGCCTTCTTGAGGAACATTTTTTCCTATGGTTGTAGCCGTAGAAATACCCAGTCACCTACATCAAAACTTCTTTCACTGCGATGTTGATCTGCATGTTCTTTCATTATATTTTGTGCCAAAGTGAGGCTATCCTTTAAGAGTTGGAGAACTTGTTGTTGATGCTAGATGTGATGTTCCACTACTTGAAACTTAGAATTTTCTCTTAAATATGATGTGATGGACGGTGGATGATATCCATAAAGTTCCATAAATGGGGTCATTTTTTCTACAGTATGGAAGGAAGTGTTATACCACCATTCAAACAGAGGAAACCATTTGACCCATTGTGTCTGTTTATCAGATACAAAGCAACGAAGATATCCTTCCAAACATTTGTTCACTATATCAGTTTGCTCATCCGATTGTGGATGATACAATGAGCTATGAGCTAATTTTTTGTCCAAAAATTTCCAGTGAAAATGGGATCTCTGTCACTTACAATAATCTTTGGGTTTCCATGCAGTAGCGACTGTACTGACTTTAAAGGGATGAGATAATGCACAAAAGTTTGCATACTTCGTAAGTCTATCAACTACCACCATGATGACACTCTTTCCTTCAGACTTGGGTAAACATGTGATAAAATCCATTCAAACCTCCTCCCAACGTTGATTTGGGATGGATAAAGGTTGTAATAGACGTGGGATCTTCATTATTTCAACTTTATTTTGTTGGAAAACAAAACATTCCACCACAAACTTTTGAATATTATATTTAAGGCCATCCCAAAAAAATTCCTTCTTAACCCTATGGTAAGTTTTTAAAAATCATGAGTGCCCTCCCAAGGGAGTGGTGTTCAATTTCATAAGAATATTTTGTTTGAGTTGGGAATTCTTACATAGGTATAAACGATCTTTGTCCCATAACGAATCCTTTTTCCAGCTAAATGTATCAGATGTACTGGGGTCTTGTTGTATCTTTTGAATGAGTGCTCACACTTCTTTGTCATTCTTCCATTCATCCCTTGTTTCGATTATCCAATTTGGTTGGATAATAGAAATAGCGCAAAGCAATGCTTCCACATCCTCATCCTTTCTTGAGAGTGCATCTGCAAAAACATTTTTCTTCCCTTTCTTGTAGATGATTTCAAATTCATAACCCAACATCTTTGTGACCCATTTTTGTTGCTCTTCTGAAGATAATATTTGTTCTAAAAGGTATTTAAGACTATCATGATTTTTTTTTACCTTGAAGTGTCTTCCCATTAGGTAAGGTCATCATTTCTTAAGTGCATGTAGTATTGCCAACATTTCCTTCTCATAAATAGATTTGTGTAAATACTTTCCTTTATTGGGATGACTTTTGAAAGAAATGCGTCTTTCTTCTTGCATTAAAATAGCACCAATTCTATTTCCTGAGGCATCAAATTCCACAATAAAGGTTTTTGTGAAGTTTTTCGTATCTAAGATCAGAGCTTGGCACATTGTCTCTTTAATATGTTCAAAGGATTTTGTTGCTTCTAGAGTCCAAGAAAATGCATCTTTCTTCAGTAATGTTGTTAGACGTGCTACTATTCTCCCATAATTCTTAACAAACTTGTGATAATACCCTATCAACCTGAGAAATCCTCGCAAATGCTTTATGGATGTGGGGATTTTCCATTCCTTAATGGCTTTAATTTTGCTAGGGACTACCTTAAGACCTTCATGAGATACAATGTGACCCAAATATTCCACGTCTTGTACTCCAAAGAAACATTTGGAGGTCTTTTCATATAATTTTTTCTCCTCCAATAGTTCGAGCACTCTATCATCATGTTAAACATGATCCTTCCAAGACTTGTTGTAGATTAGTATATCATCAAAAAATACTAACACAAATTTTCTAAGGAAGGGTTTGAAAATGGAATTCATCAAACCTTGAAATGTAGAAGATGCATTAGTAAGGCCAAAAGGCATGACCAAAAATTCATAATGACCCTCATGAGTGCTAAATGTTGTTTCAGAATGTCTTCAGTCTTCATTCTGATTTGATGATATCTTGAATGAAGGTCTAACTTGATGAAGTACATTGCTCCATGCAATTCATCTAGTAATTCATCAATGACATGAATTGGAAATCTATCTTTAATAGTGATCTTGTTGAGCTCCCTATAATCCGGACACATGCGCCATGATCCATCCTTCTTGTGCACCAATACTACTAGAGTAGAGAAATAACTTTGACTAGGTTGAATTATACCAGCCTCTAGCATTTCTGCAACCATATGTTCAATTTCACACTTTTGGGCATAGGGATATCTGTAAGGCCCGATGTTCGGAGGAACACTTCTTGGAATCAAATGAATAGCATGATCATGATCACGAATAGGTGGGAGGCCTTTGGGAGTCTAAAATACCTTCGAATGATTGTCCAGGACCTTTTGGAGATTTGGATAAATAGATGATTTCAATGCGGGAACCTCTAGCAAACAAAATTGTGCAATTATGCTACATTGTTATTTATTTAGAAGATTTGTCATGACGTTAAAGCTTCTTATTTTTCCCAGTTTCCCTGCAATACCCCTTAAATCAACTTCCTTTCCTTCTGAAAAAAAAATAAAATAAAAATAAATTAAAAAATAAATAACTAAAATAAAATAAAATAAAATAAAATAAATAAATTAAATTAAATTAAAAAAAAATAAAAAAAAATTCTCAAGAAAAGTTCTTGAAAATTAAAAGCTATCATACCCAAATATTGTAGCCATTGGACTCCTAGTACAACATCAGCACCACCCATTGGAATGGAAAGAATTGGACTATTAAACACATATTCTTCCATGGAGAGCTTGATATTATGGCACTTTCCAGAAAAATTTATGGTTCTTCCATTTGCAACCATTACTTGACACTCTGGTGTTGGATATAGGAAACAATTCAATTCCTTCGCTATCTTACAATGAATAAAATTATGGGTACTGCCTGAATCTATAAACACTATTACCTTTTTCTTCTTAATATGTTCTTCTATCATGACAGTTTGAGGAGTGGTTATTCCGGCCAATGCATTACAAGATATGGTCAGATTCATTTCTTCTTTCTCTAAGCTTTGTTCTTGGTGTGTATCCTCTTCTTTTGATGTTTCTTGTTCCTTTTCTTCTTCCTCTTCACAATCTATGTAAAATCATTCTTCTCAGCACACCTATGACCTTTATTGCATTTGCTATCACAACTGTAACAAATCCTTTTTTCTCTTTTTTCTTCCAATTTTTGTGGTGTCAACCTTGTAGGTTGTGGAAGGCTAGGAGCAAAAACACTTCCATCTTTATAGTTGTGATTGGTAGGCTTCCTTGTTGCCATAAGTTTTCTTTCAATTTTTCTTGCCAACCTGAATGCCTTCTCTAATGAATCAGGTTCCCAAATTTGAACCTCATGTTGGATGTTATCCTTTAATGTCCCTATGAACACATCAATCCTATGCTCCTCTGGAATATATTTTACCCTTATATTCAATTTTTTGAAGTTCTCAATGTGCTCCACCATTGAACATTTTTGTTTGAGATTTATCAATTGGCTAAAAAATGTGTTTCTTTTTGTATCCTCATAATGTGTTGCCATTTCTTCATTAAAAATTTCCCGACTGACAGTTTGTTTACGAGGGAAAAGCTATTGATACCATACAAAATGATTGGGATCCAAATATAAAGTTGCAATGTGTACCTTTTGTGTGTTTTTCACATTATGGAGATCGAAATATTGCTCCATCTGTAGCATCCATGTTACAGGATCCTTGCCATCAAACTTCCTCATATCGATCTTTGGAACATGGTGGGTCTTTAATCCAATGTTAGGGTCTATGAAATCATTATTAACATTTCTTTTGTTCTCGTCATGAGTTTCCTTTACTACCCTTTCGCCATTAGTAAGAATTTCTTGTAGCAACTTTGTCAAATCTATCTTCAAATCTTCCATGTTGGCTTTAAGTTTTTCTTCTATACCATCCATCTTAGTTTCGATGCCATCCATTTTAGCTTCCACGCCATCCATCTTAGATTCCACGCCACTCATCTTAGCTTCCACACCATTCATCTTAGCTTCCACACCATTATTTAAACCATCCATCTTAGCTCCCACAACTTTCTTTAAACCATCCACTGTAGCTTCTGTTACTTTTTGTGAGAGTGAAATTTGTTGCACTTGGTCTCATAAATTTGATATATCATGTTGCATTTCTTCCTCTTCTTTATGAGTCATGCTAGAGCTTTCAAGTTTCTTACTAGGTGTTTCCATTTTCTTTATTCACGGCATCAATTAATGATAATTATGTTTCACTATGTCCTTTGAATTCCTTCAAACTAATTTTTCAAACCAAACCTATGCAAACTTTTAAAAAGACTACACAACATTTTTGGCTTTGTAGGAGCTCGATATTGAATCGGTTGTATCTCTGTAATTGCAGATCTCCAAGGTTTGAAATTTATTCCTGTGGTAGCCCTTTGCGTCCTCATTCCAACCCCACAAGTGTGATCAAGATTGGATTCTCCAAGAAACAGTTATTCCAAATCTCCCACCATGACCTGATAATATACTCGTTCAGTAGAGAAAACTTGTATGAAGTCCCATGTGTCACTGTTTCAACCCTCGAACCTGAAACCAATACACAAGAAACTACAATTTGTCCTCTTTCTATACCTTTTTATGAAATTTCAATCTAATCCTCAAAGAGAATGTCATGATGATTTTCCCCAGGTTGCCTCTTTGAGATATAATTCGGGAGCCTGCAAAAACCCTAACTTCCTTGGATCATATCTCCGAAACTATAGCGAGACAAGATCTCAAATTAGTACCTAAGGTTCCTCAAGAGTTTGACGCAAATGGGTTTTAATTTTAGCTTCAGAAACAAAGAAACCCTAGAATCCAAAGCTCTGATACTAATTGTTATGCAACCAGCTCACAAAATAGAAGAAAATATAGAGAAATGACTTCAAATCAACCTCTTTGAGGGGGAAACCTTCTTTAAATTACACAAATGAACAATTCTTGGATGATACAAATGACCAGACCTCCTTTCTATATATAGGAGTCTAAGGGGTCACAATATAATCAAAGGCGACATAACAATAATAATGTAAGGGCACAACAATAACAATAGTGGGCTTCTATGGGGTACAATAATAACAATATGGGGACAACATGGGCACAACAACAACAATAAGGGGCTACAATGACAATAATAATAAGGAATACATTAGTATTATAGGGGCCTAAAAGGTAATGAACTTTGGCATCAAGTATGGAATAAGAAATATATTCCCTTCCCTACCACGCAACAAAGACTTCACTAGTAGCTCTCAATTTCAGGCTCTCTAATATTAAATCTTTCAAGCTATAGCCAACACATCATTCAACAACATTGCTTCTAGGAGATTGGAAATGGAAAAACAACATTTTTATGGGATGAATCAAGGCTCCTATTACAAAAGAGTAATAATCCTTTGTTGGGGCTATATGTCAAATGGTTTCTTCATAGTTAAAGAGGCCTATCATTTATCAATTGGGAAAAATATTCTTCCTAAAGAAGAGATATGGAAGAAACTAGGGACTCAAAACCTCTGGCCCAAAATATTGCAATTCTTATACTCACTTCATGTTGGACCTTGACATGGGAAAAAATAATCCAAAAAGGTTGTTTGGGACCATCTATATTCTACCTATATCACCTTGACTAGGAAAGTGTGGAGCATCTTATCAACATATTCTATTTCTCCTCTAAAATTTGGGAAAAGGTGGCAACTATATTCACAAAATCAGAACCAACATCAATAGTATCATGGAAGCCATTGTTAACTCGAGATTTACAACCATTAAAATCCCATTTTTAAAAAGGTTTTGGTACCTTCTCCTAGGATTCATTCTCTAGCACCTTTGGTAGGAGAGAAATCAATGCATCTTCCAGGACTTGAACTCATCTATAGATAACACTTGGAAAAATATTTTGGATTATATCAAGGAGACTATTCATCTCATCTTTTAGTCTCTAGAAGAATAGAAATCCTTTGAATTTGAATCCCTTATTCTACAATAATTCCATCTATTCCCTACCTAACCTCTTCCTTGTCATTATCCCTCTTCTTAACATACTTCCTCCCTCTAAGGGTTTCATCAAACTTAACTTCAATGGCACTTTGAAAGGTAACTAAGGAGAAGCAATATACATGGGAGCCTTCAAGAATGATAAAGGTAGGATATTTCACCTCTATGCAAACTACCAGAGAAAATAGTAACAATGTTGTTGAACTTCATGTCCTTTGTTGGGATCTTCTTCATGCACAAAGCTCCTCTTTCTCCAAATCATCATAAAATGAAATCTAGGGCTCTCTTCATACACAAAGCTCATCTTTCTCCAAAATCATCATAGAAGGAGATTCCCTCATGGTGATTAGATATGTCAAAAGGATCCTTAATGGATTGGATCCCATAAAATTGTCTCACAAGTGGCATCTAAAGCATTTACTTCTTTGTTGGCATATAAGCAAGTTAGCATACCACTTAGCCAATGAGGGTTGTGAAGCTCCAAATTCCTCTTTCAGTTGACCTTGGGAGGATCTCCCAATTTCTCCTCTTAGGAATGACTACCATACTCTAGCTTATGTGGACTTACCCCCACATTGGATGAGAAGGGAGACTATGGCATGGACGGTGAGGATGTTGACACCTCCCTCAAGGAGAGGGCCTAACGTACCACCATCCCACCTTATTCAACCATTCATGTTATCCCATTCAATAGTGTGATTTCATAGTTACAGGTGGGAATTTATGGTTAATGGTTTGGTCTATAAGGAGATAAAAATCAGTGCATGCCTCACATCACACCCCTCAACCTCATTGCTTCAATTAATTATGAGTTTGTTTCTCTTCAATATTTCTTCCATATTTCTCTATTTCATGGAAAATTTTTGGGTTGTTATGGTCCTTTGGTTATCATCCTCAACTACCTACAATTATTTCTCCTCATTGTGGCATTGATTCAATTGAAACCTATTAAATTTGTAGGCAAGTTTCGACCCCCTACTTGCTACTTTTCATTGGTGGGTGTTGCTATATGCTTTATTGCCTCCCCTCTTGTACACTCGCCTTGCTCTTAGCTATCCCCTCCCTTGCAATCTAGTTAGGAGTCTCACAACTAACTATTGTAGTTTTAGAGATGGTATGCTAGAGCAATGTCACCATGCAGGAGAAGGTAGGGGTTCCCAAGTGATAGGTCAAGATAGACAACAATGTATATCTTATATAAATTCACGTAAGTAATAGAAATCTTAACTTATAAAAAAAAGTGTAAAGTATAATAACCTTTCGAACTTGGGCTTCGTGTGGAGGAGCATGAGAGAATGTAGGATAGGTTTATTGATTGGAGTTGGGGTTGGATGAGAGGAGAGTTATCCCCCAATTATGGTTTCCCATATCAGTTGAAGTTGTTGATTGTTACTTGTTGAAGTTTTGGGGTAATCATTAAAATAAATTGTCAATAAATCAAGTTTTATTCATTTAATACTTGGAATTTCTCCATTTTTATTTCTTATCTAAAACCGTATTAGAAAGGAAAAGTAATTGTCATTTATTTTCAATTTTTCTTTTTTTAATTGTTATATATTGGAAAAAAAAAACTACAAAAATAAGTACTACAGGTCATACCACCTCATTCATTTACACATAAATAATACCTCATACGGCCTCATTCATTTACCTACATATATAAAGGTACAATGCATTAAAATGTTTTGATTAGTTAAGCCTCTTGTGATAGGGTTAAAGGAATAGACAATCCTAGGGAGTAGCTCCATTAATAGTCAACATGGAATTTTTTGGTTCTTGCTAAGTCATATAATATTAGTTTAAAAGATTGATCAGATATACTCTTGGTAATATAATGGTAAACAAAAATTTTAATCAAATAATTCCAATAAATTCCATCATAATTAAAAATAAATACAAAAATAAAAAAATACCAAAACTTTCATCAAAACCTTTTATCCTAATCTTTTATCCTTATTCACCATTTTCTTATCGAATCCACTAAAAATACTTGGAACATTGTCACCCCATTTTTTTTTGTCCATTATCCTTTATCTCATCTTTCTTTGATGTTCTTAATCAAACAAAATCTGTAGGTCCTTTCTCACTAAATTTCGTATTCATTTCTTGTGGAATCGCTTTCCGTATTCAACGCACAAAGCCAATGTTCTCAGCGGGTTCATCCACTAGACTTTGAATTAGAATAATTTGATTCAGTGCCCCTTAAAGTTCGTTGGTGCATAATGATAATATGACACGACAACTCTTTTATAGTGGCGACGAAGCATTGAGGAAGCAGTGAGGAAGCGACTATGAAACTTTTAATAATATAACACGGTCATGTTGGCTTCGATTAGAGATTGGAGGCATCAGGACTCCGAGGTTTCAGCTATAAATGAAACAATTGACTTTCTCAGTTAGCTATCCGATGACCCACATCAATATTGTGCCCAAGAAAGCCCCACTGGAGATTTTTCCTAATGACAGCGATCATGAAGACGAAATGCAAGGATGATAAAGCAAGTTTCAGGGAGATTCTCCCTGATGACAGTGGTCATGAAGATGAAATACGAGGATACGCTTCTTAATATGGTTTTGATCCATAACCAATGCATACATAACAATCGATTACCTATGTGATGCATTATTGTTTGACAAAAGGGGAAAAAAATCTAAATCAAAATTCTACCAAAAACCACTACAAAGGCTTTGTCCTAGGATATAAGACTAGTAGAGCCTCGAAGCAGCAAAAGGAACATCGAATAGTTACATTATTCAAGATTGGGGAACTTTTTATTGAGAAAATGAATCTTCAAAAGGGCTTTTAGTGAAGGTAACTGTGAATGCATTATCATGGGCATGGTTTTAAACTTTTTATCTCGTTGAAAAAATGAGTAGTGTATGATATGCAGCCAAGATTGATGCATATGGAGAAAAATGTTGAAATTGTAGCGAGAAAAGGCTTCATTTGACTATCGCCTTAGTCAAATGGAGAAAATTCGTTTTTACTCATCAGCAGGATGACATGGATTGCAGTTAGCTAGAGTGACATGGCATTATCTACTAGTTAAGTCAGTAAATTCAAGTTTGTAGACTTAGATCGAGCAATCTAGTTGAGTTATCGTTAGTTGAACTCATTTAACTGAGCTCTAATTAGTTAAGTCAATTGAAGGTCAGTTGAGTAGTTATGGCTATTGTTAACTCATTGATCTCTCAACTAACTAGTCAATCAACTAAAAATAGACCCAGTAATGCATGGAATTCGAATTACCTAGTTGAGTGGATAAGAAAGGCACATTTGTATTTATAATTGTATATTGTTGAGTGTACAGTTCTTTGGCATTGAGCAGGTGATCAATTCCCCTTGGATTTGCACAACGAAATATAGAATTTTCTTATTTTTTTAGGAGTTTGATTCCTTGAGGATTGCGCAAGGAATCAGGAGGTTGGCTGAGGCTTGAATTGGCTAAGTATTGGCCAGAGCAAGTCAGGAAGCAGGAGAACAATTTTACAGTGCAGGGTGTGCTTCAAAGTTCAAGCAAGACATTGTAATTGTTTCTCTTTATCATTTGAATTAATGCAAAATGATGGAGGGGTTTTTCCTAGCTAGGTTCCCATATAAAATCATTGTGTTCCTTTTGTTTTGATGGTTGCGTGTTGTTACATGTGTTTCTATTGTGTGCTTTCCTTTCTACAAAATAGTATAAGAAATTTATGTCTTAATTTCAGTTCAGTTTCATTAGTAGTAGAAAATTTCTTGCAATTTCTAAATGGTATTAGAGCTATGGAAGACTACATAGAAACCTTGTTCCAGATCTTCTCTCGGACAAATTTTGATTTGCAGAGTTCTTGGTGCAGATTATATTTAGTGCAAGAAAAATGTCTTTCAATGGATTAAGGCTTGAGTATGAATTGTAGGGCACCTATAATTTTTGTACTTGGAAAGACAGGATGGAAGTTGTCATGGATGACAATGGAGTATGGGAATATACAAAAATTGATATTCCAAAACCAACAACATCATATGCACAAGAACTTGCTCAGTGGAAGAATGACACAACAAGAGCCACGAGGATTATTCTGAAGGGTGTTAGGGATCATGTGGTTTCGAACTTGCATGGAAAGGAGACTCCTTTTGCAATGTGAAAAAATCTCACAGCTCTATTCGAGAGCAGTAGTGATGCCAGGAACTTGGCATTGAGAGATAAACTCAGGAGCATTCGAATATAGAAAAATGAAACCATTCCACAATATCTTTCTAGATTCACTTAGGTTCGATATGAACTTGGATGAGTAGGAGAAAATGTGCCATCATCTAAACGTGTGGACTTAACACTCCTTGGTCTTCCAAAATCCTAGCACAACTATCAGGATTTAGTTAATGGAAGAGACAAGCTACCAGATTGGGAGAGACTTTGGTCTAATTTGTTGCAGGAGACGTGTTAGGTCCCAATAATACTAGTGTATCCCCTTATTGTTAGTGTTATTGTAGCACCCTTATTGTTATTGTTGTTCCCAAGTAGCCCCCATATTGTTATTGTTATGCCCTTACATTATTATTGTTATGTAAGCTATGATTATATTGTGACCCCTTAGACTCTTATATATACAAAGGAAGTCTTGTCATTTGTATCATTCAAGAATTTTTCATTTATGTAATGTAAAGGAGGTTTTCCCCTCGAAGAGGATAATTTTTAAGTCGTTGATCTATCTATTCGTGAGCTGATTGCATAACATTGGGTTCACAAATTTTTTTATTGTGGAATGTGTGCCTCGAGAAATGGAATTGGTGTTGTTTTAATGCAAGAAGGAAGACCCATTGGTTTTGAAATTCATCCAAGGAAAGGAAAGTATTTAAATAAACCTATTTATGAGAAGGAAATGTTGGAAATACTACACTCACTAAAGAAATGGTGACCTTGCCTAATCAGAAAACACTTCAAGGTAAAAACAGATCATGGTAGTCTTAAATACTTTTTGGAACAAACATTATCTCCAGAAGAGCAGCAAAACTGGGAGACAAAGATGTTGGTTATGAATTTGAAATCATCTACAAGAAAGGGAAACAAAATGGTGTTGCAGATGCACTTTCAAGAAAGGATGAGGATGTGGAAGCATTTCTTTGTGCCATTTCTATTATCCAACTTGAGTGGATAATTGAAGCAAGGGATGAATGGAAGAATGATGAAGAGGTGTGGTCACTCATTCAAATGTTGCAACAATATCCCAGTACATATGATACATTTAGCTAGAAAAATGATTCATTATGGTACAAAGATCGCTTATATCTTTGTAAGAATTCCCAACTCAAACAAATATTTTTTTGGAATTGCACACCTCTCCCTTAGGAGGGCACTCAAGATTTTTAAGAACTTACCATAGGGTCAAGAAGGAGTTATTTTGGGATGACCTTAAAATATGATATTCAGAAGTTTGTGGCCGAATGTTTGGTTTTCCAACAAAATAAAGTTGAAACAAGTAAGACCCTGGGTCTGTTACAACCTTTATTCATTCCAAGTCAACGTTGGGAGGAGGTCTCAATGGATTTTATCATAGGTTTACCCAAGTCCGAAGGAAAGAGTGTCATCATGGGTGTAGTTTATAAACTTACCAAGTATGCACACTTTGTTCATTGTCCCATAATTTTAAATCAAGTACAATTGATATTGAATTTATGGAAACAATTCAAAAGCTTCATGGAAACCCAAAGATTATAGTAAGTGACAGAGATCCCATTTTCACTGGAAATTTTTGGACGTAATTAATTTCTTGTCTTGGTACTCAATTACTCATAGCTCATCTTTTCATCCTCAATATGAAGGGAGAATTGAGATAGTGAACAAATGTTTGGAAGGATATCTTCGCTTCTTTGTATCTGATAAACAAACACAATGGGTCAATTGGTTACCTCTAGCTGAATGGTGGTATAACATTTCCTTCCATATTGTAGCAAAAATGACCCCATTTATGGCACTTTATGGATATCATCCACCATCCATCACATCATCTTTAAGAGAAAATTCTAAGGTTCAAGCAGTGGAAGATCACATCGAGCATCAATAACAAGTTCTCCAACTCTTAAAGGATAACCTCACTCTAGCGCAGAATCAAATGAAACAACAGGAAGATCAACATCGTAGTGAAAGAAGTTTTGATGTAGGTGACTGGGTATTTTTATGGCTACAACCATACAAACAAATGTCTCTCAAGCAAGCTAAGAAGGATAATAAATTATCACCCAAGTACTACGTTCCTTATAAGGTGTTGGAAAAGATTGGTACTATGGCATACAAATTGAAGTTATCTACATCTTCCCGAGTACACACAGTTTATAGATTTCATGCTTAAATAAGGTTATCAGTGATAAGCTTCCAGTTCAAACAATGTTGCCAAAACTTGAAGAAGAAGGAAAAATCATATATGAGCCTTAAGAATTCACAGAAACAAGAACCCAACAAGTATGGAATCTATCAATTTCAGAGTATCTCATTAAGTGCAAGAACTTACCCACTGAAGATTCCACATGGGAGGATGAGAATTTTATACAGAAGCATCTAGAACTATTAAAGCATTGAGGAAAACACCTTTTTTGACTGTGAAGGGTATGTTAGGTCCCTAAAATACTAGTGTAGCCCCTTAATGTTATTGTTAATGTATCCCCCTTATTGTTATTGTTGTGCCCTTACATTATTATTGTTATGTAGGCTCTGATTATATTCTGACCCCTTAGACTCCTATATATACAAAGGAGGTTGTGTCATTTGTATCATCCAAGAATTGTTCATTTATGTAATGTAAAGGAGGTTTCCCCCTCAAAGAGGATAATTTTTAAGTCATTGATCTATATATTTGTGAGCTGGTTGCATAACAAGGCGATCAGAAGAAACACTAGAGATGGTGTCACATCCATTGCAGATGAAGAAGAATATTGTGCTCTAGTTGGAAAAGGAAAGAAGGCCAAAGGCATGAAGGCCCAAGGTGAGGAAGAATCCATCCAAAACAATGGAAAGAAGAAGGACCTCAATAAATAAAATGTTTTCACTACCATGAATACAGACACTATGCAACCAATTTTCTGTACAAGAAATCTAGCAAGGATCTTGCAGTGGGAGCAGGAGGAGATGCTCTGGCATCTCAATTCGAGTTAGATTTCACCCTCTTTACTTACATAGAAAACACAGTAAGAGGGAGTAAGTGGTACCTATACTTTTTTGCCTCATATCATATGACAGGAAATAATGAATTCTTCAGTAGCCTGGAGGAGAAGGATCTCAAATTGCACATAGAATTTGGAGAGGATGGGAGTGTTACACTAAAAAATGTCACCATGGCTATGTACAGTTAGTATGGCTCTATCAACAGTCATGCTATCCTCCTGGGCAAGTCTTAAGCCTCTACTCTCCATGTCAAACTCCAAAAAGAGAGAAAGTCTTTATAAATATATTTATCTCTGGGTACGCAGGTTCTCTCAGCCTTACCTGCGGGTACGCACCCAATGTTCACAATAACTGCGTCCTTGGACGCTCTGTATGTAAAGGGGCAGGTGCGTCCCCCTGTAAAGGTCAAAATGCGCAAGTTTCATCTTTAAAAAGTTACTTGTGGTCATTTCTAGAGCATTCTAGAAGGTTGTTCGACGTGTATTGAGCGCCTCCAGATGGTTCATGTATCCCTACCAAAGAGGAACTTATCCCATCAAGAGAGGAGCTATCCCATCCAAAGAGGGGATTATCCCATTGATGGTGGACCTGATTAACTTCCTCTTGAGCACTATAAATACAGGCATTGGGCCAGAAGGAGGGGAGGTTGAAAGCTAAACATTTCTAAGGGTAGAGGCTGCAGGAATTAGGACTCCCATTTAGAAGCTTGTGAGGAGAGATTGCCATCTTTACTTGTTCTATTTGGAAGTGGGTGAGCTTTGTCAAAGTAAAGGAGAACTCTTGATGGACCCTGGGAGGGACTTGCACAACACCAAGGCTCAGGTTGTAATTGTTCCTTTTGTTTCCTATTAATGCAAATGAGTCCATTCTTCTCAATAACTTGTTATTTATGAGTTGTTTCATATACTCCTTGGTCTATATGTTAAATGTGTTTTATCTTATGAGATTATCAAGTGCTATTTAATCGTTTGATTGTTAGTGGATGCAGGTTTCAAAGTGAAGGAGGAGCTCATCCGGATTAGCGAGGCTGGACTGCTACAGCAGCGTTAGACTACAGGTAGGATCTAAACACTTGATTTCTTATATAGTAAATGCATGTTTAGAGAAGGATTGCTCTTATTTGTCTTGTTTGTCACTAGAGAGTCTTAGGCTCCTAGGGAGGTTGATTTGTGTCCGCACTATCGACTCTTTCCGCCTGACAAAATGGCGACTCCACTGGGGAATCCATTGATGTGAAAGTCTTTTCCTTTGTATGCAACTTTGATCTGAGAAAAGTCATTTATTTTCTGGTTTTTAGCTTTGTGACTTTGTTTTTGGGTGGGTTAGCTTAGGGTTAGATTGAATTTAGTTTTTCTTGATTTTTTCAGTAGGACGCACCCTTTGAGTATTGCACAGTGCGTACTTGTACGCACTGTTTCTGTGTGCACAGAGCGGGCCCGCACCTGGCTTAACCGGTTGCCTGCGTCCCCTGCTAAAAATTAAGAAATTTCCATCTTTTGCATTTTTCCTCTTAGATTTTGCTTTTTCTTAGATTTTACTGCCCAGATCCATTAGTCTCTTATCAAAGATCTTCACCTGAACTTGTTTCGATAGCATTGAGTGTTTTAGTGGATTTCATAGAAGTTTAAGCCCTAGGGTTTGATTTTTGGGTAGGTCCTGTAGTGACTTTGGCGGTAGAAGTTGTCAAGCCTTAGATCTCTCTGGTTTTGTCAGCCTTCTTAGAAGTCGGACCTGTCATAAAGTCTACCTGTGAGAGCAGCTTACCTTTGAGTGGTCTCTTTGGCAAATTTCGAAGTGCTTGTTGATTAAGTATTGAATTCCATTTTACAAAAAGAACAAAAAGATTTGAGTTTTGTTTTGACTGGTCTTTTGATTCTGCATTAGCTGGTCCTTGACTTGATTGTGGTCAAGTAAAACAACCTAGAATCACCTTTGTAGGCTTTTGCCTCGTTAGGTTTGCTTAGAGTAAATTTCTTTTGATTTGCTTGTGAGTCAAGTTTTCATAGATTTTATAGCTTTTGAGATTGATTTTCATTAAAATAGATTTATATGCTTTATTAGATAAGAGAAAATACAAAAATATCTCCTTTGAAAAGTTTTGTTTCAAGTAGCTTTGAGGGATTTTGAAAGAAAAAGAGTTTTTCGTGCACGTAAGGAGTGGTCATGTTTGTATGCTTGAAAGATAAAGAGAATTGTTTCTTTGATTGTCTTTACTAAGAAAGTTGTTTTCTATAAAATTTGCATTTTCCAACTCTCTTAGTTAGGAGTTTCATCGAAAGAGAAAAGTAGCATAAATCATCTTAGGTGCATCTTTGTAGTGGTTTGAGTCGAGTCTACACACCATTGGTTTCATTTCCGCTACCTTTTGTCTTTAAGAAAAACCATAAAATTAACGCTTAAAGTAAAATCAACGTAGTAACTTTTATTTACTAGGGCTCTAAAACACCAATTTAGATCAGGCTAGTGTCTTGGAGTAGGAGAGTAATTAACTCTCCAAGACAACAAAACCAAACAAGTAGCTTATCTTGTGATAGAATAAATCCAATTGTCTCATTTGTACTCTGGGAAAGCTCCTCTTAAAGGAGAAGCACGAACTCGTGTCCGAACCAGTGAGGGGATCAATCCTCCCTCGTTGGGAACGACGCCAGACACGCACGTATTACAAACGGTAAACCTCGGATTAACCATTGTCGAGGAGCCAGGGGTCACTTGTCAGTAAACCTTGAATTATTGTCAAGGAGCCGGCAAGGGGATTGAGCTTGATACTCTGCCCTTGCGTGCTGTCGGAGTGTAGACTGTTCCCCCAGGTGCATTTGTTGCGGTTGGTAACCTTAGTGACCATTATCTTTAGGATTCTACCGAGGTGACGGTGGAGGGAAGATCCCACTGTACCTGGAGCAGACGTCGGCTAGACTCACTTGGATTTTCCGGGGGGTTCACTTCACTCGAGACGGTTAAAGTGGAGGAACTTGTGCCGGTCTATTCATTAAGCAGGTTGCCGGGGTAACTGTTCCACCCGCCACTTCTGTACTGAATCCGGCGATGTTGGGTTTCATCTCCAACTAGCGTTTTCGGTCTGGAAGGCTACTGTTTGTGCTTGGTTTGACGCCATAGATTCTTTAGGCGTGTGATTCAAATTTGTTTGGTTCTTTAGAGACTTTAGGTGGTTTGATTTGAGATTTTACTTTGTTTTCGTGTGTAGTAGTTAAAAGTTTTTAGCTGTGGCGGAATTACCGAGACAGTCCCGTAGACTTCGGGGCAAGTCACCTGAGATTGTTACTGGAACTGATTTGTTGAGGAAACTCTGTAGATCGCGGGGTGGACCTCCTGAAGACGTCCCGGGTCATCTAGAAGGTTTGAAGGTCCTTGTAACTCCTCCTAGTGGCAGTAGAGTAGGTTCACCTGAAGAAGGAGAGTCTTCATTGGTAGTCCATCCAGATTACCAAGGTTTAGAGACAGGTTACAATCCTGAAGCTGTTGCAGTTTCTGAGCTTGTTGGTAGTTTTTCATCTACCAGTGATATAGGCGAAGAACCTGAAATATCTGAGCCTGTTACTCCAACTTCTAGTGTTCCTGATTCACCTAGGATTGAAAGAGTCATAACCGAGAATCTTCCTTCTGGTTTGATAGTTATTGAAGAACTTATTCCAGAAGAAGAAGTAGGCCTTGTTCTTGAAGATCAACCTACTCTTGACTTAAGAGAGCGTGAATCTATCTTTTACAGCCCACCTAGGAGTACTACTTGGTATCTTTCGTTAACTAATTATTTAGACAACTCAGGGATAGGTTTTTCTCCACCTTGTACTCCTTTTCCACCAGGAGGTATTTATACTCCTGTAAATATGTCTGGTCAGTCGTCCGTGTTTACTCAAACTCCTGAATCTTTCTTACACGGCGGTCCTTCTGTTCCTACTGGGTATCAATCACTTTCTGGTACCTTTGCGGGAGCATCTCCTCAACCCATTGATCATGGGTTATTAGCTGGAAACAATGGTAATATACCATTGGGTGTAGGAGACATTTACATGATGTCAGGTTCAGTTCCCGTTTCTCAACCTCAAGGTGGCCAATTACCGCCTGGGGGGCAACCTCAAGGTACACAAATTGTGTCTGGGGGGCATCCTCAAGGTCAGTATGTGCCTATGGTGCAATACATGCCTCAGGGTCAACCTCAGCCTCAATATGTACCCCAAGGTCAACCTCAGTATCAATATTTACCTCAAGGGTATCAACCCCAAGGGTATCAACCTCAAGGGTATCAACCTCAAGGTCAAGGTCAACCCTAGTATCAGTATTTACCCCAAGGTTATCAACCTCAAGGTCAATACTCGAGTCAAGGTTATCAACCACCTCAAGGTCAGTCATATGTTCAAGGTATGGGAACTGTACCTTTCAGTTATCAATCCTATCCTCAATCCGGTTATGGACCTCAGTATTCTCAACCTGTTACGGGTCAATACCCCGGAATTTTAGTGTGGGATCCATCACAGGGTCAACAGGTGTTGCAGCCAAGTATACAGTTGGTACCTCAAGCTGGACAACCCGTAGTTTTTGGTTCACCCCAGCAACCGCAACCTGTCCAGTCAAATGTTCAGACTTCTGTAACTTCGGTAGTTCCTCAACCGCCAATTGCACCTAGTACTCCATCTCAAACGGCTGCTGCAACTACCGCTACATCTACCGCACTTACTTCTGGAGTATCGACAACTCCGGTTTCTACTGTCTCTGCAACCACTCCTCAGGCATCTTTACCGTTGTCTGGATCTACGATTCAAACCACGGTCCAGATGCCTATAGGTCAGCCTGGTATAAGTACGGTTGTCACTACTCAACCTCAATTTGTTCAACAACCGTACCAGGGACAGTACCAACAAGGGCAAGCTGTCCAACAACCGGTTTACCAGTATCAACCGTATCCTGGGTATACTTATCAACAACCTCAGCAACCCCAGTACGGTCCGGTTAATCCTGGTTTTCCAGGAGGATATAATATCCCGAATGCGATTCCTGTTCCAAGTTATCCTGGATATCCTCCTCCTGGAGCTGGTCTTGTGACCCAGAGTTTTAGAGATCCTAACCGGCAATTACCGTTTATCGCAACTTTGGATTTACCAGACTTGACGCGCCTAACGAATGATCCAATTCAATATCTTCAGTTCTGGCCGCCAATGCCAAATAAGTTGCCCAGTGATATACCCAAGTTCGAAGGTAAGTCTGGAGAGGATCCGTCGAATCATGTGATGACTTACCACCTCTGGTGTGCTTCAAATTCTATCTCGGATGATTCGATCCGCTTACGTCTTTTCCAGCGTACACTCATTGGTCTCGCGGCCAAGTGGTACATTGAGTTACCACGGGCCTCTTTTTACAATTTTAGCCAGTTAGCTACCTCGTTCTTAACTCACTTTCAGTTGCCGGTCAGATACGATAACGGCACGGAGTTATTAACTTCACTAAAACAATCGACGTCCACGTATATTTCCGATCACATTCATGAGTGGAGACGTCGAAGAAGGTTAGTGAAAGTTTTTATTCTAGACCAAATCTTAGCTGAATGGTTTGTTAAATCATTATTACCGAAGATTACTGAAGATGTAGCTAAGGCCGGAGTAGTTACTGAGGAGCAAGTCATTGCTCAGGCACAGTATCTTGACTTAGTTTATACTCAGTCGGGTACGTTACACGAGAAGATCCCAGATCTTCCAAAATCAAATCAAATCGTTGCTGCTCCTTCGGGATCTCATGCCGCTGATGGTATGATTGGTATGGTGAACACAAAGAGCAAGAAGAAGTCTTCCAAGAATTCTACTACTCCTATAATCACCTTGCCTGATTCCCCGACAGGAGAGTCTTCTCCTGAACTTTCCGCCGATATTCATGCTGTGGAGTCATCTACGGCCAAATCAAAAAACGGTGGAAAGAAGAAAGGAAAGAAGAAGGCTAAAGCAGACAAGGCTCCAAAGGAGAAAACAGAAAAGTCGGAAACCAATGACGAAAAGCGCAAACCTCGATATCCTTGTCTTATTTGTGAAGAAGATCATTTTACAAGAGATTGCCCTCATCGGGCCGAGGTTGTGAAAATAGTCAAAGGTTCTCCCACTCCTGCTGTGTTGAAAGATCCTTTTCCGAAGCAGGAGAGTAAGATGATAGGTTCTTCCTCGACTGCCAGTGAAGAACCCATTTTGATGATGTCTCATGTGAGGATTGCGACTCGGTCGCAAGATTATGGTAGTAAGAATCCTGTTGATGGTAAAGAAGCAGAATCTTCTCATTCTAATCCATCAACCTCAGCTCCTGGTTCAGATCCACTACAGATCGAAAAACCTAACCCGGACTTAGTAATCAAACCGCCCGCCAAGGGTGTACTTCGAAGGTCTGCTTTCAATCCACATGCGAGAGCAGCCCAGAATTACAACATTGTTGAGGACTTAGCTGTTTCACCCTCAGCAATGTCGGCTTTAGAAGTGCTGCAATCATGCCCAGCACAACGAAAATTACTTTTGTCGGCTATAGGAGCTGTTGACATTCAGGACCCGAACCTGACAATCTTCGATCTAGAAAATAGTACACCGCGTCTCCCTCATCAGATGGCTTTCCAGATTCCAGTGATAGTCAAAAACAGGCCTATTCATCGGACTGTAATTGATGAGGGAGCTTCTACGTGTATTATGTCGATTCAATGTTGGAGATCGCTTGGTTCTCCTTCGCTGAACCAATCCCCGACCATCCTTAAGGCCTTTGATGGCCGTGGGTTCCGTCCGTTTGGTATTCTACAGGAATTGCCTATAGGGGTAGAAGGGAAAACTGTTAGTCTGGATGTGGAGGTGGTTGATGCCCCTCTAGACTACAACCTTCTTTTGGGTCGAAGTTGGTCATATGCTATGACAGCGGTCGTGTCATCGGTCTTCAGAGTAATCAAGTTTCCACATAACGGCAAGATCGTGACAATTGATCAGCTGACATACTTTTCATCCGACCCAGCCTCTTCAGAGAGTATCCAGCATGTCGGTAAAATGACAATCCCTTATAGGGACGTTGGCGTAGGTTTAGTTAAAGATTCCGGTTTACTGGGAACTTTTCCTTTCCCTCCAATCAACGCAGACCCTTCATTTGCATCAATTCATATGATTACATCAGATAACATTATTTACGACAATCCTTGGATTGTCCCATCTGAATCTGAGATAGACTCATTCGGTAATGCTATGACTTTGAGTCCATATGAGATTGCTTATGAAGTCGTCGTGTCTTTTACCGACTCCCTTTCAACCCAAATCGACCAAATGAATGTGGTCAGTGAAGAATCACTTTTCACACCAACCTCAGAACGGATAGCGTTTCCCGAAGTCGTGTCATCTGACGAGCAACTTCGCGAAATCCTAAGTGTAGATGATCTACCATGGGAAGATCTTCATCATAGATCTTCGTTTTTACCTGAGGGCGATGCCTTTGAAAACAATTTTTCATTAATCTTTACCGCTGAATATGTCAAAGAAGCTCAGAATCCAACGAAACATCCTGATTCAGAGTTGAATTTAGGGAATATTTCTCGTACTATTCCCATTGACATTTCAGTGAAGCTCGGAATTGTTGAGAACATTCATATAGGTGCCTCGTGTACAGATGAGGAAATTCAAAGTTACAAGGCCCTATTCCAAGAATTCCGCGACGTGTTTGCCTGGTCCTACGAGGAAATGCCAGGAATCGATCTCGCTATTGTTGTTCATGAAATCAAGACCTACCCGGACGCTAAACCCATCCGGCAATGGTTGCGTCAGATTCACCCTCGAAAAGCAGCTGCCATTAAAGCAGAAGTCGAAAAGCTGTTGAAAGCAGGTTTCATTTATCCGATCCCGTTAACGGATTGGGTATCGAATATTGTTCCGGTTAACAAGAAACAAGGAACAATAAGAATCTGTATCGACTATAGGGATATCAATCGAGCTTGTCCAAAAGACAACTATCCTACGCCCTATATCGATCAAATAATTGATGATTGTGCCGGAAGTGAAATGTTTTCCTTTATGGATGGTTTTTCGGGCTATAATCAAATCAATATTCTACCTGTCGATCAACCAAAAACGACATTCATTTGTCCATGGGGGACATTTGCTTATTGCAAATTACCTTTTGGGCTTAAGAATCCTGGCGCCACTTTTCAACGGGCAATGTCTTATGCATTTCATGACATCAAACACATTGTGCAACCGTACCTCGATGATTTGCCTGCTCATTCTTTACATCGAGCTGATCACCTTGTCCACTTACGAGCAATCTTTATGAGGTGTAGGCATTATCGTATTCGGTTGAATCCGCACAAGTGTGTATTTTGTATAGAGGCGGGTCGATTGCTGGGATTTGTTGTTTCAAAAGCCGGCATTCGCGTCGATCCCTCGAAGGTCGAAGCTATCATCAAATTGCCTCCTCCTTCGAGTTTGCGCCAACTCCAAAGTTTGCAAGGGAAAGAAAACTTTTTACGCCGATTCATTCCAAACTACGCCGAGGTCACTAAGGGTTTTACACGGTTGTTGAAACAAAATGCTCAATTCTTTTGGGACGAGATTGCCCAACAATCTTTTGATGCACTTAAGCACGCGTTGACCCATGCACCGTTGCTGCATCCTCCCAACTACAACCAAGACTACTTCTTATACCTCGCGGCTTCGCATTCCACTATTGGAATGGTGTTAGTTCAAGAAGATGAATTCGGAACGGAACATGTGATATATTATCTTAGTAGGACATTAAACCCCACTGAGCTAAAATATTCGCATGTGGAGAAATTGGCCCTGGCAGCTGTTCAAGCTGTCCAGCGTTTTCGTCACTACATTCTTCTTCGTAAAACTATAGTTATTTCGGATTGCAACCCTATGATTTATATTTTGACAAAACAACTGCTAGGGGGCAAGTACTCTAAATGGATCGTTATCCTGCAAGAGTTCGACTTGGAGTTTGAGAAGTCCAAGTCTAAGAAATCCTTAGTTTTTGCGGAATTAATGTGTGATTTCCCGCATGCTGACACAGAAACTGTGGCAGAGGAGTCCATTGCGGACGAATCTTTGTTTCTTATCAGTACTTTAGATCCGTGGTACGGGGATATAATCATCTATCTCCAAACCCAAACCTTTCAGTCTGAAGCTTCAAAGTCGGATCGTCGAAAAATTCGGTTTCAATCCCAGCAATACAAGATTATTGGAGATACACTTTATCGCCGGGGGGCAGACTTAGTTTTTCGACGTTGTTTAACTCACGAAGAGGCTGAGAGGGTTTTGAATGATTGTCACTCTGGAGCGTGTGGCGGTCATATGTCTGGGTATGCCACAGCTCAGAAGGTGTTGCGTGCTGGCTATTTCTGGCCGTTCATGTTTAAAGATTGTATCATTGCGGTCCAAAAATGCCACAACTGTCAAGTGTTTGATCGCAAGATGCACGCACCACCTGCTCCTCTCCACCCTATAATTGCCGTTGGTCCTTTCGCCAAATGGGGCATCGATTTTATAACTTGTAACCCTCACTCGGCCGGGGGCATGCGTATATCATCCTCGCGGTTGATTATTTTACTAAATGGGCCGAGGCGATGCCTACATTCGATGCAAGCGGCAAAACAACTGCAGTTTTCGTATTCAATCACATTATAACTAGGTTCGGTGTCCCGCAAGCGATTATCACTGACCATGGGAGCCATTTTCGAAACATCATGATGACTGAGCTTACAAGCCAGCTTGGTTTGCGCCACGATAGCTCTACTCCTTATTATCCACAAGCCAACGGTTTGGTTGAGTCTATCAACAAAGTTCTCATTATCATGATCCGACAAATCATTGGTATTCATCGGTCGAATTGGCACAACATGTTATTTTCAGCGCTATGGGCATATCGAACTTCAGTGAAAACATCAACAGGGTTCACTCCTTTCCAGCTAGTTTATGGCTTGGAAGCCGTGTTACCCATTGAATGCGAAATCCCATCACTTCAAATGGTTGTCGAATTACTTCCAGCTACTTCCGAAGAGGAGAAACGTTTATTATACTTAGCTCAATTAGATGAGACTCGACGTGACGCTGCATTGGCAATCGAGACTCATGCGAAGCGAATGAAAGCTCAGTATGATAGAAATGTGACCCCTCGAAGTTTTTCGGAGGGAGACCTAGTGTTATTATATGATCAAGCTAACGATAAGCTAGGTGCTGGAAAATTCGTTCCTATGTGGCATGGACCCTACATTGTAAAGCGAAAGCTAGCAAAAGGGGCCTATGAGCTAGTAGATTTTGATGGGGACTCTTTGGGTAAACCCAGAAATGGACTTTACCTAAAGAGGTATTATGCTTAAATGGTGGGTATGGAGAATTTTTCGTTAGGTTAGGTTTTCTTTCTAGCTAGTATGTTTGTTAGTTTAGATAGTGTGCCTAGTTTAGAAAGTGTGTTTTTTGTCATTATTCTGGCTTATCTTGGTTTTACTCTTGATATTGCAGATGTCGACGCCTCTCCAAACGTACATTGGATTTGCTGATGGTGCTTGTCGTAGTACACGGAATATCTCTTCCGCAGCTTGGGTTATCTATTCGCCCTCTGACGAGTTAGTTTCTATGCATGGGGTGAGCCTCGGTCAAACAACGAACAACATTGCAGAATACAGTGCAGTGGTTGAATTATTGTCTGAATCTATTTCATTCAGAATTCGACGTTTGATAGTGAGGTTAGATTCTGAACTCGTTGTATTACAGCTTAATAGAGTATATGCCATTAGAAATCCTGTGTTATTAAGGTTGTTTTTGAGAGTACGTCTCTTGGAACGTGAATTTGATTACATTGAATATCAGCATATTCCAAGGTCTTTAAATACATTAGCAGATGCAATTGCTTCTCGAATGTTGGACAGACATTTGTGATAATCATACAAGTAAATTTAAAAACATTTCATCACATATGTTAAACAAGATAAGCCGGTAATAATGATATATATATATAAGTAGGAGTGTGTCAAAAAATATACATCGTCTTCGATCATAGGTTGAAAAACACCTTATGATCGGAAAAATGATAAGTACAAAAAACCAAAAATGACATATGTGTCTACAAAGTGACTAGCCAATCACTGGTGGTGCTCTCTATACGAGACCACTGCCCGCGCTACCCTACACAGGAACCCTCTGATAGGTCCTGGGACTGCAACCACATAGCGCTGAAGTCGAATAGGAATGTCATCTATGGTGGTCTCTGGTATATCCGCCGTCAGACGCTCTAGATCCCGTTCCAGCTCGACTAAGGCCTCTGCGGCTGCATCCTGTGGGGCGGGTGCTGGTACAGCTGGTACTCTTCTCTCAAAAGCCCGGAGATTGGCCGGACGCCGTGGACCTACATCTGCATTTTGAAAATTTGCCACTGTCAGTTTTGAGACGATATATATAAAAAAAAAAAAAAAAAAAAATAGATAACTTAAAAACTTGTGAAAAATAAAGTACCTCTGTCATCCCATTGTTCTCCCTGTGGAAGAACCATGTCCGGATCATTCCGAAAATCCACTCCGGCATAAGGAAAGTCCTGAATAGCAAAGACCTGGTCCTCTAACCAGTGAAAATAACCAGCAGGGAATCGAACAACTGCCGCGCCCTCATCAGGATGCCGGGCCATCACCGTAACCCATCGTATCAGCTTTGGCTCCCGAGGACCCAAGATATCAACAGTGAGATGCTGAGGGATCAGCATCGGAACTCTCTCTAAGGCAAAGCTCACAACTAGAGGCCCATATCCAAAGGTCTTCAGTTGTCCGTTCTTTGCCCTAGTCAGTTGGGCCTTTATATTGGCCGACACAACATCGCACCAGTTGAAGATGGTGCCTCGGAAACAGTCAATCGCCATCCGCATTTGGGACCCGGTGGCAATATGTAGAGCGGCTGCACCGCAAATTCTGGTAACCGTGAAAGCTATAACCTTGAGTTCACGCCGAGAGATGTATTTGATTTCTACGCCTTTCGCATGGTTTTGATTGGGTATGCACCAATCTGCCCGGAGACTAGCAAGGGATTGGCCACCCGGCCTAGTCCCGGCTAGATTGAGTTACTCGCCCCTATTTGGCAAGCCAGTGAGAAAGTATATGTCAGAGGGCTCTATCTCGAGCTGGTGCTCTCCGATGTAAAAGCATTGCTCATGAATGTTCCATCTCTCAACCAGCCACTCCAAGAATCTCACCTGAGCCCTCATGCTAGGTATGGCCCAGTATTTATATAATCCGCATGCTTTTAGGGCATCAATGGAAGGTTGATGATTGATTGCGGCTAAATCAACGTCCTCGTGCTCTCTTTCTCTCCAATCCAACATGGTGAGTGCCCTACACACCAAGAAATGAAGATTAGAATTAATTTGGGAAAATTCAAATGGTTATTTTTGGGGTTTGGGGTTTCAAATTCCACCCTTCGCGGGGGACGCACCCCGCGTTTAGGACACAGAGCGTCGGACGCAGCTGGCCTGAAGGTGGGATGCGTACCCCGACCTTTTTCCTGTGTAGGAAAAGGTCGGGGGACGCAGGTCACCCTTGGGGCACCTGCGTACCCCGCAGAGCGGTTTTTAAAACCTAAAACCCCCCAAAAACCAAAACTAAAACCTAAAACAAAATTTTAATCGGATGAAATTGAAGAGGAGGATGTTGTGAAATACCTGGAAGAGACGGCGTTCGATTCTGACGGTCGGATTCTCCGCAACGACCACGGGAAGTTTCTTGCCAAAAGCCCTTTTCTCAACCTCAACAGTAAAATGGTAAAAATGACATGGTAAAAAGTCTTTTTATAGGTTTTTTGGATGAATGAATGCTAGGTTTGTTTATTTTTCACCATGGAAGGATATTTTTCAATGTATTTTTTCCTATCTTAAACAGGTATGAGTAATGTGTCGTTTTTGTGCAGGACAAAGGGATTTAGAGGGAAAATTGTCATTTTTCACGAACCAAAATATCAGAGTAATCTTTTAAGCCCTTTTCTGACTCCTAAAATATGAAAAGATTGCCGAGCGTTTCTTTTACACTCGTTAAAACGGAATTAAAAGACGGTCCCCTTATAGCCCTTTTCTGACCGTAAAAACAGGAAAAGGTTTCTGGGTTTTTGTCGTTTCAAACTCGATACTGGAAATAAAACGACGTGTCCTTGATCGCTTTTTACTTTTCAGGTCAGTGACACTAATCATGAAAGTACTCCTTGGTCGCAAGATCAAGCGGTTCCCCCATGTATTATTTTATACTTTTTTGGGCTTGAGGGACACAAATTTACGAAAAAGTTCAACCTGGAGTCTTCTTAAGTTTTTCAGACTCTCTAAAATTGAAAAACGCCGAGTTTCTCCTATATTGGGCTCGTAAAAATTTCACAGTAAAGGACCTGTTCAATGACAAACAGGAACGAACCACTCCTTCCTAGGGTTCGAATCAAAACTAGGTTGGACTCGTCCGAAGGATGAGCTTATAATCAAGCATATGTTATCCTCCTCAAGCTTCTTAAAAATAAAGAGGTACTTGCCAGAAATGGTGGGGGCAAAGAGAGAAGAATGAGCCTATTTGTTATCTTTTGTCTCAGAAGAAACTTTATTACCACTCTTGGACACGACACTTTTCATTCACTTGGGTTGGGAAATCCTTTGCCTCACAGTTGATCAAACCACATTGAAAGTCTTCAGCCGGGTTCCGGGGATTAACTTTGAGTCATTCGTCACCAAGCCATCTGTTGTGTCGTTATGTGTTCAAGAGGTCTGCAAACAAAACTTTCATCTGCAAAATACTTGTCATCCATTTGACCGTCCCTGAGTCAGTCCTTACAGCAACATTTCTTCAACTTGAACAAATGATTTCGTGTTGTGGGCTTGCCTGCAACAGGTCGCTTTCTATCGACATCAGCACATTATCTAGAAAGATGACTTAGAAATCGTCAGTACCTTGAAGTCTGCATGCATCAATGGCAAGTTTCTCGCCTTTGACGACAGTTTACATCATCGACTTTCGATCGAAGGATTCCGTGAAATGTTCGACATCAACTCATTTATTCACTTCTCATGGATTGTACTGGGTACTTTGAGAACCATTGACATTACTGGTGGTCTCTCTCACACTTGTTAACAGTTTACATCATCGACTGGTAATCAAGTGGTTTCTACCATGTTCGACATCAACTCATTTATTCGCATGGCTAGAGTCGTACCAATTCGGGAAGCAGAAATGAAGACCCTGGATCTAGTTTCCACCATCCAGGCTGCGAGGAGTTTTGTATTCATTATCTAAGTAGACTAATCATAAACAGATGGTTGCGCCCATACTGTGTCTACAAAAGTCTATGATTATGATGTACTACAAGATCATTCCTGTATCAGAATAGTTAGTCTGTTAGTTAAAGTTTTGATCTGAGTATGGGAATGCCTACCTCAGTGATGATATAATCTTATACATGTATTTTGTGTTGAAAATTGCAGGTTCTAACCAGGCTCTCCACGAGATAATCCTTGAAATGATAAAGCGCTTCACCCTTCCTAGATTTACAAAACCCTAATCTACTACAGGCTTCGCACTTTAGGGGGCAATCTGTTACACTAAAAAATGTCACCATGGCTATGTACAGTTAGTATGGCTCTATCAACAGTCATGCTATCCTCCTGGGCAAGTCTTAAGCCTTTGCTCTCCATGTCAAACTCCAAAAAGAGAGAAAGTCTTTATAAATATATTTATCTCTGGGTACGCAGGTTCTCTCAGCCTTACCTGCGGGTACGCACCCAATGTTCACAATAACTGCGTCCTTGGACGCTCTGTATGTAAAGGGGCAGGTGCGTCCCCCTGTAAAGGTCAAAATGCGCAAGTTTCATCTTTAAAAAGTTACTTGTGGTCATTTCTAAAGCATTCTAGAAGGTTGTTCGACGTGTATTGAGCGCCTCCAGATGGTTCATGTATCCCTACCAAAAAGGAACTTATCCCATCAAGAGAGGAGCTATCCCATCCAAAGAGGGGATTATCCCATTGATGGTGGACCTGATTAACTTCCTCTTGAGCACTATAAGTACAGGCATTGGGCCAGAAGGAGGGGAGGTTGAAAGCTAAACATTTCTAAGGGTAGAGGCTGCAGGAATTAGGACTCCCATTTAGAAGCTTGTGAGGAGAGATTGCCATCTTTACTTGTTCTATTTGGAAGTGGGTGAGCTTTGTCAAAGTAAAGGAGAACTCTTGATGGACCCTGGGAGGGACTTGCACAACACCAAGGCTCAGGTTGTAATTGTTCCTTTTGTTTCCTATTAATGCAAATGAGTCCATTCTTCTCAATAACTTGTTATTTATGAGTTGTTTCATATACTCCTTGGTCTATATGTTAAATGTGTTTTATCTTATGAGATTATCAAGTGCTATTTAATCGTTTGATTGTTAGTGGATGCAGGTTTCAAAGTGAAGGAGGATCTCATCCAGATCAGCGAGGCTGGACTGCTACAGCAGCGTTGGACTATAGGTAGGATCTAAACACTTGATTTCTTATATAGTAAATACATGTTTAGAGAAGGATTGCTCTTATTTGTCTTGTTTGTCACTAGAGAGTCTTAGGCTCCTAGGGAGGTTGATTTGTGTCCGCACTATCGACTCTTTCCGCCTGACAGGGAGTTAAAGTACTAAAGGAATTGGTACTGTCACCTTTAATAGGGAGTTAGGCTCCTATCTTCACTTGAAAAATGTAATGTATCTGCCTAGGTTGAAGAAAAAATTGATTTATATAGCTGTAATGGAGGACAAAGGTTATGATGTGGTGTTCAGTAAGGGAAAATCTTTTCTAAAGAATGTTTCTATTGGACAAGTGAAACAAAATTGAGTTAGAGTGAAAAATCTCTATAAGCTAGAGGTATATTTCACCATACATGCAGCCATACCTCCAGGAGTGAGGTGGGGCGATGTAGAGCCTTATTTCCAGAGTTACAAAGATTTGGGAAGGGTCCATATGAGAGCAGTTGTAGCTACAGTATACTATTCTCATGGATCTTTACCCTTGTTAAAGGGGCCATAGTATTCAGTAGCAGGAGGATCAATGTCAGTTGATGCAGTCAGATCTTGAGTGACAATTGCAAGCTAGTAGCAGTCAAAGACTCAGGAGATAGTTTCACCTCAGAGACACAATTGATTAAGTATGTTGGATGCTTCTCAGTTGTAGTTGTTGCAATAAAAACAACAACAGTGAAAGGTTGTGTTATTTTTGCTATAGTACATTCCACTGGAGCGGGATTGGGGTTGTGCAGAACCCTTTTGTTACTAAGAGGAAGTGTTGAAATTATAGCAATAAAAGGCTTCATTTGACTAGTGCCTTAGTCAAATGGAGAAAATTTGACTTTCCTCACCAGCAGAATGACTTGGATTGCAGTTAGCTAGAGTGGCATGGCCTTCTCTACTACTTAAGTCAATAAATTTGAGTTTGTAGGCTAGAATTGGAGTTGTGCATGAGTTGATTTCTTATATCTATAAATCTAGTTGATTTATTGTTAGTTGAACTCAATTAACTAAGTTCTAGTCAATTGAGTAGTTATGATTGTGTTAACTCACTAATCTCTTAGTTAACTAGTTAAACAACTAAAAATAGACCTAGTCATGCATGGAATTCGAATTTCCTAGTTGAGTGGATGGGAAAGGCACATTTGTATTTATAATTATATATTGTTGAATGTACAGTGATTTTTCACTGAGC
Organism: Pinus tabuliformis; assembly: GCA_031772625.1. NCBI lineage: Eukaryota > Viridiplantae > Streptophyta > Pinopsida > Pinales > Pinaceae > Pinus > Pinus tabuliformis. Next base: position 1,483,927,043 of record CM062818.1, read on the forward strand.
ATGTGATCAATTCCCCTTGGATTTGTGCAAGGAAATAGGGAATTTCCCAATTTTTTAGGAGCTTAGTTCCACCAAGATTGCACAAGGAATTAGGAGGTTAGTTGAGACTTGAATTGGATAAGTGTTGGTCAGAGCAGGTCAGGAAGCAGGAGAATAGTTTTCACAGTGCATGGTGTGCTTCAGAGTTGAAGCAAGGCATTGTAATTGTTTCTCTTTCTCGTCTGAATTAATGCAAAGCAGCAGAGGAGTTTTTCCCATTTGGGCACCCCTGTAAAATCCTTGTGTTTTGATGGTTGCATGTTATTGCATGTGTTTCTATCATGTGTTATACCTTTCCACATAATAGTAGAAGAAATTTATGTCTCTTGATTTTAGTTCAATTTCATTAGCAGTAGAAAATTTATTGCAATTTCTACAAAAAATGTTATTAGTTATAAGATGAAAAGGTTTTTAATCACAATGAATAAAGAAGTCAAACAATACTAGAGTTTAATGTCATGATCAAAATAAATGGGGTGACAAAAGTCCATGACATGTTATTGCTATCTTCTAAATATTGGGGCAAGCTACAGAGGAAAAGAAGATGTTTTAAAAGATGGTCAAAGTAGGGGTCAAACAATACTAGAGGTTAATGTCATGGTCAAGATCTTCATAATTGCAAAATGCCATGACATGTTATTACTACCTTTGGAAGATTGGAGTTGGATCTTGAATGTAACCCTTAGAAAAATTAAACGTAAATGAAAGTGAAATGACATTAAATGTAAATTGGCATGCAAATGAAATGAAATATAATGAAATTGAGATGACACATGGGATGTAATGTGAATGGAGGGAAAATATGTTAGGATATGTTTCTATGAAATTATTAAAATATTCATTCTCATGATTCTAGGGTTAGGTGTTTTGTATTGGTTGTTGAATGAGGGTTTCAAGTGTGTTCTTTCTTAGAGAATTTTGTATAGAGTAGTGGTCATGTGAGGATAGTGTGAGGGAAGTGAAAACTCCCTATTTCCATAGCAGGGAGGGCTTCTTATGATATAAAATTATGTTCCAATTAATAGAAGAATATGGATTCGGTGTTGTGTATGTAATTTTTTATACTTAGTTTTTTGATCATGGATATGTTATGCATAGTTTCTACATCTATGTATGCTCAATTTTTGCCAACTTTTTCTGTGAAATTTTATTTTTAATTTTTAGTTCATTTTTATTTTTCTTTTGTTGGCCCTCCTGGCAATAGGTGCCAACAAATTGCATGAGCCAGGAAATTCATGGTCCCCTTCTTCAGTTGGGTAGCAATAATGATGGAGAGAAGTCCAGGAGATTGAACATGTGGTCTAAAGGAGGCTATGGGCCTAACCAACTTGTAGCTTCAGGAAGAGCACAGCATCTTTGACTTCATAGCTGAAATTTTCTAGGTTATGTCAGTTCGCAGGCTCCTCGTAATATGGTGGCTTATCATTGCCTTGGTGGAGATTTCTGTGTTTCCACAGGGCTCTCTTACTCTTGGGGTTCTTTTAGTGTTTTCTTTGTCACAAGAAAGACCATGGAGACCCATATGGTAGTCATACAGTTGTTAACAGAAAACACGATAGACAGACCCCTTGTTAATTGCTACAATGAGCTAAGAGGTCAGGTGCAGTGTGTAAAGGTTGTAATGGAGAGAGTATCATTCAAACTTTTGCATACCTCCCTAAAGGCCCAAAATGTGGATGTTGTACGTTGTTGTATTTTTTATGGATAGCGAGATAGCATGCTCACTAGTGATGTGTTGAGCAATGAGAGAGAGACACTACACAGTGGGAATGAAGTGCTCATTGTCAAGAGAGCAAACGACGCAATAGTTCTACACACCATGAAGATTCAACTAATGATGGGTATAGTGAACAACATTGCAATGACCCATAACTACACAAGGGTGTCAAGGATGAGCCACCTGGGTGATAACCAGCACGATGCGTCCTCCAGCCCCTAGTTGCGGTTTTCGTTTTAGGTTGGAATGTAGTTATAGTAAACTCAACCGATTGATAGGAACTGGGTGAGATATGTTAGATGAAACAATAGAGTATAAAGTCATTAGGAGAGGTTTTGGACATCACTGCACAAATAATGTGGGAACAAGCTATGTATAGTTTTTCCACACCCAACCCTGACAGCAGCGTAGGTGCTTTTATGCTAGAAGAGTCATCGCCAACGTATCACTCATTACTTTGGTAACATGGTATGATTCGATCTATTGTGAGCCCAACCACTGCATATAAAAGAAGAGCCTGATTGTTGTGAAAACATATGGACAACTATTCCATGAGATGAGGCTCTATTGTCAGTGTTTCTCGTGATCTATTGCAAAATCAAGCACGGACACGATGTGTAGGTGTGTTTTGGGAATGGCAGCAGGAGCCTAGATAGTTACACATGGAATGGAGATAGATAATGGGATTGCTTCCATCTCCTAGCATGACAACGCGACCTACATTTTCTTAGATATTTTGCAGCACATGTAATGTGGTTTCCACACAAATTCCTCTACATCTAGCGTGTCACATGGGATAGGCATGAGTATTGATGAATAAATGTTTTCATCAAAGTTTTTCTTTTGGAACCATGTGTGGGTTGTCAAAGCCTTAATATGAGACTAAATTGTAAGGATGTATATCTTAATTATGTGTTCGAGAAGTTTGGCAATGGACTGTGCCGGGGGAGCCCAGTCCAATCTAGAATATGCATAACCTAGAACCTTTAATTTTTTGTTATAGGCAAAAATTTTCCAACAAATGCACTAGTTGTTTGTATTAATATCATTTTTTTTAGCATCATACTGTTTTATTTTTATGTTTTCAAAGAACCCATGCAACGTAATGAGGGAGAGACAAATTTTTATAGTAAATTCCCCAACAACAGCAGATTCCAACAACACTGACCAGTGACAGTATGTAATGAGTTTGAAAAACTGCAGCGGGCATGGAAAGTGGACAAAGGGGAGAGTAGTAGAGAGTTGATTGCGGGATACAGTAGATAGATTAGAGTAGAGAAGGAGAAAGGGTTGGGGTCTTGCGAGAAGGAGGTTGAAATGCCCATAGAGGAAGAGGTGTGACATGAGGGATCACAATAATAGAGTAGAATATGAAAGAAACATGCAGTTCTGCATTCAAAGGAGGATTTGGATTATGTAGCAGCAATGCATGGGTGTGGATGTTTGTCTTCAACTAGCTTAGGATGAGCCACGATTTTGTGTTGGGGTCTGTTGAAGCTTAAATGTAACCCTTAGAAAATTTAAATGTAAATGAAAGTGAAATCACATTAAATGTAAACTGGCATGCAAATTAAATGAAATGTAATGTAATGAAACTGAGATGACACATGGGATGTAATGTGAATGGAGGGAAAATTTGTTAGGAGATATTTCCATGAAATTATTAAAATATTCTTGCTCATGCTTCTAGGGTTAGGGGTTTTATATTGAGAAATGAATGAGGGTTTCAAGTGTGTCCTTTTTCTTAGATAATTTTGCACAAAATTGTGGTTGCGTGAGGAGAGTGTGAAGGCAGAGCATCCTCCCTACCACCATGGCAGGGAGGGTTGTTGATGATGTAAAATTATGTTCAAGTTAATAGAAGAATCTGGATTCAGTGTTGTGTGTGTAAATGGTGTGCTTAGTTTGTTGATCATGGATATGTTATGCAAAGTTTCTACAGTTGTGCATGCTCATTTTTTAGAATCTTTGTGTGTGAAATTTTTCAATTTTCAATTTTCTTTTGTTGGCCCTCCTTGCCATAGGTGCTAACGACTGGTTCAAGTTGCAAAGGAAAAGAAGGTATTTGAAAAAATGGTCAGAGTAGGTCTGAAGTTAGATGTTTTTAATTATGGTGCTTTTATAAATATTAAATCATCTATTTTCTAGGAGAAGTGGAACACTTCATATTTTGGGTGTCAAACTCTCTACACCTATTATTTTCTATTTTTAGAAGGTAGTTACGGCATGAAAAATGGGATAAATGACATAAGTGAAGATTTGGAAGTGGTTGGAATATCATAGCCTTGGAGGTGGGAGTTTCTCTTGAAATCCCAGGACCACTATATATACAAAATAATAGGGGAATGAACCACAAGATTCCCTCCTCATTTTCTAGACCTTGTATCTCTTTCTGTTTATGTATAGTTACTTAGTAAATAATGATCTATCAAACACGTAGCCAATGAAAAATATTGAAATTGAAGTTAATAATAGGGGAAATTAAACTCGATATTCATAGTATGGGTTTTCATGGCTAGAAAAGCAAAGGATATATAGAAAGTAATGAAATGTAGAAGGCAATGTTGCACAATGAATTAGATGTTGCAAAGGTGTAATGTACCTTTCCAATCCATAGAAGCATGGGTGGTTTCGAGTCATGCCTTTCTATATCCCATGAGCTATTCCAAGAAAGAAGAAGGTCGATAGAATAAATTAATAAATAATTAAATAAGGTGGTAAAAAGTAACTTTAGAAAAATGAATTGACACATGGTTTTCATAGGAGGGAAATATTATAAAAAATAAGAGACTCAAGAGGAGACATGTAAAGAATTATTAGTGAATTGACAAGGAGCTCAAGCAACTTACTTAGTGAGGGAGAAACCTCGATACTTCACATTCTTAATGTCAGAATATACAGACTAGATGGTGGTGGTTGGTTTTGGTCATTGTAAATCCACCCTAGCTGATCATTTGAATTTGCAAGGAGATCAAAGCATCCATTGAGGATGCCATTTATCCATCAATAAGAGAAGAAAAATCGTTGCATCATCTAGGAGGTCAAAGTTGTCTATGTTTGCAGGGACCAGGTCATCATATTCTTGGGAGAAAACTAATCTCGAAAAAGGGTTGAATCATTGAAGCATTAAGGAATTGGTTGAATTGTCACACATTGAGGATCAATTCAATGCAAGAGAGAATTGATTGGATGACGAGTCACTTCCATAAAATTAAGGGGCAAATTGATATCCTGTGAGGGTTGAATTTCCTATACAAGAGGGTCACATCATTGGCATTCTAGGAGCATAGGAGGATTGATTTTCTAGAGGGGGGTGAAACTATTATTGTTAAAGGGCTGAATTAAATCCTGTTGTAGCATCCGAGATTAATTAATCAAGTAGACCAAAAATCGTGTGCTTTAGGAGGCCAAATTGACGCAATGAAGAGGACTAGCTTTATTATCTAAGAGGTTTGAATTGTGAAGGTTGCATTGATCATATTTAGGTGGGCCAATTTCATCCATCAAGGGGGTCGAATTGATCATTGGAGTGTTGAATAATTGAGAGAATTGTGGCAAGAATTTTCAAGAGTTATTCCCTAGGTTTTGTGTCAAAATATTTATGTAAAATTTCCTACGAAGAACTTCATTAATAAAATATAGGTAGAGTTTCAGCATCTCTGTAATTTCTAGGTTTTACATTTACAAAATTTATTTGACATGCTAGTAATTCTATTGTGCGAAATTGTGCATTTTTTTATTATGTCTTTGGGAAAGAAATTCACAATGTATTTTTTTGAAGCAAATTTCTGAAAAAAATAGTCAAATAATTTTACGGGGAAATTAAAGTGGTATTATTGTGAAAGTCTTAGCATATTTGATGACTCAATGGGATCAAGAAATTGTAACTTATAGGAGGAAGAAGGAAAGGAAGAACCCCTACCCAGAATTAGAGGAAGAAGAAAGAGAAATGGGAGATTGTGAGTATTAGCCCCGAGAAATTCTTAAGCATTCCCTAAATAATTTAGCCAAAGGACAATAGGAGATAGCGATAAGACAACATGAGATGGACCAGACCATGAAAACCATCACTCAGTCAATGTTTGACCTTCATGGTAATCAGCCCAACAATGGAGAAGAAGGCTCAAACGGAAATTGTAACTTCCTCAGAGGATATAGCAATTGTCACGTTGAGGTCAAAAATTCATCTAATCCAATTCCCTCACTAATAAATAAAGCTACATCAAGTCCACTGTTGCCCAAATTATTAGAGGAGCCAATAGACACCGCTCCACCTTCCTCCTCATAAGCTCAAGTCCAAGTTGTCACAATACAAGATATGACTTGCTATGCAAACATAATCCCTGAAGTAGTCAAACACACCATTGCAAAAGTGGCGGAAGTGGTCAGTCAAGAATGTAGGTTCACCCCTAATCAGCGTATTGAAAGGGAAACTAGGCAATGGATTCCCAAAATAGGCACTTATACTTGGTCTCGTTAAACTTCTTACGTGTAGTTGGTTAATTTATGCAAGCACATAAAAATGCTTATTGCTTGAGTCTTCATTGAACAATCTAACACACAACAAGAGATACTAGTTTGCATGGTAGAAATGTTGGAGAAAATGAGAGGCTAGAAAAGAAAGTCTATGTCCTAGCTAAAGTGCAAGTAGACATCACCTTCACCCCCTTCGATGAAGACAATGACTCACCTCCACCAATCTAGGTTGACTCTACCACAACATGGCATTATCACTTTCACGCCTTCCGATGAAGACAATGACTCATCTCCACAAATCCAAGTGGACTCCCACAAAATGACATGATCAAGCAAGCAACTTTCGTGTTTATATTTTAATTTATAGTTTCAATATTTCCATTGTTTTGAATGTAATGGTGAGTCACTAGCCAAGTAAATGCATTAATTGTATTTTCAGTTCAACTGGGAGACTCTTTGCATTAACCATTAACAATATGGAAAATTTGGATCTCTTCTATTGGTCTAGTTTCCCAAGTGGCAAAATAATATAAAAGAAAAAATGGTCATGTATATCCCTTTTTGAAAATTAATACAAGTTCTCAAACTTTACAAAAAAATATTTAACTAATTTCTTTCAATTGTAAACTTAGTATTAATTGTGTAATGCCCCATATTATATACATTTTAATTAATTTAATGCTTTCATTATGAAAAAACAAAAAAACAAAACAAAACTAGATAAATAAATATATAAATATAATAATTATGCCGATAGAAGTGTTTATTTTAGAATAGAATTTCTAAAATTTTAATATAATTACTAATAATTATTAAACAGATGATAGAGATTTAACCTTTTAGAAAATTTTAAAATATTTTTAAAAATAATCATATATCAAAACTTGAAATTTATCTCAAAAAATAGTTATATTTTTTCTAATACAAAAAAGATAATTATAATAAATTGTCAATCAAACAATTTGGTTTCAGCTCAACTAATAAAACACCAATCATAATAATAATAATAATAATAATAATAATAATCATACATCATTTCTTTTCAAATCTCATATATTAATTAAAATAATCTTCTAAAATAATCTTATATATTAATAAAAATAATCTTCCAAAATAAATACCTAATGCCTTATATATTAATAAAAATAATCTTCTAAAATACATACCCAATATCACAGCCCAACCCCTATTAATTCATTTATGAGGTTACAGCCCATTAAACTTTGCTTTATCCATGATATTCACCACATTTGCTATCCATTTCTTACCTAATCTCTTTCCATGGTTAAGAAAAAAAAAATAAAAACAATTAGCCAAAACTTTCCATTTTATCATTATTCACCACATTTACTATCCATTTCTTACCTAATCCCTTTCCATGCACCATTCAAGTAATCAAAATCCTTGGAACATGCTTGCATCATCCTTTCTATGATCTCTCTGGTATTCTTAATCAACAATTCAAATCTGTAGTGCTTTCTCACAAAAATTGGTATTCATTTCCTGTGGAACTGCTTTCAGTATTCAACGCACAAAGCCAATATTCTCAGGGTCTTCGTACACTGGACTTTGAATTAGAATACTTGATACGGGGCCCTGTTGGTGTACATGCACTTAGACTAGCTGTGTTAGTGTACATGCACTTAGACTAGCTGTGTTGGTGTACATGCACCTAGATTAGCTCCAGTTAACTTATTGCTTGCATGTGGCACATGTACACATTAACATAAGATAAAGCACACTTAGCTTTAGTTAGCTTTAGTTATTGCATGTAGAACTAAGCTTAACTTAGTTTCTTTTATGTATTTATTCTAAAACTAATATTGTAGAATCAATTTTCATTCTTTTCTCAATTCTTGCTCGCTTCCTTCCTTCTCTTGCAAGCTTGTTTATTGTTTTGCAGATCTAGATCTGTGTATCTCAAAAATCTTACATGGTATCAGAGCACAGGGATTTGTAATCAGTGCACAAGCAATTTTATTTGCAGGTTTAGAAGATTGAAGCAACAACAAAGAATGGAGTCTAAATTGGAGTTTCCACAATTGGCAATTCTCACTCCATTTAATTATTTCGAATGGAAGCCAAAGATTCAACTTCATCTCAGAAGTAGAGGCTTATTTCGAATAACCATGGGAACAGAAGTTGAACCAAAATCAGCAATGGAGAAAACAAGATATTTCAATCGCATGGACGAGGCCTTCGGCATCCTATGTTTATCTATTTCTCCGAAACTGCTATTTCATGTTGAATCATGTTCAACTCCAAATGAAGTATGGAAAATTTTGGAAGAATTGTTTGGAAAACAGGATGAAATGCAAGGTCACATTCTCGAAAATGAGTTAAACTCATTAGATCCGAGAAACTTTGAGAACATTCAAGATTTTTTCACAAGGTATAAATCCTTGTTGGTGCAGCTGAAAGGATGCGGGATCGACAAATCTAAGCAAGAAAAGCAGTTGATTCTTTCCATTTTATCAAAACTTGGTCCAGAGTATGCAGTATTCGTCTCTACATTCCACATAGTCAGATCTGCAACAGGTGCAGATTGGAAGATGCCCTCACTGGATTCTTTTATTCAGTATTTGATGCATGAGCAAGATAAGCTCATCAAAATGGGCACACTTAAAAATTCCAAAGCGCATGCACTTACTGTGCATGCAAAAGGAAAGGCAAATCCCAAACCCCCTGATGGATCATCTGGCTCAAAGGAAAGGAAAGGAACGAAAGGGCAATCAATGTGCAATTATTGCCACCGTGGTTTTCATCCTGAATCTGCATGCATGAAGAAGACTATAGATCTTATGGCGCAGACACTCCAGCAACACAATCTTGGAGACCACATTCCTGAGAATGCTAAGAAGAAGTCTGGAGAAAAAGCACCAGATCCAAGAGGTAACGGGCATGCTTTGATTGCTCTTCATTCTGCACCACAAGAATGGATCATCGATTCTAGAGCTTCACATCATATGGCTTTTTCAAAGGAATCCTTTTATTCTCTACATGCATACTCAGGTCCTCCCATTCTCATGGGGGATAATTCTGCAGTTGCAGCAACTAGACAAGGAAGAGTGCAATTCGAAGATGGAAGTTTTGAAAATGTCTTGCATACTCCAAGGCTTTCTGTGAATCTTCTCTCAGTGTATCAGATGACACACACAGGCAGCGGAAGGAAAGTGGAATTTACCCTAGATTCCGTGAGCATTTATGACATGCAAACCAATTTGAAGATTGCATCTGGCAAGGTAAATGATCAATCTCATCTGTATACCTTTTCTGATTTTGTTCCTCAATCAGATTCTATTTTTCTACTTACGCATGCAAATGAAGAAAGGAGGAATTTGGCGACCAGGGAAAAGAAGAGGAGCAGCGGTGGTGTTCCGGTGGCGCAAGCAGGTTTGATAGCCAAAATGTCCGCGGAAAACAGCAGCGGCAACCCAGCAGCTGCGAGTGGGAACAACAGGAGAGCGCATGCGCCTCCTGGCGGGCCGTCAACATTCGATCTCTTCAGCTGGTCGGAGGGGCCACCCGACAGCGTGCAGGTTCGAACCCCCGCGAGGCCTTCCGTGAGCACAGACAGCAATGCCTTTGATCAAACTGCAAATGCGTCTCCTGTCGGTCGGCCAACCATACGTATGCACCAGCCTGCTGGCGGGACGAGCACGATCACGTTTGGCGAACAAATAACTCCCAAGGAAGCAGAGGCATTGCTGAAGAGGAGGCCTTGTTCTGATTCAAAAAAACGAGAAATGACTGGGAGTGGAATCTTTAACCCGGATAATCCAACTGAAGGTGCTGATTCTGCCAATGGCTATTCTACTCCTGATCGTCCTAGCTCCAACGTCGTCAAGAACGACTTTGTCAGCTATGGGAAGGACGCTAATGGAATGTCGAGTGGCTTCTCTAGCTACGCCCAAAACTCCAATGTTATCACCAACAACTTCAAAGGCTACAGTGAAGGCGGCAATGGCCCCAGTGATCGATTTACATCATATGCAGATAACGGTAACGTTCCCAGAAACGAGTTTGAAAGCTACGGGAGCAATGGAAATGGAGCGATTCAAACCTTCACCAGTTATGCAGACGGCGCCAATGTACCCCAAGACGTTTTCAAGTCTTACGGGAAGGATGCAAATACTCCTCTGCTTACTTTCACCAACTACGGGAATTCGTCCAACTCTCAGCAGGACGAATTCAAGCAGTACGGGAAGGGTTCCAACAGTCCTGACATCACGTTCACCAGCTATGGCCGAAATACCCAATTCAAAGAGTATGATAAGAACGGCACGCGGGGCATGACCTTCTCATCCTACACTAATTCCACTACTGCTTCCAATTCCAGCACGATAGGGATGGGCGTGGAGGCAGGGAAGTTCTTCCGGGAGAATCTGCTGGTCCAAGGTTCGAGTCTCCCTTTGCCTAACCTGAGAGATTACATGCCCAGCAGATCATTCCTGCCTCGATCTATGGCCGACAAGCTTCCCAGCTTCAGCAGCCAAAGTTTAGGAGAGCTGGTGCGAATGTTCCGCATTCCGGAGAACTCGAGCATGGAGGGAATGATGGCGAAGACGCTAAAAGACTGTGAACGCCCGGCGGTGAAGGGAGAAATAAAGAAATGCGTGACATCGATCGAAGGGATGGCAGAGTTTGCAGTGGGGATATTAGGGGTGAAGGACACCACTTCCTAGCAGTTGTCTTTTCTCTACTATTGCATTATATTTTGAGGGGGGTTTTCTTCCCACTGGGTTTTTCCTCTTTCTTCCTTTTTTATGCATTGTATATGGGTACCTAAAATGGCCGTATTGCTGGGACTCATTCATTTTGCATCACACTCACCTAAGTTATGCTTAAGGGGGGGTGTTGGTGTACATGCACTTAGACTAGCTGTGTTGGTGTACATGCACTTAGACTAGCTGTGTTGGTGCACATGCACCTAGATTAGCTCCAGTTAACTTATTGCTTGCATGTGGCACATGCACACATTAACATAAGATAAAGCACACTTAGCTTTAGTTAGCTTTAGTTATTGCATGTAGAACTAAGCTTAACTTAGTTGCTTTTATGTATTTATTCTAAAACTAATATTGTAGAATCAATTTTCATTCTTTTCTCAATTCTTGCTCGCTTCCTTCCTTCTCTTCTAAGCTTGTTTATTGTTTTGTAGATCTAGATCTGTGTATCTCAAAAATCTTACCGACCCATTCAAATTCGTTGATGCATAATAATATGACACGACAACTCTTCAAAGTGCCGACGAAGCGACTCTCTGAAACTTTTGATGATATGACACGGTCATGCTGACTTCGATTATAGATCGGAGGCATCGGGATTACGAGGTTTCGGCTACAAATGAAACAGTTGACTTCATGACTGTGCTATCCGATGACCAAATCAAAGGTCAACATATCCATGACAGCTGCAATGATAGTTAATTATTTCCATGAAAGCTTCTATGATATTTATTTATTTATTGTGCAGCGACCAACCAGCTTCCACATGAAAACAACAGCTCGATGTCCCATTATAAACACTGGTGTAAAGGAATCATGATAAACACGTGATTGGAAATTAAAGAGAATTGTTACATTACTCCCAAGCACCAATTGCTCCGATGGAAGTGAGGAGGGAGGTTGCAGCTTCAAAGTCAAACCAAATACAGCCTAAACCACAAAACGACATGCAATTTAGGGTCTGACCATTGTACGTTAGGAACATATCTGTCAGCCTATGAGAGAAGTAAGTGGGGTGTAAATGGCACAAATTCCTACTTTAATCGCTCAAAGTGATGATAGATTTAGAGATCATATCATATGAGCATTAAAATTTCAATGAAAAACAAATCAGACGAGAGTAATGAATAGAGGCAAGATTTCATTCTACCATGCCCGGGTCCATATTTATTAACCAATCAACTCTTGATTGTGGGTTCACAAAACTTGATTTAAGGGAAAATGTTTTTCCCAGTACACATTTCGTAATAGGAAGATAAAAATTTCAAAAATATAATATAATAATTATAATTAGGTAAATTTAAAAGAAATTTCAAATATAAATAAAGTTTTATCAAAATTATTATATTATTTATTTTTAAAGAAACTATGTGAGAATTTTATTAAAAAAGAAAGTTGGAATTTGGTCCAAAATCATTATATTTCTTTAACATTATCAATATTTTTTGCTGGATTGAGATTGAGTATAGAAGATTAATTTAATCTGTTAAGCAATTATCCAATCATATAAAAATTTCAATCATATTCCAATTAAAAAAATTCAGAACACTCCCAAGATCCAAATGCATTTACATTCCATTTCCACTAACTTGATTCATTATCCAAAGGGGATGCACTAATTGGAAGACCTCAATAATTTGGGGTTACTTCCAAGTTTTTTATTTAATTCTATCTCTCTAGCTTCCTTCTTAGAGTATCTCCCACGTCCCATGGGGGCTTCACTAGGTGAGCAATACCATACCACATGTGTTCATATTGGGGCATATATATTGAGGAAAAAATGAGATAATATATTCAACATATAATAGGGGGTAAAGGGTTTTAATATTGGCAGGTATAAAAAATGGAGCTCAAAGTTAATGAAAAATATAAAGGAGTATAAAAAATGTTAATGAAAAATGGATACCGACAATATCTAATGATAGTAAGGGTTTTTTTAAATTGAGAATATGGATTGGGTTCGTATTGGTAGGATGTTAAATAATGTGATTTTTAGAGATATTTTCCAACATGTATTCATATTAAGGGTATTGTTTAGTATACCACGATCACACAAGATATGTCAGAGGTTCATTGAGTGAAGCCCTAGTGCCATGTCCTCTTTTGGAACATCTCATTTCTTGGTTGTTTTTTTCATCTCCCCAATTCTTTTTTTGCATGTCTAGTCAATACTTTCCCAAAGCTTGCCTCTGATTCCTTTGGTATTGTAGTCATGCTTCTCATTTTTTGCCTCGTATTCCCTACGGAGTTTTCAACTTGTTCTAAAACCATAGAGTTTTGATTATTGATCTGAGCCCTAGATAAGGGTTGCGCCTTTGCCACTAAAATCATTTCTTCTGCAGGTTCTATTTCATGAATTTCCTCCTTCTCTGCTTCTGGAGTTACTTCTTCCTCCTTTGAAACCTCTTTTCACTTATTTATTTTTCTATGCTTCTGATCTGATTGCTTCTTGCACCTCGCATTTTCTTCTTGAGTCTGAAAGACCTCAAAAGGGTTTTCCAAGGTGAAAGCTGCATTTCTTCCCTGTGTTGATTGGGATTTAAACGTTGTTGTATTTCCTTTGTTCCCTAATTATTTTTTTCCATTGCTCTTCTTGGCTTGATATTGTATCTGGCCCTTTACCATATTAAAACTTCTTGCAATCCTTGGAAAGATGGCCATATTCATGGCAAAATCTACATTTGAAAGGTAATTTCTCGTAGTAAAAAATTTGACAATGAGACATGTAAAATTATGGTATGTTCTATGCTAAGAGAAATTTACTTAAATTCTTCTTATTAACCCAATGCCATGTAATAAAAGTTAATAATGGCAAAAATAATAACCATGGTTGATGGGACACTTATTCCAAGTTGAATGTTGGGAAAAACATCCTAGTGTGGGTGTTCGTTTGGTTTATTATGGCTAAGGAAATTGGCGAAGGCAACGTCTAAGGCTTTGGAAAGGAAAAATGACATTTTTGGCACATTTATTTATGAAAATAATGGAAATTAGGAGAAAAGTGAGGTGAAAGGTCATAGGTTGCATGTCAGGAGGAAATTGAAGGAAAATAATCAAAATTGAAGAAAATAGAGGCCTAATTGATAAAAAGGCTTTTAAGGATCATTTGGTACCTTTTTGTCAATTTATTTTTGGAGCTCTCTCATTATTCTCTCTCTCTCACTCTTGGACAAATATTTTTCTTGGAGCACTTTGGCAATGGATGAAGAAAGGTAGAGAAGGAAAGAGGAAGGAAGGAGCAACAAAGGAAGAGTAGGATCATGCAGCTAAAGCAATATTCTTTGCAGTTATTGATTTGCATGTGTGTTTTCCTTGCTAGGTTTGGCATGTATGGTATTGCATGTGGTTCTTTTGTTGTTATGGCATGGGTTTTACCAGGTGTGATAGTGTTTTCATCCTATCCTTTCCATTTCTCGATAGCCATGGTGTGACGGGGTTCTCATGTTTTGGTTGAGCTATATTTCCGGATGGATTCGAAGCTAAGTCAGGTGGATATCCAAATGATAGAACACATGGCCTAGTAACCCATGAACCGGACTATGGGTTTCAGTAAAGTCAGATTTTGTGTTTCCTTGGTGAGCCTAGGAATCATCGACTGGTGAATGGTGGGATATACAATAAATCCTAGAATTGGGTGCTCTCCATCAGACCTAGTAATCATGGGATGAGATATGCAGTAAATCCTAGAGAGTGGGTCTCGGTTTAGGGCCTAGTGATCCGATGTGGATTGCGATAAAGCCTAAGAGACTAGGAGACAGGAAAATTCCTCACGGTGTAGGTGGAGAAATCTAGTGGTATCCATGCTTTTTTTGGCCTAATGATCTAGTGGAGATCATGGTAAAGCCTGGTTTCTATTGATGAGAGTGAGGTGGTTTAGCCTCGGGATGCCCTAGTTGGTTCTTTTGGTTTGAGTCCAACATTCATGCCTGGAATATGGCACGGGGGTGAATGAATGAAGAGAGAATTGGCTCAACCATTCTATGGTCGGGTGGAACATGGTAGTCCCATCCCGAGTTAGATATTGTATTCATTAATAAGAGGTTCTCTCCTTGATATATTATGTATAAATGTACTGGTTTATATGTGGATTTTATAGTTGATGTATCCTTGATATTTTTGTTGTTATTAATCTAGTTATAAGCATGTATTATGATAGTGATGATGTATGGCTTTCTTCATGTTTTGATTTGTTAATGAATGAACAATGTATCTATGACCTAATATATGATAATGCAATTAATGATCTAAGGGAAATTCGCTTCTCAATGATTCTCAGATAAGTATGATAACCCTATGCTTAAATATGTTGTTTACACCTATAGTTTACATATTTGTGATATGTTTGATGAAATTCCTGTCATGTCTAGTAGGGGTCGAGTCAAGCCCTTGTTCGAGTAATTGCATTTGTATCATCATTCTCTTTTTATATTTATGTTATGAAGGTGCCTGAAAAGGTGGCTCAAATCCTAGGGACGTTGGCACAACATTGAGAAAAATAGTACCTAGATGCTGGCATGCCATGTTGTGGGAGCATCCAGAGCCCTATGGATGCAAGCATGCCCATATCATCAGAGACTCTGAGAGTTAATTGGTCTAAAAACTCAGTGGGACTCAGGGGTTGGTTACCTGAGAGGTTGAGATGGTTCCACGGATTCGTGTTGTTGATGTGGAAGGTTTGTATATTGTGTTTTCATCGATTCCACTTACTTAGGGTCTCATAGGAGGTTTAATCCCATCATAGTAGCCTCTCATCACATTCTTACCCCGGTTGGTCGGTTACTTGGGTAGATGTGGGAGGATGGTGTTAAAACCTTCAAATGCAATGTATATTATGTCTTACTATGTAGTTCCTATAAATAAGGATTGTGCCACTAATAAACCCCATCATGTGAGAAACATTTTGTAGCTAATTGAACCTTGTACTTTCTTACAGTAGTAGTGAGAGCTTGTGGAATACCAAAAAACTAAAAGTTGGTTTGTTGTGTCTTGGTAGTATCACCCACTAGATCAGTCACTACCTATAAAGTTTAATTTCTCCAATGTAGATTTTGATTTGGATATGAAATAGGATATTGATGGAATTATAAATCTAATCAGAAATGATATGAAGAATAACCAAATCATCTTGAAGATCTCTCTCAAAACAAGGTGGTGGTGAAGTTGTAGTAGGACTAGTGCAAGGTACCAAAGAATAAAAATAATGCTTTGATGTTACTATATTATTAGAGGAACTTGGTTCTAAAATCCATTTATAAAATGATGAATCAATAATAGTCAAAACATGACCCATACCTTGATCCTATGGTGGTTTGTTTTCAGTCTTCTTCTTAACATTGTCTGGGATGAAGTCACCTACATTATACTACTGAATTACTTTTTCCATGAGATCAACTATATTCAATATAAAATAACTCTCCAAATTAGATCATTTATTACAATAACTACATTTTTTTCTCTTCTTCTTATATTTTCCTCCCATTGGAATCCTAGTCTCCTTACTAGATTCAATGTTTTCTCCATCTATGTGATAACGATCCCTTGGTTTTTTCTTGTATTTCTTGTTATCACCCTTCACTGTAAGTGCATTTTCATTTGGAGACTTAATGGGCCCCATGTGAATGATCATATTTTTCAAATGTATCAGGGGTTCAATAAAATAATCCATAAATGGCATCCTCCAATTTTTACCCATGGAAGGTGTAGTGGTATGGAATGAAGATACAAAGACATAATATTGAGGAGCTAGTTTAGAAAGTGTTGAGAGGATAAGTTGATCCTCTTTCTTATCTATGCCACAAGATTTTACTTAAGTCATCAAATTTTTCAACATAGAGAAGAATTCCTCTAGAATGTTGAATTTGTTTGGATCCAAAGTGATAAGAACATTCTCTAGTTGATGTACTTTCAACTCATCTTATTTTCCAAACAATCCCTCCAATTTTGTCCAGACATCACGAGGATTTTCACATTCTTCTACATGAAATAATGAACTGGGAAGATAGAAAAATACAATATCCAATAAACTTCATCCATTCTATTAAAGCACTTTAACTTCTCTATAATTGAATAGGGCTCTACTTCATTCCCCATAGTGATCTTGTGGAGTCCCATACTATGATGCAACAATTGGATCCTTGGTTTCCAATCAAAGTAATTGAAAGGAGTGAGAATCACAATGATATCATCCATTCTCTTTGGGTTGTTCAAACATGTAAAATTTGCAATAAAATTTTAGTATTCTTCAAAAATCAATAATGCTTTAATACCATGTTGGATTTGAAGCACAGGTGCAAGATATAATTGTGTGAAAATGCTACAATAGAAATTACATAACAAGAAAGACGAGAGAATGAAATTGCTCTGAAAAAATACTAAGTAGTTAAAGGAACAAATTTGAATTACTCATAAACTCTTGTGTGTATTATCCTTTAACATGAAAACCGCTTTCCCTAATTAGCTAGTATCCTAAAATTAGAGTAGGGCACCCTAAAATAGAGTGAAGTCCTAAAATAGGGTTGAATACTGGAGTAAAAAATAAGTTATAATTGAAGTGTAGACTCTCCCATATAACTTCAAACTCATAAATACAATAAACCTCCAAAAATAAGACTAAAAAGAATAAGTTTGGTAGGTGAGTGTATAAGAATGCTTTTGTGGGAATTTCTTCCCTAAGGCTAGGATTATAAGCCACAATAGATTGGACAAAATAAACTCAAGAACTCATCCCAAACAATCAAGAAATAAATATAAACTACTATGCAAAGGTTAGTAGACCTACTAAGATATTCGACATTGAAGAAGATCCTCTTGTCCAATATATCTCTCTTACTCCTCACTTCAAGATCTATGTTCAACATAGAAAACAAGAGTAGAAAACAACAAAATTAAAGTAAGATTGAATATATAAAGTTAGGTGAATCCCAATTTCAATGCATAAACATAAAAGTATATTTTACCAACACTGAAATGGAGATAGAAAAGATGAGCTTCTTACTGATTGAATAAGAAGCAATATAATGAATAACAATCACCTAACTCTTTCCTCGATAACCAAACATAATCGTCCTCCATATCCCCCCTTCCTATGCCACTAAAGGTCTCCTCCTATGATCTTTCACTTCAAAACAATGTGAGAGATAAAGGGGAATCAACATAAGGTTAAGAAAATAGTGAGAAAATAAGGAAACTAGGGTTTCCTTACTAAGGGCATGGTTTAAAATCTTAGGAATCAAACTTAGATCAATGCTAATCTTTCCAATATTAGATTAAACAACTAGGCATGAATGAATCCTCCACCCAAGGCATCAATTTTTACTCCAAAAAATTGGTTATAGACGCTGAAGCATGGGTTAGAGCATGTAGGTCTTGGTAAAACACATAAACCCTACCTCAAAACACATGATTATGTGCAAATTTATTTTTTTTAGTGCATTTTGAAGAAATATGTGAGTATATTTCAAGAGACTCATGGAAATATGTGTTTTTCTTTGTGAGAGTCATGTATATACGTGTTATGCAAGAATATAAAGGGAATATGGAAACTCAAATTTTTATTTTTGAAGAATTATCTAGGGGAGTAGAGTTTGCTATAAGGAAAGAGATATGATGTCATGGCCAAAAACTGCATCTTATAAAATGTGTGGCAAAATATGCTATAACAATTGTGGATAAGGTAGCCTCCCAAAATAAGAGAGCGGATGTTTATTATTAATTAGGGATATTGAGGATAAAATCATGTCAAGGGGGCTTCACTCAATGAACCTCTGACATATCACATGCGTTCATGGCATACTAAACAATACCCCTAATGTGACTACATATTGGAAAATACCTCTAAAAATCACATTATTTAACCCCCTACCAATACGAACCCAATACACCTTCCAAATTTAAAAAACCTCTACTTTCACTGGATATTGAAGGTGTCCATTTTTTCATTAACATTTTTTATTCCCCTTTATATTTTTTCATTAACTTTGAAGTCCATTTTTTATACTTGTCAATATAAAAATTGTTAACCCCATATTATATGCTCCATATATTATGTCATTTTTTCCTCAATATATATCCCCCAATATGAACACTTGTGGTAGGGTATTGCTCCCCCAAGTGAAGCCCTATGGATAATGTGCAATAATTCAGAGGAAATCACCATTTCATTTCCTAATCACTTCTTAGTCACTACGACATGACATCCTTAGTGTTACTCTCTATTAAAAATATACTTACTAAAAATAGAAAAATAGCTAAAAATAGAAGATGGTCCGAAGTGGTCAGGAAGGTCTAAGAGAAATAAATATGGTCATATGTGCCCATAATAATGTATGGAAGATGGTTTTCAAAGGAACATAGCTCAAGTGGTATGGCTCATGATTTATATCCCAAGTAGCGAGGGTTCAAGTATCCAGAGACATGTTGGCCCTTGTGGCATTTATGAAATATTGGTTCTACCAAGCGGAATAGTGGCAGTCATTTCTACCAAGTTACTGATTGTGTCTAGTGGAATATGCTTGTTACTATTAAAAAACAATGTATGGAAGAGGGTCAAATGATGTCCTAAGTGAGGTTCTAATGAGGTCCTCACTCATGTGCCCCAACACTATCTCACTCATTTGAGATGATGATTGGAAATGCTACAAAGATATTAAACTCAATCATGATTGTCACAAGTAGGTAGGTCCCCTATAGAGGCCAAGTACTTCACTTTTAAGTATGTACAACCAAATTTTCCTTTCTTGTTTAATAATGAACAAAATGTTTATTCTTTAGTAGAGAATTTTAACCCCATTAGGACTCTCAACTCTAATTTCGACATGAGTGAAACCATCCTTAATTGGGGGAATAAATAATTTATTCACCAAAGTATTGTTGGTGTACACAAAGTTCTTAACAATTTGTAGCGCACTAAAATAATATGACCATAGTCAAATGATCATCAAGATGTACTTTTTCATGACCTACATGCACTTCTGTTTTGGTTTACTCCATTGCAGATGACTACCATTATGCAACAATGATCTCCAATGAACCAATTATCCAAGATCAATGCTCGATCCAAATGGAAATTTGGATTCCATATCAATGTGTGTGTCAAGACACCATCTCAATCACAACTAAGTGGAAATCAACATGAAGTTTATAGCTCATAACATTGATATGCCTGCCTAGTTAGGCGATAAAAATTGACTAAGTCTATATAGGTTATATACTAATTATCAATTTGGACCAATTTAATTCACATTGTTGGGTTATTTAATTGTTGTCCTATAAACCATTTACATGTCAATTTGGTTTGTAAACTTATGAGTAGTAAACACAATATGTGCAGACAACATAATGAAATTTAAGCTACCCTATTTACTTGTAAAGAAAATAAACCATTCTATGATCTAACAGAATATTAAAGAACTACTTCAAGAAAAAAACCTTAAATTGTCTCACGCATTCACAAAACCAATTTCAGGTGAAACCAAGATTAAATGGCTTTATATCATGTCACAAATTACTTAACTTATACATGAATGTGACTACAATCTAGTCTTATCTTTGATGTCAGTCCATGAATGTTTGATCCATTTATTCATGAAGGAAACTGAGATGCTAGTGAAAACACCAATTTCAAAAGCCAACAACTATTTTTCTATTCTAAATCTCTTTATGGGGCTCAAGATGTGATCTTTCGCTTAATGATTTTAAGTGTTCTTTCTATAAAAAGTGAGGTTAGATTTAGATGTCAGAGAATTCTAGTTGTTGTTTGTAATCAAATGAGACATGATAAGACAATATGAAATTGAGTATTTTGAAGCAAAGTATTAGAAAAAAAACACAATGACTCCAATTACTATTCACTTTGGATCTAACCTCACAAAGGACTCGAAGTACAATCTCTCATCTCATATGTTTATGTACTTGTGGAAATTGATTGATTCAGTTCTCAAATGATCACTATAACAATTCCAATTTGCACTAAATCACAATGGATAGAAAGAAAATGATAAGGGCAACATATCAAACTATGTAAAGACTATAAATCATTCGGATTTAATGTTTGTATCAAAATAATGGAACAAGTGAGTGTTCTAACCTATCTAAGTACACAACTATACTATGGAATTGAATGCTACAAAAATATAATTTAAATGCTACAGTAAAATCCCTAAATCAAAATCACAACTAAACTAAATAAAATACATAGTAGCTTTGCATTCCAAGAGCACAGGTGGCGGACCCTTCCCAACTAGGAAACGAGTTATTTACTTGAAATCACAAGATGAAAATCACAATAATATAATTAACTAGAACTCCAATTTGTATTATGAAAGATCTATTCGATTTACAATAGTATCATTAGTCAATACATATCGCACTATGACAAAGAGTATTAATAAATCACACAAGTAGTTTATAATCTTTATCCAATAGCAAAAAACCCTTATTTCCTCACTTCTCCCTAGTTTTATATTACAAAGTGAACACAAATGTAGAAGAGATCAGTTACAATGATTAACCTGATTCCCCTCATTTTGATAAAATAGAGCATTAAGAATAGGTTGTATAATGAATTGGATCAACCTTCTCTAATCTTGTATAATAATTTGGACAAACATAGAATGGCACTAGAGATAACCAAATATTCACATATTATTCATATAACATGAAATGCATACGAATATATCAATTATTGTGGAGGGTGATATTATTAATGGCCTATGCACAAGAAAATTTGACCATGGTTGACTAAAACTCATGCTCAACTAGACAAGCCTAGCTACAAACAGAGCGACACACACCATATTGCCAACTTTTCCTTCAAAACCCATGCGATAATTTCTCATTTTGGCAAGCTCAAATATGTCAATCAATGAACTGAAGCACTAGAAGTAACCTAGTGGTACATGATTTAAACTAAAGAATTCACCATTAGAAAGGTTAGCTTAAAAACATACATTAATCTACTAAATACTTAGTAAATTTCATACAATAAGAAACATTTACCTCTAGATGCTTGCTAAAGGGTTTTGGGCTTAGAAACATACAAATCTAGAGTAATATGGATAAGTTCCAAGTAAAAAGATATGGTGATAATAAAAAAAGGAAATATATTATATCAAAATGGGAAGCCAACACACATCCTAGTCAACCTGATTTTAGGATTTGAGGGATGAATTACCTTCATATATTATGCCTAAATCCAATCACCAGGAACCACCTCATTTGATGTATAACATGTATCAATATAATTCATTTTAGTTATAAATGGTTTTATAAACTGGATATGTTTTTATCAAACTTATCATTGGATTAATTGTAAAATTCACCTTAGTACAATGGTTCTCATGACTTGTGTTACAAAATACTTCACATCACTTCAATTTTTGTTGTTCATTGTAACTCACTCTTTTGTATAAGAAATTGATGCTTGATGAAATTACAATGTATCTCTTTAATTAGATTGTTAATTATCATTGGTATATTTTTATTCATTCAATATGTTAATGCCACACTTTATTGCTTAAGTACATTATCTAAAAAAAATCATGTGTTCATATTTGAACGGATTTGAATATAAAAAACACTTAATTAGTTTTACTCTTATATTGGTAATATCTTAATCAACTTCTATAAGGTTGGGTTGACTATTTATAATAGTCATCGGTTTATTTTTTTTATCCATTGTTAATTAGACACCAAATAAGAAAAGGTTAATAACCTTTGTATCTAATTTCTTCTCAACTTTGTTTAGCTTTATATACTAATCCAAGTGACATTCAAAAATATGTAAGATTTACTTTGATGATCGTCATGTGCATAGCTCATGTTAAGCTACATTAAACAAATGTGGCCAAATTGGCCTCGTTATCTACCTTCCTATTATAGCATGTCTACGTTATGTGATTCAATCAATTCCCTCCAATTATAAACCTATTCTGATTAATGCAATTAATCTAACACTTTTATTATAAAGAAAAATAACTAGATAAATAAATATATATAAATAATGATAGTAGTAATAATAATAATAAATTAATTATATAGTAAAAATTGAAAATAAAAGAACATCTAAAATTAAGTAAAGTATCTTGTGCCTCCCACCTAAATTTATTTCTTGCTACCAGAGGATCCGTTGGTAAAAGATATATTTATGGAAGCTTCCATCATGCCCAGTGGTTGATTGAATCATTGGCCCGTCTACCTTAATCTTAACATCAAAGTAAGTCCTAAAAATGGTCTTTTTGATTCAATTTTTTTTCCTCTTAGACTCCAAATTCTTGGACAAAGTCAAGGATTATTGGCAAGACGCCAACACTTTTAAAGGCACAACCATGTATAAATTTCAACAAAAGCTTAAATTTCTCAAGAATAAGATCAAGAAATGGAAAAAGGAATATTTTGGAAACATTTTTAGAGAGAAAAAGGTTCTTTAAGAGGGTATGAAAAGGATCTAACAAAGGATCATCATAGAAGGCCATTTAGAGGAATTGAAGCTTGAAATAGCAACACTTCTTATGCATATAGAGGGCCATAGAAAACATGAAGAGATTCTATCGAGTCAAAATCAAAGGTCTGCTAGCTTTGAAAGGAGATTGAAACACTAAATTATATCACATATCTGTGATCCAACACTAGAAAAGAATCACATTACTTCCGTCAAACATGGGAATGGATGAAAACTCTTTGACCACAAATATATGGACGCTAAACTAATCGGATACTATTCCTCATTGTTTACTATACCCTCTTTGGATTTCCTAGACACCATTCAAAAGTTACTCAGCACATACCATAGCTCGTATGCAAAGAACAAAAATGATGTTATGATGTCTGAAATATCTCTAGAGGGGGTAGAATTTCTAGTAAAAGAAATTCCAAAAAATAAACTCCCCTAGCCCAAATGGCTTCACTGTGGATTTATCTTAGGCTTGTTGGCCCATCTTAGGGTAAGAGAACTTTGCCTTAGTGCAGGAATCCATGAACTCGACTTCCATCCTTCTTGCTCTGAATTCCATTTTCCTAACCCTCACCCCCAAATTGAACAATTGAGATGATCCCTTGGGCTTCATGCCCATCACTCTTTGTAATGTAATCTACAAAGTAATCTCAAAAGTAATTGTCAACCATCTAAAACCTCTTCTCCACTCCCTTAATTATGAACAACAAATTGATTACAAGGAAGGAAGACATATATTGGATGGAATCTTTGTGGCCCACGAAATCCTCCACTCCCTTCAACTAGTCAAAAATATAGGTATGATAATCAAGCTATATCTCTCAAAATCTTTTGATAAACTTATTTGGTATTACATTCATCTTGTGATTCTTGCTTTTGGTTTCTCCCCTAAATTAGCTAAATGGATTGGATCCCTTGTATCGATAAATTTATTATTTATCCTTATCAATGATTCTCATTCCTCCCTTTTCAACTCTTCTTAAGGGATTCGATAAGGTGATCCCCTCTCCCATTTTCTATTCATCCTAGTAGAAGAAGGCCTAGGAAGAGCCATCAAAGTTGTTGTATCCTTTGGTCATTTAACTATCCATATCCTATTTGGTCCTTCCCACCAACAATTTATTGATGATGCTATGCTTATGGGCACCCCCACCATCTGAAGCTTTACATTGAAGACTCAAGAATTTCTCTTGATAAATCAAAGTCTTATATTTCTTCTACAACACTCCCCCATCAACCTAAGGTCACATCTCTCAGTTTTCAAGATTTAAGATTTACTCTCTTCTTACAAATATCTTGGTTTTCCCCTCATGGAAAACTCATTCGAGTCAATAATTGGTCATCCTTATTGATGATGCTATGCTTATGGGCACCCTGACTATCTGAAGCTTTACATGGAAGACTCGAGAATTTCTCTCAATAAATCAAGGTCCTATATTTTCTTCTACAACACTCCCCCATCAACCTAAGGTCACATCTCTCAGTTTTCTAGATTTAAGATTTACTCTCTTCTTACCAATATATTGGTTTTCCACTCATGGAAAACTCATTCGAGTCAATAATTGGTCTTCCTTGTTGCTTAAGATGGATAGAAATTTGGACAATTGGATGTCCCACTCTCTAAACATTGTTGGTCACTTAATTCTTCTTCAATCAGTCCTCTAACCTCTTCCCACTTATATTTCTTACCCTTGCTACTCCTAAATCCATCCATGTGGCCATATGTATCCTCCAATGCTCCTTCCTTTACAGTGGCATGGCTAGAGAAAGAAATCCAACCTTGGTCTCTTGGGATAAGCTCTTCCATCCAAAATTACAAGGTGGTCTCACCCTAAGAGACTTAATAACACTTAACATCACCCTAGGTGCCAAGATCTGGTGGAGATGGCTCAATAAGGTAATGTTATGCAACCAGCTCACAAAATAGAAGAAAAGATAGAGAAACGACTTCAAATAATCCTCTTCGAGGGAGCAACCTCCTTTACATTACACAAATGAACAATTCTTGGATGATACAAATGACAAGACCTCCTTTCTATATATAGGAGTCTAAGGGGTCACAATATAGTCAAAGTCGACATAACAATAATAATGTAAGGGCACAACAATAACAATAGTGGTCCTTTATGGGGCACAATAATAACAATATGGGGACCACATGGGCACAACAATAACAATAAAGGGTGTTGGGTCGTTAATATGCCATTATTATTGTCACTTGTGAATGTTTATTCTACCCATTTCTACCATTCTTCATCATGTCATTTATTATAATTTATCATTTAAATCCATTTTATTAATTATTTATGCTCTCATGAATAAATATTATTTATTCTCCTTTATTTCTAATAAATTGATGATTATGCATTATTTTACCAATGATAGTTCTAATAAGTTGGTTATAACATTATTCACCATTTTTAGCCTCCAAGGTAACTTCCAGATTGAAGATTTGATTTTTAAATCTGCCAACTCAGAAATTCGCTGGTTTAAGGAGTGACAGTTTTGCGGTTGAGATTCTGAGCAAATGAAGACGAATTTGGAAAATCCGGAACATGGGTTTTGTCTAGAACGGGCCCAATTATCTTCATGACGAACAGTTTGCCCAAATTCGGCTTGTACAGGGAGAAACGCAGGGTTCTTTGAGCATGATTTTCTCCGATTTGCAGTTGCGGCCGCCCTCCAAATCTCAGCTGTAAACCCAAATTCGTCTTGCTTTTGTTGAAGAGATGAGAGGGAATATATTTTCTTGTTGATCATCTGGTTAGAATCAACCCAAATTTGTAAAACAAATCATGTTGTAATTATCTATGCTCTCTGATCTTTCTCTATTTAAATGAGAACAAAGATCAGAGAGGGGGGGATTCGAATGATGGAAGAATGATAGAGAAATGATGGACAATGATGGTGGATTATTCATGATAGGATAGGGATTGTTGCATGCTATAGCTTTTGCTGTTGTAATGATTCCACAATTGGCTGATTAATAAATGAATTGGGAGTTGCTGTTCATTTTTCTCATTCTGAAGTAATCCCGCAGCATCCGCTGGCGGCTAAGGGCCCAGCCTCTGGTGGAGTATGCTGCTGCTATTGTGTATCATATCTTTACAATTGCTGTTGTATGATATCTTTTCATGTGTGGATTGTTTATATAGTTTAGTAATCTGATGTATTTGTTATATGCTGTTCAACGCTCTGTTACGACTAATTCATTAATGGTTTCATTCAGGAAGTTTATGTAAGTGACTCTATGTTGTGTAATGAATCTTTTCGGAGTTGATTACATGTTCACTATTTAAACCAACCGATTGTTTCTGTTACAGAGCTTTCATATTAAATATTGCTATTGGATTCATTTTGAACTCTTATTCGTGGGAACCCGAAAGTAATATTATTTCATTTGGAAACGGAAGTCATGTTCTTTGGAAACATCAGATTGCTATAATAAGTGTGTTGTGTAAATATGATAAATGTTGTTCCATAATTCATTTGTAAATATCTTCTCGTAAAGTAAAGATCATTGGAATTGCTTTTGCCGATTGTTATTTGATTTCGGAATGAGAGTTCAGTTCTAACTCGCGAGATTTAGTTCTTTTAATTGTTGTTTCATTTACTGCTGTCCATTTCGTTTCATGCTGCTTTTTGCCATTCCTTTTTACTTGCATTCATTGGTTTGGTGTGGGAGGAGGATCAAGGCTGTCGTGAGACACAGCGGACGCTATTATGCTCCCAGATCCATGATCCATACTCTATTCCATCAATTTCTAGAGGAATGAGTTATTGCTACTGTATCCTCGATTGATGGTCGTTTGAATGAATGATTTAGTTTAGAACATTTCGGTTTCTTGCTGTTTCAATTAGATTTCTTTTTCAAGCATTTATTTACTTTTGGGTTTTAAGCACTATACTGCAAAACATTACTCTTAAGTAAATAGCCGCCTCAAACAGAGTACACTCTTGAAATAAAAAGTCGTCCCTGGGTTGATAATTAATGTGAGGTAATTAGGAGTTCACAAGACACCTTTTTATCGCTCCACAAAGGGCTACAATGAAAATAATAATAAGGGAATACACTAGTATTATAGGGGCCTAACATGCCCCTCTCCTTCAGAAAAGTGTTCTCCTCAATGCTTGAGTAGTTTTGGATGCTTCTATATAAAATTTTCATCCTCTGTTATGAAACCAGCTCAAGAAATGATAGAAAAGGTAGATCAACGCCTTAGAATTCAGCCTCTTCGAGGGGGCAACCTCCTTTACATTACATAAATGAACAATTCTTGGATGATACAAATGACAAAACCTCCTTTCTATATATAGGAGTCTAAGGAGTCACAATATAATCCAGCCGACCTAACAATAATAATATAAAGCCACAAAAATAACAATAGAGGGATTCTATGGGGCACAGAAATAACAATATGGGGGTAATAGGGGCACAACAATATAAATAAGGGGTATAACTACAATAGTAATGGGGTAATTACTAGTATTATAGGGACCCAACATGCCCCTCTCCTTCAAAAAAGTGTTGTCCTCAATGCTTGAGTAGTTCTGGATACTTCTGCATAAAATTCTCATCCTCCCATGTGGAATCTTCAGCGGATAAGTTCTTCCACTTGATAAGATACTCTGAAATTGATCGATTTCGTAGCTGTCGAGTTCTTGTTTCTGTGACTGCTTCCGGTTCCAATATATTTTTTCCTTCCTCGTCAAGTTCTGGCAATATTGTTTGAATTGGGAGCTTGTCACCTATAACCTTCTTTAAACATGAAACATGGAAAACTGGGTGCAATCGAGAAGCTGCAGGAAGCTCCAATTTGTATGCCATAGTACCAATCTTTTGCAACACCTTGTACGGACCATAATACTTTGGTGATAATTTATTATCCTTCTTAGCTTGCTTTAGGGACATTTTCTTATATGGTTGTAGCCGTAGGAATACCCAATCACCTACATCAAAACTTCTTTCACTGCGATGTTGATCTGCCTGTTGTTTCATTCTATTTTGTGCCAACACGAGGTTATCCTTTAAGAGTTGGAGGACTTGTTGTTGATGTTCGATGTGATGTTCCACTGCCTGAACCTTAGAATTTTCTCTTAAATATGATGTGATGGATGGTGGTTGATACCCATAAAGTGCCATAAATGGGGTCATTTTTGTTGTTGTATGGAAGGAAGTGTTATACCACCATTCAGCCAGAGGCAACCATTTGACCCATTGTGTCTGTTTATCAGATACAAAGCAACGAAGATATCCTTCCAAACATTTGTTTACTATCTCAGTTTGCCCATCAGATTGAGGATGATAAGATGAGCTATGAGCTAACTGAGTACCAAGACAAGAAAATAATTCTGTCCAAAAATTTCCAGTGAAAATGGGATCTCTGTCACTTACAATAATCTTTGGGTTTCCATGTAGCTTTTGAACTGTTTCCATAAATGCAGTAGAAACTGTACTGGCTTTAAATGGATGTGATAATGCACAAAAGTGTGCATACTTGGTAAGTCTGTCAACTACCACCATGATGACACTCTTTCCCTCAGACTTGGGTAAACCTGTGATAAAATCCATTGAAACCTCCTCCCAACGTTGGCTTGGAATGGATAAAGGTTGTAATAGACCCGGTGTCTTAATTGTTTCAACTTTATTTTGCTGGCAAACCAAACATTCCGCCACAAACTTTTGAATATCTGATTTAAGGCCATCCCAAAAAAATTCCTTCTTAACCCTGTGGTAAGTTTTTAAAAATCCTGAGTGCCCTCCTAAGGGAGAAGTGTGCAATTCCATAAGAATCTTTTGTTTTAGCTGGGAATTCTTACAGAGGTATAAGCGATCTTTGTACCATAACGAATCATTTTTCCAGCTAAATGTATCAGAAGTACTGGAATCTTGTTGTAGCTTTCGAATAAGTGCCCACACTTCTTCGTCATTCTTCCATTCCTCCCTTGCTTCGTTTATCCAATCTGGTTGGATAATAGAAATGGCACACAACAATGCTTCCACATCCTCATCCTTTCTTGAGAGTGCATCTGCCACCACATTTTGCTTCCCTTTTTTGTAGATGATTTCAAAGTCATAACCCAACATCTTTGTGACCCACTTTTGTTGCTCTTCAGAGGATAATCTTTGTTCTAAAAAGTATTTAAGGCTATCATGATCCATTTTTACCTTGAAGTGTCTTCCCATTAGGTAGGGTCGCCATTTCTTAAGTGCATGGAGTATTGCCAACATTTCCTTCTCATAAATAGCTTTGCTTAAAAACTTTCCCTTGATTGGACGACTTTCAAAAGCAATGGGTCTTTCATCTTGCATTAGAACAACACCAATTCCATTTCCTGAAGCATCACATTCCACAATAAAGGTTTTTGTGAAGTCCGGTGTAGCTAAGACCGGTGCTTGGCACATTGCCTCTTTAAGATGTTCAAAGGCCTTTGTTGCTTCCAGAGTCCATGAAAATGAATCTTTCTTCAATAATGTTGTTAGAGGTGCTGCTATTCTCCCATAATTCTTAACAAACTTGCGATAATACCCTGTCAACCCAAGAAATCCTCGCAGATGCTTTATGGATGTGGGGATTTTCCATTCCTTAATGGCTTTAATTTTGCTAGGGTCTACCTTAACTCCTTCATGAGATACAATATGACCCAAATATTCCACCTCCTGGACTCCAAAGAAACATTTGGATCTTTTTGCATATAATTGTTTCTCCTCCAATAGTTGTAGCACCCTGTCAACATGTTCAACATGATCCTTCCAAGACTTGCTGTAGATTAGTATATCATCAAAAAATACTAACACAAATTTTCTAAGGAATGGTTTGAAAATTGAATTCATCAAACCTTGAAATGTTGAAGGTGCATTGGTAAGGCCAAAAGGCATGACCAAAAATTCATAATGACCCTCATGAGTTCTAAATGTCGTTTTCGGAATGTCTTCAATCTTCATTCTGATTTGATGATATCCCGAACGAAGATCCAACTTGGTGAAGTAAATTGATCCATGCAATTCATCCAGTAATTCATCAATAACAGGAATGGGGAACTTATCTTTAATAGTGAGCTTGTTGAGCTCCCTATAATCCGGACACATGCGCCATGATCCATCCTTCTTGTGCACCAATACTACTGGAGCTGAGAAAGAACTTTGACTCGGTTGAATTATACCAGCCTCTAGCATTTCTGCAACCATACGTTCAATTTCACTTTTTTGGACATAGGGATATCTGTACGGCCTGATGTTTGGAGGAACACTTCCTGGAATCAGATGAATAGCATGATCATGATCACGCATAGGTGGGAGACCCTTGGGAGTCTCAAATACCTTGGAATGATTGTCCAGGACTTTTTGGAGATCTGGAGAAATAGATGATTCCAATGTGGAAACATCTAGCGAGCATAATTGTGCAATTACACCTCTTTGCTCCTTTTTTAGAAGCTTTGTCATACCATTAGAGCTGATTATCTTTCCTGGTTTCCCTGCAATACCCCTTAATTCAACTTCCTTTCCTTCCGTAGAAAATTTGATGAAAAGTTCTTGAAAATTAAAAGCTATTGTACCCAAGGATTGTAGCCATTGGACTCCTAGTACAACATCCGCACCTCCCATTGGAATGGAAAGCATTGGGCTAGTCAATACATATTCTCCCATGGATAGCTTGATATTATGGCACTTTCCAGAGCAATTTATTGTTCCTCCATTTGCAATCATCACTTGACACTCTGGTGCTGGATATAGGAAGCAATTCAATTCTTTTGCTACCCTACAATGAATAAAATTGTGGGTGCTTCCTGAATCAATCAACACTATTACCTTTTTCTTCTTGATTTGTCCTTCTATCTTGATGGTTTGAGGAGTGGTAATTCCTACCAATGCATTACAAGATATGGTCGGATTTATTTTTTCTTCATCTAGGCTTTGTTCCTGGAGTATATCTTCTTCTTTTGACCTTTCTTGCTCCTTTTCTTCTTCCTCTTCACAATCTATGTAGAATAATTTCTTCTCAGCACACTTATGACCTTTAGTGTATTTGCTATCACAACTGTAACAAAGCCCTTTTGCTCTTTTTTCTTCCAATTGTTGTGGTGTCAACCTTATAGGTTGTGGAAGACTAGGGGCAACAACACTTCCATCTTTATAGTTGTGAGTGGTATGCTTCCTGGTTGCCATAATTTTTCTTTCCATTTTTCTTGCTAACCTGAATGCCTTCTCTAATGAATCAGGTTCCCAAAGGCGAACATCATGTTGGATATTATCCTTTAAATACCCTATGACTCCTCTGGAATATCTTTTACCCTTATGTTCAATTTTTGGAACTCCTCAATGTGCTCCATTACTGAACCCTTTTTTTTGAGACTTATCAATTGGCTAAAAAAAGTGTTGCTTTTTGTATCTTCATAATGTGCTATCAATTCTTCCGTAAAAATTGCCCAAGTAATAAATTGTTTACGAGAAAAAAGCCATTGATACCATACAAACTGATTTGGTTCCAAATATACAGTTGCCATACGTACCTTTTGTGCGTTTTGCACATTATTGAGATCGAAGAATTGCTCCATTTGTAATATCCATGTGGCGGGATCCTTGCCATCAAACTTCCTCATATCGATTTTTGGAATATGGTGATTCTCCGATCCAACATTCGCGTCTATGGAATCATGATTAACATTTCTTTTGTTCTCATCATGAGTTTCCTTTACTACCTTATCACCATTAGTGACCCTTTCTTGTAGCAACTTCTTCAATTCTTCCATGTCTGTCTTCAAATCTATCTTCAAATCTGCCATGTCTCTCTTCAAATCTGTCTTCGACTCATCCATATTAGCTTCCATGCCATTTATCTTAGATTCCACGCAATTTACCTTAGATTCCATGCCACTTATCTTAGCTTCCACGCCATTTATCATAGCATCTGTTAACTTTTGTGAGCGTGACATTTGTTGCACTTGTTCTTGTAATTTTGATATATCATGTAGCATTTCTTCCTCTTCTTCATGAGTCATGCTAGAGCTTTTAGGTTCTTTACTAGGTGTTTGAATTTTCTTTCCTCGGGGCATCAGTTACCGATAATAATGCTTTACAATGCCCTTTGAATTCCGTTAAACCAAGCTTACACAAAAATTTAAAAAAAAACTACACACCTTTTTTCACTTTATAGAATCCTGATATTGAATCTGATGTATCTCTATAATTTAGGATCATCTAGTTTTGAAATTGATACCTATAGTAGCCTTCTGCGTCCTCTTTCCAATGCCACAAGTCTGAGCCAAATTGGATTCTCCAAGGAAGAGTTATGTAAAATCTCCCACAGTGACTCGCTTTTAGACTGGTTCAGTAGAGAGAACTTGTACGACGTGCCACGAGTCACTGTTTCAACCTTTGTATCTGAAACACACACAGAAGAAACTACAGTTCGTCCTCTTTCTGTACCTTCTTACGAAATTTCAATCCGATCCCCAGAGAGAACATTATGACGATTTTCCCCAGGTCACCTGTTTTGAATGTAATTCAGGAGTCTGCAAAAAGACCAACTTCCTCAGATCATATCTCCGCAAATATCGCGCTAAAAGCACTGAAATTCGGACCCAAGGTTCAGCGCGATCTCTTCTCAAATGGGTTTTTTCTGCGACTTCTAAAACATCACAGAAAAAAAAGTTATAGCGAAAATGCCACGATGACCTGTTTGGAGCAGCGAAACCCTAGAATCCAAAGCTCTGATACCAAATGTTATGAAACCAGCTCAAGAAAAGATAGAAAAGGTAGATCAACACCTTAGAATTCAGCCTCTTCTAGGGGGCAACCTCCTTTACATTACATAAATGAACAATTCTTGGATGATACAAATGACAAAACCTCCTTTCTATATATAGGAGTCTAAGGAGTCACAATATAATCCAGCCGACCTAACAATAATAATATAACGCCACAAAAATAACAATAGAGGGATTCTATGGGGCACAGAAATAACAATATGGGGGTAATAGGGGCACAAAAATATAAATAAGGGGTATAACTACAATAGTAATGGGGTAATCACTAGTATTATAGAGACCCAACATCCTCCCATGTGGAACCTTCAGTAGGTAATTTCTTCCACTTGATGAGATACTCTAAAATTGATTGATTTTGTCGCTGTCGAGTTCTTGTTTATGCGACTGCTTCAGGTTCCATTATTATTTTTCCTTCCTCATCAAGTTCTGGCAATATTGTTTTAACTGGGAGCTTGTCACCTGTAACCTTCTTTAAGCATGAAACATGGAGAACTAGATGCACTTAGGAAGTTGTGGGAAGCTCCAATTTGTATGCCATAGTACCAATCTTTTGCAACACCTTGTACAAACCATAATACTTTGGTGATAATTTATTTTCATTCTTAGATTGCTTGAGGGACATTTTTTTGTATGGTTGTAGCCGTAGAAATACCCAGTCACCTACATCAAAACTTCTTTCACTGCAATGTTGATTTTCATGTTGTTTCATTCTATTATGTGCCAAAGTGAGGTTATCCTTTAAGAGTTGGAGACCTTGCTGTTGATGCTTGATGTGATCTTCCACTACTTGAAACTTAGAATTTCTCTTAAATATGATGTGATGGACGGTGGATGATATCCATAAATTCCATGAATGGGGTCATTTTCTCTGCAGTATGGAGGGAAGTGTTATACCACCATTCAGCCAAAGGTAACCATTTAACCCATTTTGTTTGTTTATCAGATACAAAGCAATGAAGATATCCTTCCAAAAATTTGTTCACTATATCAGTTCGCTCATCCGATTGTGGATGATACGATAAGCTATGAGCTAATTGAGTACCCAGACAAGAAAATAATTTTGTCTAAAAATTTCTAGTGAAAATGGGATCTCTAACACTTACAATAATCTTTGGGTTTCCATGTATATTTTGAATTGTTTCCATAAATGAAATAGCAACTGTACTAGCTTTAAAGGGATGAGATATTACACAAAAGTGTGCATACTTGGTAAGTCTATCAACTATCACCACGATGACACTCTTTCCTTCGAACTTGGGTAAACTTGTGATAAAATCCATTCAAACCCCCTCCCAACGTTGACTTGGAATGGATAAAGGTTTTAATAGACCTGGGGTCTTAATTGTTTCAACTTTATTTTGATGGCAAACAAAACATTCTGCCACAAACTTTTGAATATTAGATTTAAGGCCATCCCAAAAAAATCCTTCTTAACCTGTGGTAAGTTTTCAAAAATCCTGAGTGCCATCCCAAGGGAGAGGTGTGCAATTTCATAAGAATATTTTGTTTGAGTTGGGAATTCTTACATAGGTATAAATGATCTTTGCCCCATAATGAACCCTTTTTCCGACTAAATGTATCAGATCTACTAGGGTCTTGTTGTAACTTTTGAATGAGTGCCCACACTTCTTCATCATTCTTCCATTCATCCCTTGCTTCGTTTATCCAATCTGGTTGGATAATTGAAATGGCACAAAGCAATGCTTCCACATCCTCATCCTTTCTTGAGAGTGAATTTGCAACAACATTTTGCTTCCCTTTCTTGTATATGATTTCAAAGTCATAACCAAACATCTTTGTGAGCCATTTTTGTTGCTCTTCTGAAGATAATATTTGTTCTAAAAGGTATTTAAGACTATCATGATTTGTTTTTACCTTGAAGTGTCTTCCCATTAGGTAAGATCGTCATTTCTTAAGTGCATGCAGTATTGCCAACATTTCCTTCTCATAAATAGCTTTGTGTAAATACTTTCCTTTGATTGGACAACTTTTGAAAGCAATGGGTCTTTCTTCTTGCATTAAAATAGCACCAATTATATTTTCTGAGGCATCACATTCCACAATAAAGGTTTTTGTGAAGTTTGGCGTAGCTAAGATCGGAGCTTGGCACAATGCCTCTTTAATATGTTCAAAGGCTTTCGTTGCTTGTAGAGTCCAAGAAAATGCATCTTTCTTTAGTAATGTTGATAGAGGTGCTGCTATTCTCCCATAATTCTTAACAAACTTGCGATAATACCCTATCAACCCGAGAAATCCTCGCAGATGCTTTATGGATGTGGGGATTTTCCATTCCTTAATGGCCTTAATTTTGCTAGGGTCTACATTAACACCTTCATGAGATACAATATGACCCAAATATTCCACCTCTTGTACTCCAAAGAAACATTTGGAGGTGTTTTCATATAATTGTTTCTCCTCCAATAGTTTGAGCACTCTATCAACATGTTGAACATAATCCTTCCAAGACTTGATGTAGATTAGTATATCATCAAAAAATACTAACACAAATTTTCTAAGGAAGGGTTTGAAAATTGAATTCATCAAACCTTGAACTGTAGAAGGTGCATTGGTAAGGCCAAAAGGCATGATCAAAAATTCATAATGACCATCATGAGTGCTAAATGTTGTTTTCAAAATGTCTTCAATCTTCATTATGATTTGATGATATCCTGAATGAAGGTCCAACTTGATGAAGTACATTGCTCCATGCAATTCATCTAGTAATTCATCAATGACATGAATGGAAAATCTATCTTTAATAGTGAGCTTGTTGAGCTCCCTATAATCTAGACACAGGGGCCATGATCCATCCTTCTTGTGCACCAATACTACTGGAGCAGAGAAAGAACTTTTACTAGGTTGAATTATACTATCCTTTAGCATTTCTGCAACCATACGTTCAATTTCACACTTTTGGGGGATATCTGTAAGGCCTGATGTTTGGAGGA
The DNA here is from genome assembly GCA_031772625.1 of Pinus tabuliformis. NCBI lineage: Eukaryota > Viridiplantae > Streptophyta > Pinopsida > Pinales > Pinaceae > Pinus > Pinus tabuliformis. The sequence goes on from CM062818.1 coordinate 1,483,963,166, forward strand.
ACACTTCCTGGAATCAAATGAATAGCATGATCATGTTCACGAATAGGTGGGAGGCCTTTGGGATTCTAAAATACCTTGGAATGATTGTCCAAGAGCTTTTGGAGATATGGAGAAATAGATGATTTCAACATGGGAACCTCTAGCGAACATAATTGTGCAATTATGCCATGTTGTTCTTTCTTTAGAAGCTTTGTCATGCCGTTAGATCTTATTATTTTTCCTGGTTTCCCTGCAATACTCCTGAATTCAACTTCCTTTCCTTCTGAAAAAGAAAAATAAAAATAAAAAAATAGAAATAAATAAATAGAAATAATAAAAATAAAAATATAAAATAAACTAAATAAATAAATAAAAATAATAAAAAAATAAAAAATAAAAGAAAAAAAAAAGTTCTTGAAAATTAAAAGCTATCGTACCCAAATATTGTAGCCATTGGACTTCTAGTACAACATCAACATCACCCATTGGAATGGAAAGAATTGGACTATTAAGCACATATTCTCCCATGGAGAGCTTGATATTATGGTACTTTCCAGAGAAATTTATGCTTCTTCCATTTGCAACCATTACTTGACACTCTGGTGTTGGATATAGGAAACAATTCAATTCCTTCGCTATCTTACAATGAATAAAATTATGGGTACTACCTGAATCAATAAACACTATTACCTTTTTCTTCTTGATATGTTCTTCTATCATGACAGGTTGAGGAGTGGTTATTCTTACCAATGCATTACAAGATATGGCCAGATTCATCTCTTCTTTCTCTAGGCTGTGTTCCTAGCGTGTATCCTCTTCTTTTGATGTTTCTAGTTCCTTTTCTTCTTCCTCTTCACAATCTATGTAAAACAATTTCTTCTCAGCACACTTATGAACTTTAGCGTATTTTCTATCACAACTGTAACAAATCCCTTTTTCTCTTTTTTCTTCCAATTGTTGTGGTGTTAACCTGTAGGTTTTGGAAGGCTAGGGGCAAAACACTTCCATCTTTATAGTTGTGATTGGTAGGCTTCATTGTTGCCATATTTTTTCTTTCAATTTTTCTTGCCAACCTGAATGCCTTCTCCAATGAATCAAGTTCCCAAATGTGAACCTCATGTTGGATGTTAACCTTGAATGTACCTATGAACACATCAATCCTATGCTCCTTTGGAATATATTTCACCCTTATATTCAACTTTTGGAAGTCCTCAATGTGCTCCACCATTGAACATTTTTGTTTGAGATTTATCAATTGGCTAAAAAAGGTGTTTCTTTTTGTATCCTCATAATGTGTTATCATTTATTTCGTAAAAATTTCCCAAGTGACAATTTGTTTACGAGAGCAAAGCCATCGATACCATACAAACTGATTGGGTTCCAAATATAAAGTTGCAATGTGTACCTTTTGTGTGTTTTTCACATTATGGAGATCGAAATATTGCTCCATCTGTAGCATCCATGTTATGGGATCCTTGCCATCAAACTTCCTCATATCCATCTTTGGAACATGGTGGGTCTTCTATCCAATGTTAGAGTCTATGAAATCATTATTAACATTTCTTTTGTTCTCGTCATGAGTTTCCTTTACTACCCTTTTGCCATTAGCAAGCATTTCTTGTAGCAACTTTGTCAAATCTATCTTCAAATTTTCCATGTTGCCTTTAAGTTTTGCTTCTATACCATCCATCTTAGTTTCGATGCCATCCATCTTAGCTTCCATTCCATCCATCTTAAATTCCATGCCACTCATCTTAGCTTCCACACCATTCATCTTAGCTTCCATGCCATTATTTAAACCATCCATCGTAGCTTCTATTACTTTTTGTGAGAGTGAAATTTGTTGCTTTTGGTCTCGTAATTTTGATATATCATGTTGCATTTCTTCCTCTTATTCATGAGTCATGCTAGAGATTTCAGGTTTCTTACTATTTGTTTCCATTTTCTTTCTTCGGGGCATCAATTAATGATAACTATGCTTCACTATGTCCTTTGAATTCCTTCAAACTAATTTTTCAAACCAAACCTATCCAAAATTTAAAAAAGACCACACAACGTTTTTGGCTTTGTAGTAGATTGATATTAAATCGGTTGTATCTCTATAATTACAGATCTCCAAGGTCTGAAATTTCTTCCTGTGGTAGCCCTCTGAGTCCTCGTTCCAACCCCACAAGTCTGATCAAGATTGGATTCTCCAAAAAAGAGTTATTCCAAATCTCCCAACATGACCTGATAATATACTCGTTTAGTAGAGTGAACTTGTATGAAGTGCCATGTGTCACAGTTTCAACCCTCGGACCTGTACACAAGAAACTACAATCTATCCTCTTTCTATACATTTTTACGAAATTTCAATCTGATCCTTAGAGAGAACATTATGATGATTTCCCCTAGGTCGCCTGTTTGAGATATAATTCGGGAAGTTGCAAAAGCCCTAACTTCCTTGGATCATATCTCTGAAACTATAGTGAGACAAGATCTGAAATTAGTACATGAGGTTCCTCAAGAGTTCGGCACAAATGGGTTTTAATTTTAGCTTCAGAAACGTCGTATAAGAAACGTTATAGTAAAAATTCCACGAAGGCCTATTTGAAGCAAAGAAACCCTAGAATCCAAAGCTCTGATACCAATTGTTATGAAACCAGCTCACAAAATAGAAGAAAAGATATAGAAACGACTTCAAATCAACCTCTTTGAGGGGGAAACCTCCTTTAAATTACACAAATGAACAATTCTTGGATGATACAAATGACAAGACCTCCTTTCTATATATAGGAGTCTAAGGGGTCACAATATAGTCAAAGGTGACATAATAATAATAATGTAAGGGCACAACAATAACAATAGTGAGCTTCTATGGGGCACAATAATAACAATATGGGGACAACATGGGCAGAACAATAACAATAAGGGGCTACAATGACAATAATAATAAGGGAATACATTAGTATTATAGGGGCCTAACAGGTAATGAACTTTGGCATCAAGTATGGAATAGGAAATATTGTCCCTTCCCTACCACTCAACAAAGACTTCACTAGTAGCTCTCAATTTTAGGCTCTTTAATCTTAAATCTTGAAAGCTATAGCCAACACATCATCCAACAACATTGCTTCTAGGAGATTGGAAATGGAAAAACAACATTTTTATGGGATGAATCAAGGCTCCTATTACAAAAGAGTAATAATCCTTTGTTGGGGCTATATGCCAAAAGGTTTCTTCATAGTTAAAGAGGCCTATCGTTTATCAGTTGGGAACAATCTTCTTCCTAAAGAAGAGATATGTAAGAAACTAGGGACTGAAAACCACTGGCCAAAAATATTGCAATTCTTATCCTAGCTTCATGTTGGACCTTGACATGGGACAAAATAATCCAAAGAGGCTATGAGGGACCATCTATATTCTACCTATATCACCTTGACTAGGAAAGTGTGGAGCATATTAACAACATATTCTATTTCTCCTCTAAAATTTGGGAAAAGGTGGCAACTATATTCACAAAATCAGATCCAACATCAATAGTATCATGGAAGCCATTGTTAACTCGAGATTTACAACCTTTAAAATCCCATTCTTAAAAAGGTTTTGGTACCTTCTCCTAGGATTCATTCTCTAGCACCTTTGGTAGGAGAGAAATCAATGCATCTTCCAGGACTTGAACTCATCTATAGATTACACTTGGAAAAATATTTTGGATTATATCAGGGAGACTATTCATCTAATCTTTTAGTCTCTAGAAGAATAGAAATCCTTTGACTTTGTATCCCTTTTTCTACAATAATTCCATCTATTCCCTACCTAACCTCTTCCTTGTCATTCTCCCTCTTCTTAACATAATTCCTCCCTCTAAGGGTTTCATCAAACTTAACTTCAATGGCACTTTTAAAGGTAACTAAGGAGAAGCAATATACATGGGAGGTTTCAAGAATGATCAAGGTCACATATTTCACCTCTATGCAAACTACCAAAGAAAAATAGTAACAATGTTGCTGAACTTCGTGTCCTTTGTTGGGATCTTCTTCATGCACAAGGATCCTCTTTATCCAAATCATCATAAAATGAAATCTAGGGCTCTCTTCATACACAAAGCTCATATTTCTCCAAAATCATCATAGAAGGAGATTCCCTCTTGGTGACTAGATATGTCAAAAGGATCCTTAATGGATTAGATCCCATAAAATTGTCTCGCAAGTAGCACCTAAAGCATTTACTTCTTCGTTGGCATAGAAGCATGTTAGCATACCACTTAGCCAATGAGGATTGTGAAGCTCCAAATTCCTCTTTTAGTTGACCTTGGGAGGATCTCCCAATTTCTCCTCTTAGGAATGACTACCATACTCTAGCTTATGTGGACTTACCCCCACATTGGGTGAGAAGGGAGGCTATGGCATGGACGGTGAGGATGTTGACACCTCCCTCAAGGAGAGGGCCTAACGTACCACCATCCCACCTTATTCAACCATTCATGTTATCCCATTCAATAGTGTGAGTTCATGGTTACAGGTGGGAATTTATGGTTACTGGTTTGGTCTGTAGGAAGATAAAAATTAGTGCATGCCTCACATCACACCCCTCAACCTCATTGCTTGAATTAATTATGAGTTTGTTTCTCTTCAATATTGCTTCCATATTTCTCCATTTCATGGAAAATTTATGGTTTGTTATGGTCCTTTGGTTATCATCCTAATGACCTACAATTATTCCTCATCATCGTGGCATTGATTCAATTGCAACCTATTAAATTTGTAGGCAAGTTTCCACCCCCTACTTGCTACTTTTCATTGGTGGGTGTTGCTATATGCTTTATTGCCTCCCCTCTTGTACTCTCTCCTCACTCTTAGCCATCCCCCCCCTTGCAATCTAGTTAGGGGTCTCACAATTAACTATTGCAGTTTTAGAGATGGTATGCTAGAGCATTGTTGCCATGGGGGAGAAGGGAGGGGTTCCCAAGTGATAGGTCAAGATAGACAACAATGTATGTCTTATATAAATTCACGTAAGTAATAGAAATCTTAACTTATATAAAAAAAAAGAAAGAAAAAAAGAGTAAAGTATCTTAACCTTTTGAACTTGGGCTTCATGTGAAGGAGAATGAGAGAATGTAGGATAGGTTTATTGATTGGAGTTGGGGTTGGATGAGAGGAGAGTTATCCCCCAATTATGGTTTTCCATATCAATTAAAGTTGTTGATTGTTACTTGTTGAAGTTTTGGGGTAATCATTAAAATAAATTGTCAATTAATCAAGTTTTCTTCATTTAATACTTGGAATTTCTCTATTCTCCATTTTTATTTCTTATCTAAAACCATATTAAAAAAAAAGTAATTGTCATTTATTTTCATTTTTTTTAATTGTTAGGTATTGGAAAAAGAAGAATTACAAAAATAAGTACCATAGGTCATACCACCTCTTTCATTTACACATAAATAATACCTCATACCACCTCATTCATTTACCTACATATATAAAGGTACAATGCATTAAAATGTTTTGATTAGTTAACCCTCTTGTGATGGGGTTGATTAGTTAATCCTAGGGAGTAACTCCATTAATAGTCAATATGGATGTTTTGATTCTTGCTAAGTCATATAATATTCGTCTAACAGATTAATGAGATATACTCTTGGTAACCAAAAAAAATTGATTTTAACCCTAACCCAAATAACTCCAATAAATTCCACCATAATTCAAAAAAATACAAAAATAAAAATAAAAATAAAAAAACTTTATCCATCAAGATCTTTTATCCTTATTCACCATTTTATTATGCAATCCACTGAAAATACTTGGAACATTTTCACCCCATTTTTTGTGCATTATCCTTTATCTCCTCTTTCTTTGATGTTCTTAATCAAACATTATCTGTAGGTCCTTTCTCACCAAATTTCGTATTCATTTCTTGTGGAATCGCTTTCCGTGTTCAACGCACAAAGCCAATATTCTCAGAGGCTTCATCCACTGGACTTTGAATTAGAATAGTCTGATTCAGCGCCCCTTAAAATTCGTTGGTGCATAATGATAATATGACACGGCAACTCTTTACAGTGTGAACGAAGCACTGAGGAAGTGGTGAGGAAGCGACTCTGAAACTTTTAATAATATAACACGGCCATGCTGACTTCGATTACAGATTGGAGGCATCCGGAATCCGAGGTTTCAGCTACAAATGAAACAGTTGACTTTCTAACTCAGCTATGCGATGACCCACATCGAAGGTCAACAGATAATTATTTATTTCGATGGAAGCTTTTACGATAATTATTTATTTATTGCTCAGCGACTAACGATGAAAACAACAGCTCAGTTTAAAGAAATAATAATAAATAAAATGTTTAGGTGATGACTTTTTTATAGTCATGTGATCCAATAGAAAAGTTTAGTCATATTGTCTTAGAGGAGGTTTGGTCATAACCTTCTTACCGATCATATGATCCAATCCCAGGCCAAGTCATGTTGTCTAATGGGAAGTTTGGAATGATTCAATGGAGAGTTTTGGTCATGACCTACTTACCAGTGACATGGTCCAATCCCAGGTCAAGTCATCTTGTCTAATGGGAAGGTTTGGTCATGACTTTCTTATGGTTAGGTTTGGTGATGGGCCTGACTTTTTCTATGGTCATGTATTCCAATGGAGAAGTTTGGTCATGACCTTCTTACTAGTCATATGGTCCAATCCCAGGGCAAACTATGTATACCGAAAAATTACTGTAAACTAAATTTCAGTTGGGAAAAAAGACATCATAACAAAATCACTTTTTCAATTAAACAAACAGAATCCGAAAGATGTGAGGAGGTTAGGTCCATATAAGTAGATCCCAGGTAAAACTATGTGTGCCTCAGAGCATAACAACAAACGACTGTAAATTAAAGAGAATTGTTACATTACTCAAGTAGATGGTATTTCCCAGAAGGAGCCGAGGGGCTTCTGAATATCCGAGGTCAAATGAATCCCTTGACGCTGGAAGAATCTGAGAATATCATTTAACCTGCGCATACTGCTGCAGGGTTTCATCAGCGAAAATGTTTGATTCGGTGAGGCATATATATATATGAGAGTTGCGCTGAGAAGAGAGGAATGTGATATGTTTTGATTTGGGTATTTTTTGGAAGCAGTTACGGTACTTTAATGTGAGTACTACCGTGCTTTGAGGCCAAAGCTTTGTCTGAAAATTCGTTTAAAAGACTTCATCGCAACCTATTGATTAACACTGGAGGTGGCCTGTAGTTGTTTTATTGCGACGGTGCCGTCTCTTCTGCGCAAGAAACAGATCGCCATGAGCTCCAAGAGTCCCAGAGGTCCGAGGAGATTGTCCCCGAGACAAACTCCTCCGTGTGAGAATTACGAGCGATTCAACAGCAATGACAGTCGAAATGCAAAACGATGTACCTTTCGATATTGTGCCGAAGAAAGCCCCACTGGAGATTTTTCCTGATGACAGCGATCATGAAGACGAAATGCAAGGAGGATAAAGCAAGTTTCTGGGAGATTCTCCCTGATGACAGCGATCATGAAGACGAAATACGAGGAGGATAAGGGAAGTTTTCGGGTGTAAGAAGGAAATGTTTTCCGATTACACAATTCATAACAGTAAGAGCAGAAATTTCATAATATTTCTACTATTTATCATAATATTTTTCCTATCGAAGAAGGGATTTTTTCCAATTTTGTACGATGGAGTAAGGGATTTTCCTCATTGTAATGGTTTGGTTTAAAGCAACGGATTTTTAAACTCAGGTAAGATCTATGGAATTTTGTTGGTATACGTTTAACACATTTCCCCTTTTTTTAACCTGTTTTTATAAGTTAAATTTGAAATTTTGATTTTAGTGACATGGGATAGCTAAATATGTTTTTTTAATGTTTGAAATATTATGGTTCTCGAGGATGAATCATATTGGATGGTTCTAAACAGGACTAAAGACTGATGATGTGATTTTTACAAGAAAGTTTCTTATTTTTCATAATATGTGATTTTTACTTGAAGTTTTTCTATTTTTCATAATATGAATCACAGAAACCTAAATTCAATTATGTTCTTTTAAGGTTTGAAATATTATAAGTGTGTTTTAATTTTTATATAATTAATTTATGTAATTGGTTTAATATTATTTTTTATTTACTTTATTAACAAATATATATATATATATATATATATATATATATATATATATATATATAAAGTAAGAGATCTTCATGTTAGATAAAAATTTACAATGTAGTAGTACAATATCAATTCAATTACTCGTTGTTTATTTTTATATTTTTATTAAATGTTTGGTAAGTACATTTTAAGTGGGCCTAATGGTTAAGAATGTGTTTCCTCTTACAAAATCACTGTAATGGTTTCTTAAATCAACTTCAAGCAACCCCAAGCATTAAATGTGTTAAAACACTTTTCCTTTTAGGCCATGCTTGCATATGATTTTGGCAATGAGGGAAACTAAACTACTTAAAATTAAATAATGAAATCACCAACAAAACCACAAAATCCACTTTCAAGCCAAGTTCTAGAAACTTGCTATATTGAATTTGCATTATAATTCCTATGTCTTGCTTTGGATCTTAAAGAAATCTTAGCTGAATAAGGATATTAAGAGCCAAACAATCCCCTTCATTAAATTCCAAAAGAGGTTTCTCTCAACTCTTCATGCTGATAATAACATTGGAAATTAGAAGACACCATCAACTATAGTGCTCCTACAATCCCATATTTACACTTCTTAATATGATTTTGATCCATAACCAATGCATACATAACAATCTATTACCTATGTGATGCATTATTGTTTTGACAAAAGGGAAAAAAAAACATCTAAATCAAATTTCTACCAAAAACCACTACAAAGGATCTGTCCTAAGATATAAGACTAGCAGACCCTCGAAGCAGCAAAAGGAACATCGAATAGTTACATTATTCAAGATTGGAGGATTTTTTATTGAGAAAAAAGAATCTGCAAAAGGGATTTTACTGAGGGTAAATGTGAATGCACTATCATGGACATGGTTTGAAATTTTCTATCTCGTTGAAAAAATGAGTAGTGTATGGTATGCAGCCAAGATTGATGCATATGGAGAAAAATGTTGAAATTGTAGCAAGAAAAGGCTTCATTTGACTAGCGCCTTAGTCAAATGGAGAAAAATTGATTTTCCTCATCAGCAGGATGACATGGATTACAGTTAGCTAGAGTGACATGGCATTGTCTACTAGTTAAGTCATTAAATTCAAGTTTGTAGACTTAGATCTAGAAATCTAGTTGAGTTATTGTTAGTTAAACTCATTTCACTGAGCTCTAGTAATTAGTTGAGTCAGTTGAAGGTCAGTTGAGTAGTTATGACTATTGTTAACTCACTTATCTCTCAACTAACTAGTCAATCAACTAAAAATAGACCCAGTCATGCATGGAATTTGAATTACCTAGTTGAGTGGATAGAAAAGGCACATTTGTATTTATAATTGTATATTGTTGAGTATACAGTGCTTTTTCATTGAGCAGGTGATCGATTCCCCTTGGATTTGCACAAGGAAATAGGGAATTTTCTTATTTCTTTAGGAGTTTGATTCCTCGAGGATTGCATAAGGAATTAGGAGGTTGGCTGAGGCAAGTGAATTGGCTAAGTGTTGGCCAGAGCAGGTCAAGAAGAAGGAGAAGAATTTTACAGTGCAAGGTGTGCTTCAAAGTTCAAGAAAGACATTGTAATTGTTTCTCTTTCTCATCTGAATTAATGCAAAACGATGGAGGGGTTTTTCTGAGCTGGGTTCCCATGTAAAATGATTGTGTTCCTTTTGTTTTGATGGTTGCATGTTATTACATGTGTTTCTGTCATTTGTTTCCCTTTCTGCAGAATAGTAGAAGAAATTTATATCTCTTAATTTCAGTTCAATTTCATTAGCAGTAGAAAATTTCTTGCAATTTCTACATGGTATTAGAGCTATGGAAGACTACATAGAAACCTTGTTCCAGATCTTCTCTCAGACAAATTTTGATTTTTAGAGTTCTTGGTGTAGATTATCTTGTGCTTGGAAAGACAGGATGGAAGTTTTCCTGGATGACAATGGAGTATAGGAATATATAAAAACTGATATTCCAGAACCAACAACATCATATGCACGGGCACTTGCTAAGTGGAAAAATGACACATCGAGAGCCACGAGGATTATTCTGGAGGGTGTGAGGGATCATGTGGTTTCGAACTTGCATGGAAAGGACACTCCTTTTAAAATGTGGACAACTCTCACAGATCTATTCCAGAGCAGTTGTGATGCCAGGAACTCGACATTGAGAAATAAACTCAGGAGCATTTGAATGCAGAAAAATGAAACCATTCCACAATATCTCTCCAGATTCACTTAGGTTCGAGATGAACTTGGATGAGTAGGAGAAAATGTGTCATCATCTAATCTTGTGAGCTTAACACTCCTTGGTCTTCCAAAATCCGAACACAACTATCAGGATTTAGTTAATGGAAGAGACAAGCTACTATATTGGGAGAGACTTTGGTTTGATTTGGTGCAGGAGGTGTGTTAGGTCCCTATAATACTAGTGTAGACCCTTATTGTTAGTGTTAGTGTATCCTCCTTATCATTATTTTTGTTCCATGTAGCCCCCATATTGTTATTGTTGTGCCCTTACATTATTATTTTTATGTAGGCTCTGATTATATTGTGACCGCTTAGACTCTTATATATACAAAGGAGGTCTTGTCATTTGTATCATTCAATAATTTTTCATTTATGTAATGTAAAGGAGGTTTTCCCTTCCAAGAGGACAGTTTTTAAGTCGTTTATCTATCTATTTGTGAGTTGATTACATAACATTGGGTTCACAAATTTTTTTATTATGGAATGTGATGCCTCAGGAAATGGAATTGGTGTTGTTTTAATGCAAGAGGGAAGACCCATTGGTTTTGAAAGTTGTCCAACCAAAGGAAAGTATTTACATAAACCTATTTATGAGAAGGAAATGTTGGCAATACTACACACACTAAATAAATGGCGGCCTTACCTAATGGGAAGCCACTTCAAGGTAAAAACAAATCATGGCAGTCTTAAATACGTTTTGGAACAAAGATTATCTTCAGAAGAGCAACAAAAATGGGTGGCGAAGATGTTGGTCATGACTTTGAACTCATCTACAAAAAAGGGAAGGAAAATGGTGTTGCAGATGCACTCTGAAGAAAGGATGAGGATGTGGAAGAATTTCTTTGTGCCATTTCTATTATCCAACTTGAGTGGATAACCGAAGCAAGGGATGAATGGAAGAATGATGAAGAGGTGTGGTCACTAATTCAAAAGTTGCAACAATATCCCAGTGCATCTGATACATTTAGGTGGAAAAATGATTCATTATGGTACAAAGATCACTTATATCTTTGTAAGAATTCCCAACTCAAACAAAATATTATTTTGGAATTGCACACCTCTCCATTAGGAGGGCACACGGGATTTTTAAAAACTTACCGTAGGGTCAAGGAGTTTTTTGGGGATGGCCTTAAATCTGATATTTAGAAGTTTGTGGCATAATGTTTGGTTTGCCAACAAAATAAAGTTGAAACAATTAAGACCCCACGTCTGTTACAACCTTTAGTCATTCCAAACTAGCATTGGGAGGAGGCCTTAATGGATTTTATCACATGTTTACCTAAGTTTGAAGGAAGGAGTGACATCATGGTGGTAGTTGATAAACTTACCAAGTATGCACACTTTTTTTATTGTCTCATCATTTTAAATCCAGTACAATTGCTATTGCATTTATGGAAACAATTCAAAAGCTTCATGGAAACCCAAAGATTATAGTAAGTGACAGAGATCCCATTTTCACTGGAAAATTTTGGATGGAATTATTTTCTTGTCTTGGTACTCAATTACTCATAGCTCATCTTATCATCCTCAATCTGATGGGTAAATTGAGATAGTGAACAATTTTTTGGAAGGATATCTTCATTGCTTTGTATCTGATAAAAAAACACAATGGGTCAGGTGGTTACCTCTAGCTGAATGGTGGTATAACATTTCCTTCAATACTGCAACAAAATTGACCCCATTTATGGCACTTTATGGATATCATCCGCTATCCATCACATCATATTTAAGAGAAAATTCTAAGGTTCAAGCAGTGGAAGATCACATCGAGCATCAACAACAAGTTCTCCAACTCTTAAAGGATAACCTCACTCTAGCGTAGAATCGAATGAAACAACAGGAAAATCAGCATCGCAGTGAAAGAAGTTTTGATGTAGGTGACTAGGTATTTTTACGGCTACAAGTTTACAAATAAATGTCTATCAAGCAAGCTAAGAAGGATAATAAATTATCACCCAAGTATTACTGTCCTTATAAGGTGTTGCAAAAGATTGGTACTATGGCATACAAATTGAAGTTGTTTATATCTTCCCGAGTACACACAGTTTTCTAGGTTTCATGCTTAAAGAAGGTTATTGATGACAAGCTTCCAGTTCAAACAGTGTTGTGAGAACTTGACAAAGAAGGAAAAATCATATTTTAGCCTTAAGCATTCATCGAAACAAGAACCCGACAACTACGGAATCAATCAATTTCATAGTATCTCATTAAGTAGAAGAACTTACCCACTGAAGATTCCACATGGGAGGATTATAATTTTATATGACAGCATCCATAACAACTCAAGCGTTGAGGACACCACTTTTTTTGAAGGTGAGGGGCATGTTAGGTCCCTATAATACTAGTGTAGCCCCTTATTTTTATTTTTAGTGTACCCCCTTATTGTTATTATTGTACCCATGTAGCCCCCCTATTGTTATTGTTGTGCCCTTACATTATTATTGTTATGTAGGCTCTGATTATATTCTGACCCCTTAGACTCCTATATATATAAAGGAGCTCATATCATTTGTATCATCCAAGAATTGTTCATTTATGTAATGTAAAGGAGGTTTCCCCCTAGAAGAGGATGATTTTTAAGTCATTGATCTATATATTTGTGAGCTAGTTGCATGACAAGGCGATCAAAAGAAGCACTAGATATGGTGTCACATAGACTGCAGATGAGGAAGAATATTGTGCTCTAGTTAGAAAAGGAAAGAAGGACAAAGGCATAAAGGCCCAAGGTGAGGAAGAATCCAGCCAGAACAATGGAAAGAAGAAGGACCTCAGTAAAATAAAATGTTTTCACTTCCTTGAATACGAACACTATGCAACAAAGTGTCTGCACAAGAAATCCATCAAGGAGCCTGCAGTGGGAGTAGGAGGAGATGATCTGGCATCTCAATTAGAGTTAGATTTCACCCTCTTTACTTACATAGAAAGCACAGTAAGAGGGAGTAAGTGGTACTTAGATTTTGGTGCCTCATATCATATGACAGGAAACAAGGAATTCTTCAGTAGCCTAGAGGAGAAGGATCTCAAATTGCACATAGAATTTGGAGATGATGGGAGGTATAGTACCAAAGGAATTAGTACTATCACCTTTAAGAGGGTGTGAGGCTCCCATCTTCACTTGAAAAATGTAATGTATGTGCTTGGGCTGAAGAAAAAATTGCTTTTATAGCTATAATGAAGGATAGAGGTTATGATGTGGTGTTCAGTAAGGGAAAATCTTTTCTGAAGCATGTTGCTATTGGACAAGTGAAACATAATTGAGATAGAGTGAAAAATATCTACAAGCTAGAGGTAGATTTTGCCATACATGCAGCCATACCTCCAGGAGTGAGGTGGGGCGATATAGAACCTTAGTTCCAGAGTTACAAAGATTTGGGAAGGGTCCATACGAGAGCTGTTGTAGTTGCAATATACTCTTCTCATGGAAATTTACCCTTGCTACAGGGGGCCACAATATTTAGTAGCACGCGGATCAATGTTAGTTTATGCAGTCAGATCGTGAGTGATAGTTGTAGGCTAGTAGAAGTCAGAGACTCAGGAGACAATTTCACCTCAGAGACACAGTTGATTAAGTATTTTGGATTCTTCTCAGTTGCATTGTTGCAATAACAACAACAACAGTGAGAGATAGTGTTATTTGTGCTATAGTACATTCCACTGAGCAGATTTGGGGTTGTGCAAAACCCTTTTATTGCTAAGATGGAGTGTTGAAATTGTAGTAAGAAAAGGCTTCATTTGACTAGTGCCTTAGTCAAATGGAGAAAATTTGATTTTCCTCACCAACAAAATGACTTGAATTGCAGATAGCTAGAGTGGGGTTCCCTTATCTGCTACTTAATTCAATAAATTTGAGTTTTTAGGCTAGAATTAGAGTTGTGCATGAGTTTATTGCTTATATCTAGCAATCTAGTTGAGTTATTGTTAGTTGAACTCAATTATCTAAGCTCTAGTCATTAGTTGAGTTAGTTGAAGGTCAATTGAGTAGTTATGACTATTGTTAACTCGCTATTCTCTCAGCTAATTAGTCAATTAGCTAAAAATAGACCTATTCATGCATAAAATTCGAATTTCCTAGTTGAGTGGATGGGAAAGGCACATTTGTATTTATAATTATATATTGTTGAATGTATAATGTTTTTTCACTAAGTAGGTGATCAATTTCCCTTGGATTTGCACAAGGAAATAGGGTATTTTCCCTATTTTTCAGGAGATTAGTTCCACTAGGATTTCACAAGGAATTAGGAGGTTATTTGAGGCTTGAATCGGATAAGTGTTGATCAGAGCAGGTCAGGAAGCAAGAGAACAATTTTATAATGCACGATGTGCTTCAGAGTTGAAGCAAGACATTGTGATTGTTTCTCTTTCTCATTTGAATTAATGTAAAGCAACGAAGGGGTTTTTTCGAGTTGGGTTCCCCTGTAAAATCATTGTGTTCATTGTGTTTTGATGGTTGCATGTTATTGCATGTGTCTCTATCATGTGTTTTCCTTTCCGTGGAATAGTAGAAGAAATCTATGTCTCTTGATCTTAGTTCAATTTCATTAGCAGTACAAAATTTGTTGCAATTTCTACAAAAAATGTTACTAGTTATAAGATGAAAAGGTATTTAGTCACAATGAATGAATAATTCAAACAATACTAGAGGTTAATGACATGATCAAAATCTATGGGGTTACAAAAGTCCATGACATGTTATTGCTACCTTCAGAAGTTTAGGGAAAGCTACAAAGGAAAAAAAGATGTTTGAAAATATGGTCAAAGTAGGGGTCAAACAATACTAGAGGTTAATGTCATGGTCAAGATCTATGGAACTGAAAAATTCTAGTGACATGTTATTACTACCTTTGGAATATTGGTGTTGGAGCTTGAATGTAACCCTTAGAAAATTTAAACGTAAATGAAAGTGAAATGACATTAAATGTAAATTGGCATGCAAATGAACTGAAATGAAATGAAATATAATCAAATTGAGATGACACATGGGATGTAAGTGAATGGAGGGAAAATCTTTTAGGATATATTTCTATGAAATTATTAAAATATTCCCTCTCATGCTTCTAGGGTTAGGTGTTTTGTATCAGCTGTTGAATGAGGGTTTCGAGTGTTTTTTTTCTTAGAGAATTTTGTATAGAGAAGTGGTCATGTGAGGAGAGTGTGATGGAAGCAAAAACTCCCTATCGCCATGGCAAGGAGGGCTGCTTATGATGTAAATTATGTTCCAGTTAATAGAAGAATATGGATTCAATGTTCTGTGCTTAATTTGTTGTACTTAGTTTTTTTTATCATGGATATGTTATGCATAGTTTCTAAATCTATGTATGCTCAATTTTTGGCAACTTTGTGTGTGGAATTTTATTTTTAATTTTTAGTTCATTTTTTATTTTTCTTTTGTTGGCCCTCCTGGCCAAAGGTGCTAACAAATTGCACCAACTGGGAAATTCCTGGTCCCCATCTTCAGTTGGGTGGCAGTAATGATGGAGAGAAGTCTAGGTAATCGAAATTGTGGTCTAAAAGAGACTATGGGCCTAACCAACTTGTCTCTTTAGGAAGAGCACAACATCTTTGACTTCATAGCTGAAATTTTCTAGGTTATGTCAGTTTAGAGGTTCCTTGTAATCTGGTGGCTTATCGTTGGCTTAGTGGAGGCTTATGTGTTTCTAGAGGACTCTCTCACTCTTGGGATTCTTGTAGTGTTTTCTTTGTCGCAAGAAAGACCACTGAGACCCATATGGTGGTCATGGAGTTGTTAATAGAAAACATGGTGATAGACCCCTTTTTTAATTGCTACAATGAGCTGAGAGGCTAGGTGCGGTGTGTAAAGGTTGTAATGGAGAGAGTATCATTCAAAATTTTGAATACCTCCTTGAAGGACCAACATGTGGATGTTGTATGTTGTTGGTTGGATGATGCATAGCAAGATAGCATGCTCACCAGTGATACATTGACCAGTGAGAGAGAGACACTACACAGTGGGAGTGAAGTGCTTGGTGTCAAGAGAGCATACGACGCAATGGTTCTACACACCATAAAGATTCAACCAATGACGAGCATAGTGAAAAACATTGTGCTGACCCATAACTACACAAGGGTGTCAAGGATGAGCCACCTAGGTGATAACTAGCATGATGCGTCCTCCAGTCCCTAGTTATAGTTTTTGTTTCAAGTTGGAATGTATATATAGTAAACTCAATCAACCGATAGGCACTAGGTGATATATGGTAGATGAAACAATAGAGTCTAGAGTCCTGAGGAGATTTTTTGGACACCATTGCACATATAATGTCGGAACAATCTATGTAAAGTTTTTCCACACCCAACCCCGACAGCAGCGCAGGTGCTTTATGCTGGAAGAGTCATCGCCAACCTATCACTCATTACTTTTGTAACATGGTATGATTCGATCTATTGTGAGCCAAACCGATGTGTATAGAAGCAGAGCTTGATTGTTGTGAAGACATATCGAAAACTATTCCATGAGATGAGGCTCTATTGTCGACGTTCCTCGTGACATATTGTAAAATCAAGCACCGACACGATGTGTAGGTGTGTTCTGGGAATGGCAACGAGAGTTTGGATAGTCGCATGGAATGGAGATAAATAATGGGATTTCTTCCATCTCCTAGCATGACAGCAGGGCCTGCATTTTCTTAGAGATTTTTCAGTGCATGTAATGTGGCTTCCACACATATTCCTCTACAGCTAGCATGTCACATGGGATGGGTATGAGTATTGATGAGTAAATGTTTTCATCAAAATTTTTATTTTGGAACCATGTGTTGGTTTTCAAAGCTTTAATGTGAGACTAAACTGTAAGGATGTATAACTTAATTATGTGTTCAAGAATTTTGGCAACAAACTATACTGGGGGAGCCCAGTCCAATCTAAAATATGCATAACCTAGAACCTTTAAATTTTTGTTACAGGCCATAATTTCCAACAAATGCACTAGTCATTTGTATCCATATCATTTTCTTTTTAGAATCATACTATTTTAGTTTGATGTTTTCAAAGAACTCATGCAGCGCAGAGAGGGAGAGACTAAGATTTACAGTAAAGGCCCCAACAACAACAAACTCCAACAACACTGACAAGTGACAGTATGCAAGGAGTCTGAACAAATGCAGCGAACATGGGAAGTGGATAAAAGGGAAAGCAGTAGAGAGTTGATTGCAGGTTGCAGTAGACAGAGTATAGTAGAGTAGAGTAGAGGATAGAGGGAGAAAGAATTGGGGTCTTGCAAGAAGGAGGTTGGGACGCCCATAAAGGAAGAGGCACGCCAGGAGGGAGCACAATAATAGAGTATAATAGGGAAGAAACATGTAGTTATGCATTCAGAGGAGGATTTGGATGGTGCAACAACAATGCAAGTGGGAGTGGACGTTTGTCTGCAGCTAGCTCAGGATAAGCTAGGATTTTGTGTTGGGGACCTGTTGGAGTTTAAATGTAACCCTTAGAAAATTTAAACGTAAATGAAAGTGAAATGACATTAAATGTAAACTGGCATGTAAATTAAATGAAATGTAATGTAATGAAACTGAGATGACACATGGGATGTAAAGTGAATGGAGGGAAAATTGGTTAGGAGATATTTCCATGAAATTATTAAAATATGCCCGCTCATGCTTCTAGGGTCAGGGGTTTTGTATTGGGAAATGAATGAGGGTTTCGAGTGTGTATTTTTGCTTAGATAATTTTAAAAATATTAGTGGTTGCATGAGGAGAGTGTGAGGGTAGAGCATCCTCCCTATTTCCATGGCAGGGAGGGCTGCTTATGATGTAAAATTTTGTTCAAGTTAATAGAAGAATCTAGATTTCGTGTTGTGTGTGTAAATTGTTGTGCTTAGTTTGTTGATCATGGGTGTGTTATGCATAGTTTCTATAGTTGTGTATGCTCACTTTTTAGAAGCTTTGTGTGTGAAATTTTATTTTTAGTTTTTAGTTCAATTTTTATTTCTCTTTTGTTGGCCCTCCTCACGAGAGGTGCCAACAATTGGGTCAAGCTGCAAAGGAAAAGAAGGTATTTGAAAAAAAGGTCAAGGTCTTAAGCTAGATGTTTATAATTATGGTTCTTTGATAAATATTAAATCCTCTATTTTCTAGGAAAAGTGAAACACTTCATATTTGGGGTGTCAAACTCTCTACACCTATTATTTTCTATTTTTAGAAGGTAGTTATAGTATGAAATTTGGGATAAGTGACATAAGTGAAGATTTGGAAGTGGTTGGAATATTGTAGCCTTGGAGGTGGGAGTTTCTCTTGAAAGCCCATGACTACTATATATACAAAATGATAGGGGAATGAACCACGGGATTCACTCCTCATTTTGTAGACCTTGTATCTCTTTTTGTTTATGTATAATTTCTTAGTAAATAATGATCTATCAAACACGTAGCCAATGAAAAACATTGAAATTGAAGTTAATAATAACGGAAATTAATCTCAATCTTCATATTATGGGTTTTCATGAGTAGAAAAACTAAGGATATATAGAAAGTAATGAGATGTAGAAGGCAATGTTGCACAAAGAATTATATGTTGCAAAGGTGTAATGTACCTTTCCAATCCATAGAATCATGGGAGGTTTGGAGTCATGCCTATTTGGATCCCATGGGCTATTCATAGAAAGAAGAAGGTCAATAGAATAAACTGATAAATAATTAAATAAGGTGGTAAAAAGTCACTTTGGAAAAATAAATTGATACATGGATTTCATAGGAGGGAAATATTATAAAAAAGAGGAGACTTAAGAGGAGACACGTGAATAATTATTTGTGAATTGATAAGGAGCTCAAGCAACTTACTTAGTGAGGGAGAAACTCTCTATATTTCGCAGTTTTAGTGTGAGAATATACATCCTAGTTGGTGGTGGTTGATTTTGGTGGTTGTAAATCCACCCTAGATGATCATTTGAATTTGCAAGGAGATCAAATCATCCATTGAGGATGTCATTTATCCATCAAGAAGAGAAGCCAAATTATTTCATCATCTAGGAGGTCGAAGTTGTCTATGTTTGCAAGGACCAGGTCATCATATTCTTGGGAGCAAACTAATCTCGAAAAAGGGTTGAATCATTGAAGCATTAAGGAATTGGTTGAATTGTCACACATTGAGGATCAATTCAATGCAAGAGAGAATTGATTGGACGATGAGTCACTTCCATAAAATTAAGGGTCAAATTGATATTCTGTGAGGGTTGAATTTCCTAGGCAAGAGGGTCACATCATTATCATTCTAGGAGCATAGGAGGATTGATTTTCTAGAGGGGGGCGAAATCATTATTGTTAAAGGGTCAAATTAAATCCTGTTATAACATTTGAGATTAATTAATCAGGTAGACCAAAAATCATGTGCTTTTAGGAGGCCAAATTGATCCAATGAAGAGGACTAGATTTATTATCTAAGAGGGTTGAATTGTGAAGGTTGCATTGATCATCTTTAGGTGGGCCAATTTCATCCATCAAGGGGGTCGAATTGATCATTAGAGTGTTGAATCGTCGAGAGAATTGTGGAAAGAATTTTCGGGAGTCATTCCCTAGGTTTTGCTTCAAAATATTTATGTAAAATTTCCTATGAAGCATTTCATTAATAAAATATAGCTAGAGTTGTAGCATCTCTCTGATTTCTAGGTTTTACATTTACAAAATTTATTTGACATGCTAGTAATTCTATTGTCCTAAATTGTGCAATTTTTTATTGTGTCTTCAGGAAAGAAACTCACAGTGTATTCTTTTGAAGCAAATTTCTGAAAAGATTAGTCAAATAATTATATAGGGACATTAAAGTGGTATTAGTGCTTAGCAACCTGCCAGTGTTAAAGTCTTCGCATAGCTGATGACTCAATGGGATCAATAATTTGTAACGTATAGGAAGAAGAAGAAGGAAAGCAGATCCCCTACCCAGAATTAGAGGAAGAAGAAAGAGAAATGGGAGATCGTGAGTATTAGCCCAGAGAGAGTCTTCAGCATGTCCTAAATGATTTAGCTAAAGGACAACATAAGATGGACCAGACCATGAAAACCATCACTCAATCCATGGTCGGCCTTCATGGTAATCAACCTAACAATGGAGAAGAAGGCTCAAACGGAATCTTTAACTTCCTCGGAAGATATAGAAATCCTCACATTGAGACCAACAATTCATCTAATCCAATCCCATCACTAATAAATAAAGCTAAATCATGTCCACTATTTCCCAAATTATTAGCTCGGAACCAATAGACACCCCTCCACCTTCCTCCTCATAAGCTCGAGTCCAAGTTGTCACAATACAAGCCATGACTTGCTATGCAAACATAATCCCTGAAGTAGTCAAACACACCATTGCAAAAGTGAAGGAAGTGGTCAGTCAGGAATGTAGGTTCATCCCTAATCAAAATATTGAAAGGGAGACTAGGCAATGGATTCCCAAAATAGGCACTTGGTCTCATTAAACTTCTTACATGTAGTTGGTCAATTTATACTAGCACATAAAAACGCTCCTTGCCCCAGTCTTCATTGAACAATCTGACACACAACAAGAGGTACTAGTTTGCATGGTATAAATGTTGGAGAAAATGAGAGGCTAGATAAGAAAGTATATGTCCTAGCTAAAATGCAGGTAGACATCACATTCACCCCCTTCGATGAAGACAATGACTCACCTCTACCAATCTAGGTGGACTCTACCATAACATGGCATTATCACCTTCACCCCCTCCGCTGAAGACAATACCTCACTTCCACAAATCCAATTGTACTCTCCCACAACGTGACATGATCAAGCAAGCCAACTTTCTAGTTTATATTTTAGTTTATAGTTTCAATATTTCCCTTGTTTTGAATGTAATGGTGAGTCACTAGCCAAGTAAATGGAATAATTGTATTTTGATTTCAACAAAGAGACTCTTTGCATTAACCATTAATAATATGGAAAATTTGGATCTCTTCTATTGGTCTGGTTTCCCAAGTGGCAAAGTAATATAAAAGAAAAAATGGTCATGTAAATCCCTTTTTGGAAATTAATACAAGCTCTAAAACCTTACAAAAAAAATATTTAACGAATTTCTTTCAATTATAAACCTAGTATTAATTGTGTAATACCCCATATTATATATATTTGAATTTTTTTTTTTATCTCTGTAAATACTAACTTCTATTAACTGAAAGGCAAAATATTTTTACATATGATCGAGGCGTAACAGCACTCATCAGAACAGAACAACCCCATTACAGACATGAGCTGGGGAAACCAGTTACAAAGTGCAGGAGACCAGAAATCAGACAAAGAGAGAGACATGCTTTGCCATGAAGGAGAACTGAGCCAACACAAAGATACAAAAGATTTTGCAACCCAGTATATAAAGAGTCATCAAATTCCACCTGGGAGCCAAAAAAACGATAGGACATTTGCATAGAAACCTGACCATAAACCTGAAACCAAAGCCGATACAAAAAGGAACAGTCCCAAGTGGTGTTACTTCTCCTCTGCTGGTGCATTGTTCTTCTTCTCAGCCCGATCAGTGTCTCCAGTCTTCAGACCTTCACTTCCGCTTAAATCACTGTCAGTGATAGCTATGGCGTGCTCCGCCTCGCCCTGAGTTCGGTCCTCGGCTGCAAGTCCTGTGTCTTCGGTTGGAGGAGGATTTTTAAGAAAAGCCTCCTGCTCATTTATCTCTTTTTCCCAATTCTTCATGCCATCTTTGCCCGAGGAGTTCTCACTGCCTGGAGAGGGGACAGGGGCGATGCAGGCCAAGGGGGAGACAAGGTTTTCCTCTTCCGAGAGTATAAGGGTAATGTGGGCGGTGACCAGGGGTCTGTGCAGATTGCTCTGAAATTTGAAGTGCATTGTTTGAAAAGCACTGTTCGGAATGGGTTTCCTGCCAGAGCCAACAGAAGGTCCAACATCATGGACAGGGGAGGGATTGAACGAATCTGGCGTTGTTTCCATGGCAAAACCAACTGGAGGTTGCAGACGGGTGTCACGACGTCCCTCAGAGTGTTGCCGCTTGCCTGAATGCACCATGATGACAGTATGAAGGTGGGACTCAAAAGGGTTATGAGTGGGATGACTACCAGGACGGGGTCGGGTAAGGCAGGAGGGTTGCTCGCCAGAGCTAGCGACCGATAGCACAGTATAACAGAGCGTATGGACCGCTATGAGAATTGCAGACAATAACAGAGAGCGAGAATCAAGAACAGGGGCGAGATTACCTTTGAGAAGGATGGCTTTGAGCCCGCAGCGATGCACCATAAAACTAGATAAATAAATATATAAAAATAATTATGCCCATAAAAATATTTATTTTAGAATAGAGTTTCTAAAGTTTTAATATAATTACTAATAATTATTAAATAGATAGTAGATATTCAACCTTATAGAAAATTTTAAAATATTTTTAAAAATAATCATATATCAAAAATTGAGATTTATCTCATAAATAATTATCTTTTTTTTAATATAAAAATAATAATTATAATCAATTATCAATCAAACAATTTGTTTTCATCTCAACTAATAAAACACGAATAATAATAATCGTACATCATTTATTTTCAAATTTTATATATTAATCAAAATAATTTTCTAAAATACATACCCAATACCACAACCCTTGTTAATTCATTTAACTATATAGATAATTTATCCATCAACTCTTTTACTGTTACTCACCACATTTACTATCCATTTTTTACCTAATCTCTTTCCGGGCTTAAAAAAAATAATCAAAGCTTTCCTTTTTATCGTTGTTCACCACATTTACTATCCATTTCCTACCTAATATCTTTCCATGCTAACAATTGAAGTAATCAAAATCCTTGGAACATGCTTGCATCATCCTTTCTCCTGTTATACTTTGGTATTCTTAATCAATTAAAATCTGTAGTCCTTTCTCACACAATTTCATATTCATTTATTGTGGAATCGCTTTCAGTGTTCAACGCACAAAGCCAATATTCTCAGGGTCTTCGGCCACCGGACTTTGAATTAGAATACTCTGATACGAGGCCCATTCAAATTCGTTGGTGCATAATAATATGACACGACAACTCTTCAAAGTGCCGATGAAGCAGTGAGGAAGTGCCAAGGAAGCGACTCTCAAACTTTTGATGATATGACACGGTCGTGCTGAATTCGATTTAAGGGAAAAGGGTTTTCTAGTACACATTTACATAATACGAACATAAAAATTTCAAAAATATAATATAATAATTAGGTAAATTTAAAAGAAATTTTAAATATAAATAAAGTTTTATTAAAATTATTATATTATT